>VDFB02379711.1:85821566-86065496 GCA_007258455.2 Sequoia sempervirens | reverse complement strand
TCAAATAGAAAATGAATAATAATTACTTATTAAATTCAAAGTAAAGAATAATTTATATTGGTGGAAAGCTGAGAATCTCCTTTAAAAACCTTTTTCATTTCATCAATTTTGTGTTAAAAAAATTCGTCAGCCACATACCCATCATATTGCCACTTTTTGGCCCATCATGATCCTGTATATACCCTAATATTAACTATAATCATTAGAGGATCTGCTTGCTTCTGTACTTCCAGAGATGGGAGCTCCTATGGATAGAATGTAATATTCGATGAATCCGCATGAATATAAGCTATCAAAATATTGGTATCTGTTAGCCTAGTGGAAGAAGGAAAGAGGATCTTTTACAAGGATTCCTAAAGTGTTCCATGATAAACTAGAGTAGACTGAAGCAAGTCCCACAATGAGATCTTAGCCGGAGTAACTCGAAGTTTCTCAACAAGATCGCAATCACTGGGTGCTTTAGTTGTGGGTTTAGGTTCTTGAGGAAGGCTTGGTTTTTTATTCATATTATTCTTATAAGTATGGGCTACCGCTCTATAAAGGGAGCCTTGGAAATATTAGGAGGTTCATTATCGAATGTAACACTATCAATAGAATAAACCCTCTTAGGAGAAGGACTAGCTAGAGTCATGTAAATGACTGGTCTCTTAGGCCTTTGAGTGGTAGCGGAGACATAAATTACATTTACATAATCATCACAACTAGTAGAGTAATTATTCAAAGACATATTCTCAACATCGATCCAAACAAGATAAACGTGGAAGGATATTTATCATTCGCTAATGCATAATCTCTAGAGGAGAGTGCATTAGAGTAGATAAGAAATTCATCATTCAAAAATACAATTTCTCTAGGAGAGAGTGCATTGGAAGGTATAAGAGATTCATCATTCACGAAGGTATAAAAGATTCATCATTCTCAAATGCATCATATCTAGAAGAGAGTGCATTGGAATGGAGAGAAGGTAGAGTAACATTAAGAAAGGTATCAATGATTTCATCTTCTTGTGAAAAAATATCCTCTGAAGCTAGAGGACTTTCATGAGAAGGATCAAAGATATCAAGTGACATAGACAAAGTCAAGTCACCATCATATGCATGAAATGGAATATCATTAACATTTTGAAAAAAAATAGATACTAAACTAACAAAAGAAGATACTAAATTCATTACAATTTTTTTGGTATTTTCTATGTTCTAGTAATTCACATTTTTGGAGGTCTTCACAACAGAATTTGAGGTCAGAACTTGCGTCGATCCCTAAAATTTGATTGCCAAAGGAACTCGTATTTAAGGGACTAAACTAGTTCTCTAGGAGACCTTTCCAACAGTGCAAAGGATTATGGATTTCAAGCACCGAGTCAAAATTCATGACCCCACCAAGCAGGGGTAGATAAATTCCTAGTTTTTTTTTAAATATCCTCTTCACATTGGGTTCACCAAAATGTAGAGAAGGGGGATTTTCTACTCACGAGTTCTCTTCATTCAAAGAGCCTCACGAGGAAAACTGCCCTAAACTACCTTAGGAATCAATGGCAAGAGTTTCATATTCTGAAAGACCAAGTCACAAAGATTTTCTAGATAAACAGACAAGCTCTCAGCCAAAGGATGTTAGTGTGCAATACAAATGATAGCATGGCGCGCTGGCATCCCAAAGGTTCGATGGTGTCTCGTATGGACCAGAGAATGAGTTTATCATAGAAAATTCCTAAATGACTGCTAGCTATTTGATTGCTAAGAATTTAAAGAATGTGATAAAGCAGTAGAATGCAATAGAACTAAAATAATTGAAATAGAAATGATAAAGATGAGGAGAAGAAAGAAAGAAAAGAAGATGCTTAGAACAATCCAAGTAATGAAGCCTATAGCTAGTAGATGTCTTCAGTACCTGCAAGTGTAATATTTGGAGAAAGTTTTGGGGTTGTATAGGGGTTTGCCTCAATCAAACCCTCATTTTGGTGTTCCCATCTCCATGGACTGCAAAAAGATAGAGAGAGATGAACCGAAATGGACAAAGTGTGTGGTGAAAGCAAAACCCGCTTAGGAGTAGAACTCACACCACCAAGTATGAGTGATAAAACCAATCCCTGCTCGAGGAGGAGAACCTGTATCACAAAATGTAGATGCAATAGAGAGGGGGTATGTGAAATATTGATATGCTTGCAAGAACAAGGTGAGGGAGATAGTAGTTGCGAGGCTTGAGGAAGCCAAAGAGAGCAAGAGCATGGGAGAGGGATGTAAGAGCCAAGAGTGTTGCAAAAGGAGCTATGAAATCTTTGGAGAATTTTGTTGCAGCAAGCAATGGAGTTGTGCAAGCAAGAGTAAGGTGGTAGAATGCTTGAGAGAGAAGCCAAGAAGGAATAAAATAAGTTAGAAGTGGGAGAGAAGAGCTAGAAGAAGTTAGAGAGAAAAATGAACTGAAAGGATAGCTTTTAATGAGGGAAAATAAGCTTCTCCAGATGTTACAAGGCATCTTGGGCCATTACCACTGAAAAAGGGTGAGGACAAGTGGAAAGCATGCTCGGAGACAGTTGTTTGAACATTGAAATGTCGCAAGATGTTAGTGTGATGTGTAGATGTCTATACGTCACACTAGTGTCTGGACACGTCACGCTACAAAACAACACGAATGGGAAAAGCACAAGATTTGATGTGAATCTGATGTGTGAAGGAAAGTTGTTGAAAAGGGGTGTTGGAGCATCCTAAGAAGGGAAAAAGGTTAATGCAGGGTCTAAAATGAGCCTACACAAGATGGTAAGGCAGTGGGCACTAAAGCAGATGAAAGAATGTATGTGAAATTGTGAGGGGCACAATTTTATGACTATACACTCTTCCATACTCTGCAATGATTACATATAACTAACTAGGAACGTCTCAAATTCTAGTGCAAATGATCTTCAAATGAAATAAAATGTAATTGTAATTAAGCATGATGCTTGTTTCTCCCTTGTTTTATAAAAGGGATTTCATGGCTCATTACAGGCGTCAGAATTTTAGGTTTCAAAATGGACTAGGTAAAAAGCTAAATTCATGAAAGGAATTTTGTAGAAAATATTAATGAATAGAATAGTAAATATTCTTGGTTATAAGTCATGTATGTAAGAATCTTAAATTAGTTTTATAGAAGCAATAGATATAAAAGAAGATTTTAGTTCTCGAGCATGTACTCTCATATGTAATTCCCTTGCAAATTATAAATGAAAATGATCAATGATCTTTTTGTTCATCTTTGGTTGTTTTAATTGGTTGTGTGATTTTTTTTTGGCTTCAACTCAAAGTCTTGGTTAAAATTCTTAAATAAAGCCACAAGTCTATGAGTGATGAATATAGGATTTGTTAAGAAGTAGTGCTCTAGATACAGTGAGCTGAATACTATAAAGTAGTATGGCAATAGTCCATCAATGTCTAAATTGAATGGTTGATATATTACTGGTTCTTGTGTATTTGACTCCATTGTCCCAACTGATAAAGTATTGGTCTATTTGTTAGGAAATCTTGCAATTAAATTAACTAGTGATGCACCTAGCTATGGATTTAAAATGAGAAAAAAATTCATTAAAACATCTCTCAATTGTGAATGATGAGTTTGAAGTATTCCCTAATTTATAGCAAATAGATAATAATTTACTCAAAGGTATGCCAAATCTTTAGTGAATTACGTTTATTTGCAATTAATAGGAGTTAATTTATGTGGAAATGTGTTCTCAATTAGACAAGTATCACTTGAGTACAATAAGGAACACCCTCCTAGGTCTCATAGAGCCTAAAGAGTAGGAGTGAAGGCCTCAAAATTCTTTTCTCATTTTTCAGCCACTAGCTTTGAAGATTCTTGAGTACGAGGGTTGGCTACCCTTTAGAGAACTTCAAGGTTTTGCTGGAAAAAACACCAAAATAGACCATGCCTCTATAGGTGTCTTATGAACAAGAGTTGATGTAGGAGACCTGTTAATTAGGTAACAAGCAATGGAAACAACTTTAAACCAAAACCTTTGTTCTAGGCCAACACCACTCAACATACTCCTAGCCTTCTCCATCAATGTCTTGTTCATTGTTTTTGCAACTCAATTATTTTGTGGAGAATACAAAGTTTTCTTCTATCTATGAATACCAAAATCTTAATAGAATCTATCAAAAGCATTAGAGAAAAATTCACCGCTATTATTAGTCCTCAAACATTTTATTTTATTTCGAGTCTACAACTCAATCATTGATTTAAATTCTTTAAATCGATTGCAAACTTTAGATTTACTCTTTAGAAAATATACCCATGTCCTTCTATTATAATCATCAATAAATGAAACATAATATGTGGATTACCAATCGAAGGAACGTCTATAGGACCAAACACATTAGAATGAATAAGATCCAATACACCACAATATTTATGAGAACTCGAGTAAAACTGAATGCAGTTTTTTTTTCCATAAATGCAATGCTCACAGAAATAAAATTCAAGATTACAATAAGAAAAACCTTCAACAAAGTTTTTATTTTTTAAGGTCCTTAGACCCTTTTCTCCAATGTGGCCAAGTCTCTAGTGCCATAACATAGTTTTCTCTACATGTAACTTTGTTTCAGAAGAAAGAGCACTCCTGGGTACCCAAAATCCATGATCATCTTCTGAAGGTGAAACTCTCACTCCTTCCACAAACTTTCTTTTCATAGAAGTACTATTGCATTCAATAGTGCATGCATTTGGATTATACAATGTGTCATATATGACACCTCTAGCAATCACCATAGCACCTATGACCATCTTGCATCCTGCATCAAAAAATACTACTTGCATACCTGGATCTATATTTGTTTTCTCATAGATAACAAATTTTATGCTAATCCAAGAATATGCAACACACCATTAATCCTTTTTATTCTACCATCATGAAACTTGATTTTAACTTTACCACAACCAACAATGTCTAAATGAGAATCATCACCCAAGTACACCTTACCTCCATCAAATTCTTTATATTCATAAAACCAATCTCTATTAAAGGTCATATAGAAAGATCTACCTAAGTCAATTAACCATACATCATTACCTACACGAGTTGCCAAAGCTACAATCAATTTTTCACCATCTTCCTTTTCGAACTTAGAATAAAAATCAAATTTCTTCTTTTTCTTCTTCTTTTCTTCTTTGCATTCCTTATGAACATTTCTAGGCTTACCATAGTTCCAACAAATAACTTTGGAGTTTCCAGGAGGTTTGGATCTCTCCCTGGACTTGGATTTGTCACACTTCCCATTCTTCTTTCCTTTTTCCCTAGGTATTCCATGAAAATTTAGGGCCTCCTTGGTAGTGATGGATACCTTACTCCTCATATATTCAGAAAGAAAAGAACCCACCACATCTTCAATCTTCAAAATAATAGAAGTACTCCCAATAGACTTAATAAGAGAATCTAACAAATTAGGCAAAGAACAAAGCAAAATTTGACATTTCTCCTCCTCATCCATTTTGAATCCAACTGATGTTGATTGATCCACCAACATATTAAATGCTTCCAAGTGGTCTATTGATTCACCCACCCTCTTCCATTCTCAAGGAATATAACTTCTTCCTCAAGAAAATATTGCTCACTAAAGATTTAGCTTGATACATCTCACCAAGCTTCTTCCATAGTTTTTGTGCAGTGGTCTCTGTGAGGCCCCACCTATAGATGGTCATTGCAACATCATTTTTATTTTATTTTTTATATAGTAAAAGTCTTATAGTGGAATCACTAAATTAACATATTTGATTAGTTGGAGACATGTTCTTTAGTTATGAAAGAATTGTATATGATTATTAAAAAAAAAGAGAGATGAAAAGAAAAAAGAAGTAGGATTAATGTCTATTGCAAAGGAATGGTACATTTATTGTTTCACAAGATTTCTACACTTGAGGAATATATTTAAACCATAGTGCACTCATCAGTTGGTTAGCTCAACCATAATAGAATTAGACATAATAAATCAACGTATGAATATGAGTAATAATAATACTATAATTTTAATCTAGATAATATTAAATTATCTAGTCTTAGTTAAGCCTTAATGCTTCCATTAATGTTCTTTCAACCATAATCCTGACACTAATTGTGTCGTTATTGAACCAACACATTAAGAAGGAGATTATTATTTGATCAATAAACCATCACTAAGGTTGATATTTGATCACCACTTAATCAATAAATAACAAAATAATTCTATTGTTTAATAACTGTAGCTTGTTAAGATCACCATCCATTAATCCATAAGAGATTTCTTGAACAATGAATTTATTAATATTATTTTATCAACCAACGAAGATAGAATGGTTATTTAATTCCTAAATATACCTTACTATGGCTATCTAACAAATGGATTAACATTTCTACCCTCATTGTTACTTAATCACTAATAAGTTCATTGCCATTTCATTGGTGCTTAAGTATTGCTATTAATGTTGTTAGTTGCTCCTCAACTCAATGTTAGTAAAAGTCGTTATCTAGTTGATGATACAATTGTAAGAACATATTTATGCTCATCCACCAATTATTCCTTAATGGAATTATCATTAATGAGTTGACTAATAATCTTTAGGATTACGATAATGTGAGTTAGTCATTAAATTAGCAATTATGACTACTTACTCGAGTGTCAATGTTTGATACTTCCCCTTTATAAACAACAAATAACATTAGTAATTAATCCTAGATTAACAATGCTAATATTATTATCATTAAGTCGAGCACTAATATTAGATCTCATATTGAAATTATTAATATTATTTTTCCTTCACTAATATAATAATATTAGCATCTGTATTTTTTTTAATATCGATGTCATTATTAAACCTCATATTTTCAATACCAATCTGTTTGATACTTCCCCTTTATAAACAACAAATAACATTAGTAATTAATCCTGGATTAACAATGCTAATATTATTATGATTAAGTCGAGCACTAATATTAGATCTCATATTGAAATTATTAATATTACTTTTCCTTCACTAATATAATAATATTAGCATCTGTATTTTTTTTAATATCGATGTCATTATTAAACCTCATATTTTCAATACCAATCATCATTAGTAATTACCACTACATAATAACCCTATTATTTTGAATGATAGTGTAATGACTTTCAATTTGCTTTATCTATTAATACTATTATCTAGATAACCCAGGTAATGATATTATTATTTCACCTGTGCTTATATCATTATTCCAACATGAGTATTGCATAAATATATGACTAAAAGTTTTATCTTTTGTAAAAAGAGATTAACACATTACCCTACTACCATTATGCCAGCATAGATTTATCACAATGTTATTCATATATGGGTGGATCTCAATCTTCTACTAATGCCTACGCATGCAGACCTACTGTATAATCTAGCATTTCAATCAATTATTGAATCCACCTCCCACGCAACTGTGTACCCATCAATCGAATGAGATAGTTAAATGAAAGTATGGTGCACCTTTCCCCATTCAATGCATGACAGAGACATATGAACTGAGTAGCTTGGATTTTGGCTGAGGCTCACAAAGTTCTATGAATTCAGGATACGATTTGAGACTGATGTTCTGAAGAGGATGGGACAGGTGAGAAAAAACAGTCTCAGTGGTCTGCCAGTAACAGCATGATATTTAATAGTAAGGCTTTAATTCCCCACCTTTCCTTCTTTCCTTGCACACCGTGAAAACCATTGGTGGGGGGGGGTTAGATAATCAAGGAAAAGAAAAAAAAAAAAGAAAGGTTTTTTCATCATTTGACGGAGGAGCAAGAAATCTCAGATTGTCTGATTTTATGATCTGGGTGTCAATGTGTTGGAAGAGAATTAATCTCTTAATTGAGACTTTCTCCTGTCAGATCTATGGCTCTTTGGCTTACAATCATGGTGCTATTGGTGTTCGCCATCATAACAAAAAACAAAATTCACAAATTTATTGTGCGAAAATGTTGCTGAAAGGGGAACCCAATATTTCACACATTGGTTCATGACATTATAGGGCTCCAGAACTTATCTTTGGAGCAACCGAGTAAACGACTGCAATAGATATATGGTCAATGGGCCGTGTCTTGACAGAACTACTCCTGGACTGCCAAACGAAATCCAAAGCTTGTAGGACGTGGCAGAGCGCTTACTGAGAGGACCAACCATTCCTTGTGTACACTGTATACATAGGCATCAACACAAATAATACAGTGAAAGCCAGGGTGGCGTAAAAATGTTGGGTTTGAAAGTTTCATAAGCCTCTTCAATAAATCCATTTTGTGCATATCTTGCAGTCATTGCATTCTATGAGATCACATTTCCTTGAGCACTTTGTCAAACAGTCCATGTGCCTTGCCTAAGCGTCCACATATTCTTTTTTGCATACTGATCTACAGTGCAGCTGCAACTACAATGTCTGACAAAACATCTTTCTCCTGGATACTTGATCGATGTCCATACCCAGTTTCAAAGCTCCCATTTTGGTGCCAATATTAATCCTTGTGCATTCTAGAATGCCCAGCTTTCCTGCAAATTATGCACATTTATTCTCACCAGCATAGTTGACATCACAGCATGATTTTTGCGGAGTCCTGAGGTAAGCCACTTTTCATTGTTTCAATGAATGCGTTTTTGGGGGAGTTTAATCTAGTAAATTCGTACACTACTGGGTGATTCTATTGCTGTTTTTACTACATTATAAAGTAATTCTGTTTTTAGCTATTTAATGAAAGCACTGGTTTTGTAGTTTTACTTAGTTGTATGTGCATGCTTGTTTGGGTATTTTTTTTAACATACATGTTTGCTAATAGAAGTTGTGGAATTTGTCTTTACAACTGCCGTTGCATTTTCTTTAATTCTATGTACCATTTCTGTTCAATACTCATACTCTGTTAGTTTCACATCTTACTACTCATACTACAGATTTCGTTCTTTAATAGAATCAAATATTTTGTGCTTTTATTTATATTTTAAATCTTACTTTGGCATTTGAAAATAATGCAACAAAAAATAGTGTCATGGCCAAACCTAGCCTTATACAAATTATTGACTATATTCTTTAAACTGTTAAATGGTGTGTATGCAAGGTTACCACGTTATACATACATGTACATGAGTGGTTTGAAAAAATGTCCCAAAAAAAGTGTAGTATGAGGGAATTTCTTGATTGAAGGTGTGTTTAAAAAGGGTTTGCTAAAAATGCTTTAGAAATTATTTTAAGTAAATTAAATTACTGGTGAAAGAGATTAAGTAATAGACCATGTTTTATAATTAAATCACTATCTCTGAGATATTACTTCATTTTGTAGATGTTAGTATGGGGATAGGTACGATGCATCTTCTCACCTCTCAAAATCTGTGTGTAAATTTGAACATTATTTAACCAACTTAGGCAAAACCCCTCTTTTAGTGCAAATATGAGATTTAGCATATTTAGCATTGATTTTATGTGTTGTTAGGTCTCTATATGATTGTGAAATTCAATTTAGTTGATTTAGATTGTTCATTTATGTCACAATATCCTACACACAAGCACATCGTAAGATTTTTAAATTGTTTTTTTTCCTTGTTTATTTAAGACCGAGACTTTCTCTAAAATAGGAATTTATATGTAAATACGTAAAATAAACAGAGAAAAGGCTTGTGATTTCAAAGCAATATGGAGTTCTTTTATTTTTTTGTTTCAATACCTTCTCGGTAATTTAATTTCTTGCCTCTATTATATTTTCTTTCTATATGCAAATTCAATGTTCTAAGCAGAAATTTTTATCTATCTTTTGAAAATAAAAATAAAACTCATTGCTGTATGGAGTTCTTATTGCCATTATAATTTATATTCTAATGGTTTAAAGAATAGCAGGAGATAATCAAAATCTTCTCAGCTAACGATCACTCTTAAAAGTTAAAATCGGAATATGTCAATGATAATAAATAAATGACACAACTTAAAAGATAAGTTCACAATTATCTATAAGATAATAATATGCCAATTAAGACCTTTCTGCTGGAAATTTTATATATCAAACAAAGTTAATAAAATAAAAATAAAATGAAAGAGGACTAACCCAAGCTTTGGTTTTAAATTATATTTGTTGATGGATTAGAGCAATGATTCTCTAGAAAACATACCGATCAACTTCATTTATATGTTATCAAAATATTATCATTATTGATTATCTTATTATTAATAGGATAAAATAGATTATTATCTTTATGATCACTTACAAAGAGAGCTAATAAATATTTCAAGTATTAAGTAGCATACTGATGTTATCATTTGAATGATCCTTGAAATATTTTTAATACATTAGTAATCAAGTTAGTGGTACTTAATTTTATATCATTGAGCAACTAAGTTTTAAACATTAGTCTATTTAAGTGATAAATTATCATAATAGAATATAATGATAGGATTACTTGTATGTATTGTTCTATTGTCAACCAAAGTATGTTATAAAACCATTTTATTCCCTCACTCTTGCCAATTACTCTAAATATAAATACAACTATTATCAACTATCAAGCTTACAAAATTATGAAATACAACTCTATTAAATAAATGTTAGTGACTTGCCAAAAAGGAGTAAAATAAACATTTTCGTATGATTTTAGTAGACTATTCGTTGAGCTTGCTGCTGCAAAACAAACCGCTTCATGTGTGTTTGAGTTTCATGCAAAATGATTTATGGGTTCTCTCACTTCTTTTCCTCTTCGAAATATATTAAACTTTTTAAAGTTATTTCAAATAGAGCGAAAGTTAAGTGCATTCTTTTATTACCATCTATTTCACTGATCGCTAGTTAAAAGTCTTAGAGTTGACATATGTTTGAATGATACTAAAATGTTTATAGAGTGTTGAATCAGATTGAGTTACATCATCATGGTCAATTTGAACAAATCAAACCTTGAGGGTCATACCCAAATATTGTCAAAGCTTGTAATGGTTCAAGCTCCAATTGTCGAACTACGGTGCTTCTGCGAAATATATACCTAGGCAAGGCCGTCCGAGACGAGCCCCTGAGGCCTAGGTCTGGCCCCTAGGATTTATTCTCTTATTATTATTCTAGGGAATTTCTATTTATATGTATTCTATTGGTTATCATGTGTCTGGTATTATGTTTTTGATTGTTCTAAAGCTAGCTGATCTATCTAAGTCTGCCTCAATGATGTGGAATAGATATCTCCATTTGATCCTCCACCATTGTCTAAGCAATTCTAGCTATCAAACTAAAATTTTATAGTTTATAATTGGTTGAATGTTTTACATTTTCATGTAATACATGCTTGGTAGTAAAATTTGAGAGTTTTGTATGTATTGTTGATGTTCAAAATAGCACAACAACATTAAACAGAATATTACTATTCTATTTCTCCTAAAAGAGAAAGACAACATATAGGAATCTAACTCCCAAGGTCCTAGTAGTTGGTTCTCAACTGTGCTGATATTGCTCAATGGTCAATGTGATTGTAATGTTCAAGGGGCCTTTGATGGTAATAAAGAACAAGAATGCATAACATCAGGTAGTCTATGTTTGGGGGGTTTAAAACAAAATAAAAAGATGAAACGAAGCTTTAAATTAGAGAAATATGAATAAAACCCTTATATATCCAGACATGTAGATCAACAATGAGTGTTCATTTTACTTAACCACAACTACAACAAGATGCAATCCATAGAATCAACTACGCTACTGCATACATCCATAATGCTAATTCAAATATCATCAATGTTCACTAACCTCACTTCTAACAAATCATTCACTCATCATTCAAAACATAGATCAAATGAAATACCATAACAATTTAATTCACAGATAATCCAATGATATGACCTTGAATCTAGTTCCTTCTATTTATTTTCATCAAATAAAGAACAATTAAGCACAACAAAACACTGGCGTATGGATTAGTCATATATCATTAACCTTATCCAAAAAAGGCTCCAAACTTTCAAACTCTTGACATGAAAACATAAGAGAACTTGTAAAACTAAGCTTTTCACTAAACTATTTAGAGTATCTTTCTAAAACATTAAAAATCCTAGATCTAGTTTTTTATCTTCTATTCTCAGGTGGCTAATCTGTCTTCAATTCGCCGACCTTTACAAATTAGATTCTAATAGTACATATAGAGTGCCACATCCACAAATTTCTCAATCATTAATCAAGATCCACAATTCATGGGGTCGGAACTAAACATAGAAGTGAACCTTAGAACCCCTTTTCAAGGCTGATTACATCATTGTAAGAAGGAGAATTTGATACTTCAAGATGAAGTACACGGATCAGACTTAGAGTAGAGCTTATGTCAACATCCATAGAAAGGGGAGAAGAACAAATGGAGTATGACACCGAGAGCCAATTAATTTTGCATTGAATGCTCCTGAATGTACTTGTCATAACTAGAGAATATATGTTGAAGAGTATCCAAATCTGGGCCATCCAACCAGTCACCCTCAAATTTGATTCTTTTAAACTCTGCAGAAACCAAACTTTGCGTCTCCTTTAGCTCAATCAGCTCCTTTCTAGCAGTTCTTATCTCTTCCCAAATATCCATAAACTGATCAAGTAATAAACTCTCCCCATCATCTCCCTTTTGCATGATTTCCTCAAACCCACCTCTCCATTTCTCCCTTAGTTTATCCAAAGATAGGCCTTCTTTGTTTGAGGAATCTATGTTGATTATAATAGCTACCACTGCCTCTAACTTAACCATCTGTTGATGCAAGTACTTGCTCATTTCTCAGACTTCTTTTTGTTGTCCATGCATAACTCTACATTTGTATCTTATGATACTTGCAGTATTTTCCATAAAATCTTCGTTACCTTGCTCAAGAATTGAATATTCTAACAAGGCAAATTTGGGCACTTTGCTGATATCCTTTAGCCTTTTAACATATTCTTTGTATTCACCATCTTTCTTGTCCAAATCCTTACCTTGCTAATCTAGATCTTCTGCTAACTTGAGAGCAGCTCTATGAATCTTAGAGCCTTCAACAAGAATATCATCAACCTCCCGATTGAGCTTATCCAACCATTTATCCATCATTCCCACCTTGCTTTTCATCTGAATCAAATCATCAGCTTCCCTTTTTGTTAACAAGATTGGGAATTCAGAAGGTGCGGCCTGTTGAGAAATGGGACTAGAAACATCCCTCAAGAAACCATGAAGTTGATCCAATTGAGCCTTAAGCTCATCTTTCCTTTGCTTGTCCTTGATCATCCAAGTTTTGGTTAAAGAGGCCACCATATCAATCAAGCTCATTTGTTGATTCCTTGTAGGCTTTCCCAAATTTACCACTCCCAACTGATAATCAGTCATTTGCATGTCATCGTGGTTCTTTTCCATTAAATGAATGGCACATTCAGCAATGATCTCTCCAACCTCAGTGAGCCTAGTGGACTGAAGAACCTGGGACTTCTTCTTTGGCTTCTCTTTCCCAATTTCTTTCATCACTTCTTCCCAGTTCAACGGCAGCAGTTGAACAACTTGTTTTCTGTCCAAATCCAATTTTAGCCAAGTACGAGCAATAGGGGTAGTGGTTGCCTGGGCTGAAGAGGAAGCAACAGTGGTGGAAGACAAGGGTTGCAACAATCTAAGCTTTGGTTGAGAATCAACCTCCTGCACATTTTCCTCATGCACATTTTGTTGATCACCTTGCTACCCTTCTCATGCTAGCTTTTCAAATTCTTCTCTATCCTTCTGCTCTTGTAGCCTCTTAGCCTCTAGCTCTTGCCTTAAGCATTCTTCTTCTTTTTTCTTCTTCTCTAACATTTCATCTTGCTTCTTTTTCAATGTTTCAACATAATCCCATGCTTCCTTGTATTTCTTTACATGTTTATCCATCCCAACAACCTCCTTTTCCCTTTTCAGGCATTCTTGCTTTTCCCTCTTTCTATAGGCCTCCTCTTGTTCCTTGAGTTTAGCTTCAACAACTTCCTTTACTCTTCTTTGCTGAGCTTTTTCCTCTTCAAGATCATGAATTTTCTACTGCAATACCAACCTATCCCTTTCTTCTTGAAGTTTGAGTTCTTGCTCCTTTTGTTGTTGCTGTTGAGCTAACTCATCGGCCTTCACTTTATCTTCCAACTCCTTTTGCTTGTCCGCCAACTCAAATTGTGCTCTGGCTGCTTCTTCTTGAATCTTAGTTGATGCCTCACCTTTTGCTTTAGCATCAGCTTCTCTTTTTTCCTCCTCAAAGAGTTTCCACTGATCCTCTACAGTCAGCATGTGTTCGGTTCTTACATCATCTATCATATCCAAAGATGTTGATACATGATGCTCTTTATCCGAGGGAGTCTTTTCTGAATCTGTTTCTATATTATGTGTCTCCACCTCGTCCTCCATTTGCCTCAAGGCTTCTTCTTCGCCATGAAGACCTCCCATTGGTGATTCATGACCTAACTCATATGTATCAAAGGGTTGAGTAGGTACCTCTTTTGCAGCATATATAGAAACACCTTCCTCCACAGTTGTTTCATCTTCATGTACTTCTGAAAAGTCCTGAGGAACCTCATCATCTTCTTGCTGCTTAGAAGGAAAAAAGTCTAAGGGTTCCTTAGGTGCCACCCTTCTTTTTACCCTTTTGTACCCCTGGGTGGTACCATCCTTCCTCTTCTTAGATGATGATGCCTCAGCCTGATTAACCCTTCAACTTACCCATTGGATACTCCTATCGAGCACTGGTCTAGCAATCTGCATTATATCAATTGTCTCATTTGCACTCCAATCAATTGGATCAATATCCTTAGTTCTAATATTATCTACATCATATCCAGGATACAAAACTATCCCATCATCAAATAATGTATCAGGAATATCTTCCTTTATACCAAACTCAATCATGAGTGGGATAGATATCCTTTCATAATTTTTCTTCCTAAGATCATAATCATCTTGCAAGTTTGCCCAAAAATATTCCAATATATTGAAGTGCTTCTCAAAGACACTGGGAAGAAAAGCCCTCATCTTGTGCTTTAGATCATAGAACTTCCTAGCAGTGTACAAGCACAACCTCAGATAAACTAATTCATCACAAACAGCCTTACCTGCCTGAATGTGTGGACAGCAAAAGGCTCCTAGCTTCATTGGAAACTTGTGGCATCCAGTCTTATGTTTGTTGCTAAACCAGAGGTTTACAGCCAAGGCTTGATAAATAAATTCCATTAAGATGATTCGATCACCACAACACCTAGGTAGCAAATGGGTATGACCATCGAAGCCTGCTAACCTAAAGTAAGTGAATGTGGGGTAGTGGATAAACTAATGTCCCCATTCATTCACAAAAGCCATTGCCTCACTGCTAAGTCTATACCCAACATCACCATTAAGTTTATTGATAATGGCATAAAGAAAGGCATCATTTACCCTTCTATAATATTGCTCAGATTCCTACAAGGTAAGCTCGTCATAATGCTCCCACACCTTCTTCTGTCCTTGGGCTTCTCCCAATATACCCACTATTCAAAGTCCAGGAAAGATCCCCACTCGGGCAGCTACATAGACTACATAGGAGGTCATATAGAAAAGTTTGGTTTATCTCACCCTTAGCATCTGATTGTGAATGCTATTAGACACTATCAATGACCAACCAAATTGTTTCCTCCCATCCAAAATAGATTAGATAAAAGGAAACATCCATTCCTTAAATAGTGAAGTATCCCTCTTCCCAAACACCCTAGATAGGAACATGATTATATCTCCAATTTCTTTACTAAAATCCACCCTCTTAGGTTGGTCTGGAAGTTTGGTCAGAGATTTCTTCTCCACTCTCATCCAAGTCTTATTCATGTAGAGTCTATTTCTCTCCTTGTTATCACTGTAAAGCTTCAGAGCCTCATCCTCATTTAGTTGTCTAGGATTCTTGGGATCAGGCATATGAAATAGGAATTTCATCATTGGGGGTGTGAAGTCAATAATGGCATTTCCCTTCACATCCACACACTACCTAGTAGTAGGGTTATATGCTCCAGCTGCTGCAAGAATCAACTTCGAGCATTGAACAGATAGAGGGAAGAGTACAACATGTGCCAACCTGGATTGAACAATCCTTTCTGTTCTTGGTGTGACCTGCTCCTTAGTGAAAGTCTCCTCAAGCAATTCTTCATAGTTGAAAGGACCCAAATTGGTGTCAGTGATATCAGTCCAATCAGAATCAATTTTGCTAGCTGTCAGGACGGCCTCCCTATACTTACATCTCAAGGTATATGGGAGCTGTTCCACTTTGATCTTCTTTGGCTTGGATCCCTACCATGAAGTTCCCCTGGTTGGCTCCTTTGAGAGGCTTCATATGATACTCTTGACATCTTCTTCTACCTACAACAATTCCTTGTATTAGATGAAAAAAGCATCTAAGTTAGTCAATCATAACGTCATTGCTCCATCCTCTTAAGATAACACTTGGTCCAATTATGCCTTTATCAGAGCTGGATCCGTAGAAGCATCAAGCATAGACAATGTTTAACAATGTGTGGCGGGGCTGGGATGGGAACCAAAACATGCTCGGAAGCGGGACTGGGACAGGAACCAAAACATAGTTACCAAGTTTAGATTCCTCCCTGGACCCAGTTTCGACAAAGAGTAAAGACACTGACATCATAAGAAGGAATGGGAATGGATCAGAGACAAAGTTAGAGTCAGGCTGGGAACAGGAATCAAAATAGAAACAAAAGATAGCTACTAAGTTCAACCCTCTCCCCGAACCCCATTCTGACTAGAGTAAAGATAGTCATTATAATGAAAAACGGGAACGAGTAAAACCAACCAATGACGAGCCTTCAAAACAAGGTCACACGGGCCCCAAACCCTAGGTCACATGGGCCCCAATGGAAACTAGCAAAGGCCTAATTTAGACCACCAACAACCCTTCCATACATAAGTCATAAAAAACCCATGAACAACCAAAACTGCAAAACCCTAACTCGCTCGCTACCCTATTTCTAGAAACTAGGGAACAACAAGAAATCGATACAAAGAACCTGAAACCAAAGTGATAAAACCAGAACAGGGTTTCAAAATAGAAAATAATTACCTAAGCAAGGAAACCCCTTCAAAATCACAACCCTTAGTCAAAACTAGAGCACAACAAATGAACCCTGTCACGAAAGCGACAACCGAACCAAATGACAAAACAAAAAGTGACAAATGGAAAGACAACGGAACAAAATAGAACAGGATGGAAAAGAAAGAAAGAACCGAATAAACCAAACAAATAGAACAAAAACAAATACCAAACCAAGTGAAAAAATTCACAGAAAGAACCCTCTTGTGAAAATGCAAAACAACAGAAGCGGAAGAACAAAACGAAAGAAAGAAAAGACAAGGAACCTACCTCAAGACGCTCCTTAGAATTGATCAAAAATTCGCAATGTTTCACTCTGCAATTTGCCCCATGATCACCTCGATTCACCCAAGAGTTTCCTAGCTGTAATTTGCTCAAACACTTCATATAATAATAATAATGAGACGGTTTAAGCATAATTTCACTTTTAATCAACAATTCACGTGTGTGAACAGGCTGCATTTAATGCCATAAATGGGGTAGATCAAGGGCGGAGCTAACAACACAAACAAGAAGTTAAGTCAAGTCAACGGAACATCAAAAGGAAGGCAGACGCGGAGCCAGGTTGAGCATTAGATAAAGAAACTAAACCAAGTTCCATATTCCATTTCCAACCCCAGATCTGGTCCCAACAAAAGACCGACCAAAGACAATGAACAAGATGGAGACAGGATCAGAAAGAAAACCAGAATGAAACTTTTACAATGTTAAAAATTCCTTTCTAATTCTATCTGTGATAGAAACAAAAGCAAGGAACAACAAAAGAACAAGGGAAGTGGGACCGGAGTGAACACCAAACTCAACCCAAACAACAAAGAGCAAGGAAGAAAAAGAAAGCGGAAGCGAAGTCGGGACGGAAATACAAAAATGGAAAATTGAAACTTCCTAGTTTGAGTTCCAATCCCAGATCTGATCCTACGAGATAAAACAAACAAAATGAAAGGAAACAACTAACAGAAGGACAAACAAACCCAAGTGTTAGGAAAAAAACAACCAATACAACAAAAATGACACAAAAGAGAAGGCGGAGTCCGAGTTGGGACCATATCCGAATTAGGAACCTTGAAATGGTTCCATGTCTTGATTTAGTCTCGGACCCGCCTCTGACAGAACAAAGACAGACTTAGGAGAAAAAACAAAAAACTCCCAAGTCCCAACTAGACAACCAAAGACACCCAAAAAAAAGACAAAAAGGGGGACCCATTTTTATTCCAACACAAAACAAAAAAAATGGGGTGGTTATGCAAGGCATAACAAATGGCAACTAGGCTGGGAAAATGGTTTACCCATTTTTAAGATATTTGAAGAATTCAGTCACCCCAAAACTTACAATTTATGAGACACATTAAGTTATTATAATATTCAAGTAAAGTCAAGCTGGAATCTCAAATGTAGGACCAACATAAACTACCACTTGAATCTAAGTGTGTGCATTCTTATGGTGTATCCTCCTTTATTTGAGCTTTCTCCACATCTAGACAACCATATCTACGATCCAAGCTACATAGGTTGAGTCCTTTGGCTGTCATGCAATGGAATCCTGGGTATTGCTCTGTTGCCAGTCAGGCACCCATAGCCCCGACGGAGATACCTCTAGTTCTATCAAAGCATTGCTCTACTACCAGTCAGGCATCCATAGCCTCAATAGAGATACTTGAATTACCCATTTAGTATTGAGTTTTCCTTTATTGTAGTGTTTCTCTTTCCTTATTTTTTTTATATATCTCTTTTACAGGCCTTACTTGCGAAAATTCTTTTCAAAAACCTTCTCAATACATAGACTTTAATAGTCTCAGATGTGGGTTGAGAACTACAATGGATCCTATGACAGTCTTAAGGAAACATATTTTTCACTTGAATCAAAGATATAATCACCCTGAGGTGAATAGGCACTTTATAGTTGGATGTTTTTATCTATTTTGTGACAGATTTCAATGATAGTTCATGGAGGTTATCTACAATATACCTTACTCCTAATAACCTTGAGACTCATGCTAAAATGATCATAAGACATGAGCTTTAGAACAAAATCTTTCGACACACATGCCCAAAAATACCTAAACCAATTTCTCTCCTAGTACCCACAACATTCTTTGAATAATAACCTCAATGTTTTAAGGTGGAAAGAAAAGAGAATCCCCAAAGAAACAAAAACTGACACAAAAGAGCAAAGGAAACAAACAAAAAGATAGAAACAACAAACCAACAATAAAAAAACAACCAAAAGGAAGCAAAAGGACCAATAATTACACAAAATACATATATACAACCAGTTTAGAAACTCAGACCTCCACGAGCCGAAGTAATGCTTGAGAAACTACCCATTGACTGGTAATGGGACAGGTTCTCCCATCAAGGTGCTCAGATAGAAAGCGTTCTCACCCAAGATCTCGGCTACTTGATACGAACCTAGCCAGAATTTATCAAATTTCTGATGATCACCCTTCTTCTCCTTGGCCTTGTCCTATAGCAACACCAAGTCTGAAATTCTAAAAGCCTTAATCTTAGCTCTTTTGTCAAACCAACGTTTGACAATAGCCTGATGCTTGAAAAATTTTTGTAGAGCAACATCTCTCTATTCTTCCATGTTCAAAAGGTTATTTAGCCTCACCTCAATCCATTCATCTCTTGTATAAAATTCCTGCATGAACTTAAGAACAGGTATCTATAAGTGTATAGGAAAAACTGGATCTTGGCCATAAACTAGTTTAAAGGGGGAACTTCCTAGGGAAACCTTAATATGAGTTCGATCTGCCCATAATGAAAATCTCAACTGGGTATGCCAGTCCCTAGGGTTACTTTCATGTAACTTCTTTATAACTTCTATCAAGTTCTTGTTAGTAGACTCCGCTACACCATTTCCCTAAGGATAATAGTTAGAGGAATACTTCAGTATTATTTTGTGTTCATAGGCCCATTGTATAAATTCAGTAGATAAAAAGGTAGGGCCATTGTCACATACTAGGGAAACGGGCACTCCAAACTTGGTAACGATGTTTTCAGTGAGAAATTTAATAACCACCTCAGTGGTGTTGTTCTTGCATGGTTGAGCCTCAGTTTAATGGGTGCAATAATCTGTAGTGGTTAGGATGAATTTGTGCCCTACAGAAGAATTAGGATTAATCACCCCAACGAAATCTAGTTCCCATTGGGAAAATGGTCTTACCTCATATACTGGTTGTAGAGGCATGGCTGGATTACGCTCCTTTGATGCAGAGGTTTGACATGTATGACATGTCCTGACATGTTGATGTGCATCCCTAAAGATATGGGGCCAATAATATCCTGACCTAAGGATTTTATGAGCCAAGGAGTCTGTTGATCTGTGTCCTGTGCCATGCCTACCATGGAATTCAGCCATGGCATGTTTAGCTTCTTGTTGATCTAGACATCACAGGTACACTCCCTCATAATTTCTTCTATAGAAATCTCCTCCTATAAGAATGTAATGAGCACTCTTCATCCTTAGTGCCCTTCTCTAGGTAGCATTCATCCCTTCTAGGCATCTGTTATTTAGAAGCAAGAAGATCAAGTCTATATACCATGGGTCCTTGGTAAATGAATGCACAGTATACTACTGACAGGTAATATTCTTGTCAACCTCTTCCATGGCCTTTGATAAACCTTGTCCTCGGACAAGTTTCATTGGAAGGATCTCTAAATCATATTCTTGGAGAATAGCCATCCATTTGCCTCTTATTTCCCCCAATTCACTTTGCAGAAGGAGAGACTTAATCACTGGATCAAGCACTATAGCGATAACTTGGCTTCTCAAAATGTAATGCCTGAACTTTTTAACTGCTCGCACTAATGCAAAAGCCTATTTTTCCAAGGGTGGGTACCTAACTTCTGCATTCTTGAATGGCGAGCTCATGAAAGCAATTGGTCTTTCATCTCCTTCACCTCGACGTTGTGTTAAGACTGATGCACATGAATGATTAGATGCAAATGAATAAATATAAAAAGGCTTTAAGTAGTCTGGGCTGGTCAAGACCGGTGCCTCAGATATTGATTGCTTGATCTGCAGATTTAGCCTCATTGCTCCATTCAATTTTAGCATCTTTCTTCTACATCTTGTTGAGGGGTTTGACAATTTTTGCAAACCCTATTATGAACTTCCTTACGAAATTAATCCTCCCAAAGAAGGACCTCATCTCCTTTTTACTACCTGGCATCGTCAATTTCAAAATAGCCTCAACTCTGTCAGGGTCTATGGATATCCCCTATTCAGATATCACATGCCCTAGAAGTTTCCCTTCAGAAACTCCAAAGACACACTTCTTAGGATTTAGGGACACTCCATAGCTGATACATCTTTTAATGACCCTTGCTAAATCAGTAGCATGATCCTTTCTTTTCTTGGAAAATATTGTCAAGTCATCTACATATATAATAATGCACTTACCTATAAAATCTTTGAAAGCCACATCCATTGCGCACTGAAAGGTAGCTCTAGCATTAATGAGGCCAAATGGCATGCGTCTATAGGAAAATGTCCCCCACTTTGTAGTGAAGGCAATCTTCATCTTGTCCTCATGACTGAAAAGCACTTGATTATATCCAGAATATCCATCTAAGAATGACATCATCTGGGAACCATTAACAGTTTGTAATACCTCATCAAGAAAGGAAGTGGATAGTTATCCTTCTTTGAGGCTTTGTTCAAATTCCTGAAATCAACACACAACCTGATCTCCCCACTCTTCTTACGTACAAGAACTAGATTAGCAACCCACGTGGAGTGCCTTACTGGAAAGATGATTCTTTTTTATAAGAGCTTTTTCACTTCTTTCTATATCAAAGGTTTGATCAAATCATTGACTAGGCACTACTTTTGATGAAAGGGCTTGGCTTTTGGCTTCAGCGGTATTGTGTGTGTGATGACAAAGGTGTCAAAAGTCTTCAAATCTTCATAACTCCAGGCAATCACTGCAATATATTCTTTTAACACCTTGATTATTTCGTTTATGATTTCCTCAGGGCAGGTCTTACCTATAAGAACATTTCTTTCAGGGCCCAACTCAGCCAGATTAATCGATTTGTATTTCCCCCCTTCACTTTGCATTGGCACTCTCTTCCGAGCCCGAGGATCAGAATCAAATATCCTTTCTAATGCTACCATCCCCTTGGGGATGTTGTTACTCTTTAAGTTCATCACTCCTTTTGTATCACAATATTTAGGGTCCCATTCTCCCTGATCTCTATCTGACTCATCTATGATCTGTCCTTCAAAGACATCTGAACTTGCCAAGAAGGAAAGTATGTGTTGGTCATCCTCGAAGACCTGAAAATTCTGAACATTGTCAAGGACTACTAGGATTGAAACTAGCTCTACTGAAAATATCATCAATTTTGAATCCTGCATGGGCTCCAAAGTACTAGCAGTGACTGCCAAAGCATCTGCAATTTGATCTTGCTCCCTAGGAATCAAAGTAATTTTGAAAGCATCAAAGTCCTCGACCAGATTCCAAACCCTATTCCTGTAGGAAGCCAATCTTTTGTTATGGCAGGTATATTGGCTGTGAACCTGTTTGACAATAACTTCAGAGTCCCCCATCACCATAAGAGATGGGACTTCTTTTGATGGGAAAACATTAAGCCCCTAGCCAGTGCTTCGTACTCTACCACATTGTTTGTGCAACCAAATTGTAGCCTATAGGAAGCAAAGTAAGTCTTTTCCTTTGGATTGGTTAATTCTACCCCTGCTCCACTTCCTGATTTGGACTTGGAGCCATCAAACTTTAGAATCCATAACTAGTCTGGGGTAGGGATCTCCTTCTTCTTCTGGCCTATAGTCTTTTGCTTGGTAGGAGTACATGGTGGCTCATATTGGTGCTAATCATCAACACTTGAAAGTAACTGGGGGCACTGTTTATCTAAAGATTCCTCTAAATTGAAAATTTGTTCAGGAGGTGATTCCTAAACTTTCCCTTGAGCTAGATCCTATTTTAGTTGCTTTGTCACCAATGCCCCAGGAATTGGAGGTGTTTCTGGGATACGTGTAATTGGTATTAATTGAGATTCCTCAGTCTCTTGTGGTAATTCAGAACACATAACCTGAGCCTGCTAGAGTTGAGAAGATGATCCCCTCTAAGCAGAGCCAACTCTGGTAAGGATGGTTGCATCCTTAGCTTGAAATGGAAATTGATTTGTAGGGGTCTGGGTTTGGCATTCACTAGTCTCTTCCAACCTAGAGACATGTTTTAAAATGTCTACACAGGCTTGGCAGGTTAATTCATATTGATTCTGGTAATGCACCCTACACCAGTTAGGGAGTAGGAGACTCCACATATCGACCTCCTCTCCCAGTACTAGACTATCCTATTGTAATTTCCTTGTTAGGACCTACTGATTAATAGTGAACATTGGGTCATCTTGCTGTGAAATGGGTGAGTCATCAGAATGAAGTACTGAAAAGGTCATGATTTCCTCCTGCTTGTAAACTCCTATCTCAGTTTCAAAGTAGGCTACCTCATTGGGGGAATCATATTCAGTAATCATATGTTTGAGCCTAGGCTCACTTTCTATTCTGATTTGGCTTGCTATCCCTTTCTAGGGTAGCCACATGTGTGAGAAGTCCAAAGAAAAATATCCACCTAGACTTTTGATCAAGTCTTTGCTCAAGAGCATCCCATAGGTTTCTAGGATATCTGCCACTTGGATATCCATATAAGTTTGGATCCTTTGGTCAGATCCAATCTATACATGGATATTCTTTAGCTCTCCTACTACATTAACTTCAGTTTTATCCAACTAGATGACCTTTTTATTTGTCTGGAGCGGGCTCAGACCTAACTTCCTATAGATGGAAAAGGGCATGACATTCCCCGACGCCCCAAAATCTAGCAGACAGTTATGTAAATTCTTTCCAAAAATTCTCAAACTTAGCAAGAAAGGTGGTGTACTAGTCTTACCTTTGTAGAGAGTTGCATTCATTTCATTAGTAGCATTCACCTTTACTTTTCCTCTCGATCTATCTGCTTCCCCCAAGGCTTTCAACAAGATTTCCTTTTGAGCAAGGCACCATTTCAGAACATCAAAGAAAGACATTGAAGTTTTCTGCCTCTGCATTTCTGTAATAAAATCAAATTCTGAGTCATTCCTAACCTAATATTTAGGAATTGAAAATTGATTACATTTGTTCTGAGAATCTGTTGGTCCCTTTGGTGGTGGTGGATTATTATCAACATTCTGATTCGGGGGAACCATGTTGTTAGGAGGCACAGAGGTCGTGAATGGCCCTCTGTTCTGATTTCTAAGGAAGTGGCCTCCCTTGGTTTGGAAGGCTTGGGCATCATAGACATCTTCTACCACTTCATTGTTCTCCTGGTTGGGAAATGGAAGTTCTTCCTCAAAGATATCATATGCCATGACAGTGTCCGTAGATCCACCAGATTTGTTGAATGCATCATGCAATGGAGCATCAACTTAGGAAATCTTAACCATTTTTTCCATTTATGGACAATTTACCTCAGAATGGACCATAGTGTCATGTAGCCTACACCAATTAGTCATAAGGTTGAGGTCTGCCACATTAACAGTGTGTGGCCTCTTGTCTCCTGCTTGATAATTGTGGGAAACTCCTCTGTTATTGGGTCTGGTATTCCATTGCCTATTATTGCTAGGCCTTTGATTGTATCCTCTATTCTAATTTTGATAGTTTTGGTTAGAGGAGTTCTGGTTCTAGAAATTCCTATTCGTGTTCTAGTAGGTATTATAGTTTTGATTAACATTCTGGTCAGGATAACCACCCTGATTAGAATATCCTCCCTGATTTTGAGAACCTTGGTTCTGGTTTTGAGGGGAATTTTGTCTGAGTTGAGCCATGTCATTAGAAATTTGAGACAATGTCTTCTTGAGAGTCTCCATCTCATTGGTCAATTGGAGAGTCTTTTCACTTTCTACATTCTTCACCGTGAAAGATGAATTAACTGAACTTGATCCTCCAGCTTGATTCTAGTAATTTTGGTTTTGCTGGGAGGAATCTTGTGGACCATTATTAAAAAATGGTAAGGGAGGTGAACCTTGGAATTCAGACATAGGTGCGTATTGGGAACAGGACATCCCTGGGACCATATTGAATAGTGATGGTGGATTGGACATTGGGTATCCTAAACAAGGGAGAACTCCTCCTAGACTCCCGCTTTGTAGACTGATCTACTATTGCAGTTGAATGGCAAGATGATATTCCTTAGCCAAAGAGTCTGTTTCATTAGCACGATATGTCCTTTTCAAGAACAAGCCAATTAGAGGATCCACAACCCTTAAATATGCCAAGATGGCAATGTATTCCGCCACTAGGTAAGGATCCTGCAACCTTCAGTACATTCTCTGGAACCTGGTGTTGAATAAAGGCAGCGGTTTATGGTGTTCCTTCCTTATAGTGGCAAACTGGTGGTAAAGGATGGCAGGGTCCACATAAACAATGAACTGGTTAATGAAGGCATTCCCTAAATCCATCCGACACAAAACTGGCCCTTGGGGTAAGTTCAAGTACCAATTGTACGCCATGTCTCCCAACAAATAGGGAAACAATCTGCACATGTCCTGATGAGCCACCTGAGCACAAGTACAGGCATCTTTAAATGCTTGTATGTGCTCCTCGACACTTCTCGACTCCCCATGCATGTACTTGGGACAGAACCTCTCTAGGTTCTTTGGGAATTCGTGTATACCTCCAGGGATAGTCCCTAATGGTCAAGGGTTATTAACAAAGTAAGCCATGGGTCTTAGCGGTGATACAAGTCGAGCAGGTTGTGCAATGGGTGAAAGTGGTCGGTGAGGTGGTGTAGATGGATTTGGTGGAAACCCAGGTGGGGTGAGTGGTGGTGATAAAGGTTGAATCAAGACTCTACAAGCCCGGGGCCTATGCCCAACAGGGGTTTGGAGTTTAACAAATATTTCAGGATTCTGAGAAGATCTAAGAACTCTATCGAACCTATCTGGTGAAAATGACCCAATGCGATCCAGCTTGTTCTTTGCCCTCCTTCTAGCACCAAATCTGTTGATGGTCAAAATAGCACAACAACATTAAACAGAATATTACTATTCTATTTCTCCTGAAAGAGAAAGACAACATATAGGAATCTAACTCCCAAGGTCCTGGTAGTTGGTTCTCAACTGTGTTTCTAATGCTCAATGGTCAATGTGATTGTAATGTTCAAGGGGCCTTTGATGGTAATACAAAACAAGAATGCATAACATCAGGTAGTCTACGTTTGGGGGGTTTCAAACAAAAGAAAAAGATGAAACAAAGCTTTAAATCAGAGAAATATGAATAAAATCCTTATATATCCAGACATGTAGATCAACAATGAGTGTTCATTTTACTTAACCACAACTATAGCAAGATGCAATCCATAGAATCAACTACGCTACTGCATACATCCATAATGCTAATTCAGATATCATCAACATTGACTAACCTCACTTCTAACAAATCATTCACTCATCATTCAAAACACAGACCAAATGAAATACCATAACAATTTAATTCACAGATAATCCAACGATATGACCTTGAATCCAGCACCTTCTATTGATTTTCATCAAATAAAGAACAATTAAGGATAGCAAAACACTGGCTTATGGATTAATCATATATCATTAACCTTATCCAAAAATGGATCCAAACTTTAAAACTCTTGACATGAAAACATATGAGAACTTGTAAAACTGAGCTTTTCACTAAACTGTTCAGAGTATCTTTCTAAAATATTAAAAATCCTAGATCTAGTTTTTTATCTTCTATTCTCAGGTGGCTAATCTTTCTTCAATTCACCGACCTTTACAAATTAGATTCTAATAGTACATATAGAGTGCCACATGCACGAATTTCTCAATCATTAATCTAGATCCACAATTCATGGGGTTGGAACTGAACATAGAAGTGAACCTTAGAACCCCTTTTCAAGGCTGATTACATCATTGTAAGAAGGAGAATCTAATAATTCAAGATGAAGTACACGGATCGGACTTAGAGTAGAACTTATGTCAACATCCACAGAAAGGGGAGAAGAACAAATAGAGTATGACACCGAGAGTCAATTACTTTTGCACTGAATGCTATTGAATGTACTCGTCGTAACTAGAGAGTATCTGCTAAAGAGTATCCAAATCTGGGCCATCAAACTAGTCACCTTCAAATTTGATTCTTTTAAATTCTGCATAAACCAAAATTTGCGTCTCCTTTAGCTCAATCAGCTCCTTTCTGGCAGTTCTTATCTCTTCCCAAATATCCATAAACTGATCAAGTAATAAACTCTCCCCATCATCTCCCTTTTGCATGATTTCCTCAAACTTGACCCTCCATTTCTCCCTTAGTTTATCCAAAGATAGGCCTTCTTTGTTTGAGGAATCTATGTTGATTATAATAGCTACCACTGCCTCTAACTTAACCATCTGTTGATGCAAGTACTTGCTCATTTCTCGGACTTCTTTCTGCTGTCCATGCATAACTCTACATTTGTATCTTATGATACTTGCAGTCTTTTCCATAAAATCTTCAATACTTTGCTCAAGAATTGAATATTCTAACAAGGCAGATTTGGGCACTTTGCTGATATCCTTCATCCTTTTAACATATTCTTTGTTTCACCATCTTGCTTGTCCAAATCCTTACCTTGCTGATCTAGATCTTTTGCTAACTTGAGAGCAGCTCTATGAATCTTAGAGCCTTCAACAAGAATATCATCAACTTCCCAATTGAGCTTATCCAACCATTTATCCATCATTTCCACCTTTCTTTTCATCTGAATCAAATCATCAGCTTCCCTCTTTGTTAACAAGACTGGGAATTCAGAAGGTGCAGCCTGTTGAGAAATGGGACTAGAAACATCCCTCAAGAAACCATGAAGCTGATCCAATTGAGCCTTAAGCTCATCTTTCCTTTGCTTGTCCCTGATCGTCAGGGTTTTGGTTGAAGAGGCCACAATATCAATCAAGCTCATTTGTTGATTCCTTGTAGGCTTTCCCAAATTTACAGCTCCCAACTGATAATCAGTCATTTGCATGTCATCGCGATTCTTTTCCATTACAGGAATGGCACATTTAGCAATGATCTCTCCAGCCTCAGTGAGCCTAGTGGAGTGAAGAACCCGAGACTTCTTCTTTGGTTTCTCTTTCCCAATTTCTTTCATCACTTCTTCCTAGTTCAACGGTGGTGGTTGAACAACTTGTTTTCTCTCCAAATCCAATTTTAGCCAAGTAGGAGTAATGGGGGTAGTGGCTCCCTGGGCTGAAGAGGAAGCAACAATGGTGGAAGACAGGGGTTACAACAATGTAAGCTTTGGTTGAGAATCAACCTCCTGCACATTTTCCTCCTGCACATTTTTTTGATCACCTTGCTCCCCTTCCCATGCTAGCTTTTCGGCTTCTTCTCTATCCTTATGCTCTTGTAGCATCTTAGCCTCCAGCTCTTGCCTTAAGCATTCTTCTTCTTTTTTCTTCTTCTCTAACATTTCATCTTTCTACTTTTTCAATGTTTCAACATAGTCCCATGCTTCCTTGGATTTCTTTGCATGTTCAGCCATCTCAGTAGCCTCCTTTTCCCTTTTCAGGCATTCTTTCTCTTCCCTCTTTCTATAGGCCTCCTCTTGTTCCTTGAGTTTAGCTTCAACAACTTCTGTTTCTCTTCTTTGCTGAGCTTTTTCCTCTTCAATATCATGAATTTTATACTGCAATACCAACCTATCCCATTCTTCTTCAAGTTTGAGTTCATGCTCCTTTTGTTGTTGCTTTTGAGCTAACTGATTGGCCTTCACTTTATCTTCCAACTCCTTTTGCTTGGCTGCCAACTCAGATTTTGCTCTGGCCGCTTCTTCTTGAATCTTAGTTGATGCCTCAGCTTGTGATTTAGCATCGGCTTCTCTTTTTGCCTCCTCAAAGAGTTTCCACTGATCCTCTTCAATCAGCATGTGTTTAGTGCCTGCATCATCTGTCATAGCCAAAGATGTTGATACATGATGCTCTTTATCCGAGGAAGTCTTTTCTGAATCTGTTTCTATATTATGTATCTCCACCTCATCTTCCATTTGCCTCAAGGGTTTTTCTTTGCCATGAAGAGCTCCCATTGGTGATTTATGACCTAACTCCTGTGTATCAAAGGGTTGAGTAGGTTACTCTTTTGTAGCGGATGTAGAAACAACTCCCTCCACAGTTGTTTCATCTTCATCTACTTTTGAAAAGTCTTGAGGAACCTCTTCATCTTCTTGCTACTTAGAAGGCAAAAACTCTAAGGGTTCCTTAGGTGCCACCCTTATTTTTACCCTTTTGTACCCCTGGGTGGTCCCAGCCTTCCTCTTCTTAGATGATGATGCCTCATCCTGATTAACCCTTAAACTTACCCATTGGATACTCCTATCGAGCACTAGTCTAGCAATCTGCATTATATCAATTGTCTCATCTGCACACCAATCAACTGGATCAAGATCCTTACTTCCAATATTATCTGCATCATATCTGGGATCCAAAACTATCCCATCATCAGATAATGTATCAAGAATATCTTCCTTTATCCCAAACTCAATCATGAGTGGGATAGATATCCTTTCATAATTGTTCTTCCTAAGATCATAATCATCCTACAAGTCTGCCCAAAAATCTTCCAATATATTGAAGTGCTTCTCAAAGACACTAGGGAGCAAATCCCTCATCTTGTACTTTGGATCATAGTACTTCCTAGCAATGTACAAGCCCAACCTCAGATAAACTAATTCATCACAAACAACCTTACCTACCTGAATGTGTGGATAGAAAAAGGCTCCTAGCTTCATTGGAAACTTGTGGCAACTAGTCTTATGTTTGTTGCGAAACTAGAGGTTTACAACCAAGGCTTGATAAATAAATTCCATTAAGATGATTCTATCACCACAACACCTGGGTAGCAACTGGGGATGACCATTGAAGCATGCTAACCTGAAGTAAGTGAATTTGGGGTACTGGATAAACCAATGTCCCCATTCATTCACAAAATCCATTGCTTCCCTGCTAAGTCTATACCCAGCATGACCGTTAAGTTTACTGATAATGACATAAAGAAAGGCATCATTTACCCTTCTATAATATTTCTCATATTCCTGCAAGGTGAGCTAGCCATAATGCTCCCACAACTTCTTCTGTCCTTGGGCTTCTCCCAATATACCCACTGTTCGAAGTCCAGGAAAGATCCCCACTTGGGCAGCTCCATAGACTACATAGGAGGTCATAAAGAAATGCTTGGTTTCTCTCACCCTTATCATCTAATTGTCAATGCTATCAGACACTATCAATGACCAATCAAATTGTTGCCTCCCATCCAAAATAGATTGGATAAAAGGAAACATTCATTCCTTAAATAGTGAAGTATCCCTCTTCCCAAACACCTTAGACAGGAACATGATTATGTCTCCAATTTCTTTACTAAAATCCACCCTCTTAGGCTGGTCTGGAAGCTTGGTCAGAGATTTCTTCTCCAATCTCATCCAAGTCTTATTCATGTAGAGTCTATTTATCTCCTTGTTATCACTATAAAGCGTTAAAGCCTCAGCCTCATTTAGTTGTCTAAAATTCTTGGGATCAGGCATATGAAACAGGAATTTGATCATTGGGGGTGTGAAGTCAATAATGACATTGCCCTTCACATCCACACACTGCCTAGTAGTAGGGTTATATGCTCCAGCTACTGCAAGAATCAACTCCAGGCATTGAACAGATAGAGGGAAGAGTGCAACATGTGCCAACCTGGATTAAACAATCCTTTCTGTTCTTGGTGTTACCTGCTCCTCAGTGAAAGTCTCCTCAAGCAATTCTTCATAGTTAAAAGGACCCAAATTGATGTCAATGATATCAGCCCAATCATAATCAATTTTTCTAGCTGTTAGGACGGCTTCCTTGTGCTTACATCTCAAGGTATATGGGAGTTGTTCCACTTTGATCTTCTTTCGCCTAGATCCCTATCATGAAGTTTCCCCTGGTTGGCTTCTTTGAGAGGCCTCATCTAATACTCTCGACATCTTCTTCTACCTGCAGCAATTCCCTATATTAGATTAAAAAAGCATCTAAGTTAGTCAATCATAACATCATTGCTCCATCCTCTTAAGATAACACTTGGTCCAATTATGCCTTTATTGGAGGTGGGACCATAGAAGCATCAGGCATAGAAAATGTTTAATAATGTGTGGAGGGGTCGAGATGGGAACCAAAATATGCTCGAAAGCGGGACCGAGATAGGAACCAAAACATAGTTACCAAGTTCAGATTCCTCCCTAGACCCAGTTCCGACAAAGAGTAAAGACACTAACATCATAAGAAGGAATGGGAACGGATCAGAGACAAAGTCGGAGTCGGGCTGGGAACGGGAATCAAAACAGAAACAAAAGATAGCTATTAAGCTCAACCCTCTCCCCGAACCCCGTTCTGACTAGAGTAAAGATATTCATTATAATGAAGAATAGGTACGAGTAAAACCAACCAATGACGAGCCTTCAAAACAAGAAGGTCACATGGGCCCCAAACCCTAGGTCACATGGGCCCCAACGGAAACTAGAAAATGCCTAATTTAGACCACCAACAACCCTTCCATACACAAGTCATAAAAAACCCATGAACAACCAAAACTGTAAAACCCTAACTTGCCCTCTACCCTATTTCCAGAAACTAGGGCACAACGAGAAATCGGTACAAAGAACCCAAAACCAAAGTGATAAAACTAGAACAGGGTTTCAAAATAGAAAAGCATTACCCGAGCAAGGAAACCCCTTCAAAATCGCAACCCTTAGTCAAAACCAGAGCACGAAAAATGAACCCTGTCACGAAAGCGACAGCCGAACCAAACGAAAAAACAAAAAGTGACAAATGGAAAGACAACGGAACAAAATAGAATAGGATGGAAAAGAAAGAAAGAACCGAATAGACCAAACAAAAAGAATAGAAACAAAGACAAAACCAATTGAACAAATTCACAGAAAGAACCCTCCTGTGAAAACACAAAACAACACAAGCGGAAGAACAAAATGGAAGAAAGAAAAGACAAGGAACCTACGTCAAGACGCTCCTTAGAATTGATCAGAAATTCACAATGATTCGCTCCACAATTTGCCCCGTGATCACCTCGATTCACCCAAGAGTTTCATGGCTGTAATTTTCTCAAACACTTCGTGTAATAATAATAATGAAACGGTTTAAGCATAATTACACTTTTAATCAACAATTCGCGCATGTGAACAGGTTGCAGTTAATGCCATAAATGGGGTAGATCGAGGGCAGAGCTAACAACACAAAGAAGCAGTTAAGTCAAGTCAACGAAACATCAAAAGGAAGGTGGACGTGGAGCCAGGTCAGGCGTTAGATAAAGAAACTAAACCAAGTTCCATATTCCATTTCCAACCCCGGATCCGGTCCTGACAAAAGACCAACCAAAGACAACGAACAAGACGGAGATGGGATCAGAAAGAAAACCAGAATGAAACATTTACAAAGTTCAAAGTTTCATTATGATTTCGTCTGTGATCCCAACAAAAGCAAGGAACAACAAAAGAACAAGGGAAGTGGGACCGGAGTGAACACCGAACTCAGCCCAAACAACAAAGAGCAAGGAAGAAAAAGAAAGCAAAAGCGGAGTCGAGACGGGAATACAAAAATGGAAAATTGAAACTTCCCAATTTGAGTTCCAATCCCGAATCCGATCCCGCGAGAGCAAACAAACAAAATGAAATGAAATGACTAACAGAAGGACACAAACTCAAGTGTTAGTTAAAAAACAACCAATACAACAAAAACAACACAAAAGAGAAGGCGGAGTCGAAGTCAGGACCGTATCCGAATTAGGAACCTTGAAATGGTTCCATGTCTCTATTAAGTCCTGGACCGACCTCCAACAAAGCAAAGACAGACTTAGGAGCAAAAACAAAGAACTCCCAAATGTCAACCAAACAACCAAAGACACCCAAAACAAAAGACAAAAAGGGGGACACATTTTTATTCCAACACAAAACAAAAAAAAATGGGGTGGTTATGCAAGGCATAACAGTAGTCTTAGAACAATTGTCTTTGTGAAAGATATTTTAAGAGTTTCAAAAGCTTCTTGGTGGGTAGGGTTCCATTCAAACTCAATATCCCCTAGATAATAGAACAAACAGGGGAGTTGTTATCTTACTAAAATATTTAATGAATCTCCTCTAATATCCTACATGGCCAAGAAAAAATTTTACATCTTTTTTCTTTTGTGGTATAGGTAGAGTTAAGATTACTTATATTTTGTTAGGTTCTACTTGATTTCCTTTTTTCACACAAAATATCCCAAAACCACTCCTTCCTCTATAATCATGAAACATTTATTATGACTAAGAGAGATATTGTGATCTTGAAATCCTTGGAGGAATTTCCCCAAGTTTACTAATGAGTTTCTATAATAATATAAATATGTTGTGAAATCATCCATATATGCTTCCATATAATCATGGGAAAAATCAAAAAATATACTCATAACATCCCTTTGGAAGGTTGTAGGGGCATTACATACTTTGAATGATTGTAACATCCTCTAATAAATTAAAATTAACAAATTACACATATTCCATATAATCAAACATAAGACATGACACGTGTCCAATATACAAATAAAAGTGACAAGGAATTACATTATTTCATAAAGTTTAGAGTACATATTCCAATAACATGGAAAAACATAAAGGAACCATATTCCTTACAATAGACCACATGATTGAGAACAAGATTACATAATGAACCTATTTTCATGAAGGATTGTGCCATGAATGCTAAGCTTTAAAGCTTGAAAATCCTAAGCAACATGGGGTCATCCTCAAGCCTGTGGGTGATTCACTCTATAGAACTCTTCACCTTGCCAATTCATCAATGCAACATCAGGAGCACCTTGCTTAGTCTGAGAAACCTATTTTCCACTAGTCTCTTGTGTTGTATCTTGTGGGACAACAATGTTATTCTGTACCATCAGGGCCTGACTAATCACTCCATTCAAACACGTGGCTTAGAACTTATGAGGTTGTTTATATGGAAAACACCACTCATAATCTTGTGCCATGTTGTTTTGCACTAGTACAAGCTCTCTAGAACTGTTGGTAGCATTTTGATTATAAGGTTGATAAGGCCTTGCATTAAAATTCCTTCTCTGACCTTGAGGATCAGCTTGATAAGGAGGCCTATTACGCTAATTAGGTTGATAAGGTCTAAAATTATGATTTTGCTACTTCTTTATGTTGACCAATTCATTACCAAAGCTCTGCAATGTGCCTTTTAATTCTTGAAATTCAAGGGATGGAGCTAGGAAAACCTTTTCTTGGACAAGATTTGGATAATTTAGTGTTGGTACAATAGGGACAACAACTATTGGAGGTAATGGAAATGGTATAGGTGGCTATACCTCAAGAAAAATAGGTATTGGAGGCCTTGGGGCTATTTTACCAACTTGTATGAGGTTGCTTTCTTCTCTAATGACAATATCATATGCAAATTAGGAAGCCTTTTTTTCCACCCATTGACTGAATCATCACAGATATATCACTATTAAGGGATTTAAGGAAATACAAGAATGCATGTTGGGCTAAAGATCTTACCATGGTTGGAATTCTATCCCAAGTTTTCTAGAAATGATAGTTAAAATTAGGCATATCCTCATGTGGAGATCTCTTTATGGTAGTTAGTTGCTCCACTAAAGACAAATGATCTAACTTTTCAAATTGCTTATGCAAACCATCTCCTAATTGATCACATGTTGTGATTGAATCATCTGCCAAACTCCTGAATGATTGCAGAGCTTTTCCTTTCAATGATGTAGCCAAGAGCCTACTTGCTACATTCTTATTTGTGATATTGTGAACCAAGCATAATGTAGCCACATCCCCATAGTCTGATCTTCTCATGTGAAAGAAGGTAAGCTTCTAAGGGCTACCACAATAATATCATCATGTTGAGCAAGATTTAATGGGCTAGACCCCCATTAAACGATGCAAAAGCAAACTTCCTTCCATTGGATTTTTTCGCACTCGTATATTTGGTACTAGAACTCTTGGAATAGGAATTGTAGGTCTGTAATTTAGAGGTGTAGAATGTGATCTAGCTAGTGGGATAAGACTCCTTCATGTTTCCCTCCCTTTTCTTCTTGTTGGTGACAGCTGCAAATACTTGAAGGGAGAAGAACTTCCTCTTGTTTGCACTCTTCCCATGTGCTTATTGCACTAGATCTACTTCAAAATTAGAGATAAGAGTCACCAGGTATATGTTTATAACCTCAAAAAGGTCAAATACACTACTGCATATACCAGGATAGCAATGAAAATTTTGTATTTCTTGACTGAAACGAGTTTTAGTGTCCCATTAGGCGTGCCAAAAGTTGTTGTCACAAAGGATTGCACCCTGAATGTTAAGTTTTAAAACTCAACAATCATGTGCAACATGGGGACATCCTCAGGCATGTGGGTTGCCTAAGATGAGGATGAAACTCTAGATTATGGGATGGCTCTCTTTGAAAACCTCCTACAACTACTTAAACTGATTTGGAAAAGGGGAAAAATTACTTTGGAAATGAAACTCTACTGCTACTAGGAGGTAAAGCACCAATTTTAAACTCTATTATCTATTATAAACTAATAATCAAATTCAAAAAAAGAGGTTTGTTTGTTCATAACTCAAAAATAATCATGAAATACATAATTTTTTTATGATAAGGTATGTATTCAATCTTTGAATGAAGAAAAATAAGTTTCACAACCTCAACTAATGGAACATTCTAACACAAATCATAACCTACATTAACATGAATTATTTTGCTTCCACAATGCATAAACGAGATAGATTTAAAGGTTTTATAAAGGAAAACATAATAAATACATCAGATCATTCATTTTCCATGCTTAAAACATAATATTTTTGAGAAAGAACTACTAATTTTTATTCAACTTCAAAGGAATCTTTGTTGTTACAAATTGATTTTTTTTTTAAATATTGAAAATACTTTAAAAATATGAGTTACAATGCTCTATGCTTTGTTGTGTATGCAAGCAGAAAGAAATAATTGCTTCAAAAGGAGTTGAAGACTTTGCTTTATAGAAAGCCACCTCAGATAATTGAATTTGAAAGAGGCTACCCTCATAGAAGATGTTGAACGTGCATGAAGAGTTGAACTGGATGTGAACTCTTGGGTTGAGAGTTGACTCAAACTCGTTGACTTGTGGATGCTCCTTGAAGTTTGCTTCAACTAAACTAGAACTGAAACTCCAAGAGAAGCATGAAGATGATTGAAAAAAGATGAGTTTAACCCCTTTGCATGAGGTTTTCAAACTGTTGGGCATATAAGGAAAAAAGAGCCACTATTTATGGGACCCACACTTCACCAAAATACATAATTTTAGCTCCAAACTCCACTTAACTCCAACCCTATCCATATGGGCTTCTAAAAAGGGCCTAAATTTCCTCCAAGTGCATCAAAACTAAGCATGAACAACACCTAAATTGTGGTTAGCTTGTAAAAACTCCTTGCATGATTATAGGTGTGTGAGTTGTCTAAACATGTCCAATGCTTCTCTTTGAAACATCAAGATATTTATTTGATTCCATTGTTATATCTTCATAAAACCTTTATTTGAACTCACAATTTCATGACTCTAAAAACCTCATTACCCTTAATCTCCTCATTTCTTACTATCCTTGAAATAAAAAAGTTGATAAATCACAGTCTTTGATGACAATTACAAAAAAATCAAAGGTTCAAAACACAAAGAGTACAATCATTTTTTTGAAAAACTGATCAAAAGTCACTGCCAATGGTACACAATCATAAATTACTTTCTTAACGTTCATAAAAAGTTACAAGAAAGCTCAAAAATGATCATGCCCTTTCCTTTGTAGCAAACCCATCTCTATCATTTAATTTTTTGTCCCTTTTGAGACTATCATGACTATCTATGTTTGTCAAACTCAAATATTGCATTGAATGCATTTGTCTTTGTCATCATTTGCTGCACTTTTTTTACATTATTTTATCTTTTATGACATGGTATTTACTACCCATTTATGACTATATTTTCTATTCATTTTATCACTTCTTTGGTGCTCTTTCATGGCATCATTTACTGCACTTTATGACAGTCCTTTGCTGCACTTATTGTCATGAATTTTCTACACATATTGTCATGAAATTTCTGCACTTTTTGCTCAAACCTTGGTTTTGATTTTGCTGCGCATATTCTGTATGAATTTCTACACTTTTTGTCATTATTTTTCTGCACATATATTGGTGATATCTGCTTCTCTTTAAGGTTTGACTGTCATCTATTATCTAATGCTTGTTCTTGTTCTTGAAACTTTGTATTCTCTTCTTGACAATGTGTTGCATGCTTGTATTGATCTGCCCCTATTGACTTTTCACAGTCGCCTAATCTTAATGATGAGTGCATTAAACATGTAGTAGTGATTGTGCATTGAAAGTTGCCCATTGTGCCTTGTACTTGTTTTTCTCTAAACTTTGTTTTTTCTCTTTGAAATTTCTTCCCTCTTCACATTTATACCTTGGAATTCTTGTGAATGTCTTCTTAATAACTTCCATTTAAATGGAAGTGTTGTCAATGCTTTGACTCTAACTTTCCTTTCTATTTGTTATTGTCATTGTCATTTTCACCACATAGCTACTACTCCTCATGTACATGATCTTTCACACCATGATAATCTTTTTCATCTGTCAATCCATAAGGTTTTGGACCATCATAATGTTACCCTATGATTTCCCTACTTCTTTTAGATGATTTTGATAGATGAAAACTTTGAAACTTCTTGTTGTTCATTGTGGCATTCTTAAAAGACTTCCCTAACCTTGAGGTAATTGTGCTTTATGATGCCTAGTCACAATTTTCTTGCTTGACTTGCATGGTTATAATGAATGCTTTGACATTTGTTCTCTACAGGCTCTTAGATTTTCTTTCGACTTTCACTATGCATGGCTACACTTTGCATTGTGTTATCACTGTCCTCTATTGCTAAGGGAAATCCTCCTCAACCTTTTGGTTGTCCCTTGGAGTGTTTGACTGTCATTCCTTAAATATCTACCCTCTACTAGTTGGTACAAGCATAGTGAACTATGGATTTGATTTCTTTGCAATGTACTTTATTGCTTATTATAGTTATAAAGACTATCCTCATAGTGATAGGGATTTTCTTTGACTACTGTCCCTTAGATCCACCTTTAACTTCAAGTTTAAGCTGCTATCAATCATGCCATTAACTGTTTTCATGCCTTTTCCCCTGCATCTCATGGTGAAACCTTTGTATTAAATGATTGCCTCTTGTATTTATAAATATAAAATTTGGACTTGAAGTAATGTATATGCTTAAATAACCCACCCAGTTCCATTAGCAACCTATACACGTGCAATGTATTTGGAAGAGTGCATAGGCTCGAATAACTATCCCAACTCCACTGGAAAATAGTCACAACTTTGATTTGTAATATTTGCTACAAGATAGAGACCAAAAGAACCATTGAAAGAGACCCTAGCTCATATTCTTGCTTCCAAGAACTACCTAAGGAAAAGAATGTTATTATTCTAGAGCTACAATGCATGAACCCCCATATAGCATGTCCACTTTCTCAACCTGTGGCAACTCTTGGTTTTTGAATAACCACATAACATATCTTGTAGATTATTTAAATCTGGGCTTATTAATGACCAATACTACCATTATGCATAGTGATATTTATCAAGGTGGATACCTTGCATCATGAATATATTCTCCTCCTTTAGAAATGACTATGATCCCCCTTGATTTAGACTATGTTATGACCTGAAACTCCCTTTAAAATTGTCCTCCTTTATCATTCATATATGATCATCTTTCTCTTTCATATACTAGCAACTAAAAAATATTAGTGTTGTTGTCCTTTTCATGATTTCTCTAATGTTCTCATGAGACAAAGATAGTTATCATAGTCATCATCAAAATCTTTCTGAAATGACCTATTTTTTATGAATGTGCAACTTGTATGTGTTGTATATCCATCCTTTCACATAGGACCGTCCTTTAAATGTTTGCATCCTTTTTTATTTGAATCATTGGCCATCCTTGAATCTATTGCTCATCCTTCTTTTTTCATGGACTGTGTTATAGTCATAAATACTACTATTAACTTGCTATTTGTGCTTGGATTTGATTTGAACATTGCTGCCCTTTCACCTTCTTCATTCACATGGACAAAGGTCTAATTTCCATACGACTTGGTTGCTCTATGTGATTTTTTGATATATACCTAAGCTATTCTTGAAACCTCTTTCTAAAGGACTACCCATTTCTTGACTTGATAATTCTTTTCCTATTGAAAGTATATCATATCTAGGGTTTCCACAGCTAAAAAATATCCTCTTTATATAAAAGAAAATAAGCATCTCTTAATACCATATGGCATTTCAAGCGCACCTAGGAGTTTTTTTCCCAATGAAATACATCTTCTAACTCTTTGCATAGTTTCATGGTTGAAATCCACCAACCTCAATAGGTTTGCAATTTGCCTTAACTCTCTTTCCTCTACAATAGATGGTCCAAATGCCCAATTTTCTCCTCAATGAACTTTCAGAAAAAATGAGATATTGATGATCATCATTGATTTTTTAGCATGAAGAAGAACCTCTTTTGTTTTGAAACCCTAGATATCTCAAGAAGAACTTGAGCTAAATCAAAAAAATCCAAAGAATTTTTAAAAATATTTTCCCTCTTTTAGCATGAAAACTCTCCCTTTTTCTTTGTGGCGTGATTAAACCTTCTATTATTTTATGTTATGTGGGAAACTTTCTTTTGGACATGTGAAACTTTGTCAGTGAGAAATTACTAAGCTTTATGCTAAAAAATTTGACTAAGACTTTTAAAATGAGAAGTCCAAAGTTTTCACTAATGTGGATTAAAGGGCCCTTAGGACTAAATTATTTAAATCAAACATTTAAATAAATTCCTAAGAAATGAAAATATGGATTACAGAACCATAACCATAACAAGGACCTTCTTGAAAGGATTCTTTCAAAATTTAACTCCTTTGACCACATCAAGGACAAGAACATTGTTGGAGTGTGTTTCCACCCTACCACAAAGTGATTTACTTCCCTAGAATTCTTCCTGAAAGAAGAATTCATGACCCAACATGAGGAAAACTATCTATGCAAAACTAACTAGATTAATGGAATTGTGAAGTGACATAACTACATCTAATGATATCATGAATGTCAAACACAAACAAGGAACACTTTGGAATACACATATCAGTCACATAAGACAACATACAAAATTCATCTTCAATGCTATATGGTCAGCATTTAATTTTAATAATCAAGGAAAAGTATTAACATATGAAATGAATATATTGCCTAAAACATAGAAAAATAACATAGGTTCACCAAAACATATAGGATTTTATACTAAATTTGGAATGTTTCACCAAACTTACTATAAATAGAAAGGGAAAATGGGGTGTAACGAACCTACCTATTTTCTATTCCATTCAAGAAATGAGATACCCCAAGATAGAATTAACTTCCAATCCTTAAGTGATTCAATTCTATGGAAGATCTGACAACTTTCTTTGTGTATGTGGATGGGGGGTAAATTTCAAGCAACACTTTTGGGAGATGAAAATAAAATAGGAAATGACCTCAAATCTATAACCTAAGACCCAGTTCATGTAGATAAAGCAGATCTCTAACAGAAAAAGTCAATTTTATGCAAATTGGATGAGTGGAAGACACTTAAAAATTACCTCAAAATCAATTGTAGAGTGTCCAAAATTGGTTGTAAAGTATCCAGGACCCCCTTGTCCAAAATTGGTGAATGGGTCCTAAGACATATTTTTTAACTGAATTTTTGGGAGCCTCTGAAGACATATTTGAGATGCAATTTCCCACTAGTTTCACACAAAAATGACGGAAAATGAGCTCAAGGTCTGAGTTTATGTGATCTTGACAAGTTTTCTTGCAACTTTGACAACTTTTGTAATTTTTCTCTTTAGAAATCTCCAATTTTCAATTTTCCTTCAACCTAAAATCTGCAATACAAACATAGAGGGAAAAGTGGTTTGTTTTTGGTGAATGGAGGTTTTCCTTGGTCAAACCCCATTTTGGTAATTAAACCTTGAAATGAAAAAATGAAAGTATGAAAGGAATGATAAATTAACAATATAATATATTGCAATTCAACAAACCCTTGAATAAACCTTGGAAAGACTAAAATCTTGCATGAGATGGCTTTAATGGATGTGGATATTGATGCTTGAATATTTCTTTGAATATTTGACTTGAATTCTTGGATTAGATCTTGAAACCTACATTACAATGTGAGCTCCAAAAGCATGCATGAATGAACATAACTTTGGCGTGATGCTTGAGATCTTGATTGCTGCAATAAATCCCTGATAATTTTGTTCTTGAATGCTCTTGAGAATAATCCTCGCTCTTGTGAAATTTCTCTTGAAATATATAGCGTTGATTTGATAAAATAATCTTGTATTTATAGACATTTATCCTTATTTTCCCAAAAATTAAACATTACAAGTTAACATTTGAAATTTAAATTTGGGATGATAAAATTACCACCAAAACATGTTTTAAAATGGGTTCCAAAGCCTAGGGAGGACCCATTCACCAATGGGAAAAATTCACCCATAGGCGAATGGGTCCTAGGTCCCTATTCCTAGAACACACATTGCTCAAGGTGTTTAATTATGTGTTGACATTAATTGTTGTTGGGTTTCCCCTTCGAAAAATTTAATTTATTAGGCTTGTAGATGTAAAATAGGGCTTATTAAGGCATAATTAAGTCCAATTTAATTAATAGGGCCCAAACAAAGTGTGAAAATGTAAAGGAGTACATTTTTCAATATTACATTAAGGCATTATTAAGTCCATTTTAATTAGGAGGGCCCAAACAAAGTGCAAAAATGTAAAGGGATACATTTTTCTATACTAAATTGCCAACACTGTCATTTTATCTATATGCACACAAACATATGCAAATATAACTAATTTTAGGCTTCACTAAGCATGGAGTTTTATAATGGAAATATAGAGAATTTAGTAGTATAATAATATGCAATATTAATTAAAGAAGGTATAGCTCATGTATGTATGCATATACATATATATATTCATGTATGTGTTTTATAATTATTTATAAGTATACATTCTTATACAAATAATGATCAAGGATTGACTAAGGGGGATAGCTCATGTTTCCTCTTTCATACATGATAATCCATAATGCGTGAGAGGAAATAAAATTATAAAATAAAGGAATCGTGATAGTTTAGAGTATTGACAACAAATAAGTCAATGCATGCTTATACGCAGGTATATATGAATAAAATTCAATGGAAAACAAAATGAATGTGTTCAATATGTTAAACAATTTAGAGTCATAATAGAGCACTTGGGTTTCCCAACAGTTTCCATTAAATCATGATAGTAACCATTCTTCTATGGTTTTATAATCCAACATCTTTTAATACATATTTTCTAGTATATCTAGTGAACCTAACCAACACTATAATTCAATATCGATTAACGATCTTTACTTTGCCAACAATATCAATTGCAATATTGTAATATCTTGAGGGAACTATTGATAATCTTAATTAACTATATGTATTATAATAAATACCCATCTTTGATATTGTGTAACTATTCACTATAAAACAATTAACATATCCATCTCACTAAATAAAATAACCTTCTAATTGGGGCACCAGGTATCCATGTACCACTTCTACAAGGAACTTACAACTATATGGAATGACACACTCATTACTCATGTCAAACATCACTACTTCATGGTAAAATAAAATGATATATATATATATATAGGGACACTACAATTTGAGACCAAAGATTTTAACCTTGCACATTCTTCAATAAATTAAATCAAATTTTTTTCCCTTCAAATAAAATGAAGTTTAATCATTTTAGAATGCCAACTACTCAAAGGTTAATGAAAGGAAATTGATAGTTAAAGAAAAAAACTAACAGATTGTAGTTTAAATCAAATGAGGTTAAATCTAAATAATAAATTAATAAATTACACTTGTGGCAAGTGTTAAACATGACAATTTTATTATGAATATCATGCCAAATTTTAAATTAAAGTAAAATTAAATTTAAATAAATAGTATTGAATTAACAAATACTTCAATATGATTAATACCTCTTTTTTTAACTTTTAACTTTGATTTTCATAAAACAAATGCAACTAAAAAAATTCTTGTCTTTATTTCCTACATTGAGATATAAGAATGAATGTTTAGGATGGATCTAAATCAAACACTCTTTAGGATGGATCTAAATCAAACACTCCAGCCACAAACATATTTAAGAATTGCTAAAGGTTGCTCAAATTTCTTTTTAAACATATTTACACTGAAGGTGTTCCTTATATGAAGTGAACAACCTACTTTTTAAAATCAATGATTGAAAATTGTAGAGAAGGATGCATGACTATTGAAATGATCTCAACTATCAAATTTTTTAATATTCCGTTGAGTTTTTTTTTATTTTAGTTTTCAATTTAGATTTAAGTTTGAAATATATTTTTAGTATTCATCTTTTTATGAAATTACAATAATAATTAAAAATTTATTAGAATTAATTTAATTTATAACTATTTATCTTATTAAAACTTTAATTATTGCAAAATCCTATTTGGGATTTTTTTTGTATAATTTATATAATAAAATAAATTTTAAACTTAAAATAGAAATTAAAATTTAAAGAGTGAGAGAGATAAGGTAACTTTTAATTAGTCGTTTAATGCGAACAATCCAAGGATATCATGACCATAGGGAGTTATGCTTAGGGTAGCATGTCATTTGATTAAGGATATAACCCGGCCTTAAAACCTCTTCAGTGTACCCATTGCACACTTAGGAGGAAAGCAAATAGAGCGAGAAAGAAAATAAAGAGAGAAATAGAGAAATAGAGAGGGAGACAGAGATACAAAGAGATAAAAAAAGAGCTAGAGATACAAAAATAGAGGTATAGATATAAAATGAATAAATATGGAGAGATAAAGAGATAGAGATAGGAAGATAGATAAAGAAAGAGAGAGGAAAAGAGAGGAGTATAGAGACATAGATATAATCACATACAAAGAGTGATAGAGATACAAAGAAATAGGAGACAGATATATATATAGAGGTCGAGAGACGAAGAGATAAAGAGGGAAAGGGGGAGAGAGGGGGATATAAATAGGGATAGCAAATAATACTAAGGGGAGAAAGATAGGGAGATGAAAATAGATAGAGATAATAAATGAGAGAAATATAGATAGAGGAAGAGAGAAGGGAAGATAAAGATAGAGAGAAATAGGGGAGAGAGAGAAAGAGAGATATTAAGATATAATAAAAAATATAAAGATAGAGAGGGAGACATAGATATAAAGAGATCTCTCTCTCTCTTTCTCTTCCCATATATCTCTATATATATCTCCCCATATGTACCTCTCCTTACCTCTCTCTTTATATATATCCCTCTCTCTACCTCTCTCTCTGTGTAACTTCCTATCTCTATATTTATAGCCCTCCATCTCCCCCTCTCTCATTCTCTTCCTCTCTCTTTGTATCCCCCTCTTTCTATCTCTATTTCTCTCTCTCCCTCTCTATCTATCTCCCTATCATTATCTCCCCACCTCTCCTTACATATTTGTCTCTCTTTCCCCTCTATCTTTCCCAATATATATATCTCTATATCTCTCCCTCTCTCCCTATCACTCTCTCTTTCTATATCTCTCAACTTCTCTACCCTCTCTCTATTTCTCTCCCTTTCTCCCTCCATCTCTATATATTTATATATACCTTTCCCTCTATATCTATCTCAATATCTCTCTCACTCAGACATAGACACTCCTTGTTTCTCCTTCCCTATATCTATCTCTATATCTCTTTCACTCACACACACACTCATTGTTTCTCCCTCCCTATCTCTATCTTTATCCCTATCTCTCCCCCCCTCTCTCTATCTCTCTCCCTCTCTATTAATTTTCTTTTTCACCTCCTTTATCTCTCACTCTTACCCCCTCTATTTCTATCTTCTCATCTCTCCCTCTTCTCTATTTATATCTCTCTCTCTCTCTCTCTCTCTCTCTCTCTCTCTCTCTCTCTCTCTCTCTCTCTCATTTACTCCATCTCTCCCACCATCTCTTCTACTCTCTTTATATATATCCCTCTCTCTACGTCTCTCTCTCTATATCACTTCCTCTATCTTTATATTTCTCTCTTAATATCCCCCTCTTTCATTGTCTCCCTCTTTCTATCTCTATCTCTCCCTCTCCCTCTCCCTCTCCCTCTCTCCTTCCATCTCTCCTTTTATATATTTATCTTGTTGTCTTTGTCTTTGTCTCTCTCACCCTCTCTATCTTTCTCGTTATATTTATCTCTCTTATATTCCTATCTCTCCCTCTCTCCCTCTCCCTATTACTCCCTCTTTCTATATCTCTCTACTTCTCTCTCCTATATCTATTTATCTCCCTCCATCTGCCTCCCTCTCTATCTATTCTAGCTCTCTCCACTCGCTCTCTTACTCATACACACACACGCACTCTCCTTGTTTCTCCCTCCTTATCTCTTGCTCTATCTCTATCTCTCCATATTTAAATTCTTACATATCTCCCTTTGTCTCTATCTCATTATCTATCCATCTCTCTCTACCCATATGTCTTTCCCTCTCTCTACCTCTCTCTTTATATCATTTCCTATCTCTATCTTTATGTTTATATATATCTCTCTCTCATTCTCTCCCCCTCTTCCCATCTCTATATACTAATCTCTTCCATCTCTATCTATCCCTTTGTCCTCTCTCTTTATCTCCCCCTTCCCTTCTCTCCATATCCCTCTCTCTATCTCTATTTCCTTATCTCTCTCTCTCTCTCTTCCCCCTATATCTCTCCCTCTTTCTATCACATATCTCCCTCTCTCCCTATTGAAAACATAACATGAGCCTATTGGTAATGAATCCTTATCATATTCCCCATTCAAAGGTTTTGCTTTAGTTGTGTTGGGATCCTTATAAGCAGATGCATAGTTTATTAGAAGCTGTCACTTCTCCATTGACACCTTTACTGCACAAACAACATCATTTTCTATGTATGTAAAAAATAGACCCAAAAATTCCCCAATTGACCTTCCACACTTCTTCAATGTACCCATTGCACACCAAGGTGTGATTGCTAGTTTATGGGATATTGTACACCACCCCAAGCTCGTTGAAATGAATTTGCACCTTATGGTTTCGAAATATGAACTACTTTGATGGACGCCATAGATAACTCCAAGGAGCTTCAAATTTCATTCAGCGGGAAAATAATTAGGTGCGATTGGGGGATTCTGCGCTTGAAAAACATATTAAATAAGCTATTATGAATTTATTTTGCGACAAAGGAAAATCGCTTGGGAGAAGAGAAATGACACATTTTTCCAAAAAAAATTGTTTTCTTGAGAATTTAGATCTGCAATAATTGAAGATATGTAAAACTTAGAGGCTTCTATGTGCAACAAGCTGAGTCAAAGAGTTTTGAAAGTGCAAATGCTCGGTGAAACATGTTGGTAAATCGTGGAAACATAGACAATGCATGCACACTGTTTGGTAGAGTCCCTAAATAAGATGTTTTCTTCTGGAAAGTTGAAATTGCGAAAATTGTACATAATGGATTCATTAGAAAAAAGCTTTAGAAACTTTCATACAAATGTAGTTGTACAGGTCGAATGCTAACGTAAAGGGCGTGATAACAAAATTTTGAGAGTTTCTGATTTTAGATTATTCAACCGGTGATCTTAAGGCCTCTACTGTTAATTTAGAGAGCATATATAAGGTCGATCTACTGGATAATAGTTGTGCCATGGTGAAAAGATAAATTTAAAAGAAGAAGACAAATTTTGGCAACAAAATCATTGATTTGAGCTTGTACCTCTCAAAATGTAAGAAATACAGTTGCTGAAAAAATAGGAAGTTTTTATGGCATTCTCAATTTTGACATGCAATCAATTAGAACAAACAATCAGAGTGATAGGGGTGGATGGATACAGATCAACACTCATAAATAAATACAAACTCAGCAATTCATGAATAAACACATACACAAATAAAACACAAATTGCTACTCAAAATATTTGTATTTAATTGCTTGCATAAAAATGGTTTACATTTGCCTCTTATATAGAGGACTTTAGATACATTTGGAATAATCTAGAATATAGGCTGACATATTATTTTACCTTGGCCGACATAAAATAAGTTTCTAGAATTTACCTAACCCTAAACTTCTAGAATTTATCCAACCCTAACCGACATAAAAATAACTTCTAGAACTTTACCAAATTTTACTTAATTCCTAATCTCTAGTCTAGCTAGAACCTCTAGAAACTTCTAATTTAATTAATATTTTTACATCTTATTTGAGGGAGAAATTACATTTTCCAACATTCCCCCCTAATTTCGACCTCAAATGCTACTGCATAAATTTCCTTGCTCTCGATTAGTGATTTTGCAAATCCTTTTCGTTGCTTGATATCTTCATGCCTGATGATGCCTTTATCTTTGTCCAAGTCTTCAAACTTCAAACCATCTCTACGATCTGCAGATCTCTTTCCTCAACTCTTTTCAACTCTCATCCCACTGCTGCGGCAGTCCTTCAAACCTTGATTATCAAATATTTCAAAAACTTCAAACTAGAAGTCTTCTCTGCAAACTTGCTATTTGTAACTTTCCATCAAACCTCTCTTGATTTCTTTCATCTTTGACATAGGAAAATTTCCACTTGAACAACCCTTTGAACATGCATGTCATCTTTTGCCAACTTGATCCGTAAACCCATCTACAATCCATTTTTATACAATCTTCCATAGAATCCTTCTTGCACTGCCTATTCCAACATGTCTTTTTAGAATGACTCTTCAAACCACAAATACTGCAAGGATGTAAGTCCCAACATCTATCCTTTGTATGTCCTTTCCTGTTACAATGACAACATTGCACATATTCCATTTCTTTAACAAATTTGGTTACACCTGTATTATTTCCTTTACTTGTCACATATCCAAGACCTTCATGCTTTGGCCTCATTATTGGCTTAATTGACTCTCTCATACCTTGACCATACTTTCCTAGTCCTTGTCCTTTGTATCCCATTCTTTCCATGATCTTTAAACCAACATTTTTTCCATTGCCATTACATCTAACAACATTATCTTTTTGACAATTTTTATCACAAATTTCTTCAGCAAAAACACATTTCTCAATTGACAAATTCAAATCCTCTGTACTACATGAAACATCACATACGGATTTTGACTTCAAACATTCATTCAATTTTGTAATTTCCTTCATCTGCAAACTATTTGCTTCTTCTAATTTCTTTAACTTCTCTTCTAAATCATCAACCAATTTCACTCATTTTTCCAATTCCTCATTCCTTATATTAATATCATCAAACAATTTTAGTTTTTCTTCAAGCTCTTTATTTTTCTCTCTCAATTTGCACAATTCCTTCACCTGCAAATTATTTATTTGTTCCACAAACTTTAACTTATCCTCTAGCTCTTCAATTGCCTCTATATAAAGATTACAATTTTCTGCCCCCATTTCTTTCCTTAATTTTTCCAATTATTTTTCTAAAAAATCTTTTTCACATTTTAAACTTGTATTTTCTTTCTTCACCTTTATTAATTCTTCTTCTAAATCTTTTGTTTTCTCTTTCTTGACTCTATCAGCTTTTCCCATTGAATCAAACAAATAAACTTACCTCAATTTTGCAATCTGTGCCTACTTTTTTGAATATGCTTTCTTATTTGAACTCACTCAATGGCTCTCAACAGCTTCTACAAAATGAGTTGACTAAATAATCAAACTTTAATTTTTCGTACCTTGGAGGCTCTTCTTCCTTTGGCAACTCCTCCTCATGCTACAACTTCAACTTCCTCTACAATTTACACTTCTATTTTGAAAACTGCGATTCATTGGCGGCAACAATCTTTAGTTGACAACATCTTTAAATAACGGTGGACTTCTTCTCAGACAGGCTGATTGCAACAACTATTATCTGCATCAGCAAAAAACTCATCTCTATGCAACTGGACTCCTGGATTCCTCCTTGCAACTAGTTATTTGCAGCGATCAAATCTATTCACATCTACAACTGTGACTATAGCGACCTTCTTGACTGATGCGACCAGCTACAACTGTTAATTGCTTTTTTCTTTGCAGCAGCTTCTTGGCACTTCGGTGAACTACATAAAACTTACTCTTTACACCAGTGACTCTATCCTTACGGCTCGCTTCAGATCTACAGATTGAGATGACTAAGACTTTGGATGATTTCCTCAGCAGCGGCTAAATATCCTTTTGTTGGTGATTGAATACTTGACACTATTTCAAGCGACAACGATCTTTCTTCCTCTAGAAGCTGCGATCTCCTCTCTAACAGAATTTGAACAACGATCAAATAACAAAACTAATTTCTTCCTTGCAACTCACTGTGACGGCTCTTGAATCTGGACAACTATCTTTGCATAATCTCTCTGGATTGATCTGCTCTGATACCACTCTGATAGGGGTGGATGGATACAGATCAACACTCATAAATAAATACAAACTCAGCAATTCATGAATAAACACATACACAAATAAATCACGAATTGCTGCTCAAAATATTTGTATTTAATTGCTTGCATAAAAATGGTTTACATCTGCCTCTTATATAGAGGATTTTAGATACATTTGGAATAATCTAGAATATAGGCTGACATATTATTTTACCTTGGCCGACATAAAATAAGTTTCTAGAATTTACCTAACCCTAAATTTCTAGAATTTATCCAACCCTAACCGACATAAAAATAACTTCTAGAACTTTACCAAATTTTACTTAATTCCTAATTTCTAGTCCAACTGGAACCTCTAGAAACTTGTAATTTAATTAATATTTTTACATCTTATTTGAGGGAGAAATTACATTTCCCAACACAGAGCTATAGAAACTTCAAATTCATTGAAATAACCAAATGGATGCCCTCATAAATCAATTAAGTAAAAATCATCCATAAAAAGGCTCATACGGCTTGTCAAATAGCACGAGTACATGCGAGTATCAATTAGATCAAAGGGTGGTCAGAACGCATATAGTTAGAAAATAAGATTGTACCTGTGAGGAATTCCCTGCCCCTAATGTCGCCTATGGGAGCGGCCATGCAAATCCTCTACCACACAAAATATCTTTTTTATCTTCACCCCAATCTATTCTTCCGCCACAAATCGCATGCATGTTCAGCAAATGCATTTCCAGAGCTTCTGCAACAATCTCCTCATATAGAATTTTGATTTTCATTATCCTTCGATGAGTGTCTGCCTCCTATGAACTCGACCTCCTTCCTTGCTTCACACCTGAAAGATCTCCTCCTCTGCGAGATGATATCCATGTCATCTTTTTCCTTCGCGTGTTGTCTGCTCCATCTTCCCTCTCGCCCCCCCCCTCTTTTTCATTTTCTTCTCCCCCAATTTCTTTTAGCCTCCGCTCTGATATTGCATGCATGGAGCAGTAGAGTCAACCAATCATTTGTTACATGCAAAGGCTGCCATCCTCCTCCAATAGCCACCCCCTCGGGGCCAATAATTAATAAACAATTTAAGTAGCTTTCGGTTTTAATTTCTTTTTCATGCAAAGCCATTATATTTTTTAAAAGAACATACATTTTAAATAAATTTTCATGATTTATACATATCTATTTATTTGACATTAAATAGATTAATTATTTTGTTAAATTTATATCTTTATAAAAAAACTGACATGGAGTTATATGATGAACGACATTACATATAATAATCATGTAAATAAGTTTTAAAACTATTTATGTAATTAAATACCTACAATCTCTCTCATTTTATTTTCTAAACCTAGCTTCACCTCCTTCATTGGTGAGTTACTAAAGAATTAATGCTTTTAAAGAGTCAAAAATTAAAACAAGATTTAAGTTTAAATCACGATATTATAAATTAAAAAATGTATTAATAAATGAATTAAATTGATTGCATTATTTTATAGGGAGGAGAAAAGGGGGTTGTAACAATGACAAGATTGAATAGGAATAGATCCCCCATGTACATGTAAATTTTTTTGTTTCCTGGTCTTAAGGACCAATTTTGATCTAATTATAGCCACTAAATCCATCTAGGAAAGAAAAGTATTTCTTTCTTGCCAAGGAATCCAACATTTGATCAATGAAGGGAAGAGGAAAATGGTCTTTCCTAGTGGCTATATTTAATTCTTTGTAGGCAATACATACTCTTGATTTACCTCCTTTCTTGGGTACAATGAATAATGGGGAAACCATTGACTATCTGATATTGGATATACAAATCTTGTATCCAACAGTTTCTGCAATTCAATTTCACTACCTCTAACATCTAGGTTCATCCTTCATTGTGGTTTACTTACTGGTTGGCATCCCTCATTGATGTATATTCACTAAACATATATTAATATGATCTATTGTTTTCATGTCATGGTAATCCCAAGAAAACGTTTGTATGAGTTTGTAGCACTTTAAGCAATTCAAACTATTGAGATATTGTGAATTGATTGCTGACATTAAGTGTTTTTCTAGATGATATTTTTATTGGTGTTATAGAATCCATGATGGAGGAAATATCTAGCCCTAATAAATTAAGGCTACAACTATGTGGAAGTGATTTATGGAATAGTTGTGAAGTAGATTCAAAGGTTGTCGTAGGTAAACTATTATGCAATGGGCAAGTCAAGCAAGTTAGGCATTGGTCCTATTGTGGGTCCATACCATAAGAGTTTTGTATAATGCTAGAAATAATTTCATCTACATTCTAAATATTTATCATTGGGTTGCACTCAATGGTTATGAGTGTCTAGAGAGAATATTGATTTGCACATCTACCATAGGGCTACTAGGGTCTGCTTATTTTAGAACTAGGTTTTCGAACATGATATCAGTCAATTGTCCTATAACATAGAAATTCTAAGGGTCTTTTTCATTTTATTCTTGTATTTTAAAGGCATAGTTCCCTCATAGTATTGGTGTATATTGGCATATCCCTAATAGCTTAGACCAATGAAAATTTGACAATTTTTTCAACTAACTTAGGAAGTCAAACTCAACTTCAAGGTGAGATTTTTGAGTGTTCAACATTTCTAGGAATGGTGGTTCTTCGCTTATGATTTTTATCTATGGCTTGTTTTGTTCAGAGTGTTCATTATGGTTATTCAAATGGTTTTTAATTTCAATGGTTCGTTCTTTATCAAAAAAAATTATAATGTGTGGAGATGACAACCCAACAAGAATTTTTCTTAAACATAGGTGAACATCACTAACCTTAACCACATAGGTCAAGTATTGGATGGGTTTGAATTAGTATAGGCTTGTTGGATAGACTTACCATTAGGATTTGATATAGGTTGAGAAGGAAATTGAGGTGCTCTTGGTTGTGTAGGCGCATGTATAATTGGGTTTGACATAATGGTTGTGGTTGTTGTTGCAAGAAGTGATGTGGTTGTAGGTAGCTTACATTTGAGTTTTATTGTTGTGGGTTTCCTCACTATTGTTGTGTCCATGGATTTTGAGAGGATTTCCACTTGTGATTATAATTTGGAGATCGATATGGTTGTTGTTGCCACATCCCCTATTGTGGATTCTAATTCGATCATTAAGCACTTTACAAAGGTTGATTTGGCATGTTATTCCCAGGAGGATTGTTCCAATTAGAGAAGTTTGAATTGACTTCAAGGAAAGAAGAATTGTAAGAAAAAGGGTCTTGAGGCATTCCTTGTCTCTGATACAAGGGTTTATGTTGGGCAATGTAGAAATCTCAACTTTCCTCATCTTCTAGGGTGTAAAACTTAGGCTTTACATGCTTCTCCTCATAAATACTAGCAATCTTTTTACACTTGTAGTTATCCTTCTTTTGTCAATATTGTGGACAACATTCTATTAGAGAAAAATATACTTCTTGTTTCTTTTTTATATCTAAAGTGTCCAACTAGGTTGCAATATGGCTAGAGATATCTTATTTCATATTTAATAGAAGGTTATTGAGTTCCACCCTAGAAACACTTGTAGAAGTTTTGTGGAATTCTAAGCTTTGGAACCCCTGGTTTTATTCATGGTTGATATAGTTCCTACATATTTGAAAATTTTCATCAAATATCAATTGAGAAATGTCCCCTACTCTAATTAGGTTCAATGCATCCATATTTCCTCATTCACACCTCTTAGCAATACTAATTTAAGTGGATCTAGAGAGAGCCTATTCTGGTGTGAAATTTTTAGGCATAATTGAAATCTCTCAACATAACATTTGATGGGTTCATCCTCCTTCCATGACATTCATAATATATGTCATATATTTTCATATCTCCTCGATGATGATAAAAATTGGTATTTTTTCAAAAAATATCTTTTCATTTTTCCCCAATTTTCCATTGCATTTTTCCCAACCCCATGAACCACTGTAAGGATAAATCTTTTAGTGTGGCTAGAAATATTTTTAGCTCGTGCAGCAGTAGTGTAGTCATAAATCCAACAGAAAACATCAAATTCAAATAGAAATGTATCAAGATCCTTTGTGATCAAACCATAAAAATTGGGTAGAGTTGAAGGATGTATGTTCTTCAAGGTAGCTTCATGCTCTTGGTTTGCTATTGGAAATTCAAATGTAACTAGTTTAGTAGGGTTTCTACTGCCTCATCCACCATCAGGTTGAGATTTCTTGTAGTGATTTCTCTTAAATCAAGAATATCTTCTAGTGTGAGAGGTGCGTCTATTTCATTGACTCATTCAATTATCTCCTCTTATGATTTTGGATCTTCTATTGTGTTAATTTTTTCAAGTAGCTCTTCCTAATTCTAGTTTGACGAAAGAAATATTTTGAAAGCATCTCTCTACCACCACATGCAATGATAATTGAGATAATATATATTTCTTCCTACACACTATTAGTAAGTAGTTTGGGATTTATTTAAAAATTCTAATGGTCCTAATTATTGGAAAGAAATAAAAAAATATTTATTAATAAAGCAATGTGTAAATTAAACCAAAAAAATAGATATTATGAACCTTACGAAACCAAAAATTTCTAACTCCATCTATGTCCAATAAATTAATGTAGAGGGGCATGCATTTGGCTCAATGGACCAGCATATCCCTTATTAAGCAACATAATAACTTAAACATGCTACATTTAATTTATCAACTAGAGAATGATAATATCATGGATGGTGTTGGAACTGTATGTGCACTTAAGGAATCTAAGTTGTCCTAAAAATTGTGTATACAATAATTATAAATTAAAATAAACATTATCTAGAAACAAACTTAGCTTAAAATAGTTTTATCTAGAAATAAACTTAAGTGTATACAAATTTCTATAGGTAAATACTCCTATGAGGACAGTGACTAACAATTCAACTGTACGTGACTACTTGCATTCGCCTTATTATTAAATAACCTTTTATAAACAATTGATTACTAATTATAAAATCGATTCAAATCAAATAACATGAATTTAATAATATTATTCTAACAATTAAAAAATGATCTAAATGGGTATGTGTAGGATCATCATGGAAAAAGCAGGCCCTTAAGTGGCAAAAAAATTAGAAAAATCAGAGTTAGGCAACCTGACGTAAAAATTTGAATAAGTTATTTATATTATTTCAAAAATATGTGAAAATAGAATCTGTAGCAAATTGAATGTAGTTTCTAAACTACTATGTTTGTTTAAAAAAAAAAATCTATTTGGTGAAAATTTGAAATTTCAATGCAATAGTACTTAAATTTTAGGGAAAAAATAAGTAGGTGTTTCATGTCTAACCACCCTAACCACAATAAAATGATAATATTTTTTATAAGATTTTAGATATAAGTAGAGGACTCATGTCCCGATGTGACATATTTTTTTGTAATTTTTTTCCAAGTAAATAATTAATTATGAATTTTTATGACAACTTTTAAAAAATATAAAAATTGTATGTCTGACCACCTTAACTTGGTCAAAACTTCATGAGATTCAATTTTTATTTTTTAATCCTATAGTATGCAAAGGATATAATGTGATGTATGTTTTGGATTCAAAAAATGTGATACCGTTTGAAAGTTATAGATATTTTTCAATTAGTCCATCAATCAGGACTTTAGTCGTAATTTGAATAGAAAATGAATAATAATTTCTTATTAAATTCAAAGTAAAACATAATTTATATTGATGGAAAGCTGAGAATCTTCTTTAAAAACCCTTTTCATTTCATCAATTTTGGGTAAAAAAAAGTTTTCAGCCACATACCCATCATATTGCCACTTTTCAACCCATTGTGATCCTACACATACCCAAATTATGAGGAGTACTACAGTTACCTCAAATGGCCATTGCTTGAGTAGCTATAATCTCATGTAATATCTTAATCCAATATTAACTCAAAATTCTATATGATTGACTTAATACATTTTTTTGATTGCATGCTTGGAAAGATAACTCAAATTGATAAAAAATTATTGATTGACAAAAGTGTTGATAAAAAAATCTACTATCACTAGATCTTTGACTCATACAAGATCTACTATATATATAGGATCTAGAGATCTAATTATTTTGGACTCTAAACAACTTATAAACAAATGGAAAATCATCCACAAACAAGGGATATGACTTATTCCTGTCCAAAAATATAAGAAACTAATCATGTAAAGGTGCAAGTGTCATAATCTCATTAAAAATTTACATCATAAAGAAGGTAGTTATAATTGGAAATGTGTAGAACATGGCATAATTTAATATTTATGAACCATGATCTATCGTTATCACAAATATCTTCTTATGTTCATGATTATCTTTATTACTGATGAAAGCATCATTGAAAAGGAGAATTATTTATAGAGAAAACATTTCCATAGTATTTAGCCACTGCCTCCTTCAAATTCAAGAGGTCACACCTTTTTTTTAGGTGATCATTCCTTTGGCTATGGGTTGATAGACATCATTTATTGTGGGTAGTTAGTCCTTTGCTATATAGGAGTCAGTTTCCCTCAAAAGAATCTCTACATCATTAATTACCATAATTAACATAAAACATTATCACATTTCATAGATACTCACAAATGCACAAATCATTTAGCAATATAATATATACCATCCTTAATGCTTTAATACTTAGGATAAATAGAAAGTGTGAATAATCCTTGAATCTATAAGAAATGTCTTAAGAAATGTGAAACTTAAAATAGAGAAATGAGGGAAATTTCAAGAATCATCAAAATACAAGATCATAAGACAAGGGTAAGCATGGGAACTTTTATCCCTTATGTTTGGGACCATACATTATTGCAAATTCTCATGGGGATAATTCATACTTCATTGAAAGTTTAATTGGAGAATTTTTGGAATTGCATGTGCATGGATGTTTCCTAAAACATTACTTCTCTTTATCTTTTACTCATTCTTTCCATGCATATTAGTTTAGGTCCTCTTCTCCCTTTGTGTTGTGTTATGCAATTGTGGTTTTATGTTGATCATAGTGAAGTTTGTTTCCCTTTTCTATTTATTTTTTATATGTTTGTGTTGATAGAGGATCCCATAATTTTCTAAATCCTCACCACATTCCACTAAAATATGCATCCTCAAACAAGATTTGTGGTTGCACCTTACAATTTTTTCTCAGGTGTAAGGAAAAATTTAGGGTTTATCAAGTTTCCTTAAACCCTAAGCTTCTAATTCATTTCTATACCCTAGCATTCTATTTTTCAATGATTGGACAATCTCATTAATTTTCCTTAAGTCGTCTTGTTTATGTCTTGAGCTTTTTTGTTCTACCAACCCCTCCAATTTTGTTATTGGATGAGCCCTTACCTTCAAGTATTTGAGTATATTTTTATCCTCTTGTGAATGTGTGTCACTTTGGTGCCATTACCATATCATAAATTTTGGTTACATCACTCTCCCTTATTGCAACATAATTTTCCTTCAAGCATCAGGTTGTGGACTTAAATTATTGCACTAGGGTGACACATGTATTCCCCTATTATCATTCTACTAATAAGATCACAAGCTTTTGCATCCATTGAATGACAAGTGGCATACTTTTATTGTGGCTTGCTAGCCTCTTGCAACATGATTTCTCAAATGTCACCATTGCTCAACTTTGCACTCATGTGCTTTAACACCATATTTGTTAATGTAGGTTAAGCCCATGTTATGTTTTAATCCTTATTAGCCATGTAATTGAATAAAAGAAGCCCAATGACCTTGTAGTACTTGTTTCTCTCTCATTTTTAGCTTTCTCTTTGCAACATAATTTTGCATAAGTATTGTCAGCCATGTGTTCAAACTCCAAGATATTCCTCAAGTTGTTAGGATTTTCTAAAGGAACCAAGCTCCAATACCAATTGTTGAACACCTAGAATACTGAGAGGGGGTGAATCGATATTCTATTAAACCATTTGGCTATAAACCATCCAATCATTAAAACATATCTAATTGCAATTATAATTAAATGCATGCAAGAGATCATAACACCACATGAAACATAAACACTAGGATTTTTATGTGGAAAACCAAAAATGGGAAAAACCACAGTGAGGATTAGCTCACAAGATGTTATAATCGGTTATAAGATATTGCAATGGGTTATAGCTAGGACTCACCGTCCTTGAAGGGATCACAGCCTAAAATGTTTACAAAATAGAGTGTGGCTCACTTCTAGGAGGTGAACTGATAGAGTACACCTTTCATGTGTTGAATTCAGTTCCAATGAAGCTCTAGAATGCAAAATCTTGCACCGGTTTGTAGTTGCTCAACATACACTACAATTCTTAATACAAAACTTATACATATAAATTTACAAGTTCACACAATATCATACTATCACACATCTCCTCTTGCCACTTCTTGAATCTCCAATACAAAAATGTTTCATATATATATGGTATTACATCCACATACATCCATTAGGTCAGCCTAACTAGATGTACACACACTTAATTCAAAAATAGCTTGTCGACTCAATGCATGAAACAAACAAAATGTGCAAGGTATGATTTAGGTTGGAACATACCTAAAATGATCTCTTTGACATCCGTAAAACATATTAATCTTCATTCCACTTATTCAAGTATAAGGTCAACTAGAAGAGGACTTGATCACAAAAATAGGCCAAGCTAACCAACATCAATCATCCATAAGATGATATGAGCATGTGCCATTTGGAATACATGTAGATTTGAAACCTATAAATCATATCCCAAACTTGTAAATACTGGATCAAACTGAATTACCCTAAATATGCATGTAAGACCACTTCAAATACTCATTAGAAATGTTAGTCTAAACACACAAATCTGCAAATACCTCCATGAAATAGAATACCTATGCTAAAGAAATGCCACAAGTAACAAAAACAGCATCAAGAAGACATTTTAAAAGCAAGGTAAACACTTATTCCATGTTGGATTGGTGTCACATGTGCTAGTGACCTTTTCCCAATCCTTGATCAAAGCTCAAGATGAAAATGCTATGAAGATGGTGGAGTGATGAGCAAGATGAGCTCTCAAATTAAGAGAGTAACCTTGCATAAAAGTTGTGAAGGATTTTCTCAAAGATGAAGCACCTATTTAAAGATTTTCAAAATGCTAAGTGTTGAAGAGGGACCAATGTGGGATCAAAAACAAGCCAATGAGTTGAGGACACTTGTCATCATGTGATTGGTTGATGTATGTGCAAGATTTGGGAAGAGTGCCCAAGAGGGGAAATTTTGAATTCAAATTTGCAATAAATTTTGAGAGGGGGACAAGAAAGAAGAGAAATAAATGCCATGTTTGACTTGTCATGTTGAGAAAATGAGGTTTTAATAAATCAATAAAATTGATTTATTGTGCAAGTGGCTAGATCTAGATAATGCAAGTGGGATGGGATTAGCATTAGATTAGGATTAGATGATGATTATGCTGATTAATGCTGATTAGATGATTTGACTTTTAAGACTTTGATAATTGATTTATTTAAATCAGAAAATGATGGAATATGATTTAGGATTTGATTTAGATGAAGTCCTGATTTATTTAATTAAGTGGATGATGCAAGATGAAGGTTGAATGATAATGTTTATTTGATAAATGACCTTGAGATTATTTAATGAATGGATGAAAATGCACTTGATTAATTGATGAATGGTCCCAATGCGACATCTAATTTGACCGAATCTGATCGAATGCATAATGTAAATTTTGCATGTCTACATTTTGCCCCTCTTTGAAGCAATGTACTTGTTGCGTTGGTTCAAAGAATAACTTTCCACAATCGGAATTTAAAAATTTCATGATTTTTTAGATGCCCCAGCGGAAAGAAGTACACTGGTACATTGCCCCCTCGAGAGATCGAGCGAAAAGATTCGATTTGAGGGTCGATCTCGCGATAAAGAGGTTCAAAATGGGTGATTATGGATGACGATGCAAATGAGATGATTTCAAGATGCTTAGAATAACAAATCTATATTATTCTAAACAACTTAAATGATGATATGATATGAGATGGATGAGATGGATGATGTGATATGCTATGATTATGCAATGGATGAGTTATGAGATGCTTAGACTAACAGATCTATATTATGATGATGATGCATGTGAGATGATATGTAGAATTCTAATGATTTATGGATGCAAGATGAATGCATAATGGATGCATGATGGATGAATGCTAACGGTTTGTGGATGCAGGATGGATGCATGATGGACTATTCATGATGCAATGTTAGCGTGGAAATGAGATGATGACAAGAGGATCCAACAAGTCCATGATTGGTCGAGACTTTATTAGAGATGATGATGATAGATGATGATTATAGATGGATGATTTGCTTATCAAGGATTGGGATTTTCAAAGGATCACTTACTTTATGTTTGATAACACGCCTAAGCACGATGCATCAAGGTATGAAGGACCAGGATGGCGTTGTACTTAGTGTGATGGACTTTGACTCAACAAGCAGATAGGAGTATTCTTGTTCACACTTGACATACAAAAACCTTGCTAGGGCGTACCTAACAAAGCAAGTATTCACCAAGTTATATTACAAGAGTGTCCAACAAGCACAGCAGATAAAATAATAATGATCGTTGCCCCATTCCTATCTTTCTAAATCTTTAGTTCAAATATCATCGAGAGATCCTGGGACTGAGCGCAATAAGATAAGTCAAAAGTAAAAGACCAAGTACACAAACAAGCTGATGTTCTTCAATACCGCTAACCAAAAAGGAATATGTTTTTAAGGATAAGAACCGAAACTTATTGCCAAAAGATAATGCCCATTGTAGGAAGGATACATCCTAGGACATGTTAGTGGATGGCAGCACGTCATTTCGTTTATCCATAATGTTCTTTCTGATAAAAAATGCCCCTTGTAGGAAGGATTCATCCTACGACATGATGTTATCAGATGATTGATATGGGACTGTTTGGATGATGGACTATCGACACAAAGACTTGACCAGCTTGTTTATGTACTGACTATGACTTGAGACTTGATGCTTTTGAGTTTTGCTTTTAACCTACTAGACTTGTTTCTAACTGTTTCACCAAAGGTTGAGGATGGCGATCAGTTTATTATGAATGGTGTTTATTGCGGGTGCAAGCGAGATGAGGCGGGTGGATTTTTTCAAATATTTGGATGTTTTTGGAGTTTTGTAATGTTTTGAGGCTATTTTTTTTGGTGTTTTTGAGATTTTACAAATGTTTTGATTTTTTGATTTTGCGATGTTTTGGGATTTTGAAGTTTTTCAAATGTTTTTGGATTTTGATGTTTTTTGAATATTTTTGGATTTTGATGTCTCGGGGGCTGATCAAAGATTAGCCTTGCCTACGTTTGAGCTCAGAGACGACGTAGTTCGGATTTCAATGTTTTTGATGTTTTCTACTTTTTGAGTGTTTTTTGGAATTTTGATATGTTTTGGATGTTTTGGATTTTTGCATGATTTTCTGATGTTTTTGGATTTTTTGATGTTTTGGATGTTTTTGGATTTTTCGCACGATTTTGATGATTTGGATATGGATATGTGTGATGATATCAGTGCTCTGTTTAGGATTTTTGCTAAAAAACCCAAGCTAAGGTTGATCGATCAGGTTGATGGATTGATGATGATGATAACATTGTTGAGGATGCACAACAATGCAAGGATTTGATGGGATTGATGATGATAACATTGTTGAGGATACACAACAATGCAAGGACTGGATTGATCAGAATTGATAATGATAACATTGTCGAGGATACACGACAATGCAAGGATAGTGTTAAGCAACACAAGGATATCCCGAGATGATGATTTTTTGACTGGATTTGATTGATCATGTTTGATGAAGCTTGGTTTTGAACAAAAGATGTTTGGATGATTTGATGTGACATTTGATGGGTGTGTTAGATGCGACTGATAGTGATTGTTTGGATTGATGTTCGATGAAAGATGAAGCTTGATAAGGACTGTTTTCGTCAAAATATGCCATGGGCTAGTGATTCGGATTTTTTCACTCACAAGTGGTGGACCAATTTGATTTCATGTTTTCCAATGTTCGGATCACCACATAAGTCGGAGGACATAGACCAAGATTTATTCTCGAAGCAAGATGTACATATCTGCCCCCAATGTCTAGCAACGTATGGAATGCAATGGATGGATGCTCGGATAAGTGTATGGATGGATGGATATGGTAAGCACGCAAAGTATGCCAAGGATTATATTGCGATAAGATAAGGTGTTCAGATACTGAATGCTTATTGGATAATGCTTCATGGCTCAGATAATGCTGCATAGGATAGGATTAGTGAAAATGGCCCATGTCAAGATGTTTATCGTAAGCAAGCGTAAAGTGTGATCCAAAATTTCATCAAGATCAAGATAACTTGGATGATGGATGCAAATGGATGAAAATGGATTGGATCAATGGTTCATGGATGGATGGATTTATTATGGATAATATGGATGGAATGCTCGATTTATTATGGATGGGATGAGATGAGATGCTTTCATCTAAACTGGCACACGTAGATGCTCGATTCTACACATGATGCCTGTTTGCCAGGTTTTCATCATGGTCTTGCCCAAAGTGCGCCCATGCAGTTTTCACTAGAGGACGATTTTTTTCTTTACTGTTTTCAATCCTTTTTCTAATTTTTTTGGATTTTCATATTTTTTGATTTTTTTGTATTTTTCTGTGAAACATTTAAAGCTCATGCTGAATCATAAGGTGTTGCTGATGTAGATGCCCCTGTCATGATGTGCCATCGATATCCTACGTGAAGGAGCTGCTTTGCTAAGATACATGCACTTGAATGCAACTTTTGGGATTCTTGATCTGCTTCGTTGATACCGGAGTTGACTTTGTCTTTGTGCGCACATCGCGATAAAGTGCCTTCTAAATCCTTATGATGAAGGGTCATTGCCAATACATGGTCAATATGAGAATTGGATATCATGCGTGGAGGCATGGATGGAGTGCGTTTAGGGATAAGAGATGGATTGGTTGACAGTTTGGAACCTTTGACTCTCCAAACTTGGGAAGATGAGCAATGATGGGTGGATACGAAAGTGTGCGTGGAATTGGGACCAACTGCTCGATATACTTTGTACGTCGCTTGAAAAGCCTCCTTTTTCTTTTGCGGAAATTCTTGATGGATACTTTTCCCTTTTTGATTTTGCCCCATAGTTTCTTTGACTAATGGAGTGTGATAGGGATGATCTTTCTTTGTATTCTTTGGTATCCATATATATTTGATTTTTCCATTATGCTTTGCTTCTTTTGCTTTGATAGCATTCTTCATACTTTGATTTAAATATTTCCTTTGATCTTGGTCCCAACTCGTGGATGGGGTGATGGGTGGCTGAAGATTCATGGCGTGGCTGGTTGTAGTATCAACACTAGTTTCATCATAAGGATTCTTCGTGCTCCCTACATTGACGTTTGCTTGAGACGAAGTTGCCCCCAGTATTGTGGAAGTAGTACCTTCATGCTTTGATTTTGCATGTTCTGAGATCTCTTGTTTAGAATGCACTCTCTGATAAATGACCACCGTAGGTGACGTTGTTTCAATTTGCTGCTCTGCTAACTCTGGATGTTCTATCTGACTTGTTTCCTTGGGCAGATAATGATGGATATCTTTATTCATGATGTCCTCAATCTGAGTTTGGGACATATTCGATCTTGATGTTGACAACTCTATTTGATTGTAGGAGTTAAGAATCTGCTCTCTTTGTGTGACAAAATCTTGTTCTAGATGAAGATCATCTGCGTGTCCATCTGTAGAAAGCATCTCATGGGTAGATGGAGGAGTATGTGCTACATGGATATGATCATCGTGCATAGATAGGAGAGTGTCCATTAAACTATTGTAGTATCTTGAAGATATAAATTCTTGATCTTGAATGTTTTCGGAATTGCTTTTGGCATGCTTTGGATCAAGTTCTTGACATGGGTCAGTTTCAAAGGATGGACTGCTTACAAATAGTTCTTGGATATTTTCAGCATGCCTGGGAAGTGGCTTAATATCTTCATGATCTTTGAGTGGACTTGGATTAGGTGTCGAGTTGAAGATTCCTTCAATATCGACAATCATGAGGTCGAAGGATGTCAATATGTCTTGGAAAGGACCATTGCTAGACCTTGGTGAAAGATTTTGATCATGCTTTGGCATAAATTCTTGAGATATGTCCTCTACCTCATTAGGTGATGTAGATACATTTTCAACATGATCACTGGTCGATGCCTCGTTGGATGAAGCGAAAATATCTTTATTGATGGATAGATCTTGAACATTGTTTTCAACAATTGTAGTAGAGAGATTTCTAAGGTCTTCAACCATAGGGTCAAATGATGTTGTCATTTGTGGAATTGGATCATTGTTGGGTATTGTTGGTGGATTTTGATCATGATTGAGAAGTGACTCTTGACATATGTTCATTTGATCATTGGATGGAATAGACATAACTTCAAGGTGTTCAATGATGGAGTGATCTTGATCTTTGTTCTCAACAGTTGTCATCTTTTGTGATTGTGCTCGTGTTGGTTGGGTAGCTTGAGAGGCTTGGGAAACTTGAGAGGATTGTTTCACACTTTGAGCTTGTGTTGCTTGTTGCATGGCTAGATATTGTTGGTATCCCTTTTGAAAAGCAGCTTGTAATGTCGTGTTGTATTGGTTTGATGTGGTGGAAGTTGGTGGTGGTGGGGGTGGTGGTGGATTTAGAATCATGTTGGATGTAGTGACAAGTGTTTGAGATACGCTCAGAGCGATCATGGTAGTGAGGGGTTGAGATGTGATGGGTGTGATAGTGGTGTTTGGAATGATTGAAGGGATAGTGATGGTTGGAATGAACGAGGTGATAGGTCCTTGGGAGACATGTATTTCGATTTGGGATCAATGTTGTTGTTTGATTAGATACCATCTGTTGGTGCGATGTCGATGGTATATTCGAAGGATTTGACATGATGGTTTGATTGATGTTAGGTGGATTGATTTGGATGGCGTGATTGGTGTTAGGTAAAGGGGGAAGCCCTAAACCAAGGAATGATGTAGGTAATGGTGGTGGAGATTTCCCTTGGCGCAATTCCTCAACTATTTTGGAAAGTTCCGCAATTTGATCTCGCCAAATTTTTTCTTGATTTTGATCTTGACTCACTTGAGATAGTTGATTTGGCTTGTGTTCAAGTAGTTTTGGCATGCATGCTTGTCGTTTTTGAATGGGATCATGGACGAATGGATTTTGGATGACGTTTTGATTTGGGATGATGTTCAGATTTGGCATGATAGGATGAACATTGTTGGTATTGGGAATCATTTTTCCAAAGTTTTTCGAGTTAGGATTCATGTTTCGAAAACTTGCACTTGGTACATCCACATTTGGTTTGTAGGGATTTGGTGGAATGACGTTGTTCGTTTCAAGGCTCATGCATTGATGATTCGATTGGTGGATTTGTAGGTTTGGACTTAGATCTATCATTGAGAAATGTGTTCCAAACTTTGACTTGGGCATACTCACACTTGTTGTACCATTGACATTTGTCGAAGGTAATGATCCCATGTATGGACTTTGATAATTGATAGGCATTGCAAGGCTTTGAAGATTCAACTGATTTAGATTACTCAAGATGTATGGATCAAGTGTATATTCCATATTCTCCTTGTGTTATGACCTTATTGCGAAAGTGACCTCTAAGATTCTTAGGACCAATGATGAGATGGAGGATGAAATGTGTAAATGATGAGTGATGAACGTTTAAGAACTTTGGATCAATGCTAGACTTAGGGCTTGATTTTGATTGTTTGATGTGGATGATGAACTTGTAAACCCTAAAATGTTGGATGTTATCTTAGGATGAACTTGTTCAAATAGGTGATAATTTAACTAAGTGTGCGTGGAAGGATTCATCCAAACACACCTAACTAAACAAATGATTTTGATTTGGTTTGGAAATGTACCCAAGTCTAGGTAATGATGTTTTCAAAGCTCTTAAAGTAGTTTGGATGGATGGGTTGATAAATGTTTGGATGGGTGATGGAAGTTTTGATGATCCTAAGAGACTTAGAGAGACTTTGTTTACTAGGCCAAGGTATTTAGGAACACACTTTTCTCTAAGAGCAATCAAAAGACCAATATAACCAAGAGATATCAAGCACATGTGTGGGGTCCAATTTGTTATCTTTGCTTTGTGTATTCCTTTTACCACAAACACACTCTTGATTAAAGTTTCAAACTAAGATGTCCAATGTCTTAATTTCCTTAAACCCCACAAGATATTTTATGTGGAAATTCAATGAACTTAAGGCAAGGGTTTTCCTATTGTTTACTCAAGAAGACAAATTAAGGTATAATCCAATGCTTAGGAACCTCTAGGATGTGAATCGAAAGGGAAAGCAATAACATATGGATTAAGTCAATGATATTTGTCTTCAAGAGGGTTTGAAATTTTGAGAATCATGTTGAATGTTTGTTTGCAAAATGTTTTTGAATACACACTATGTTTTCAAACAAAGAATAATTACAAGCCCTATGGATGTGTAAGACAATATTTGTTGGATTCCCACTTGGACAAGTCCAGCTACGCTTATCTCTAGCGGATGGTTAGATGCTTGACCCCACTGGCTCCCCTCCACGCTCATTAACGTCAATCGGGGCAGCCAAGCATCAACACCCATGAAACTCCCATGGCATGCTTTCCATCTCTACTAGAAGACGTAAGAGTGTGGGGTGGCTTCAAAACGACCGTTCTTGCACCAACAAATAGATTAAGGATTTTGGAAAATTCTAGCACATGGGTTCTAGTAAGGACTTTCGTTGTGGAGATTGACCCATACGAAGAGTCCCTTGGATCCATCCGCCGAGACCAACCCGTGATTGGCGTTTAACCAAAACCCTCATTTATATCCCGGCTGGAAATACTCTTGGATTTAGAGTGTTACCGGTTGAGTCATCCCTTGGGTGAGTACTTTTTCCCCAAAGCGGGGCCCTCTAAGATAAACAAAAAGCGAGCAAAGACATAATCCAGAACTCGATCGATCTTTGATGGCACAAAGAAAGAGAATGTACACGAAAATGCCCCTACTCACACTCGCACAAGATGTTCAATTTTTAAGCCCAAATTGAAGTGTTTCAAAGCAATAAAATGTATTTTGAGTGTTTCTCTTGCACCCTAGATCGCACGAAGCGCAAGGGGATAGGATACGCACTCAAAAGACAACATCACACAATTCAAACACTTGTTCATTTTATAACCTTCAAAGCAATTGTGAGTTCGTTTTAAGCACCAAAATGAAGTGTGAGTTTTGCTTGTCCAATTTTTATCCCAAAACGAACTCTAGTAAGTTTTTCCTAAGATTCGTTTTAAGCCCTTTGCAATGAAAAAAAAATTGTTCGTTTTAGACCCAAATGAAAATTAGTGTTCTAAAATGAAAAGATAAACAAGTTCGTGAAATAGTGTTGATCAACACTTAAAGTGTTAAAAAACACATTGTGTTTTCAAAAAATAAAAATAAATAAATAAAAATCATCCCCCTTTCGTCTTTGTTTGCTAGCCTCCTCCTTGTTGATTTTTCGCTTTCGCTTTTCCCTTTTTTCCTTCGTTGTTCGTTTGTACCTTGATTGTCCTTCATTTGATTTTGTACCTATAAAATAAAAGACACTCATGTGAGGATCAAGATATCAAACTCATTTTGATTATTCACTTCAAATAATAACATTATCAAAGATTTGGATAATTATGATAGTAAAAGAATGATTAATAAGTGAATCATGCTTTGATATTGACTCCATTGAAAAGACATCACACTTGCTAGATCCATTCCTTCCCTTATCATAATATGATAAAATGATTAAGTGTCAACTATCATTATGATAAACTTTGCAAGCCCATGAATTTTAACAACCATAAATGATACCTTTCAAAAAGTATTTTCCCAATCTTAAATGTTAGCTATTTCAAAGTGACCATAATGATGGAAGTGATTTATAACTCAAGCCAATAAATTGTATGTATAAGCCAACCATACACCTTTCAAAAACATCATCACAAGTTCAAATTTTAGCTAGTTCAAAGTGCCCATAATGATGGAACATTGAGTTGACACCTCTCAATAAATCTGCTCAAGTCATTAAATTAATCACTAAAAACAGCAAACAATATCTAGCACCATATGTTGTTTAAAGTGAACATCAATAAGTTGCGCGCATCTCCAAATCTTAATCACTAAACAAACAAACAAAAAAGAAAAGGAAAACATATAGCCAAGGCGCATGAATTCCCCGACAATGAATAGACAATGAATAGACAAGATGTGGATCACACGTTAGAAAATGCCATAATCACATGAAGGTCTCACTCAAAGGATTTTGAAAGACTTCAAAGTAAATGCAGTTAACAGGTTAAAGCTCCTTGTCCATAAGAATTTAAAGATAATGCCACTTGCAGCGTATGTACTAGACAAAAAAAAAAAAAATGTTTTTGACTTCTAGGTAAATGCATGTGGCAGGTGTATAACTGATTTGAAAAATAAAACAGAAAAGCTTTAAAAAAAACTTTCAAATCAGCACATTATTACACACTAAAGGTTGACAGCATACAATTTTTGCAAAGAAAAATAAAAATTCAAAGTAAATGCAATTTTCAGGCTAAAAGTCGCGCCTAATGTCATTGAAGACATTTTCAAATCGATGCCATCTCGTTCGCCATCATGTCAGCCACAGGAAATGTCACTAAGGTAATTGGTAGCGTACTCCTTCAATCTGAAAACCAGATATCACACAGCTCATGACTTTTCAGAACATTTGAGCAAGACAAAAACATCATCTCCTATTTTTAGTTCATCTTCCAAACCAGAAGCCTGATAACATCATGCAGCCCAAAAGACCATAGTTCACATATACCCCAGTGATATTATACTAGGCTAACAGCTGAGCATACAAAAGGCATATAACAGATTGAACTTTTTGTACATACAGCTTCAACTCAGATATCAGAGAAAAAAAAAAATAGTAGCCAAGTCAAAAGATAGTAATGCGCGCCAAACACTAGCAAATGATTAATGACAAACTGTGGTAAAGCCTAACAACGTTGCAAAGTAAGGACAAGGCACCAAATGTGGTTGCATAGACAAGGCGCGAACTATTTAACAGAATGCCAAAAAAAAGAAATATGGTCTTATGGAACGCGCTAAATAAGGGAGGCATGTGAGGCGAAACAAAGCAGTAAATGGCATAGATTCACTTGATTGCATTGGATAGGTACTTGGCAGGCTAGCTCAAAAGTCCAGTCACACCACAGTCATGATTATAGCTCAGATCAAAGGTGCGCCTAGGATGGAATACTACAGGCCTAGAGAGGTTGATTTTTCCTAAGCAATAAGCCCAAGCATAAACAATGGTACGGGACTTTTTACCTTTGTTTGGTGTAAAGCGATACCATTTGGACCTGTGGAGGCATACATGTTTGCACAGAATAATTTAAATTTGTCAGTAAGAATAACGTTTCTACATGGCATTTCTTCACTATGTTGTCACCTCTGTCAACAAAAAAAATGTGTTATAACTTTTCAGAGGTCTCATCTCTATTCCTACGCATAGCTATCCTTCCCTTCATCAAATGAAAAAAGAAAACGCGTGTCTTTGTGGATGATTTTTTGCAATATTCAGAGATTTCTTTAGCAGCAAGTCTTGCTAGTCTCAATTATTCATCAGGATCCAAGACTGTGAGCTTAACGGAAAGTGGGCAGTTTTAGCTTATGACAACTCCCACTTCCAATCCTCCATCAAGGCACAAATAATTACTCTCTGTGGCACCTAAGATTGAATGCATAAGTAGAGATTAAGTAACCAGTAGACATAAGGTTGAATTCTTTCGAACAGGGTACAGGCGATTGATACAGACAGCCATCAATGCATACTACTTGAAATAAAATGTGTATCATGCTATAAGAGGAGGTGTTAGAAATGCTCCATTGCATAATATTACTAGGTGTTAGGCTAAAATCTGCAGTTAGAGAAGCTTTCTTGCAAATGTATCGGATTAGTGTACGGGGAGAGGAATGAGGTTGCAGCCAACGAAGATCAACCTTAAATATTTTGTTAAAAATGATCTAACACATAACAGATATGCTAAGATTAATTCCATAAACAAGATTAAGGCCCTCCTTCTAGCGCCAAGATGAAGTACCCTAAATCTGCATGTAAGACCACTTCAAATACTCATTAGAAATGTTAGTCTAAACACACAAATCTGCAAATACCTCCATGAAATAGAATATCTATGCTAAAGAAATGCCACAAGTAACAAAAACAGCATCAAGAAGACATTTTAAAAGCAAGATAAACACTTATTCCATGTTGGATTGGTGTCACATGTGCTAGTGACCCTTTCCCAATCCTTGATCAAAGCTCAAGATGAAAATGCTATGAAGATGGTGGAGTGATGAGCAAGATGAGCTCTCAAATTAAGAGAGTAACCTTGCATAAAAGTTGTGAAGGATTTGCTCAAAGATGAAGCACCTATTTAAAGATTTTCAAAATGCTAAGTGTTGAAGAGGGACCAATGTGGGATCAAAAACAAGCCAATGAGTTGAGGACACTTGTCATCATGTGATTGGTTGATGTATGTGCAAGATTTGGGAAGAGTGCCCAAGAGGGGAAATTTTGAATTCAAATTTGCAATAAATTTTGAGAGGGGACAAGAAAGAAGAGCAATAAATGCCATGTTTGACTTGTCATGTTGAAAGAAAATGAGGTTTTAATAAATCAATAAAATTGATTTATTGTGCAAGTGGCTAGATCTAGATAATGCAAGTGGGATGGGATTAGCATTAGATTAGGATTAGATGATGATTATGCTGATTAATGCTGATTAGATGATTTGACTTTTAAGACTTTGATAATTGATTTATTTAAATCAAAAAATGATGGAATATGATTTAGGATTTGATTTAGATGAAGTCCTGATTTATTTAATTAAGTGGATGATGCAAGATGAAGGTTGAATGATAATGTTTATTTGACAAATGACCTTGAGATTATTTAATGAATGGATGAAAATGCACTTGATTAATTGATGAATGGTCCCAATGCGACATCTAATTTGACCGAATCTGATCGAATGCATAATGTAAATTTTGCATGTCTACACAAACTACCGGAGGAATGCAGACCAATAAACTCATACCATTATGCACAGTTATAAGTAGAAAACTATATGTTGAACTTCTGTCATTTATATCTTTCAACCCATTCAACCAAATTTTCTAAAAAAAAATTCATAAATGTATTTAATTGTCTTGAGTAACATAATAAAACCATATAGGCCGATCTTCTAACATGAGAAATTCTAAACCAAATTACCGGATCAGGGTAACACAAACACTATTTACCAGATTGGACAAACTATCACCATACAATGTTGGCATCAATGAAAACACATTGTATGGTTTCTTCTTCATTCTTCCAACAATCTCCCTCTTTTTCATTGATGGAAACATGTGCCAAAAATGAATCTTCAAAATTATCTTTACACAAACTATGTGAACTCCCCCTTTCAAATATACACCAAGGTCTCTTTACAACTTCTCCAAAACTTCTCCCCCTCAAAATTCCAAAACTTCAAAAATAACTTCTCCAAAACTTTAACTTCTCCCACCCCAAAAATTTCCCCCCTTTGACATCAAGGACAAAGGGTGTACTGGGTTAGTGATAAATTTGTAGAAAAAAGTTAAAACAACATAAAATAGAAAAAAAAATGTAGAGAAATTTCTAATTAGAACTAGGAGCACCTTCTAATTCCTTGAGAATGGCTTCCCAAGAAGTTTTTCCATCATCCTAGATCCCTTTTGCTCTGACAAGTGCTTTATACAATGATTTCGTCTCTACTAAGCTCTCTTCCCCTTCTTCTAAAGTGGATGGACTAAGATTTATCTTTTCAAGTTTCTCTACATCTACCAAGGAACTTGATACTAGAATGTGTTTGGACTTCACTAGATCTCCAAGCTGTCCAAATCACCTTATTGCATCCACTTTTTTCCTTTGCATTGTGAAATTTTTTTTTTGCACCTGGTCTAAAATGGAAGTCCAGGTAGTATAGTCTCAGTCATTTGCAATGTTGTAGGTTCCAAAGGCATTGGAAAGTTGTGACTCTATTGATTCCATTAAGTCTTAAATACCTTGAGTGACATCCGTCCACTGCATGCAATACACAAACAATATTTGAGCTTCCTCTTCACATTCCTTTACCTCTTTTAAGCATTGCATCACCTTGCTATGTGTGGTTTCACATTTGTCTTGTAGTACCAGTAACGTTTTATCCAAAATTCTTGATTCCACATCTTTTTCAGTCTACTCCTTTAGGCTAGAGGTATATTCTTTGAGTGAATCAACCAAGAACTTCAATTTCTCAATAGGAGCTAAGGATTCATCAATTGTAGCACTAGGAGTTGTATCTTGCAAAGCCTTGATGACATCATTTATCAGTTTAGTCCCTTTCTGATGGGTTTCAATAATTTCCTTTTTACCAGAGTCAAGAAAGGTACTACTAAGCTCAATCCTTTGAACCGATGAGATCTTACTCAGATCCACACAACCTTGATGTAATGGGAGCTTAAGTAGATGAGGTGGAATTATAGGCTGAATTCTTATTTTCCTTGATAGAAGACCCTTAAGAGTATTTTCGGATGATTATGTGGATGACTTTTATGGCTCAATGGTCTTTGGAGATTCTTCTTCACTTCTTCCAACCTCCATTTCTCCTTTATCTTCTTCTTTCTTTTCCTCTTCTTCCTCTCCAAATTGACTTTTTGATGGTTTTTCTTTATTTTCTTCATCCTTCTTGTCCTCATCATATTTCCATCATTATTATTTTCATCTTTGCATTCTTCTCCTTCATTTTTATCTCCTTCACCACCGTTTCTGGTATTCTCAAGGTGGTCTTAAGGATTTTTACCGGTATCATTGTTATACTAATTTTTAGTGTCCTCTCTAGTTGTATTCTCTATGTCTTCCAAAGGAGTAGATATCTCTAGAGAAGCATGTATATCATCAACCTTATTCAACTATGATATCTTTTCAATAGAGTGATCTTTTACTTCTTCACAAACAGGTAAAGTAGTAGTAGAAGGAGTCATTTCTTCTATTTCAATACTCTTGTATTTAGTTGGCTCATGTACTTGAGTTGTATGATATGAAGAAACAACACTCATCCCAGTTTTATTTTCCATGTCTATCACTATGGAAAAATTCTCTTGCTTCAACTTTTTTGCACTGTCTTTTTCTTTTGTGACTAGAATTGTCACTTATTGTTTAACCCTGAACCTCTTAGAAAATTCTTCTAATAGGGTAGTTGCATCATCCTCAGAAAAGGAGGATTTGGATGTGTTCAAGGCATCAAACTTGATCTTGTCATCAACTTTTATAGCATCATGCCTTCTTTGTACTATGGCTTCCCATACATTGTTAGTCACCATCTTTCTTATGTCTTCCATAATCTTATAAAAAATAACCATATATTGAACAAAAGCATTTACAAAATTGTTCCATTATTTTCTTCATTAACCTCATCATACAATTTAGCAGTAGTTGGAAAATCATTAGATTCTATCATATTATTTACTAGAGGCTCCAACTTCATAGGTGAGTGGTCTCTTACTAGAAGAGAGTTGTGTTTTTCCTCGAGAGGCTCTGATGTGCCTTCTTCACCCTTCTTCCCATGCACATGTATTGTGAAAGAATTCTTTTCTTCCTTTGTATCCTTTTCATTAGATGTGTCCACAACATTTCCTTTGGCATTCTTGATTTCAATTCCAGCCTCTTGTGAGGTACCTTCATTGTTGGTGGAGACACTAATTCTCTTTCTTTTCAACTGCGCTTCTTCTTCTAGGACAAGATTAATTTCCTCTTCTACTACATCACTTATGTTCCTTTTCCTACTTGCCTTTTGTTTTATTCTTTTTCTAGAGGTGGCAGAGGGTGTAACTGGGGGTACATTTTTACTCTTAGAAGCTCTGGTGTTGGGTTAGATGGAAGCAAATACAATAACTATTGTTGGAGTACTGTGTTCCACCTTTTATTTTACTATTGTAGCTACACTGGATGTTGCTGGAAATGTAGAGGTAGTAGTGTAAGGTGATCTTCCTGATCTTCTAGGTTTGGAGTGCTCTTCAACTGCTTTGGCCCTCTTCTCTATTGCAACTTCCCTTAACCTATCAACATCATCCTTTGAAAGTGTATGAAGTGAAAAATATTCCTCAACACTTTTATTTACCCTTTTAGCTCTTTGAGGTGTTGAAGTTTCCAAAAACACTTTAGTTGACTTCTCTTCATATGTACCATGTCGAGATAGAGAGGGATTTTTGGGGCAGTTTAGCAATATTTCAATGAGACCCTCAGCCATTTTTTCATCAATATCATATCCTAGAGGCTATATCCATAGATTTCTAGGTTCTACTACCTTTATAATGCACTCATCAGTGGATACAAGGAAAGTTATATCATTTGCAGTTTTTCTTACTAAACTTTTGGAATTCTCTCTCTCTAATGTGCATGTTATTCTAAAAAAATATCAAAAATGCAGTTAGAGCATCACCTTGTGCCTTGAAATCCCCAATGTTGCTCAAATAATCAAATATTTAATGTGCTACTAGTCTGCTAGTATCCCATATAATTTTTTTCTTTCTGGGTGGCAGTCTCAAAAAGTAAAATAGCAAACAGACTATTAGTGTTCCGAACTTGAATGGATATTTCTTTGAGTTGGTCTGACTCAAGTTCTCCACAAGTTGTTTCTAAAGCAACTCACATAAATCATAGTATTTTTCATTCACCACCATGTCATGTGCAACATAGATTACAGTTGCAGACACTGAATTTCCTCTATTGGTGAAGTAGATCTTATGCCCTATCATAATTGATGCATACTTCATAGAAGGGTTGGTAATAGGTTTGGTTGTCAATTCTTCCCCATCATAGGTGGCACCAATTAACTTCATAACCACATCATTTTTCACAAAATTTAGTACTGATATGGGTCAGATATCATAGAGTCCAGTCACAACTTTGATCACATATTTAGAAATTAATCTAGCCACATTTTTCCATACAAATTTTTTGTGTACTCTACTTCTCATGTATATTCCATTTCACTGCTAAAGTCAGCGAACCAATTCCACACATCTAACTTCTTCTGTACTAGGTTTTCAAACTTTAGATTCACTAAGAAATCATCTCCAATTAATTCCTTTAGCCATTGATTCTTGAGTACTTGATTATCAAATTCTTCCAATTTCCCATGAATGTAGGTTCCAGTGTCCTCGATGGGCAAGACACTATTTGGAATTTTTGAAAATGCATCAACAGGGTCAATGTCGAAAACCTTCCATGAAAACCTTTTGAATTTCACTCTAGGTCTCTCAAAAGTCTCAACCATGGTTGGTGTGGCCATTTCTCCCTTAATTATTTTATGTATGCCTATTGAAATTACTTCTAATGCAAACCCATAAAGTATAGATAGATGTAAATACCTTTTTCACGCTTCAACAAAAACTAGGATTTGATACCAGATGCTTTGAATCACCTTTAAGTCTCCTTCAACTCACTCTGCTTTCTTCAAGTGTGTAAAAGTGATTTAACACGACTCGTATTTTCACTTTATATTGTACCGATCTACCCTAATTTCACATTTATTGCATTAGATCTCCAAAAAGCTAATAAAAACCTTATGAATACCCTATGAACCCTAAAATGCTCTACAAGTCTTCAAATTCACATATTTTCTGCCATAATATTTTTCAACATCTTCATATTATCATTTTATATCACATATCTTTGTGTCACTACTTGAAACCTCATACATCAAGGGTTTGTTATTTCTCTCTATAATTATTCCTCGTAAACACTTTTGGATTTAGTTTTTGAAAGAATTATTTGCACCAGATGGAGATACAGATGTATTAGGTTCATCCTTGTTCTTAGATTCTTCCTTCTTCTAGATCTTCTCTATTTTCTTCTTTACTTCAGTAGTATCAACTTTATTCATAGGTTTATTCCTTTGTTTCAGATTAGATTTCTTCCTATTTTTGCTTCTGTGGAATCTTGAAATATATCCCGGTTTATTGCAGGTATAGCACACAACATTTTTCTAACCAAACTAATTTGAATTCATCCTTGATCTGCACTGGTTAGCCTTATGAACAAATGCATTACATGTGTAGCAATAACCATGAAAAGATTGAACCATTCTACCAGTATGGAATCTATTCATCATCATTTAATTTATGCACTCAATAGCTCTATGTCCAAATTTATTGCATGCAAAACATTGTCCAGAAAAGAATCCAACATATTTGATTTATTCTACTTCTAAATTTTGTTGCCCTATGACCGAATTTATTACATGAGAAACAAATGTCATTGAAAGATGAGTACCTTTGAGCATTAGATTGTTTGATAGGAGTCCTTCTGGTAATTCTTTGATTCTTGATCATTCTACCATTGTTTTGAGTCTTCCTTTGGTTGTCAATCTTGTTAGGAGTCTGATTTTCCTTTGATCTTTTTCCTTTTCTAGTCCCAAACCACTTTTATCCTTAGAGGGTCTTTTCCTTGCAATTAGTTCATCCAGCCTTGTAGAACTTGTTTTAAATTTTTCCTCATAAGCTCTTGCTTTCTCCAAATTTGTTCTTAGGGTTACCACTTCTTTTTCAAGCTTGATGCATTCATCATCTTGCTTTGAATTTCAATTTTCTGGTAGTCCTCAATTCTCCTCTTTTCTTCCACTTGCAATTTTAGTTTGATAATATCCTCATTTTCTTTCTTCAACTGATCACTAACTTCTTTGTGCCTTTCCTTGAACTTCTTGATTTGCTCTCTTATTTTTTTGATGCATTCATTTTCTTCTTTTAGATTCTCCTTCAAAATTTCTTTCTCATTTTCAACTCTACCAAGACCTTCAAGAGTTGTATTAATTTCTTCTTTGTCAATTGTGTAGTCATCTTCAATGTATTCAATTGCAAAGCTTTCGTTTGAAGGAATAGGACACCTTTTTTCAGCCATGTGTTCAAACTCCAAGATCTTCCTCAAGCTATTAGGCTTTTCTAAAGGAACCAAGCACTAATACCAATTGTTGAACACCTAGAATACGAAGAGGGGGGTGTGAATCAATATTCTAGTAAACCATTTAGCTATAAACCATCCAATCATTAAAACATATCTAACTTCAATTGTAAGTAAAGACATGAAAGAGATCATAACACCACATGACACAAACACTAGGATTTTTACGTGGAAAACCCAAAATGGGAAAAACCATAGTGAGGATTAACTCACAATATATTATAATCAGTTATAAGATATTATAGTGGCTTACAACTAGGACTCACTATCCTTGAAGGGCTCAGAGTCCGAAATGTTTACAAAATAGAGTGTGGCTCACTACTAGGAGGTGAAATGATAGAATACACCTTTCACGTGTTGAATTCAATTCCAATGAAGCTCTAAAATGCAAAATCCAGCACCGGTTTGCAGTTGCTCAACATACAAATTTAAAAGTTCACATAATATCATACTATCACACATCTCCTCTTGTCACTTCTTGCATCTACAATCCAAAAGTGTTTCATATTTATACCCTATTACATCCACTTACATCAATTAGGTTCCCCTAATTAGATGTACACACACTTAATTCAAAAATAGATTTTTCATCTCAACACATGAAACAAAAAAAATGTGTAACGCATAATTTAGGTCAACACAGACCTAAAACGGATCTCTTTGACATTTTCAAAACATATTAATCTTTATTCCATTTATTCAAGTATAAGGTCGGCTAGAAGAAGACTTGATCACAAAAATAGGCTAAGCTAACCAACATCAATCATCCATAAGATCATATGAGCATGCGCCATTTGGAATACATGTAGACCTAACACTTGTAAATCATCTCCCAAAGTTGTAAAGACTGGATCAAAGTACCAGAGGAATGCGAACTAATAAACTCATACCACTATGCACAGTTATAAGCAAAAAACTGTATGCCAAACTTCAGTCATTTATATCTTTGAGCCCATTCAACCAAAATTGTTGAAAACTTGTACATGGATGTATTTAATAGTCTTGAATAGCATACTAAAACTGCATAGGCTGATCTTCTAACATGAGCAATTCTGGACAAAATTTTTGGATCATGGTAACACAAACACTATTTACTAGATTGGAAAAAACTGTCATCAAACAATGTTGGCATCAATGACAACACACCGAAGAGTTTCTTCTTCATTCTTCTAAGAAAAGGGCTCCTTTTTCCTACCTATTTTTTGTTCTTATATTTCATAGTTACCTCAAAGGAGGGAACATAGTTGTTTGCACCAAAGTTGCAAGCTTACATAATGAAGGTAAAAGAGAAATTTTGACCTTGAGCACTTCATTGATTAGATTAGAAGAGTAGGAAAGTCTTCATTATATCATGAATACAATGAGCTAGAATTTTTAATTAGAAGTTGTGCTTCTAAGGTTGAGGCTCAAGATAAGAAGGATAAATGCCTCAAGATCCTACTATGAGAAATAAAGAGGGAGAAAAGGGACACCGATTAAAAATTGGAATTTCTAGAAATCAAAGAACCTATCATTAGAATGCTAAAGATGTTGTATAATGTTGATACCCTTGGTTTCATACCACCCATTTCAACTTTAGGGTTAAACATTCAACAAAGTTTTTTTGGAGATGGTGTTCATCAATAGGAACAAGAAGTAGACAAACCAATTCATCAATAGAAGGTGGCAAAAACTGGAGGTGCAAACATTGCTTCCTCTCTAGTAAGATGAGGGAAGCAAGAAAGAAATCAACCACTAGTTGATTATTTTATTACATAGGAGATGAGTAAAAATATAATTGACATAGAATAGGTACAACATGCAATTTCCTCCCCTCAGATAATGGAGGTATGTAATGCTCCTCCAAAAATAATGTTGCTAGGCCTTGGAGAGGGAGGTGACACCATGAATGATGTAAGGGCTCTAGCACACAATCAATTATTTTCAAATGATGAATTTGTTAAATCTAAATAATACAAAATCTCTTAATTAAAAAGAAGACAAAATTTCTTGAAAATTTTGATAAGGAGAAGGGAAAAGTAACTAAAGAGGAGATAAAAGAGGTGAAAAAAAATTCATGAAAGAGGTTGAATTTGATGTCAATATTAGCATCACTCCTAAGGAGGCAAGGCAGTTGATAAAGGAGTGTAGTTTTTTATTGTTTCTTGGAAAGGATATAACATCAATACTTTCCTTAAACATGATTGGGAAACATGGTTTTCATGAAGATGTACTAGCATTTGAAGGCCAAGAAAAAGAATTATACCTTGGTTCAAGGTTTAGTACAAAGTTTGAGGCCTTAGCCATATGGGAAATATCCCCTAAAAATAAGAAGTCTTAGGTGGAAAGGGACATGAGTGAGCCTGTACAAGTAATTTGAATTTCGGAAGATTGAGAGATAATTATGCTCAAGTGACATCTTTGTACCTAATCAGTACAACCTTACTTAGTGAAGCAATAGTTAAGAATACATAGGTTTATTTTGAGAACTTAAAAAATACCACATTAAGCTCTTGCTAGAGTATAATAGGATAAAATTATTGATTCCCCTCCATAGAGTACAATATTAGAACTTACAACTCCACAAGCTAACTCTAGAGACATGTCCCAATAGGATAAGGATACCTTCACATTAATGATTGTAGAATTGTAGGATAAATTCAAGAAGATAAGGGAGGAAGAGAAGGTAGTAGTAGAGGAAGGAAGGAAGAATCTTGTTAACTAAGTTAACAATATTTTGGGTCATAGGTTGTTATGCATTTTGTACAATTTGGATAATGCATGGACTAGTTATAATAATTTGAGAAAGACATTCATTAGCCATAAAAAATAATGAAGCAAGTTTGATGGACATCTTGAGTACTTGGATTCCATGGGTATTGATAATTAGAGAAATTTTTGGTCATGCAAAGTTTGATCCAAGTGCCCATACTGAGCTTTTAAGTGTATATGAGATGGTAGGAATCTTGAATGATATCTCTACTTTCTAGAATGAATTAGATATACTTTTAAGATAAAATTTAAATACCTTTCAAGCTTTGGAGGAAAATTTTATGTTTAATATTTTGGATGAAAATGGTGAAATAAAGACATTAAATGACTGGAAAGTGGACTTTAATAATAGTTTTCCTACTTTAAGTGCATCTATATTTGGAGGAAAGGAAGTTGATTTGAATAGTTTTGTGTAATGCTAGTTTGGATAAATTTTTGAAGTTGAAATAAATCCTTGATAGGTTAATTAAGGAGACTAAGGAAGTTTTGTATGCAAGACATGTAGCCCACATGCATAGGGTGGAAATGTTTCTGGAATGTCAATGGCCTTTAAAAGAGGTATATATAGAGCCTCTTGGTTGGAGAAATATAGATGGTGAAAAGAGTATTCCATGTCATTAAGGTGTTGCAAGATATCCCACATGTCCCCAAGCATGACAACAATTTTGCATCCTTTTTCCACATTAGATAATAGCTACAACAATGTTCTTGTCATTTTAAATTGTTGAATTAAACTCCCAATTATTACGACTTGTTATACCCATTGTGTTTAACAAAGTAAAGTTTGTCAAATGTAAAAGGTGACAAATGTCATTTTCTCATGAGCTTGGATGCTCGTTTCACCTTTAAAAGAGAAATTGTATTTCATTTTAAGGATTCATGAGAAATTGTAAATGGGTGGGATGTAAGTGTCATTTTGGTCTACTATGGGAAATAGTATATTGTGTATGCACAAATATTTTGTAACAACATTGTTATATTATGGTTGAAGCTTATATGAATACATGCTTCAATGTGTAATTGTCTCTGCTTTGTGATGTAATATTTCCTTTGAATAATAATTAATCAAGAATTATAGAGGTCTTCATACACATTTTTTGCACTAAGTTATTTTCATTGTTTTCTTTATGTTCAAAGAATAGTATAATTAATTCATGAAAATATGTTGAGAAAATGTGTCTCAAACTCACTAGTATAACAATGGTTATGTCACTAATTAGCTCAAAGTTTCATAAGTGTTACCTTCATGCTTCTACCACTATACCGCTAGGTGATTGTGAGAGAGGTACAGTAGTGCGGTGATACTGCCATACCGCGAGAGCCTTCTAGCAAAGGTGTGGGAGTGTGGCAATACCACCATACCGCAAGAGCCTTATAGTAGAAGTGCAGTAGTGCAGTATACTGCCATACCGCGGGAGCCTTCAAGCTATCGAGCAATAGTTCAGTGTATACCGCCATACCGCGGGAGTCTCCTAGTTATCTAGCGGTAGTGCGGTGAGCGGACCATGGGTGAGCGAGCGCAAACTTGGTTGACTGTTGAGGTGTACGCCAAACAATGGAGGACATTGCTGACTTAGAGATGATCATTCGATGACTAGGAAGTTCTACAGTTTCTCAATAGAGGAAACTAAACTAAACCATTTGTACAGAGAACGTTTCAATCATGGTTGTTGTTGTACATTGTAGCATACTGTAACTATGATAGGTTGGATGGTCAAGTGATCAGTGAGCATTCTTCATTGTATGTAGTATATGCATTGTAACAGTGAGACACAATGAATTGTGATAAGAATTTATTATGTACAAAGTTGATCAGGGAAATGTTGCTACTGTGAGATCGATTATTTGAAAGGAGAGTTTGTAAGGGTTTTTCTCTTGTAAGGGTTTTCCCACGTAAATCTAGTGTTCAATTATGTATGTGTTTACTTCACTATTCTATTATTTCTTTCATGTGCATCTTAATGAACTATAATTGCAAATTAAAGACATATATGCATTCTTCTCTGAGGTTTGACATTAGGAGAGTTTGTTCTACACCTTAAGCTCTCCTTACAAGTGGTATTAGAGCCTGGCCAGTTGTGTTATCCTTATGGGTAGGTTGGATTTTTTTGTGTCAATCCTGTTCAGTGGGAGTTTTTTGTAGAAGTCTGGTAATCTCAATTGTAGATTAAGATGGCAAGCACATCAGGAAAGATTGAAATTGATAAATTCAATGGTAGCAATTTTGAGTTGTGGAAACTCAAAATGGAAGACCTATTGGTGGATCATGATCTTTGGCTTGCTATGTCTGGAATGAAACATTCTAGCATGAAGCAAGAAGATTGGGACCTCACAGACAGAAAAGAAAAAGGGTTGATAAGACTCTGTTCTCCTAAACGTTCATGAAGAGAAATTCACATCTTCTTTGTGGAAGAAGCTTGGTGACATTTATCAAGGCAAGTCCTTGGTGAATAAGTTGTTCTTAAGGAAGAAGTTATACTCTTTGAAGATGGAGAGAGGGGCATTTGTGGTTGATTGTCTGAATACGTTTAACACGTTGATTGCTTGGTTAGCATCTGTGAGTGTGAAAATTGATGATGAAGATTGTTGTATGCTTTTGTTGTGTTCTTTGCCCAATTCTTGGGATCATTTAGTGATGGTGATTGGGAGCATGACAACCACTTTCAAGATGGAAGATGTGGTTGCTTCTTTACTGTTAGAAGAAATGAAAAGGAAATATTTTGAGATGGAAAAGGAGGCTCTTGTTGTTCGTGGTAGATCAAAGGAGAAAGGCAAGAAGAAGGAAAACAAGTCCAAATCAAAATCAGAAGGGAGATCAAAGTCTCCTGGAAAAAATTTAGGAAAACACCTATGGAAGCTTGGTCTGGTGAGAAGCCCTCTCTGAGACATATTTGAGTCTTTGGTTGTGAAGCATATGTATATGTGTCAAATGAAAAGGGATCTAAATTGGAGAAAAAAAAATTTGAATGTATCTTCATTGGCTATGACATTGGTGTGAAAGGATACAAGCTTTGGAATCCTATGATTGAAAAGGTTGTATACAATAGTTCAGTGTAATCTTTCAGGAGCTGAAACTTTCTTCAATGGATCTGTAGTCAAGGATGAAATAAAATAAAGAGGAAAATGATGTTGAAATACCTCTAACTCCTGAAAAAGAGGAACAACACATTGATAGTGTACCTGAAATTGAGGAGAGTTCGAGCAACTCTGAGAGTTTTGAAGAAGAACCACAACCTCAGCCTCAGACTATGAGGAGGTCTACACGTGAGAAGAAGCAACCTGATAGGTATGGGTTCTCTATGTTAGATTCTACTTGTGCCTATGCTTTGATTACTAATATTGGTGTGTCTAGGACTGTTTAAAAGAGGCAACTAAAATGTCTGATTTAGATTCCTGGTTGGAAGCCATGAATGAAGAAATGGCATCATTAAAGAAAAATGATACTTGGGATCTGGTTCCATTGCCTGAAGGTAGAAATCTTATGGGATACAAATGAGTATTTAAAAAGAAAATTGGTCTGGATGGCTATGTTGAAAAGTATAAAGCGAGGTTGGTTGCAAAGGGATATTCCCAGGTGGAGGGAATCGATTATGGGGAAAAATTTTCTCTAGTAGCAAAGCTAACATCTATCAGATTTCTTTTGTCACTTGCAATAGCATATGATTTGGAGATTGAGCATATGGATATGAAGACAACATTTCTTCATGGTGATCTTGAAGAAGAAATTTATATGTCCCAGCCTAATCTCTTTGTGGAAAAAGGTAAAGAAAATTTGTTTTGCAAGTTAAAGAAATCTCTATATGGTTTGAAACAGTCACCTAGAATGTGGTACCAGAAATTTGACATGTTTGTTTTGTCACTGGGTTTTGTAAGGTCGAAATCATATCATTGTGTGGACTTCAAAACTGAAAATGATCGGGTTGCACAATATGTTGATGATATGTTGTTCATAGGGAATAGTAAGTCTATGATTTTTGATCTAAAATCTTAATTGTCTGCAAAGTTTGAAATGAAGGATCTTGGTGCAACGAGGCATATTCTAGGAATGGAAATAACTAGGGACAAAAAGAGTAGAAAGCTTTGGCTTAGCCAGAGCAAATATATTAACACTATTCTAGAGAGATTTAGTATAATTGATTGCAAGTAGCTAGTTGTTCCAATTTTGTAAGGAACAAAACTATCTATTGAAGATTTCCAAAATATCCTACTGAGATGGAGGACATGACCAAAGTGCCTTATGCAATTGTACTTGGCAGTTTAATGTATGCAATGGTTTGTACAAGACCAAACATTTCCCAAGCACTGGGAATACTTAGTCATTTTATGGAAAATCTAGGAAGGACACATTGGGATGCTATGAAAAGAGTGTATAGATATCTGAAGGACACTTCGGAATATGCTTTGTGTTGCCATGGAAATTTGGTTGAATCACAAAGGACTCTTAGCATTCGTGGATATGTGGATTCTGATTGGGCAGGGGACATTGATAGCCAAAGATCCACCAATGGATATATTTTCATGATGAATGGTGATGCAATTAGTTGGATGAGCAAGCGACAAGCTGTAGTCGCTTTATCCACTACAGAGGCTAAGAACATGGCAATAACTCATGCCTATAAGGAAGCCATTTGGCTTAGGATATTGTGCTCTAATATTGGTTTTGATGTAGGGCAAATTGTTATTTGTTGTGATAGTCAAAGTGTCATTTGTCTGACAAAAAATCCAACTTTCCATGCCAAGACAAAACATATTGATGTGCAATACCACTTTGTACGTGATATGGTGGAGGATGGAAAGGTCTATTTAGAAAAGGTGGATACTCTGAAGAATGTTATTAATTCATTAACAAATCCAGTGAGCACAAATAAGTTTAGATGGTGTGTAAATTCGATGGGCCTTGGGTTCTAGAATATACAGTAACTTCATGTATTGAAAAGGGTTCAGTGAGTTCTTCGTCAAGTGGGAGATTGTTGAGAGAATGTGTCTCAAACTCAATGGTATAACACTGGTTCTATCACCAATCAGCTCAAAGTTGCATAAGTGTTGCCTTCATGCTTCTACCACTATACCGCTAGGTGATTGTGAGAGAGGTGTGATAGTGCGGTGATACCACCATACCGTGAGAGCCTTCTAGTAGAGGTGTGGTAGTGCAGTGATACCGCCATACCGTAGGAGTCTTCTAGCAGAGGTGTGGTAGTGCAGTATACCACCATACCACAGAAGCCTTCAAGTTGTCGAGCAGTAGTGCGATGTATACCGCCATACCATGGGAGTCTCTTAGTTGTCTAGCGGTAGTGTGGTGAGCGGACCATGGGAGAGTGAGTGCGGACTTGGTTTACTGTTGAGGTGTATGCTGAACAGTGAAGGACATTATTGACTTGGAGATGGATGTTCGATAACTGGGAAGTTCGACAGTTGCTCAACAAAGGAAACTGAACTAAACCATCTGTATAGAGAACATTTCAATCATGGTTGTTGTTGTACATTGTAGTGTACTATAACTGTGATAGGTTGCATGGTCGAGTGATCAGTGAGTGTTCTTCATTGTATGTAGTATATGCATTATAACAGTGAGACACAACAAAGTGTGATCAGAATTTATTTTGTACAAGGTTGATCAGGGAAATGTTGCTACTATGAGATTGATTATCTGAAAGGAGATTTTGTAACTTGTATGTAATTCAATTACTGTAATATAAGATATTTTTCTTTGGTGTGGTGGTTTTTTCTCCCGTAAGGGTTTTCCCACGTAAATCTAGTGTTCAATTGTGTATGTGTTTATTTCTCTATTATATTATTCCTTTCATGTGCATCTTAATGAACTGTAATTACAAAATTAAAGACATCTGCATTATTCTCTGAGGTTTGACATTAGGAGAGTTTGTTCTGCACCTTAAGCTTTCCTTACAAAATAATGAAGATGTTTTTATCACAAATGGATCGTTAAGTAGGATCACATTGCCAGCCCTCTATAGGTCACATTATTATAAAGCAATAGTGTTAAAATGACCATCATAACATGTTTCTTGGTCAAAAGGATCCCAGACAAGAGATGAGGAGGGTGAGTGTAGATTCCAAAGGAGAGGAAAACAACATTTGTCTGCTCCTAGGGTTGTTGTTGACAAAGGGAAACAGAAGGTGGTTGAGGAAGTTAGCATGGAGAAAATTGATGACAAAGTGGATTTGGGTCAAACCACACTGATTGGCCCAACCAAGGACACTTTTGGTGCTGCCAACATTAACCCTTCCTCGAAGGATTTTACATACTTGCATGCTAAAAGGGAAGAGATATATGATATTTTAGGGGTTGTGAGAGAGTGTGAAGGGAAATTTTAGATTGACCAAGTGGTTTCTACTAGAACTTAAAAAATTCAATGTTAAATTTTGTGGGTTGTAGGAGAAGGTAGCCAAGGAGGATTACGACCATTCTACTTCTGGTTTTAAGGATTTAAAGAAAATAATTATGGATATTAAGGATTCCATTAGAGAGCTCAAAATGGACTACAATATCTGTTTATAGGACATTGAAAAGAAGATTCAAGAGATCAAAACAAGCATGGTGAATCTCTTAAGAATCAATCGGTGCTCTATTAAAAATAGTACATAAGTTTGAAAAATCCTCATTGAGAAATTAAAGGAATTGAAAGAAGATCAAATAATTGGTGGGAACCCTACTATCAACAAGCTAAAGGAGCGACCTGCAAAATATAAAGGTGAAAAGATTATACCTAAAGGTGAGAAAGGTCCAAGTGCTCGAACCCAAGGGAGTAAAAAGAAGATCTTTGATGAATAAAAGGATGAACTAGTAACCTTGGTCAATCAATATTATAACCAAGAATTGGAGGTGGTAGACACCTTCAAAAATATGAAATAATTTGTTGTATGTTTAGTTACTTTTTGTTTAGTTGCTTTTTGTTAGTTGCTTTTTGTTCATTATGGTTTGGTTGTTGGTTGGCTATATTTTATTTGGTATAGCTCAGTGTTTTGTAATTTGGTGTTTCGGGTCCCTTAATAAACTTGTTTTTCCTAGTAATCAAAAACATGTTTAGATGTGATATGAAGATGTATGGAACTATAACGTTGTAACCCTAAATGACAACAATCTATCTTTATACATTTCCTTAATCTTATAATTATTTTCAACATGGAAAATCTTAAGCCAATCTTTCCTTAATTATAATTATTTACCTTCTTCATACATGAATTTAATAGATTACAAGGATATAATCGATCTTGGGATTTAAGTTACAAATTGTTGTTATTTTGTATCATGAGGTTTCACATTTTCTTCAATCATGTTTAATGTCATGAAAGGGGAACCCACTTGGGTATTGCAAAGCCTAATGTGCACATGACAACAATTGTAAAATATGTCTCTCGTTTGTTGGCCAATCTTTCGGTGTCTTTGAGTATAAGATATGACAAATCTTTAACATTCATTGAAATATAGGTTGGAGAATCAACATGACAATTCATTTTAACATTACCTCTAATCTCTCAAGCACTCTCTCATCCTAGAGCATTTGAGTAATTAACATTGACATAATTCAATTTAGTACTTAAAAAGAGTAAACAATATATTGTATTTGATCTTTATACACTTTTTGGGAGTTGATATAAGAGAACTTGTCCCCATGTAATGTAACAACCCTTCAAGGTATTTCTAAATACTACCAATCCTCCATATCTTTAAGAAGAGTAGAGTAGATCACTATTCACCAGGTGAGTAAAATACTGTAAGAGTAGAATTTTATTGAGAATAGAGATGAGCCTAGACACAAAAGACTAGATTGTGACTATGAACTTGTCCTAGACCCACAAAACTTGTCCTCTACGAAAGCAAAGAATTAATACATAAAGTGCAAGACATTCACTAAAATAAAAGATCATATTTGTAAGACATAAAGACAAAATATTCTAGAATCTTCATTGATTTGCATCATTTTTATTAACAAACTAAATACTCATATTCATCTTATATGCTTTCCTAAATAACGTGTACACTTGTCAAATGCCATTAATTAATCTATGGCTATACATTAATTAATCTATGTATGGATCCCATTGGATTATCCTAAACTAAGCTTAGGGAAGGTTTATTGTCCTTTACACTGTTATAAACAATATACATTTCTTTCCAATTTAAAGAAAATACATATAAAGAGCACCCATTCAAAAATATTGGTTCAATACATCATGAAGTCATAGTACAACGTTCCTCAGCAGACAAATCAAAATCTAACTGTTATCATTCCTGGTTGGAAGCTACATTTTATCAAATTCTAGGCTCTCTTATTGGCCTCGGCCTTAGATAAAAGTTATATACTATGATGCAGAAGCTAGGGTAATGGGACTATGGGTTGCCCCATCCTCCATTCTAATCCATGATTTCAGTGCAAAAGGTTCTTCAAAAAGCTCCAATATCCTAGCCCCTCTTGGCCAAGTACCATAACCTCCATAACCAGTATGACGAGCGAAACAGAGCCACAAAGTCTTACATGGGCAGCACCAGTCTAAACCATGATTATGACCAACAAATACAGCCTGCATATACCAGTGGACACAAGAACTTGAAACAAAAGCTACCAAGTAAGCTCTTCTACATGTTAAATTTTAAATCAAGAAAATTCTTTGAACAGATAAAATATGCATTTCTAAGTCTCAAATTTTATATTTACATTTAAACAGAATAGAAGTGAAAGCTGAAAGTGCAATCCGTAATACAGTTTATTTTATCATTATGTGGGAAGTTTTCCTTTTTCGACAGCAAATACGGTGCAATACAGAATCTCAAAATGAAATAAATCAAAATTTTATTTATATCTCCATACCTTAACAGATTTTCTGTTTGTCAAGATCTTCATAATCCCCAATTCAGCTACTTGGGAAGCGACTGGCTCCAGATTTATTGAGCCAACACAAGGATGCTTTATTGGGCGGCCAGGATGAGGAGCAATTTTTTGGTAGGCTTGACTAGGTATATGCCAAAAAACAATCTCAGGAATCCTGCAATCAAAAACAGTAGCCTACATAAATGTTTTACATATTTTCAAAACTGAAAATGCTTCCAATTACTCATTAAATCTGGTTAGTGTAGTTACATTGTAATCTATATTTTATGTTGGAAGAAATTAATGGCTATCCAAAATGGACATCCTATTCTTAGCAAAAACAAAAATTCTTGCACAATCATCAATCTAAGGCTAGAGTTCAAGTGTTTAATTTCACTAAACCCTAACACACCGAGCTTGAATATCTGAACAATTTACAGGAATTTAATACGAATCGGGCCCAAACCAGACAATTCAGTCCTGTTCTTCCACCTCAACTTGAATGAAGTCTGATGTCCCAGACGAGTGGACTAGTGTTAAGAAAAGCTTAAGATTTGTGCATTTTGTACTCTGATGTGTCTTTACGCTAAGAGATTAGACCTACTTCTGGAGATTTGTTTTTACCTTTTGCTGGGATTTCGTTGGGCACTTGCATGGCGAAACCATCTTGCTTGACTGTTTGAAATTAATTCAGGGTAAGAACCACCTCCTGAATCTAAGAAGTATAACAAGGCTGCCGGTGATTTAGGATGCCTATAAGAGGCAATCTCAAGCACATAGTTTGAGACACTGGGCCAAAGATTTTCAGGTCCATATGAAGAGTGAGACAGATTATGCTGTGCATCTGTCTCAAGTAACTCAATACGGGTTGTCCCTTGGAAATAGCAGCCATCCATTTGCTCACTTCCTGGGGCAAAACAGGGAAATCTAAGTTAAACTTCTTGCTTCTATTTATAGATTTATAAGCCTGATACTTTCAAATTCTAGCTAATATATACTGTAAACCCATTAAAACAAGGCATGCAAACCAATTACTTCGGAGGTTGCTTTTTTGTTTTTGTTTTTTTAAAAAAAGGTAAAAATTTATTAATCACAAAGAAGAAATACAATGCAGAACGGCAGCCCACCCAAATCAAAGCCAACAGCTAATCAAAGCCAGCCGAGTGATTTTTAATTTTGGAACCAACCAGGTGAGGGACAGAATGGATATAATTTCAGACTTGTACAGTTGAAAAATAATGTACATAATTCAAAAGTTTCGTATATAGAATAGTAGTTGGCATATCTTTCTGTTCTTAAAATTACAAATGCAAAACTTATAAGCTAATATTTGAATTGAAGATACTAGTGTTACTTTTAAAATTTCGATAGATATACTAAAGTAGCCTTTAGGCACATTTTATATAAGAATTTGAATAATATCTGAAAAATTTTCATCAAGCTTTTAAGAAAAGGAGGGTAAAGATAGATGATTGAGAAAATTTAAAGGTAAAATTTTGTTTTATTCAAAAGATTGTTTCTAAAATCAATTGTATATATATTCGTTCAAAAACATATACTGTTGATTTCAAAAACAATCTTTTGAATACTACATGAATGAACCGTGAAAAATTAATAGCAATTAAAATTAATTTTGTTTGAGACACAAATCTATAAAACATATTTATGAACCGTGAAAAATTAATACCAATTAAAATTAATTTTGTTTGAGACACAAATCTATAAAACATATTTATAAGCTGTTGCGATGAATTTATTGGTTTCCCTTCTAAAGAGATGAACCAGGGCTTATGGATTGGGGTTGGTCCACCAAATGTAACAAATATTTCAAAGAGCTTAGATGTTTAGAACTATAAAAGTCACACCATAAAGCAAAACTATGGTTAAACAAAAACTTCCATGAAACTCATGCTCAGTTAACATTTAGTCCAGAGTTCTGATTTGAGGAATTTTGTATATTTAACATTTAGCAGGGGACTGGTGTATTGCAAGAGATTTTTTTCTTACAAATTGGTAAACAAACTGTTGTCCAAGAAATTAGGCGAAGTTTCAAAAATATAAAAAAATTGACTGATTAATCCATAGTTCAAACCTCAGAAGAGTTGTAGAGCCGGGACGACTCCAAATGCAAAAAAATCATTCGAAGGGCTATAAAACTAATAAAGTGGGGATATATAAACAATCATTAATATAAGAGGAATTTTGAAAGTGGGTGACTGTTCCCAATAAAAAACATTATGAGTAGCCATAAAAGTTGGTACTACCTGTTGCCAAGGAAGAATCAGGACACTCAATGCTGGGCACCCCCGAACTTCCAAACCATTCCTCAGGCCATTCAAATGCCATATCATCATGGTTACCAAATACTGAAGCCCAAGGTATGTTCCTGCTCCTAGTAGGCAAAATGGCTTGCTCCCAGTACTTGGTTGCATTCTTGATGAGAATATTGTTGGCTGTAAGAACATCTCCAAGATAAACTACAAAATCTGCGGTACCAATTACAATTTAGATGATTTAATTCATTTGCAAGCATCAATGCACTGGTAGATAAGCACACATTCTGTAATATGTAATTACTTCTAAAATATATTGATCAGCCTCCAAATCTGTAAGTACACCGAACCTGTTAATTGCTAGATAAACCAAAAAATGTACGAGTCTCAAACTATCAAAAACACTGTGAACAGTATTATAAGCCCCATATTATGAAATGGCCAATTTAATGCTAATATGTTTTGATTCGCCTTCATACCTCTGTATCATGAACTCTGATGAACTGTTGCATAAGTCACAAATATGCATCAGCACAATTATATGCGCTATAAGCCACATATTCTAAAATGCCCTGTCGTCTCATGGATAAGCCACATATTCTGAAATGTCCAATTGCTGCTTATATGTTTTGATTAGCTTTCGAATCTATGAGCACTACTATCTAATTAAGTGCTAATTTTTTGGGAATCTTGAGGCTGCAGTATTACGGAGGAGGCTTCTTAAAATATCTAAGTGGGTGTTGTTAAGAATTTTTAAGAACTTTATAAGTAGGAGGTCTCATGAATTTTGTTATAACAGATCATTTTAAAACTTTAAACTTCAAAGTTTAGGAAGCTGGTGGTCTCATGATTGTTTTTAACCAACAAAGAATGCTATATCTACAATTATATAGCTGAATCTTAAAAGTACCGACACAAATTTTAAAAAATTATAGATGAATAACATGTGGCAGGATAATTTTAGAAAGCAGGCAGGAGAAACTTTCAGCTCCACTCCAAAGACATCTGAAGATCTACTTTCTCGTACAAGATTCTAAATTATCTTATATCATAATTTTTTTCTTATAAAACCCCCTACTCCACAAAAATAGTTCCTGCAACAACCCCATGAGAACTCTTCCTAAGCCAGCAATGCCGAAATGCTCAATTACTGCTACCATGTTCTGATTTGCTATCTAAGTCTAGTCCAATCATGAAGTTTTATATGCTTTGCATTAATCACAGATGTGAATAAAAAGCATCAGAAACTCAATTATGGGTAACAGAAGCCATATATTTTGAAACGCCCCATGAATTAGTGAATAATCCACATATGCTGAAATGCGCAATCACTACTAGTGCCAATATTTTTTGATTTGTTTTTAAATTCATCAGTACCATGAACTCTGATTGATACTAGATAAATCATGGATATATATTCAAACTTCCAAAAATTCAATTATGGTATTTGTTTTATTTTTAACTAGTTTTGAATTAAGGGAAGAAACATTCCAACCAAATATCATATAAAGATAGACAAAAGCACAAAACCTGCACAGTTCAAATACTATTAGGACATTAAATTCATTATCTCTCAACATATGCGACATGAGCAGAATGAAATCTTGCTGCACCCACAATAGCTGCAATTCTCCATCCTTCCATATAGTATATTTCATTAATGAAAGTTCATTTTTATGGGTAATAGGTATAACGGCAACTGCTCATAAGCCACAACTCTACAATACTAAATTACCCCCAGCAGAGTGAATATGTCCACTCGTTCTAGAAATGTTTCTGCAATCATCAAGGCAAAATACCCCCAGCAGAGTGAATATGTTTCTGTTCAGATTTTCTCAATTACTGATAAAATTGTAGGTTTTATCAAATTCACAAATGAAAACATCAAGAATGGGATAACAATCAACCTAAAATTGGAGAAAAACAACACCTGGATTTTCACTGTGTAGCACATTGCACATGACCCTAGTGGAATTTTGGTCTTGCAGGGGACCCCAGTCTGTGGAGGCACTTTCTCCATAGTGCAAGTCTGCAAATATTGCAATTTTAAAGCTTGAATTAGCAGAAGCAAAGCCCAACTTTTTTGGAACTTGTGAATCTGCTCCAAGTAAAAGTGTTGCATGAAAATATATAAACAAAAATTGAATGCAATTTTTATGTCTGTGGGCGATCTGCTTCAAAGAATTGGCACTTCTTGTCATGGTTGAAGTTAAGCAGATTTGCTTTAGTTGGATAAGGTTACTAGCATGCATTATAGTCTTTATCCTCATTAACAAATTTGCTATTAATGCATATCAAATCTCCTAAATTTGTAAACTTTGTTGGTCAAACTGTTAAATACTGTTGATGTCACATTTGGCAAAATGATTTCGACATATCTGATTAAATTTCATTAGCATATACTACGTATTGTTCTTAATATATTTATAATCTCAGTATATACATAAGAATATACAATAGTTAAGATTGCACATTTGGACAAAACGATTTTTGTGATGAAAAGATTATCATTATCATATATATTATATATTGCCCTTATTCTATTCAGAATCTCATGGGTGGATGCATAAGAATATACAATGGTCGATCAAACAAAAAACATTGCATCATTTTTAAGACACTAAAAGTTAATTCACCCTTTTACTAATTTAATTAAAAATATTTCAAAATAAAATAGTTAATAATCTTTTGATTTTAAATTAAAATAATCTCAATATATACATAAGAATATATAATGGTTATCAAGTTGGAGATTACACATTTGGACAAAACGATTTTTGTGTTGTAAAGATTCTCATTACCATATATTATGTATTGTCCTTACTCTATTTAAAATCTCATGGGTGGATGCATAAGAATATACAATGGTCAATCAAACAAAAAACATCATATCATTTTTAAGACACTAAAAGTTAATTCACCCTTTTACTAATTTAATTAAAAATATTTTGAAATAAAATCGTCAGTAATCTTTCAATTTTAAATTAAATTAAGAGTTGAGGTCATTCAAAAAAAGTGAGAGTAAGAGGAAGGTTAGGGATGTTCAATATGGTAATTATAGTTTGTTGTCATTATAAATTGGTTATTCATAGTGCTTTACATTAGGTATTTGACTTGAAAATTGAGATGTTGTAGATGATCTACAATTTTATTAGCATTAAATGTGTTAAATAGGGATTTGACCATGTGTAATCTTATCCCTTCTAGTATGATGGTATTTGTATTGCTATGATTCTATTCCTTTTGACATGGTAGCTTTCATTTAGTTATTGTTTCATGCACCTCTGGGGACTTCTCCTAAGAAAGGGAAGCTTAAAGACTTTTAGTGATCAAGCTTGATAAAAGATTTAACACATTGAAAGAGCTTCCATAGAAAATATGCAAAATGTGTAGGTAATCATGTTGTAATACTTTTGTGAGTGTATGAGTATAGCTAGAGAGGTACAATACAATGGAGTTATGAATGTTCCTCACACCTATGGCTCAAAATGTGCTTATTGTGGCTTGCGTATGTTAAAATGTTCAATTATGCTCTTGTATCCCCATTATTTTTTATTTATCGAATTCACTTATGCCTTAAAAACTAAATTAGTTTATCAATTATGCTAATTTAGATGTAGAAAGAGATAGGGATGCAAATTGGAGTGAAAAAGAAAAGACATAAAATTTAAAAAAATGTTTCCAAATGTGGGGGACATCCAAGGTGGTTAGATGATCTGAAAATTGAGTCACTAAAGCTAGACCAATGGGTTCATATGGTGAGTTCACTTTGGGGCATTTGTAGCAATTTTTTAAGTGGTGAATCTTCACCAATTGGCAAATAGGTCATATCCAAAAATTCAAACTTGAAAAATATATTGTAACTAGTGAGGGGCCAAATCGCCCAAATTTTACGAATTATCGATCAGATGCATTTTATTTTGTCATCAATTTATTTTATGTCATTTTTAATTAATTTTTTCACCATAGTAAACTATGCACTTCTAATGATGATTTTCCTGGATTTTTGAATGCATGTATTAATCTACCCACATATTCACCAATACTATTAAAATTTCACCTTGTATGAGGACCCATTTCACCAATACCATTATAACTCCATACTAATCCTAGGTCCATAATCACCTCAAAAATTATAATGGATGTGTTTTATTGAGGTCCAATTAGCCTAACATTTATATGTACCATTCTATAAGCACGTGGGATTTACCAAATTATTAAGTTATACCATTTAAAATCTTGCAAAATTCACCAAATATGGATTGATACAAATACAGTGAAATTGTGATTAATCTTTTGCATATTTTGTTCAATTCAGAACTTTCAATTTAGATCATAGGCAAGTTACAACTACATGCATTGTTGCATTAACGAGTTAGTGAAAACCTATAGGTAAGTGATGATTACTTTACAGTGTTATAAGATTATTAATCTCTTTACCTTTTTTACTTCATTCTTACAAATGATATTGAGTAGGGAGACATATCAGACCCATGGATTTATATTCTATGATTCCTTCTTAAACAAAAAGAAACATTTTTGTAGATTTTATTTCGTGGGAGATGTCGAGAAAGAACAAGTTTACTAAAAGTAGTGAAGGGAGGTCATCAAAATGCAAAACCATAATGTCATACTTTAGCAATGTTTGTGGTCCATCATATGGAGCTACAATATTAGCATTTGCACCAAATATTAAGGAAGAAGGCAATGCCTCTAAAGATGATTGGAATGGTTTAATTGATTTGAGTGACAATATCACACTCATAGATGATGTTTTAGGGGATACCCATGGTAGCCATAATAAATCAACCTCAACAAGTGATAATGAAGATGTAGATCTTTTACAAAAGGGGAAAATAAAATTAAAAATTAAAAAATGGGGCATTAGTGGGATATTACAAGGAATTTTTAGATTGATTGAGTGTCAAAGTACCCACTCATTGAACCAATGGAGAATGCAAGAAAAGATGAACCTCCAATAGATTTCATGTGTAATATTTGTAGTTGGACATATGGTAGGGACATGAATTTGTAGCTAAAACTTGACACTATAGAAAAACATATTGGAAAAGTTTATGAATAAAAAAATGGGGTATTAGTGGGATATTACAAGGAATTTTTAGATTGATTGAGTGTCAAAGTACCCACTCATTGAACCAATGGAGAATGCAAGAAAAGATGAACCTCCAATAGATTTCATGTGTAATATTTGTAGTTGGACATATGGTAGGGACATGAATTTGTAGCTAAAACTTGACACTATAGAAAAACATATTGGAAAAGTTTATGAATAAAAAAATGGGGTATTAGTGGGATATTACAAGGAATTTTTAGATTGATTGAGTGTCAAAGTACCCACTCATTGAACCAATGGAGAATGCAAGAAAAGATGAACCTCCAATAGATTTCATGTGTAATATTTGTAGTTGGACATATGGTAGGGACATGAATTTGTAGCTAAAACTTGACACTATAGAAAAACATATTAGTAAAGTTTATGAAAAATAAATAATAAATAGAAAGAAAAGCTTAATGATAAGATGGAAAATAAAGGAAGTGTGTCTTCATGTTAAGAATGCACTCAAATATGATGTGCATATGCAAAGAAAGGTGAATCTTGTTACATATGAAGGTACAATTAAATCTTAATTTAGAAAGATGATGGGAGAAGCATAAATAGAAAAAAAAATAGTTGAGTGTTATTTTTTATATTTTGACTAGAGGGTATGCTATGATAGATTACCTAGAATATAATAGATTATTAACACACATTGGTCAATAAACAATGGATGGGAATTAGCAAGTTGTCTTGTTGAGGTGAAAAAAAAGATTCATAGGAAAAAAAGAAAGAGCCAACCTTTATTACATTACATTTAGATGAAGTTACAATGGTAGATAATACATCTTGGGTATGTATGCATGTGTATGTTGTAGATAAACATGTCCACCAGCCTCATCTACTCTTTGTTTATAAAATGAAGAAGAATGTGACATCACAAAATTAATTTGAACTAGTTAAGGAATATTTGAATTAAATTGACGGTATAGATGACTACACAATTGCTAAAAATTTGGTGTGTGTGAGGGATAATGGATTTTTAGTAATGCAAGGTAATAGGAACAACATTTACGTAAAGCTACAAACTAATTCTTCACCATGCATGATTGTCATTCACTACATGGCTTATAGAATGAATTTATCATTTGAAATCATGAGAAATTTTTCTATAGTATCAAACGTTGAAGATCTAGTTTGCAAGCTCTACTCACACTTTTATCGAAGCCTCAAATAGTTTATGGAATTTTAAATTTTATTGAGGCAATAAATGTAGGAAACAAACTTCTTAAGGATGTTGATACCAGATGGATCTCCTTGTATGGACCAACACAATGGATTTTTTTAGAATATCAATCCTTAACTGGAGTAATGTACAAGAATCACCACACAGTAGAAAAATCTCATCACCTCTTACATAAATTAAGTGATATAGATAAACTCCTAACTTTAGTTGGTATTCTTCCCATGCTAGAGGAAACAAACATTCTTGTGAAAAATTCAAAGAAATAACTATGTATATTTCATAATATAGTAAACTACACAACATGATATGCATCACCCTTGATAATATATATATATATATATATATATTAGTCATTTGTTTAAGACCAAAATTTAGTAGCTGGCACTTGATAAAAAAAAATGTAAACTATTTTTTGATAGTTTAATGAAAACAAGGAGTTATGTGTCTTTGTACAGGGATATGACCTATATACCAATGCACTATTATTCCACAATTAGGTGCACTATCAGAGAAGTAATTGTTACAAGGGAATATTTTGACTTGACATTATTAATTTTTTAAGTACTAATTTTAAGAGTATTACAACATCTCTTTCCTTAGAGATTATAAAATTATTCCCTCATGATGAATTGTTTGAAACCATGTCTATTTTTTATCCTTAATATTGGGTCAATTGTCAACCAAATGATTTTCATTACAAGAAAAAGACATTGGTCAAACATTTTTCCAAATTTTAAAAATTTAATCGATAGAAAATAGAATGAATTATAAATAAATCCAAGCTTATAGAGCAGTCAATCCATTTTGCAATAATAATGTTGTTATCACTATGATTTGCACCCAAGGTGAATCTTAACACAGCTAATCATGTGAAACATGGAAACTTTTTTGAGGCTATGGGTCACCTATAGCAGAAAAGGACCTCCAGAGAAAGTTGGTTCTTTATTGGATATCACCTAAACTACTAATTTTCTTCACTGGGGAAAAGGTGAGAAAGATGAAACTTTAAAATGAAACTGAAAACTCCTACCCTATGGTGATACACCAAACTAACTATAAGACATGTAAACTTAGCTTAGCTACATAGTTCAGTTAACAGTCGGGAAGAAGCTTACACAACTTATTTTTTGCATATTGCTTACATAAATACTTTATAAGAGGGTGTTTACACAAAATCCTAGAAGGAAAAGTATATCTCACAACTATAAATTTTTCATTTTTTACACACAACTTATAACCTATAATAATATACCTTCTTGCAACAAGGTGCTTTCAATGAGACATAAATACAAGGAAAAGCATAGATTTCACAAGTAGTTTGGTCAATCACCATAAAGGTATGCACACAAGAAAGCAAGTAATGAGAAGGAAAAATAACTCAATGCTATTAATATCCAAGATACTCACTGTTTTACATGACAAGATGAGTGACAAAGCATGTTGAAATCTGATGAAGGACTGTAGAAATCACTATCTTCAGAAAATTGCAAATTCAAAACTAACTCAAAAATGAGTTACAAAAATGAATATATGCATTCATTTCCATCTAATATCCACCAAACAAGGAGTTTGAAACCACCTTGGGTTGGATGCCACAATAAGGTCTAAAATATAGCATGCAAAATTTCTCCAAATGAGCTCCAAAAGGTTGAAATAGTCAAGATTGACCATGTCAAACATGAAGGCTCAATAAATTGATGCCTATATGCTCTCAAATGTGCTTTAAAAGGTTAAAACAACCTCCAACAAGATGAGTAAAAGTCTCTATATTTTCTCCACATGTTTGCAACTAATCTTAATCACCCCTATATTCTTGCAAAGCATTAATTCTCAACAAATTTCTCCTTGACTATGTCTTTGATCACAAACGTAGCATCTTATCTTGCATTACAATAGCATTTAACTTAAGTGATTTATAAAGACATCACTAAGATAAATATTTTACATTTTTTAAAATTGAAAACAAATTTCAATTTATGCAAAGATAAAAATGACTTGACCATGTAAGAACAAAAGACTCAACCATGTTTGAAGGGAAAATGCAAAGGCATTTTTGACTTTTCTTCACAAAGAAAAAAATACATATTAACGAGAATCAATAATATTTGAGAAGTTTTAAATAAAAGGAAAAAATGCCTTTAACCTATCAACATATCTAGGGTTTCTTATAAAACCCTAAAACAGAAACCCATCCAAAAACATTATTTTAATTATATTTGCTACTCTTCAATTTTAAGGGCACGGCCAAGGGTTTTTATAGAGCATACTCCATGAATCTCTAGGAGAAGTCTACAACTACAGAGGCATAAAACAATATGCAGGCCGACAAGAGACTTCAGGTAAGCCATTTTTTATTAAATCATCTTGTTGTTTCTATGACTTTTGCTGAGAAACATAGCTCAATCCTAAGCCAAAACTGCTTATTTCATGCTTTCAATACTTTGATATTAGCTTTGATCAATCATTTTCCAGTTTCTATGAAATATTCAATGCATTTTTTATGGGTTTGTAGAAAGAAAAAAAAAACTTTATTTACTCACAGGTCGCGGCCAAACCTTACTCTCACTGTGTATTTTTCTCTTTCGACGGTTTCACTATAGCATCTTCTTGCTTTTATTTCTAAAAATGATAAGTCATTTCGAGCTCCTGTAACTTGTGCATTCTCCAGATTTAAAGTTTTCATATTATGGCTATGGGCATATTGGGTAACATTCAACCTTTGTATTTCATTTCCTATAGTCATTTTCTTGTATTCATGGAGGATTTATTGCATTTTTTTATGGAAGCAAACCAAATCTCTCTCTAAAAGTTCTAAGGCCATGGCCACCAAATCTATATTTGGGTAAAAGTCCAGATTTTCCTTTTGCTTTGTTACATCTAGTTTATATAGACAATGGTACAGCCTATAAGCTTTTGGGTCTTCTGATTGTCACTTGAAACTATTATGGCTTATTTCTTAGAGGACTGCACTCTTTTTACTACTCTCAACTCACATGACAGTCATGAAATCTGTCACTTATATATGATCTTTTATGGATTAAGAGATTATTACTCTTTACATCTTCGTTGTTACACTGTATCAATATTACCATCCAAATGAACAAATAAATGCATTGTTATTCCTACATTATTATCCATAGCTTACAAACCTATAACAGTGTTATGACTGTTCACTTAGCATTGTTCAAAACTACAGTCATGAGGACTGTATTCTTAGGATTTAGCACCTTTTCAATAGTATCATCCTTCATAGTTATAAAAGACTTGATTGCCTTAACAGATATGCATGAACTGTTATAAGGTGCAATGGCATTGTGATAAAGCTAGAATAATATCTTCATTAGTAAATTGTTCCTTTTGACTATTCTTGTCTCTTTAGCCTCTTGTGAATACTCATTTATATCAATATGCTTTCCTTACTCATGTATTGTTGTTTGGGCTAGCATGTTGTATATTGTAATATTGATCATCTTTGTAACCGTGCTTTCATGAAGAAATACATCATTGCATTTTCTTAAATATGTTTTATGTAAGAATTTGAATCACAACAAAGCACGTTAAGCTCAAACCTTGTGGGAGCCACATTTATCCCCACATGTTGAAATTTGATAAAATAGTAGCATTGTTTTTCTTGTATCTACACAGGAAGCACACATATTAGAAAAAAAAATGCATGTTTTAGGTGTGTATGTTGATTTGATGGTTTTCCTAGACACCTAAACTATGCATTTCTTATTTAATGCACATTGAGATCATTCTATACATGCATAGGTGTATGTTCATATAACGTTCGTGATCTTTCATTTCTTAGAGCATTTCTCTAACACCATTGCTATTTCCAGATGCAGGAACTAGGAACAATGAGGAACTAGGAGGGACAAGCAGTTCGGATCAGCAGCAGAACAAGAAAACACTGTGAACCAATCATTCTCAGGAAAAAACTGGTCACTCTCTTTATATGCACTTTTTCTTTCATTTACTTATTCATGTATATGCTTTTCTTCATTTTCATTGAATAAGAAAAGTCAATATCATGGCTTGTGTGAGACAATGTACAATTTTATATTCAATAAAGATTACTTCTTTGAAAGATTTGTGTAAATATTTTCTATGTTATTTGCAATTGTATAAATGCAATGATCTGTTACTATAATCTTGTAATCTATATGATTTTTCTGTTTATACAATTGAATGTAATATAGGAAAGATTAATGAAAAAGGTACCTCTCTTAGTTTGAAATCAAAAACCTCTACTTCAATGAGCTATTAGTGAAATTTAGGTAACATTTTTGGTGACATCTGTTGTATGTTTTCTTGCTAAACATGAAGACCAGTTGCCTAGGCTTGTCCATGGGCACAGAGTCACTTGGAAAACTCAGAAATAGACCTAGAGCAGCCCCACACATGGTTGTAACTCATTTGTAACTCATTGAAACAAATCAGGTCACTTGGAAACTTATTGAAAATAGGAAAACTACAGAAGAGAAACTACTTAACTATACTGGAACAACACTTAGGGAATTGAAAATTGTAGGTAAACCTATTCTAACCTTCCCTAACCAGCAAGACAAAACTACTTAAACAAAACCATTTATAGGAAGACTGAAAAGGCTGCCCCTTCTTCTCAATATGCAATACTTTGCATGCATGATGGTAGCTAAAAGAAGACAATATACTGAGAAATGTCCAACAAGTTGATGCACCCATTCATGAAAAAGATAAACAAATTCACTTACCTCCCCAAATAGATAATATGTGTGATCAGTGGAAAACGTGGTCCCAGAAACGAGTAGCAACACAAAATATGCAAGAAACCACCTAAACACCTAACACCTCAAGATTAGCCTAGTTGGATTCAAAAATAAAGAGAACAAATGAAGCTGATTTACTTTGTCTTGAATTGATCCTTTGGTTGGTCCTTGATTTTCGATGTTGTGTATGCTCCTTGGATGGAAAAAGATGCAAGTGTGAGATGCAAGATGGATGGAAAATAGGTGAGAATGGATGCAAGTGCAAGTATTTTGGCTAAGTATGGCTCAAATGAAAAATTTGCAAGAGTTTTGCTAGCACAATGATCTCCCTCTAAAATTAGAGAAAAGAGGGGGTACTTATAGAGAATTTTGAATTCTCTAGAGAAATGGACGGTTGAGATAAAACCAACATGGCCAAGATGTAGGGCTACATGGTGAGTTGAGAATTCACAAGCCCTCACATCTTTACATGTGGCATGTGAAGTGGCTTGAGAAAGATGATGTGGACATGACATGGAGGTACTACATAGTAACTTGGGATTTGGACAAGATCTCCTCATAAAGGAGGTCCTTGTCCGCATGTGGGTGAGAGGACATGTGAGAAATTAAAAATTCCTCAAATATCCACATGGGAATGAGAGAAAGAATTTAAAATTCTTTGAAATGCATTGGGGGATTAAATGTAAATTAAAAATTCACATGGGGAAAGGGGTGCCTTCTCCAAAAGGAGAAAGCATTTAATAGGGTTGACTTATGACACATTCCATAAATGACATGGAGATTAGGTTGACCTAATTAAGTGATTAAGGTTGTGCAAGTACTTGATTAGACAAATTAATGACATATTAGAGGCAAGTGGGAGATTATGGAGGATGTGACCCTAATGATGATTATAGGTGTGCACATCCTAACCATAAATTAATTATGATTAGAAGAGGGTTATATGGTTCACACGTGACTTGATGTGACAAGTCAAAGATCACATGGTCGGGAAGAGAAAAAGGAATTTAATATTCCTTGGAAGGATAAAAGGAATTAAAAATTCTTTGAGAGGTTGATTAGGCTAGTTAATGAAGGATTAGAGGAGGGTTAGGTGGCTAAGAGAGATTAGAGGCCAACTTGCAAAACATGGAGGATGTGACACATCCTAATCAAGAATTAGGCATGTGCCCATCCTTAATGATGAGATTAGGAGAATAATTAGGATTAAGAAAGGAAAGTGACATGTGAGGGAATTAAATAAATGTCATATTTATTTAATTCATTTGATGAAAAGGAGCCTGATTAAAGAGATAAGGTATTTATTTATTAATTAAATACCTTAGGGATTTTTTAGAATTAAGGATATTAATTAAATAATAGCAATATTACTTAATTAATGCAAATAAGGGGATGTTGAGACGAAAGGGGATAAATTTGGATAAATTAACTGTCCAAATTTAGGTGTCTACATTTTTCCCCTCTTTCAGATGGTATTACAAAGTAGTATCATTTCAAAGAATATTAAAACATAGAACCTAGAAGAAGATGGTTAGATTACGAAAGATGCCCCAGTCATTCAAAGGAGTGACTAGAAAGGGAAAAAAATGGTGCAAATTAGAGATGAAGGATGCCCCCTCGAGAGGACATGTGGGTTGAAGAGAACATGGGTGTGCTCTCAAAATGGAGGAGATGATGCAAGGGGTATATGAGGAAGATGATGCGAAGTGATGGGTAAGAAAGGATGAAAAGGTGACAAGAGATTGGGAGGGGAGAGTAATGAAGGATGAATGGATGGGGAGGATTTTGAGAGATGAAATGCAATCCAAATGCAATTTTCCATCTTTAGGAGCACTGATTTTTGCTATAGCAGAAGACACGACACACCAAGGTATAGAGGACCAAGGCAGATTAGTGTCCAATGCATGAAACAAACACAGCAAAAAAAAAGGCTATCCCAACACGCCAAAGTCGTGATGAAGTTGGTCGGGCCAAGTATTAGGATAACCACAACCGCACAAGGATGCCCCAACATAACACAAGACCTCAGGGATCTTGGTTGGTACTACATGGGACAACCGAGAAGACAAAAACAAAGAAAAGATCAAGATATGCCCCTATGTTGACTAGTCAAAGCACAACATGATATGATGGATCAAGGCTACCATGACAAGTGATGATAGGGAGCTCAAATGATAAACAAAAGCCAAAAGCATCAAAATATCACAATCAATTTCAAACATCCTTTGCCATAGGATCAAGGGGATGGATGGGATTGATGAGGTCTATTAGGAAGGATGCATCTTGTTGAGACCGATGATGGATACTAAACTAAAAGATCGATATGATGCAGGATATTCGAAACCGATTGGATCTGATGATACAAGTGGATCTTGTTTGTTAAGAACTAGCTAGATAAGGGCATAGCTTGATGACACGACACAAGAGACGTGACACAAGATAGGAGACTGACACATCCTAGCAACCTAGGGGGCAAGGGCACTGATCAAAGATTAGCCTTGCCTATGTGAAAGTGCAGAGCCCTTGTAGTTTGATAAAAGGCTAACGACAGACCATGATGGAGACTTCGATGGAGAAAAGGAGCAAAGTGGACAATGAAGATTGATGATAGACAATAAAAGAGTAGACAAAAAAAGCCCTGAGGGTGGATCAAATGATTGAACTTGCCTACGTGAAAGCACAGGGGCAACGTAGTTCGACAAGAGGACCAAAGACAAACAATGGATAAAGGATGATGAGATAACCCTAGATAATGGGGATAAAATGATTGGACCAACACGATGGGATAGGATAGAACTGTTAGATTGGATCGGAGGATGGTGACTACACAAAGCTCAGGGATGGGATAGTTATCCAAATCAACAAAGATGAAGTGGGAGGACAACAAGATGGATAGATGAATGATGAGAAAGGATAGGAGATTGAAAAGATGTGTGAAAGAAGCAGAAGTGATGATGATAAGATAAATGGAATTGGATTGTGTGGGGAGTAGCCTGTAGCTAGATACCAAAGACAAGGGATTATGAGATGGGATGAGGAGAAGCAGATGAGGATTGGGAGATGAAAAGGATTGGTTGGATTGATGGATAGGAAGATAAGGATTTGGATGAGGAAAAGGTGACCAGATGGATAGATGAAAAGGGATGCTATGATGGAAGGATAGGAAGATAAGGATGGGGAGATGGATATAAGGATTGTTTCGAGGGATAAAAGATAAGGATGGGGAGATGGATATATAGATAAGGAGATGAGGATAGGGAAATGGAAGGGATTGCTCTGATGGAATGAATGATGTCTCCAAGGACTATATCATAAAGGAAGATAGATGCCCCCACTCTAGATATGTCATGTGTGAGGAGGGATGAAGAATGCAATAGAGAAGGATAGGAAAATAAAGGAGTGAGATGGATGAAAATAGGATGTATGGATAAGGAAGGTAGACGAGTGCGAATGAGGATTAGGACAGTGTGTGGACGAGGGGAATGTATGCTAAGGGGCGTCCAAAGCATGTTTAAATGTTTTCCCCTATCGTTATCAAGATCACAAGGAGGATGGAAGGATTGGGATAAATGAGATATGCCAAGAAGGATGTGTAAGATAGGTAGGATGGAGGGGATGAATGAAAATGGTGTATAGCAAGAAGACGGGTGCATATCTGGAAGCATAGTGGATGGAGGGAATGCATATCAAGAAGCTACCCCCAAATGCAAATGGGGATTTATGCATATGCCTATTTTCCAAATTTTCATCATGGTACTTATCCAAGGTGCTTGTTTGCCAATTTTTCACCTTTGGACGAATTATTTCTCTTTACTATTTTATTTTTTGGATTTTTCTAATTTTTTGGATCTTTTTTTTTACTTTTTTTACCTTTTTGACTTTTTGGATAGCATGCAAAAGGAGATGGATAAGGATAGGGATGCAAATAAGTGGATTTAGAAGACATGTGATAAGGAGATGGATTAAGGACTCAAGCATCAAGTTCCATACAAGGTGTTAAGAGCCCATATTCGAAGTGACTATTGGACATTGATATAATCTTATTAGGATAAATGGATTATGCAAGAGGATGAATGAGAGGGATTTGATGGGGGAGATATGTGGGGTAATGGATGGGATACTAGAAAGGGTATGTATAGAATGATGGGGTGGATGTGTGATGGGGTGGTGAGTTCAGGACCAACATTGGCACATATGATGATGAATGTGAAATGATAGGAGTATTAATGGATGGGGAATGTGGGGATAATGGAGGAGATGGGATGGTGAATTTTGGAACATAAGGGCCCAAAACAAACTTAGGAAATGAAAGGGGTGTATGATTAGCTTTTGGATTAGCAACTTTGGATGTTCTTATAGATTTTTCATTTGATGGCATTACATCTTTTTTCTTTGGGATCCACATGGTTTTGATCTTTTCTTTGGTGGACCTTTGCGAGCTACAGATTTGATTTTGATTTTGGATTTTATTTTTCTTTTCTTCAACATGTTGTTTAGAGGGGACATTAGGAGCTTTAGGTTCATGTGGATCTTTAGATTTAGGCACTTTTTCTTTGGCATCCAGAGTGCTTTTACTAGCAATGGGATGGGTGTGAGGAGATGGACGTGACAGAGTGATGGAGGTAGGATTATGAGGATTACGTGTAGATGGAGAATGTGTAGGTATGTGCCTTTGTTGATCTTGATTAGGGGATATGCGAGAGGGATGTTTATGAAGGATGACATGGATAGGTGTTGGATGGATGAAAGGATGAGATGGAGGAGGTGATTTTGGGATATACAGACCCAAAACAGACGAAGTGGTTGGAGGGACATAAGAACCCAAGATGGATGGAGTAGATGAAGGATGGGAGATGGTGGATGGAGGGATGTAAGGACCCAAAATGGATGGATCAGATGAAGGAGGAATATGGACAGTTGTTTTGAGGTGATATGATGGAGGAGGGATGGAAGCATATGATCTGGTGGAGCGATGGGAAGAACCTATATTTCTTTTGGAAGAGGCTCGTTGAGGATGTCTAGAAGTTGTACCAACATCTATAGATTGTAAGTCCTGAGAAACAGGTCCAAGACCTTGCATACAGATTTGTTCTTCGACCTAGATGGGCTCTAAAATACCTTGCTCATGAAGGCCTAAACCTTTTCCTTGATAGTTCATGTTCTTGAGCATGCGATCCATGATAGGATTTGTGTTATTCTGAAAACATGATGTGAGTCCATTATTAGGTGGAGGATGATGGGTGGTATATATGCTATTTTTTTCTTCTGTGAGGAGGTCACCATGGAAGAATGTGAGTGTACCAAGGGAATATGCAAGCGATGTGGGGATAGAAATTTTAGGCGATGATGGGGGATCATGAGAGGGAGATGATGGGATAGCAGCATTTGGATCTGTGGTATCAAGAGAGGGATTAAGGGATATGATACGATCTATATTTGTGGTAGTGGGCTCATGTGATGGAGATGGAGATGGAGCAATGGAATCTTGAATGACAAGGGGATCATGGGATGGAATGGATGGGGGATTGTGATCTTGAGGTGGAATAGATGGGATGGTAGGATCTTGATCTGGAGAAGGGGATAAGCTGGCATGCTTTGGATCAGGCTCTTGGCATGACTCATCATGTGTGGGAGGCATGATAATGGAGTCTTGGTGGGACTCTTTAAGTGGGGAAGATGGAGGGATAGAGGATTCAAAAAATTCATGGGAATGGATTTTAGTGGATTGGACTTGGGTGTCATCGATGGGTTCAATGACTCTCAGAGTAGGAGGTGGGTGTTCAATGGATTCGATAGATGTGATGGTAGGAGATGGGGGCTTAGTGGATTCAGAGGATGTGATGGTTTCGATGGTTTGAGTGATGCTAGGGGTGGTATCATCAATGATAGGTTTTGGGTGGAGAAGGCTCTTGTCGCTAATGACCATGGATGATGGGTTGGGATGGCATGATTCCACAACTTCAAGGTGTGGAGTAGGAGACGTATTCTTTTTTATAAGTCCTTGGAGAACTTCTAGAGTGAAAAACTTGAATACTCTAGGATGAGATGGCATGGTAGGAGTGGATGAAGGATTAGGACTCGGGATTGGTGGAAGAGGATTAGATGGGGGAATGGGATTGTATACAGGATTGCGAATAGATGGGAGATTAAGATTAGATGAAGAGTTAAGATAGGGGTATTGGAATGGTGAATTAGCACATGAGGATGGGGGTGGTGGATTGTAGTAAGGGTATTGGTATGGTGGATTAGGATGGGAAGATTGAGATGGTAGATTGAGATAGGGAAATGTGGATGTCGGATTAGGATAAGCAGATGTGGATGTTAGATTAGGATAAGTTGATGTGGATGTTGAATTAGTATAGGGGGTGTGAATGTAGGATTAGGGTAGTGGATATATGCGGATGAAGGATTGAGATAGGAGGATGTGGACGAGGGATTAGGATAGGGGTATTGTGATGGAACACTAAGATAAGAGGATGCGGGTGTTGGATAAGAGGATGATGTAGATGAAGGATATGATGGATATCCCTTGTCAAAGGTAGCATACAGAGCATGATTAGGCATGGATGAAGACATAACGGGATAACTCAAAGGGGTGATTAGAGTTGGGAAAGTGGGTGGAGAAAGCTTACTAGCAATGATAGTGTCAAGGGGATCTATGTCATATTTTTCTTGATCGACAAGACTTTCGTTATTATTGTTGACGTAACTAGGGTTTCCCTTGACTACTATTGATGGAGGATAAGGATTCATGATGATGAAAGGATAAAGAGGATGGATCAAATATTTGGGGTGGGAATGGACTAAAGCTCAAATCAAGATTCAGGTTAAGCTCATATCAGGATTGGATTAAAGCCCAAATTAGGATGATTGGATGATGCAATGGGATTTATTCTGATGATCGGATTTGATTATTAAAGGATGATTACGACACCGAATATGCTTCGAGATCGAAGTAGATTGATTGGGTTGAAGGTGATTGGATATGGATGCGATTCGATTGGATTGGATTGGATAATTTTGATCAATGATTGATAAGATCGACTAACAGATCGGATAGGATGACGAAAGGGACTTGAAAAACCCCGTTCAGATATTACCCTACGTGACTTAGGATATTGATTGATTGGATTAAAGGATAAATGGATGATTACGGCACTAAATCCACTTTGATATTGAAAATGGATTGATTGGGTCAATGATGATGATTGACTTAGGACAAATGACAATCATAAGTAGATGTTGATGATGATGATTAGATCAGACAATTTGGTCAATTTGGATAATAACCTGAAACGAAGTTCAGGGGATTTGGACGGGGAAAAAAATGATCTAATTGGAGGAATGAATGATAAAAATGGATGAAAAAATACTCAAAACAAGTAAACAATTGACCCGAACGGATGAACGACTACTCAGAATGAGTAAACGACTGCTCACAATAGATGAATGATTCTTGGAATGAGAAGATGAAGGTTTGGAATAGATGAAAGATCACTTGGAATAAGTAAGTGGTTGATCGAAACGATAGAACAAAAGTTCAAAATGATGGAAGAAGGTTTGAAATGGGTGAACGTTTACTCGGAACAAGTAAACGAATGATCGAAACGACAAAACAAGGGTTTGAAATGATGAAAGGAGGTTTGAAATGGATGAAATTTTACTCAGAACGAGTAAATGAATGATCAAAAGGACAAAACAAGAGATCAAAATGATGAAAGGAGGTTTAAAATGGATGAACGTTTACTCAGAACAAGTAAACAAATGACTGAGATGACAAAACAAGAGTTCAAAATGATGAAAGGATGTTTGAAATGGATGAACGTTTACTCGGAATGAGTAAAAAAATGACTAAGATGACAGAATGAGAGTTCAAAATGATGAAAGGGGGCATGAAATGGATGAACGTTTACTCGAAATGGGTAAACAAATGATCGGAATGGCAGAATGAATATTCAGAATGGATGTATGAAAGGTCAAAACGAGTAAACAATTGATCAGAATGAATGAATGAATACTCGGATTAGGACGTTGACTTGTGGAATGGATGAAAGGTTGAAATTGAAGAAGATGGAAGGAGGGATCTTAAGATTTGTTTCGATATCCAAAGATCTTGACTGCAGATGGACTAAAGCTCAGATTAGGATTTTGGTTAAGCTCATATTAGGATTGGATTAAAGCTTAGATTAGGATTGGATTGAAGCCTAGATTAGAATGATTGGAGGATGTGATGGGATCTATTCTACACCAAGTTTCAGGGTTTAAAGGACATAAGGTGCTGACAATCAGATTTTTCCAGATTTGGCAACTTTCAAAAATTGTCAAATTTTGCCATTTTACGAAACTTCACGGACATACTTTTGAGAGTCCATTTTTTTCCAAAAAAATTCCTAAAACTAACATAGGATGAATTGCCAACTAACATCCCAAATCTGAGACATGATGCATTCTGAGTTATTAATGAAAATAATTTTTCAAAAACTAAAAAAAAACACTAAATTGTAATTTTGAGGGTCAAGATGAAAGTTGGAGACGCCAAAAATGTGGTGAAACAGGGTCCAACCGACTTAAGGTCAGTTGGGAATCCACATGCTACCCCATAACGCAACCACCAGTAAAATTTTAGCTCAAACAAACACCTGAGTCAAAAGTTATGGCCTCCGAAACTTTCGGCATAAAAATCAAAACTCTTGAAACAAAGTCTAGGTGATTGGGATGGATGATTTGATGATGGATATGGACTCTAATGATGTTCTACATAGAACTTATGTGATTTTGGTGATGAAATGATGACATACGTAAAAGTGTTGATGACGGGAAAATAGGTGCTCGAAATGACTAAACAGAGGGTGGAAAATGTTGTTTGAAGGGTGGGTCTGCCCCTGGAGGAGGTTAGGTCTGCCTATCTAGAGGTCAGGTCCGCCTATCCAGAGGTCAATTCCACATGTCCAAAGGTCAGGTCCACCCTTGGAGGAGGTCAAGTCCACCCTTGGAGGGCAGGTCCACCTCTGGATGGGCAAGTCTACCCGTGGAAAAGGCCAGGTCCGCCCCTGGAGGGTAGGTCCACCCCTGGCTAGTCAGGTCCGCCCATGGGTAAGAAAATAGTTGTTTGGGCACACAAAATGAGGAGATGGATGCTCAGAATGGATGGACGAGTGCTTGAAATAGATAACTCTCAGAACGAGGGGAGGAAGATTTGAAATAGACAAACGAATACTCGGAATGAGTGAACGAGCGCTCAGAATGGATGAATGAGTAATCGAAATGAGTAAATGATGACTCAAAATGCATGAAGGACTCTCAGAATGAGGAGATAGAGGTTCAAAATGGATAAATTTTTACTCAAAATGAGTAAATGAATGGTCATGATGGCAGAATAGGAGTTTGGAATGATGAAACAAGGTGTGAAATGGATGAACATTCACTCGAAACGAGTAAATGAATGATTGAAATAGTAGAACAAGAGTTCAAGACAATAGATGAAGGTTTGAAATTGGTGAGCGTTTACTCAGAACAAGGAAACGAGTGATTGGAACGACAAAATGAGTGTGCGAAATGATGAAATGAGTGTCTAGAATGATGAAATGGATGATAAAACTGACTGGTCAAGGGTCAGGTCCACCCCTGGGATGGCAGGTCCACCTGTTTGGAGGTCACGTCCGTCTATCGAACAAAATTTGGTTAGAATTGGCTAAAATAGGCTGAAAAGGGCTAGTTCAAAGGTCAAGTCCACTCCTAGATGGGTTAGGTCCTCCCTTGGAGGTCAGGTCCACCCCTAGATAGGTTTAAACTTGAGTTTTGAAAAGAAGACTAAGGCAAAAGACCCAAAACACAACAAGCATCAATCAAAAGAATACAACTGAGTCAACTGAACAGAAAATTACTGGTTTCGTACAAAGAAGATAGTTCAAACAACATAATCCTAAGACTAGTAGAAGGGGTATGGCTGACAAAGTCTTCTATTCTAGGATGAACATGGTTGCTAAGGATTCATCGATATACACCCGGTACGTGAGGCCCAAACTGTGAACACCAACCCATTACAAGCGTGAGTCAGGAACCTTAACAAGATACTAGAGACTCAGAACAACTCTTCACGTCATCCCGACGCTTCACCAATTACAATGTGGTTGGATTGAGGTACAACTTTCGCTCTCCCCCCTTTATAAACTTCACTGGTAGGTGTGGTTGGGATCGTCCATTGGGGTGATGAAATCCCCAAGCAAGTCCCATAATAAAAGAAAAAAGGGAGACACAAATACTTGGTAAGCTACAATTTCTCATCACCCAGGATCACCAAATGGCACAAGGGGATTGGATACGTCAAATAGCTTACCAACAAGCACGACAAACAAGATTAATTGACACCCCTAGTTAAACTATGTGCCTAAGTTATGCAAAACAAGTAGTAGTTGATAAATAACTAATCCTACAAGGAAAGTTGTTAGTGATTCTTGTCCTTGTTTCTTGCCAAAAATTGATCAAATGGTTACACAGACTCAAATAGGACACGTTAGGTGGTCAGAAACACTTAAAATAGCCAAAAAAAGTGCTAAAAACTAAAATTTCACCTCCTGAAAAAAGTTGTCCAGGTCAGGTCCGCCTATCTGGAGGTTAGGTCCACCTATCTAAAGGTCAGGTCCACCTATCCAAAGGTCAGGTCCACCTGTCTGAAGGTCGGGTACACCTATCTAAAGGTCAGGTCTACCTATCTGTTAGGTCAGATTTGCCCCTTTGTGAAAAATCTGCAAAAATCAGTTTCTGGAGTCTGTGGAGGGAAGGTTCGCCCCAAGGCAAGTTCAGGTCCGCCTCTAGAGGTCAGGTACACTTTTCTGTTAGGTCAAGTCCACCCCTCGAGGTCAAGTTTTCCTCTAGATGGTTAGGTCCACCCCTCTGCAGGTCAGGTCCACCTCTCTGCAACCTGCACCTACAAAAAATGAAAAAAATAGAGAATGTGAAAGATATAGACCCATCTGTGAGTCCCACCCGATGTGCCAGAAACATGATCAAGGGAAAACGTGGTCCCAGAAATGAGTAACAACACAAAATATGCAAGAAACCACCTAAACACCTAACACCTCAAGATTGGCCTAGTTGGATTCAAAACAAAGTAAAGATAACAAATGGAGCTGATTTACCTTGTCTTGAATCGATCCTTTGGTTGGCAATTGATTTTCGATGTTGTGTATGCTCCTTTGATGGAAAAAGATGCAAGTGTGGGATGCAAGATGGATGGAAAATAGGTGAGAATGGATGCAAGTGCAAGTATTTTGGCTAAGTATGGCTCAAATGGAAAATCTGCAAGAGTTTGGCTAGCATAATGATCTCCCTCTAAAATGAGAGAAAAGAGAGGGTATTTATAGAGAATTTTGAATTATCTAGAGAAATGGATGGTTGAAATTAAACCAACATGGCCAAGATGCAGGGCTATGGTGAGTTGAGAACTCACAACCCCTCACATCTTGACATGTGGCATGTGAAGTGGCTTGAGAAAGATGATGTGGACATGACATGGAGGTACTACATAGTACCTTGGGATTTGGTCAAGATCTTCTCATAAAGGAGGTCCTTGTCCCCATGTGGGTGAGAGGACATGTGAGGAATTAAAAATTCCTCAAATATCCACATGGGAATCAGAGAAAGAATTTAAAATTCTTTGAAATGCATTAGGGGATTAAATGTGAATTAAAAATTCACATGGGGAAAGGGGTGCCTTCTCCAAAAGGAGAAAGCATTTAATAGGGTTGACTTATGACACATTTCATAAATGACATGGAGATTAGGTTGACCTAATTAAGTGATTAAGGTTGTGAAAGTACCTAATTAGAAAAATTAATGACATATTAGAGGCAAGTGTGAAATTATGGATGATGTGACCCTAATGATGATTAGGGGTGTGCACATCCTAACCATAAATTAATTATGATTAGAAGAGGGTTAGATGGTTCACATGTGACTTGATGTGACAAGTCAAATATCACATGGGGAAGAGAAAAAGGAATTTAATATTCTTTGGAAGGATAAAAGGAATTAAAAATTCTTTGAGAGGTTGATTAGGCTAGTTAATGAAGGATTGGAGGAGGGTTAGGTGGCTAAGAGAGATTAGAGGCCAACTTGCAAAACATGGAGGATGTGACACATCCTAATCAAGAATTAGGCATGTCCCATCCTTAATGATGAGATTAGGATAATAATTAGGATTAAGAAAGGGATGTGACATGTGAGGAATTAAATAAATTTCATATTTATTTAATTCATTTGATGAAAATGAGGATTAAAGAGATAAGGTATTTATTTATTAATTAAATACCTTAGGGATTTGGCAGAATTAAGGATATTAATTAAATAAGAGCGATATTACTTAATTAATTCAAATAAGGGGATGCTTAGACGAAAGGGGATAAATTTGGACAAATTAAGTGTCCAAATTTAGGTGTCTACAATATGTAACGTTATTCAAGGGAGGATAAGTGAGTTGAACATACTCTTGTTTAGATGCCAATGCATCTTGGATACCATCTTCCACCATACATTCATGTGCGAGTGTAAGATTGATCATTGGTGTTGCATTGGACTCCATACTAGCTAAATATCTTATTGGATAGCCCCTTGATTGAACAAAGCTTAGTCTCTCCTTGGTGATCTCCTATTTTTCAAACAAATAAGACACCTAATCACCCACTTTCTTTACATACTATTGTTCCAAATCATCACTCATTCCTTCAATGGAGGAAGGAAAATGTCCAAACAACGAGGTGACTGAACTTCAAACACACTTTCAATTAAAACATCAGCCTCGAGCTCTTTTATACACCAGAAAGGAAGCTGCTCATAGTCCTCATTATCACTCAAAGAAAGACATTCCAATTCAATCTTGTCTTCCTCAACGAAGGAAGGCAAGTGTTCAAACAATGAAGAAGCCTCCTCCAACAAACCTTCAATTGGTATATTAGCTTCCAACTCTTCTGCATAACAGAAAGGATGCTCCTCCAACCAGAAAGGACCTTGCAAATCAAATTCATGAAGAGTCTCTGGATTTGAGAGAATGGGCTCTACCTTTTGTTGCTCATATTTCTCCTATTGTTCCAACACCTCATCAATCTTGTGAACTTATTGTTCTATTTCACCATAATTGACAACTTCTTCTAATAGGATTGATTCCTTGGCATCCAACTTTGAACAAAACTATCCAATTATATCTATGCACATTTCTTCATAAAACTCTAAATTAGCTCTCTCACTCAGAACATGCTCAAAGAAGTCAAAATTGATACCTTGAAGAAAATTATTAGGTTCAGTTTCAGTTTCATTTTTGGCTCTTTTATCAAACCATCTCTTGACTACCCCCTAATGTTTGGAAAAATTTTCCAGGGCTTCGTCTCTCTTTTCCTCAAGGTGTAATAATTCAAAAGTCTGGAATCATGTTTATTTCCCTCATCATAATATTCATTAATGAACTGCAAGGTGGGGATCCTTAACTGAATGGGAAACGCAGGCTCTAATCTATAAACTAGGTGGTAAGGTGATATTCCTATGGAAGTCTTATGTCTTATACAATCTACCCAAAGAGAAAATCTGAGTTGGGTATGCCAATCCTTCGGATTTCTTTCTCACAGTTTGCAAATAATAGTCAGGAGATTTTTGTTAGATGACTCAGCCAAACCATTACCCTGAGGGTGATAGTTGGATGCAAACTTAATTATAATCCCATGATCAAAAGCCCAACTAGAAAACTTCAATGATGAAAATAAAGGACCATTATCACAAACTAAAGACATAAGACATCCAAAATGGTTAATGATACCTGATTCGATGAAATTAAGTACCACCTCCGAAGTACATTGCTTGCAAGCAAGGGCCTCAGTCCATCTTGTAAAATAATCAGTGACAGTAAGGATATACTTGTGACCTGTAGAGGAAGGTGGATTGATTGGACCTATGAAGTCCATCCCCCACTGTGCGAAAGGTTTTACCTCAAAGACTGGTTGGAGTGGGAGTGTTGCATACTTCTCTCTAGTTTCCGCAATCTGACACACATGACAAGTTCTGACATGGTTGTATGTGTCCTTAAATAGTGTAGGCCAATAGTAACTATCCCTCAAAATCTGGTTCACTGTAGAAGGTGTTGATCCATGGCCTATACCATATCTGTCATGGAATTCCAACATCACTCTTTCAGACTCTTCCTTTCCTAGGCACCTTAAGTAAACACCCTCATGATTTTTCTTATATAGGAGAGCTCCTTTTAGCATGACACTGTCACTCTTTAAATACAATGCCCTTATTTGTACTGCATTAAGATGATTAGGGCATCCCTGAATCAGGAGATAATGAAAAATATCATCATACCACTCGCCAGGAGAAACATCCTCTAAATTGTAGTTGTGAGTTGTAAGATCAGGGCCTGTCTCCACCATTTTCTTTGTAAGTCCTGGCCCTCTTACCAGCTTCATGGGTCGAATCTCCATATTGTACTCTTGTAACATAGTTACCCACTTGGCTCTGCATTCTCCCAACTCATTCTGCATCAACAACAGCTTGACTGCAGGATCAAGAATTATGGCAAAGATTTTGTTTCTTAGGATATAATGCCTAAATTTCTTTACAGCTCTGACTAAGGCATAGGCCTGCTTTTCCACACTTGGCTATCTCAGCTCTGCATCCTTCAATGGTGCACTCATAAATGTGATGGGATGTTCATTTCCTTGATCCAATTTTTGAGTTAACATAGCAGCACAAGAGTGGTCAGAAGCAAATATATATACATATATATAATGGCTTAGCATAGTCTAGACTCACCAAAATCGGAGCTTCAGCAATAGCCATTTTTATCTCTACAAATGCTTCATTTTCATCTGCATTCCATTCAACTTTGGCCTCCTGCTTTAGCATTGCATTCAGGGGCTTGACTATTTTTGTGAATCCAGTGATGAACTTCCTCACAAAGTTGATCTTGCCAAAGAATGATTTCATTTCTTTCTTGCTAGCAGGTGGTGGGATCTTGAGTATAACTTCTATTTGTTCTGGATCAATTGCAATTCCCTTCTCAGAGAGAAAACGCCCCAAAAATTTACCCTCTGTAACCCCAAAGATGCATTTCTTTGGATTGAGAGATATCCCAAACTCTTTGCATTTCTGGAAAACTTTGCACAAATCTGTGATATGAGCACCCCTCTTCTTGGAGAAGACTGTCAGATCATTCATATAAATGATTATGCGCTTACCAATTATGTCTTTAAAGGAAATGTCCATGGCTCTTTGGAATGTGGCCCCAACATTGATCAAGCCAAAGGGCATCCTCCTGTAGGAAAAAGTGCCCCACTTGGTGGTAAAAGAAGTCTTGTGTCTATCCGCATACTGTACCATGACCTAGTTGTATCCTGAATAACCATCCAAGAAAGACATCATCTGAGATCCATTCACAATCTGGAGTACTTCATCCAATGAGGGTACTGGATAATTATCTTTTTCTGATGCTCTGTTTAGGTTCCTGAAATCTACACATAGCCTAATTTCACCATTTTTCTTTCGCACTGGAACCAAGTTTGCAACCCAAGTGGAGTGTCTAACTAGAAATATGATTCTTGCAGACAATAGCTTCTACACTTCCTTCTGTATTATGGGTTCTAATAAGGCATTGATGGGCCTCTGCCTCTGTCTAAAATGTTTCACTCCTAGATTAAGAGGGATAGTATGGGTTATGATTGATGTATCATAAGTCTTTAAGTCTTTATAACTCCAAGCTATCACATCTAGATATCTATGTAGTGCATCGATGATTCCTTTTCTTTCTTCTAGAGTGCACACTTTATCAATAAAGACATTTTATGCATCATCCTGAGTTCCCATATTATATTTGTCACATTGTCTGCTAATGGAATCTTTCCTGGTATCCTATTCTTGATCCCTGACTTTTTCCAAATCAAAGATCCTTTCTAATTGCACCATCCCCTAGGGATAGTGTTGGTCTTCAAATTAATTACCCCTTCCAAGTGCATCTCTACTTTTTGGAGTACATTTTCGTCAATGATTTGAGAAGCAAAGACATTTGTACTAGTAATGAAATCCAAGATATGCTTGTCATCTTCAAACACCTAGAAGTTAGTGACATTGTCAGGTACTGAGGGTATTGGGGTCAGCTCCACAGTAAAATTATTTAGTCCAAAAAGAGACAGAGGTTGTAATGTACTAGCTTCCTGGGCAAGGGAGTCAGTTGTTTGATTTTTACTTCGTGGAATTAACTGAATATTGAAGGCATCAAATCCTTCAATAAGATCCCATACTCTGTGTCTATAGTTTGTCATTCTTTTGTCATGACAAGAGTATTGTCTCCTAACTTGCTTGACAACTAACTCTGAATCTCCAAAAACTTGCAAGATCTTAACCTTTTTCTTCAATTCCATTAACAGTCCATGAACCAAAGCCTCATATTCTACTACATTATTCATACAATGAAATTGAAGTCTATGAGCAGCAAAAAATGTCTTACCTCTCCGAATAATTAGCTCAAAACTTGCCCCAGCTCCTTGCTTTGATTTGGACCCATCGAATCTTAAAGTCCATCAATCAACAACTGCAAACTTCCCTGCTTTTTCACTTGCACTGTTGCTGTTGGATGGTTTTTCAGAAGGCATCACTCTTTTTCCTTTGGGATCTTCTTGGACATTCTAGATATCAATTTTGACTGCTAGAGTGGGGCTGATACATTTCTATATTTGTTCCACTACAGTCTAGCATAAGCAACAATCCAATTCTGAATGAGAGACATTATGCACCCTGCACCAATTGGGCAAGAGTAGTTCTCCAAAGTTCATTCCTCTTCCAAGTTGAATCTGATCTTCGATGCACTTCTGGATGAGCTCTTGAAAATTATCTAGCAAGCCCAATTGACTATCTTCCAGATCATTATCATTTTCAACTGGTTCGACTAGGGCTTCAGTACTACTAGATTCTTCTATAGGGTCAATGGATGTTGTGTGGAACATAAGAATTTCCTCCACATTTGACTACTCAAAAGGGGCTGCAAGCATATAGTTACCCATACGTACTTTTGATATCATAATTTTAGTAGAGGTCTTCTGATATTCTGTGATCATGTACTTCATTATGGGTTCTCTTTCAATTCTAATCTAGTTTGGCACTCCCTTCCAAGGAAGCCACATGTGAGAGTGATCAGTTGAGACATATCCATTCAAATCCCTAGTAAAGTCTCTTCCCAAGATTAGGCCATAAGTGTCAGGTATGTCAGCCACCTGTATGCTAATGACCTGCTGAATTCTAGGATCAGAAGCAATCTACATATGAATCATATTTAACTCCCCTACAACATTGACTACAGTCCTATCCAATTGTGTAACTTTCTTTTGTGAGTCAGCATGAGTAATACCCATAGCTGTATAGACACCAAAAGGCATAACATTGAATGAAGCACCAGAATCCAGCAAACAATTATGCAAATTCTTACCAAATATTCGAACAGAAATCAGGAATGGAGGTGTGTCTGTTTTCCCTTGAAACAGAGTTAAGGGAGTATCTACTTGAGCAACTTGAGATTTTTCCTTTTTTTTTCCCAGTATCTCCAGGGGGCATATGGACTTGATTATGAATCTAATTTTTCCTTCCTACTGATTGAGAACTAGATGCTCTATTGACACTTTCACTAACTGATTTATCTTGTGACATGCAATTTGCATTATAAGATCCTAAGACTGCATTCCTAATGGTTGTAACTCTCAATAACTCAAATGCAGATAGACTTACCTTTAATTTTCTGAGTTCTTTAGCAACATACAGCACCAATTGTTCCTCACTCAGATTAGCAGGGGTCTCCTTTGGGTATTCCATCACTTTGTCCTTGTTTGCATCATCACCTCTCCCTTTTGGCACGTCAGTATGCCCTTGATCTTGAGATAAATATTTCCTGGACACCTGAGGAAATGATGGGTTATTGCTAGCATTAGGATCTGGAGGTGTGATGAAATTGTTCGGTGGAATGGAAGTAGTGAAGGGGCCTCCAGCTTGTGGACATTTATGTGGCAATTCCCTCAAGTCATAATTCTTGACAAGTCTCTGGAAGGTCTATACTTCTTCAACAAAAGCCTCTTCTTCATCTCAAGGACCATTATCATTCACTGGACTCTCATCAAATAACTGTGTAATTTCATCCCCATTGCATACCCGGTTTTCCTCCTCCTTCAATTGGTCAGATTCCTCTTCAAGTACATTCTCCTTACTTTGAGGAAAAAGGGCATGATTCAGTACCAACACTGGTGAATCATAAGGACTAGATGGCACTATTTCCTGACTACCTACATTGTTCTCTGCTTCATACTGAAAGATTGAGGCTATTGTTTGGAATTCTTGACAATCTAACTTAGAATGTTGACTCATTTTATGGAGCCTACACCATCCTGATAAAGCAACTTTAGTTAGATATACACTTCTAGGAGGCTTCTCTTGGTTAACTAGTTGATTAACAAACTAATTGACAGGCTGATTAATTGGTTGATCCAATGGGGTGGGGACTCCTCCATTGTCGGGCCCTGTGTTCCAAGTCTTGTTCTATCCTAGTGGTTGCCTCCTGTCGAACCCTTGTCCACCACCCTGCCCTCTATCAAAGTTTTGGCCTAAGGATTTCCCTTTATCATAGTTCTATCTTCTATCATTATTATACCTGTTATCAATACTTTTGCACCCTACTGAATGCAATATTCAACAAACTACTGAAAAATGGAAACCTCTTTCAGATGTGGGTGATCTGCGTGAAAGAGGAATCTCTAGAGTGAGCTAGTTCTCCGAATGATGAATTCTATTCTAAGTGACTTTCCAGGAAAAGGATAGAAGGATAAACTAGATTTAAAATCTAAAACTAAAATTCTATCACCCTAAAAAAAAATTGATCAACTGTAAGAAGACCCAGATAATAACTTACTCTCACCAACTCTTTAAAATTTAATTCCCACAATCTCACAACACATGTAGTTCAATAGTGATTTATGCAACGGTTAAAATAACACAAGGAATAACCTAAACTAGCATGCAACTCCTACAAATCTCTTGACAATAGTAAGAAAAGAAAAGGATCCAATAGATTTGAATCACAAGACAAATCAAATTACTATTCCACGTCATGAAAAAGAACTGAGAAAGGGAAACTTTGCTATTTTATTGAATGATGGAGTGGAGCTTCTCAGAATCTGAGCACACATAAGTTTACAAGCTTCCCAAAATATGTAAGGGCAAGAAACTCTAATCTGAACTGCTCCCCATGGAAAAAAGACTAAGTCTCACAATACATAACCCTCAAGAAACCCTAATTTGAGCTCAAAAAAAAGCTCAAGGAAAAAAAAAATCTTCAAGCTGTCTCAAAAATTGCTTAAAAGTAGAAAAAAGCACAATGCTTTTATGATCATACAGTCAAGCCTCTAAAAATAAGCTAATCTTGCTTTAAAAGCTCAAAAAAAACCTTATCTCTCCAAGATAGGTCTCAAATCCGACCAAGAGGAAAAGTCAATAAAAGATCTGCTAAAAATAGCAAGAAAACAAAAAGCAATTTATAGAATATCGCTTTATGATTCTGCTTTACAAGATGCAAATTTGCACAATTTGTCTATTTTTGCAATTTAAAGATTGACAAATCTTTTGCAAAAAGAAAATCTCCTTATTTCTCCATTACAATGTTCTGATTTCCCTCATTAATACATATCAATTATCCCTTCATCAAAACTCCAATTGATAAATTTTAAAATCAATTAAAAAAATAAAACCCTAAAATAGATAATTTGACCTTTAAACAAAATCACCTAGGTCATATGGCCTTAAAATCTAAATTTAGATCACAAGATATTCATCAACATTATCCCCAAAGCTTAATATCTCACCAAGGCTTTAAAAAAACAACTCTAAGTCCTAACCCATAAACCAACTTAAGAATTCGGCCTCCATGATATACATTTAAACTTAGGTTTAATAAATCACAAGGAAGGCATTATGGATTTCGACCTCCATTGGAATTCACCACATGTGTTTTAATTGAATATTCTAGAATGTCATAATGCTCGAATTAGGGTTTGGTCAAAACATAATTGAACCCTAATGATCACTCATTCTACACTCCTCAATTTGCAAGAAAGAAGCTCTGCCGCCCTCTGCCACCGCCATGACTCTGTCAAGCTCGAGCTCGAATGCCTTGATATTCTTCTCCATACTCATCATACATCTGAAAACTTCAGTGGGTAAGATTCATGCTATCATATCGAAGCTTTTCACTTCAGTATTGAAATGCCAAAAGAGATAAGGCCATGGTCTGTATGAATTTGTTCTCTTCCAACTCATTGCTATGCTTCCTATGACTTCGGCCCACATGAACTCAAGCTTGGCTTCTACTAGTTTATTTTGTGAGAGCTCGACTAAGAGCTCGCCCTATACTATCTGCTTTCTGCTAATATGCAAAGGTAAGTTATTTCGATGGTTTCATCCTTGCTTATTTTGGCCTTGAGGCCGTGGTGAAGACAACCTCTAATGTCTTTGTTCTGCATTTTCTGTGTACTTTCCTATGACTACATCAACCATTGATGTGCTCTATTCTCACTATGAGGGTCTCGCCATTCTTCAAAAGCTTGAAATCATGCTTTGGGAAGCTAAACTGAAAGTTCTGGCCACGGCTAAAGTGCTCCATCAGAAAAATAAATGGGTAATTTTCCTTTGCCACCCACTTGTTCTCTGGAGACTTAAATAGTTTCTTTTTTATCATGGATTTTGGCCATATCAGGCTGTGCCAAAGGCGCACTGTAGAGAGCATTTTTTGTGGATTTTGGGTTCGACCCAGAACATAAAACCTACCATTATGTCAATCTGAAAGCATTTTTGTTTGTGGGTATCACAGAAAGCTAAATAAAATTGCATCTCCTTCTTTACGTTGCTCGACCCAACTCAGAACTTGCATCTGTTGAATATTCTTGCTATTTAATCCAAGACTTCACATGGGTTACTACTGTAATTATTTCTTCTGCACTTTGAAGCTAACCCTAAAAGTGGGGATTCGAAATCTCTAAGGGAAACTACATTTTTCTGTATTCTGATGCTAAACTGAAAGTGGGTCTTTGGGATTATTAAAGAAAATTGGTATTTTCTTCTCTTCTGAAGCTTGACCTAGCACTAAAATCTTCACATTTTGTAGTTTACTGTTGTTTTTATGAGAAACCCATATGGGTATCATAGATTATCATATTTCTGTATTTTTGAAAGAAAACCCTCATGTGGGTATTTGGGATTTCTGACAAGCTAGGCTACTTAAGGCATTTTGAACTTCTTATTTCCAGCAATCTTGCTTGTTCATTAAGGGAAGGATGCCCACTTAACGTATATTATTTCCATGCCTATAATTGTATGCACGACAGTGTCTTTTCTGATTTTCTCAACCTTAACAAAGCAATATATATCTTCTGCTTCAAACATATGTCTCCATAATCTAATTTTGGCAATTCTGCCCATATGTGCCTTGCTTGACACCTGTAACTCACTGAAAAAAAATGGATGTGCATCACATGAGATTGATGTCCTTCACTAATCATTGATACATGATCCTGTTTGAGGCACCATCCCAACCGGAATGAGTTAACTATCCTTGTTGTAGCTTCTAATAACCAGTACTCCATATTCAGGTATTGTATCACTGGCGCTTGTTACTGTATCAAGTTACTTCCCTAGTCTTCTATTTTTAGGCATGACTGACACCTCACAAACTACTTGCTCTTTCTTTAATATTCTCGAATGATCACTTGCTTGATACTCATAATACTGTGTTTTTTTTTATTAGCCAACCATAACTGATGATTCATTTAGCCTCTTGAATACACTGTTTGCGTTCGTTCTCAACTGTAGCATGGTACTCTTCATGCATTTTTATGTTTTGACTTATCAAAATGCTCTTAAAAACCGTTCTCTTTGACAATGAAAATTAAATCAAACCATTAAGGCATAATGTATGCATGTTCACTATCCAAGAAAGAATTGATGAATTGAAACTTGCATGACATTTGATTACAATCAACACAAAAAATGTAATTATTCAGCAATTTCTAATGTAAATGTACTCAATTAAATTTATTAAGTGAACTAAACTCACTGTTCACCTGTAGCCTTCAGAAAGAAAACCTGATCGTTATGAATGCACAGTTGGTTTCGTTACTTGATGGATTCTTTGTTTTACTCTTTCAGATGTTCTCATTTCATCTAATGAATATGATAAAGTATCTTTTAAAAATCAGCCCATTTAATGAATAGGGCAGCATGCCGAGCTCGACCCTTGTGGGAGCCCGTTTTACTCCACATGCTTGGTCTTCAAATAATGTTCAACTTCATGACTTTACCTATTCCTGCACAAGGAAACAAACAATGTTAGCATAAAAAATAGAACATGTTGATCATGCTATTGTTATTTCTCCTTCAGTTCACTTCTTTCATACTGCACTTAATTGATTGTTTCAATGTATTGCTAATAGCATGTTGTACTATTGTGGGTTTTCCATATAAGTTACATCATAATCGGAGCCACTAACACCCCTCCTTTCCTCCTACAGGTCGACGAAGCTTGAGATGACAACGTGCACCATTCGACATCAAACGTCGATAATCAGGCAATGATGATTATGTCGTCACTTATGTGTTTTCTTTTCTACATCTTTAGTAGTGCAATGTACTATTAGAAATGTATTGTCACAGTCACAGTTATATCCACGGCTTGTGTGGATCCTTGATTTCAATTCTTATTTTTAGTTGAAAAGAAAATGCATTTTCGTGCAATATTGTAATATCATTCTGATTGTGAAATCAAATGAAGCCTTGTAAAATATGAGTTTTTTACGAAATAAATGAAAGCATCTAAAATGCTATTTTGCTCATGTACTCAATTCTATATTTCTTTTAATCCTACAACATCTGAATGGCACTCTGCAACTCCATAACTTCACTAAAATGCATAACTCCTACTGTATGCAAATGTGATGTGAAACAACATTTAAAATTCAATTTGCAATTCCACTTAATGTTGAAAAACAATCAGCTAGCTCCTCTATTTGAGCTGAGGCAAAAAATATGTAACAATACCCTCTATCATTATTAAATCCTCGATCGTTGTTATATCCTCTTTCATTGTTGTAACCTTTGTCCTAGTTATATCCTCTTTCATGATGCTGCCCTCAATCAAAGTGTTGTCCTTGTGGATTTCCTTTGTTCTGATTGGACTGCATATTTCTCTGAGCATCTTGCAACTAATAGTTCTGATTCCTCAAGTAAGTCACCTCCATATTCAGCTTCTTTATTTGTTTAGACAATTCATCCAAACTCTCCTTGTCAGGATTACTGTATGGAGGCTGATTGGGATTATTTTGGGAATATCCTACTGTAGCATTGGCATTCAGTGATTGGTTCAAGACTTCGAAATTCTATAGGTATGGGGGACAGCTAGCCTGAGGCTGTATATGTAGAGGTTGATTCACATTTTGCTTAGGGTAACTAATTGTGGATGAAAATTGTCTCACAGGTGGTCCTAGGTGAGGGACCAGAGGAAACTGAGGTACCAGATTCATAATAGGAGTATGGTTGACAAGAGCCTGATTGAGAGCTGGAACTTGTCCAAGGTGAGCAATAGGTCCTAATGAGGGTAAAGGCCTAGACAAATGTTTCCTTAAAGCAGTGCTAACCTTCACAACCTTTGTATATGCATCAAGTAGACTAGCAAGAGGGTTATTGCTCCACTTCATAGCCGTCAGACTGTCAAGTACCTCATAATAAACTTCTAAAGCAGTACGCTCATCAACAACATAAAGGGTCTGTTGTCTGGTATAGGCATGATGAAACCTATTGTTAAAGGACCCTATAGGCTCATTGACCTCTCTCTTAACATTAGTGAACTAATGGTAAAGCTCATTGGAACTAATGGGAATTCAAAACTTCTGCAAAAATGCAATCTCTAGCTCAGTCTAATGTTGGATAGACCCAGCAGGTAAATGATTGTACCAATAGAATGCATCCTCCCCAAATGAATAAGGAAAGAGTCTACATGCTACATCCTCATGGTTTATCCCTCTATCCTTAAGGCTAGTCTGAAAGATCCTGGTTTGTTCCTTAGTGGTTCTATTGGGATCATTCACATAGAATTTTGAACAAAAGTGTCTAGGGTTTTTGGGCATGACATTGTAATTAGCGAAACTCAATGGAGATGGGTTGTTTGCTAGGAAAGCTATTGGTGGAGGTGGGGGTGGTAATGGTTGATTTATGACTTACTGAGGTTGCGGAATGGGAATGCTCTCAGACTCAGACTCGGATGAACCTGATGAGGATGGGGATGATGGAGATGACAGAGGTGGATGGGATGATGATGATTCTCCCCTTCTATTGGTCCTTCTACACCTAGTAGGGTCTCGTAATTCCTGAAATTCCTCCTCTCCTAGAGCATATCTAATTCTTCTTATGAATCTTTCAAGAGAGATAGCGTTTAAAAATCAATCTAGCTTGCTTATCCAGGCCCTCCTAGCACCAATCTGTTGATGATGTTTTCTACATAGCAACAACTCAGATAGAATATGATATCCTATCTCTCTTGAAAGGTAAATCTCTATCAACAAGCCTCAAGAGATAACCCCAAGGTCTCTAATGTCAGGTCTTGACAATGCATAAACAACTCAGTGATAATGTGAAAATTTTGGTAATCACAATGGGACCTTACTACAAGCAAAATACTGAATCTCAATTTATCAGATCTAGTAGTATAATGATAATTCAATCCTAAATTTAATCCAATAATCAAAGAAACAACAAAAGATAAGGAGTTTCAAAGAGATTTCTAGATTAATACTACTCCTAAAGATTAACAATGCAAATGACAAAACACTTGAAATGGAACAATCCCTCAAAACTAATTCCTATTTGACCCAGATGAATCTGCAATCTTATAGAAACAATGCAATCTTCTAAGGTGTTAAGATTTTCAGATCATGAACATTCATTCAAACAACCCTATTGCAATTGAAATGAATAAACCCTCACAATTGAACTAAGCACAATGAATATAAAGGTCTAGGCTAACTTTTCAAAGCAACTAATAATCAGTTGGTTGTGAAAAGTATGGACCAGGGATTGCTGCAACACTTCAAATATTAAATCATAAACATTATTGAATTAAATCTAATTTTAAATATTAACCATCAAATTTCCCCAAAGCAATTCTAAACATAGAACAAAAAGAACCATGAAAGATAAGAAGAACACAAGTATGGGACCAAATCACAATGTCATTACTTGCATCAAATTATCCACTATAGCAACAATTCTAGTTTTTTGTTACAATATTTGCTTGAGAACAACTACTTGCTAACTCTTGCTCTACTTAATTCGCTCTATTTTTTCTATATCTATATCTATGTCTAGCCCTTACAAATGAGGCAAAATGCCATATTTATAGAACCCCCAAAACATGTCGGCCTAGATAGGGTTTTACAATAATAATTAGGCACAACAAGTCGGCCAAGAGAAATTCAAAATGAGATAAAATATGCATTAAATGCATGAACTTCATCCAGGTCAGCCTGGGATTTCCAATGCAACTCGAACCAATGCATGGCAGAATAATAGGGAAGCACAAATCTTGATGTAGCCCATCATTAACTACCTTCCCCTTTTTCTTTATTCTGATCCAACATTTCATGAACCTTCAAAAGCACCCTATCCAAGTCGGCCACAGGTGGTAAAGGAAAAACCCTAAGTCGCCTCTCAATTGATGCAATTTCTTCCCTTGATTGTTTCACCAACTTATCCCACTCAACCTTATATGTTAGGTATTTATCAATAATAGCAATGTTGGTGGCCGCATCATCTAACTGGTGTTCAGAAATGGAATCATCATTACTTGGGGCATAAACATCATGCCACCACTTTCTCAAATGTTCTAAACTCAAATACTTAGGGGCAATCTTCCTTCTTCTTGTCATAATCTTAAAGAAAGCAATGCAGCCATTGCAAACACCAGCTAGGGTATCATCAATTTGCCTCCTCTGTTTGTATATCTTTTTCAGAACCTTTTTCCCAATCTGCAATGCTTCAAACCACTCCCAAGGTTCAACAACTCTGGAGGAAGGGAGAATTTTATCACTTACTAGCTTATCTCTGGTATACTCCATGATGGTTTTCATTTTCTGCAATAGGAGATCTGTATCTTATTTATCCTTAGCCAATACCTCCTTCAACCAATTAGTTGCCCTCATAGCATCTTTCCCAGATGAAATAATGTCCTTGATAGCATCATTTCCTTTTGTTTGCACCCCTTGCAGCCAATTTTCAGTAGCAAGAGTAGATGCCTTCATTCTCTCAAGTTCTGTGATGGTTTCCTAGGGTAAGGGATTTGCAACAGAAGCCGAAGGGTTAATGGATTGCAAGGGTTTCATTAGATCCTCCAAGAATTTCCTAATTTTTTCATTTTCCTTCTTCAGCTCCTGCTTAGTTTGAACTTCCTTCCTCAATCTCCCTAGGATAACTATGTTAGAACCCTGATAATCTTCAATATCCTACTCAATAGAAGTGGGCCCCATTGAAAGTCTGCACATTATAGTTTTTTGTAGATACCTCATCTCTATTCTTATCCGAAGTAGGGGTTGCAATGTGGACAACTCTATTACTCGCCTCATCTCTTTCAATCCTTGAGATGACCTTAGCCTTCTTCTTACCCTTGTCCTTTCCAATCTTGGCCAACAACTCATCCTAGTTCGGTGGAGTATCTTCCACAACAACTTGTTTTCTCTTTATATCCTTAACCAACCACTGTGGAACAGTGGATTCCAACTACACTTCGCTTTGTTTCTCTTCTTCCTATTGATCTTTAGGCACTTCCTCACTCAAACCCTACTTCTTAGGAGTCTCTGTCTTTCTTTCCTTCTCTTCAGCATGCTCCTCCTTGTGCTCAGGTGATGGAATCTTTTATGTTTCTTCTTCTCTTGGATGTGATTTGACCTCTTCATTTCTAACTCGTGACTCTACATATGCAACCAAGGGAGACTGCATCACCTTTTCAACTTCTGCTTCTGCACTATAAAGGTCACCCTCATGAAATTCCTCCCCCTCAATGTCTGGATGATCTTCAACTTTCTCAAATTCACCTGATTTGCTTTGAGCTTCATGAGAAGAAGGAACATCATCATGCTACTCCTCTTGAGAAGTAACTGGAGGAGGATCTGCTTTAGGCACACTATCCTTGGAAGAAGGAGTCCTTGACCTCCTTGTGTACACCTAAGCCTTCTCCTCTGAACTCTCTACATTTACCACTGGTGGGGAAACTCCTTCCTCTCCCACCTTGGAGCTTTCCTTTTGTGATAATCTCACAACTCTCCTTCGTTTAGGTACAAGAACGTCAACCTCAGGTCCTTGATCTACCATTTTTTTCTGTCCATACTTCTTAGTCCTTGACCTTTTCTTAGCAATTGGCCTTCTCTTCTTTTATGTTTCTAGACTTCCTCTTCCTAAACACCTTTAATCTTAATTTTGAAAGGAGAATCCAGCTTACCTTTTCCCTTAGGATCTTGCTCAGTTGACTCTTCAGAAGTAGAGTGAGGGTCTAAATCTCCCATTAGCTCATAGGTGCACTATACACCATCATTTCCCAACTCCCACATTTTATGCTTTAGCCACATTCTGGTGAATTGGTGACTGGATCCATTAACTGCTTTAGCTCTGTCTTTTCTTCCTCTAACCAATCCACATCACCAATCAGCCTTTCCTTAACTGCTTCATAAGCATGACCTTGAATTAGATCCCCATCATCTTCAAGTTGATCAGGGACTTCCTTCACATTATATAGTTGGACTGACTCAACTAGAATCCAAGAGAACTACTTCTTTCTAACCTCAAATTCATTGCTACAATTGGCCCAGTAGTCCTCCAGATCAACCTTATGACTATACTCTCTACTGGCCTTCTTTTGGGCTTCACCTGTGATATCAAATCTAGACCTCTTGGAATGGAAAGATAAGCCAAGAGTACTCATCTCCTCCTCTAAAGCTTGGGAAAAAATAATGGAAGGACATGCCTCTCCAGTGCCAATCCTCAAAGGGAAGTCTCCACCAAAACCAGTCTTATGCTTGTCCCTTTTAACAATGGCATCAAAGTCACATATCTACCGAGTGACTTCCAGAAGTATGATATGATCAGCGGGATACCTTGGAAGCCTGTATGGAGCCCTTTGATAGCCATCAATGTGGATGTATGAGAAGGTTGTGAATTGAATGAACCAAGCACCATATTTCTTGATTAGCTCCTTACCTTGGTCAGAAATCCTCACATGCTCTGCTCCCTAAAGCAACCTGGTGATATGCATGGTGAATGCGTTATTCACCCTCTTGTAGCTCGAGCTTCCCAAATGCAACTAAGGGTACACCTCATAAATAATATCCTATCCAAAGGTGCCTCTGGTACTCAATCCCTTGTAAGGATGAAACCTTGCAAGAGCATAGACCAAGTATGAGGTCATTGTGAAGGTCTTTGTCTACAACACATTGGACAACTGCTCATGAATCACTCTGCTAATGACACCTGCCCAATGGTAATCAGTCTTCTCCTAGTCCATCCTCGCAATCACATGGCACATCCAATTCTCAAACATGCCAACATTCTTCAATCCAACCACCTTGTTGAGAAGAGTGGTGGCATCATAATACTCCTTGAACTTTTCCTTGAATAACTGCTTGGTCAATTTGGAATAATGGGACTTGGGCTTCTCCAGCCAGGAATTGATGAGTTGTTGAGATTTAACAATCTTTTCTTCATAGTACTCCTAAGCTTCCTTCATGTCGAATGCCACCACATGAGATCTATCTGGCATATCAAAAATTTGAGCAATGGAAACAAGGTTGAGATTCGCCACAATCCTCCCTTGGGGACCAATTATTCTCTGAGTGTCACTGTCATAGTGTCTGGAACACTCAAGGACCAACTCATAACACTACACCGTGGAAGGGAAATCAGCTATATGTGCCAATCCTGATTCTAACATCCTCTTAGCCACCAGAGGAAGATCTTGTGCTGCCATTCTGCCTTTAAACTCCTCATAGTCCCATAGTCCAACATTGGTATTAGTTACCTCTGACCAGAAAAAAGTGATCTTACTCTCTAGAATCTTGCTCTTGATGTCCATCTTTATTCTTTCTGCTTTAGATATGGAAGATCCCTCCATGTCACCCTTAGCCTTTCTAGTGGTTACCTTGCTAGATTCAACCTGCACTTGACAAAGGAAACATAATAAAGATCACACCAACAAATGTTAACCAATCAAAATAATCATTAAATCATATTAAACCTCATATAGAATGATCATGTTAAAATTTTGGTTTCAGGACCATCCACAGAATCTAAGCCAGGGAGGAATTTTAGGGAATTCTAGGCCAGACGGATTCTAGCGGAATGAACAAGAAAACACTAATTAGCAATTCAATACGATCATTATTAATCAATAAAAAGAATGTGAGATCTAAATATAGCATAAAATAACCATAAAATTCATGTTCATCCATTAACACATCATGCTATTTCGTATTCCTTCATATTTCATCAAATTTCAGGAAAATCCGCCAGAGATGGATTTCCGTGAAGGAGACACTTGGAAAATTTTGGGAAAAACAAGGAACCAAGGATTTCGGGAAAATTCAGAGCCAAAGGAAATCCACGGATAAGGTAAAACTCTGAAAGTATGTAGATTCCAGGAAATTGAAGGACATTGGGAAGATCCACGAGAGCCGAAAAATCCGTTGGAGACGAAAATTCCCGGACTGAGGACGAAACCTAAACTATGACACTAAATCATGATTTCGCCTAAATTTATGAATCGATTATAAATTTTCAAGAATCTAGGCCCGAGACAAGTTTGATGTGGGCCTCCTAATGATTTTCTTAGAATTCTAGGCCAATTCAAAAGTAGACTAAAGATAAATGGGGATTCCCTAAGTCAAACCCCCACAAATCTACCATTAACGCACAGGAAAGCTCAGGATTCGGGTATTTCAAGTGCTAAGTCTTTACTAGGGTGAAATCACGGTTCTCAAGCAAGATCTCATAATTATGCAAAGAAACAAACAAACTTGGAGATTACTTGGGAGACGATAAATCAAACAATGTTATGCAACCCTAGCCACGAAAATGTTCAAATATTCAAGAATTTGAACCCCAAGCAAACCAAAAATGCCAAGGCAATGCTAATCATTCATCAATCAAAAGTAGGGCAATCAAATACATACCATTTGATGTAGCAGAAATTGAATGAGGCAGAAAATTTGAATTTAATGGTGTCCACAAAGAACAGCGACAGGAATGCACTAGAAATTGCCACTTAAATTGAACAATTCAAACTCAACGCCTCAAATCTAATCAAACACTTTCAGGAAGAAACTCCTCAGCTCAATCGATGAAAAACAACAAAGCATAATGGCATAAAAGACCTCAAAGATCGATTAAATACATCGTTCAAAGCTCGTATGAAAACATTAAATGCAGTTGACAAGACAGCCAAAAAAATCTGAGAACTCGATGACAGGACAAAATTCGAAAAAATCCAGCCCACACAAAATTCTGCGAAGACTAAAAATCTCCAAACCACAGTGCTTAGCTGGAGTTCGAGTAGGATCCGGGAAAATCCGGCTGGGGTGGAAAGTCCCAAACCAAGGTAAAAACTTGAAATTCACCCAGAAATTAAGATTTTCAATTAATAACTTAGGGGAATCACCTAGGCAATCAAAATAAACATTTAAGTACATACCAAAATAAGATAAACCTCAAAATGAAGGGGCCAAGACACCAAAAACCAAACCAAAAGAGGGTCCCTGCTTTCAGCGGGGCATGTGTGTGAAAACTGCACAACAGAAACCTCCTTGGGTTGGATGCCACAATAAGGCCTAAAATCTAGCATGCAAAATTTCTCCAAATGAGCTCCAAAAGGTTGAAATGGTCAAGATTGACCATGTCAACCATGAAGGCTCAATAAATTGATTCGTATATGCTCTCAATTGTGCTTTAAAAGGTTAAAACAACCTCCAACAAGATGAGTAAAAGTCTATATTTTCTCCACATGTTTGCAACTGATCTTAATCACCCCTATATTCTTGCAAAGCATAAATTCTCAACAAATTCCTCCTTGACTATGTCTTTGATCACAAACATAGAATCTTATCTTGCATTACAATAACATTTAACTTAATTGATTTATAAAGACATCACTAAGATAATTTTTTTACATTCTTTTAAAATTGAAAATAAATTTCAATTTATACAAAGATAAAAATAACTTGACCATGTAAGAATAAAAGACTTGACCATGTTTGAAGGGAAAATGCAAAGGAATTGTTGACTTGGCTTCACAAAGCAAATAATACATATTAAGGGGGATTAATAATATTTGAAAAAATAAAAATAAAAGGAAAAAATGCCTTTAACCTATCGGCATATCTAGGGTTTCTTAGAAAACCCTAAAATAAAAACCCATCTAAAAACATTATTTTCATTATATTTTCTACTCTCCAACTTTAAGGGTGCCGCCAAGGGTTTTTATTGAGCATACTCCATGAATATTCAGGAGAAATCTGTAGCTGCAGAGGCATAAAACAATACACAGGCCAACAGGATACTTTAGGTAAGCCATTTTTTTTTTAAATCTTGTTGTTTCTACGACTTTTGCTGAGAAAAATGGCTCAATCCTAAACTAAAACTCCTTATTTCATGCTTTCAATACTCTAATATTAGCTTTGATTAGTCATCTTCCAATTTCTATGAAAGATTCAATGCATTTTTTATGAGTTTGTAGAAAGAAATAAAAAACTTTATTTACTCACAGGTCACAGCCAAACCTTACTCTCATTATGTATTATGCTCTTTCAAGGGTTTCATTGTAGCAACTTCTTGATTTGATTTCTAAAAATGATAACTCATTTTGAGCTCTTGTAACTTGTGCATTCTCTAGATTTAAAGTTTTCATATTATGGCCATGGGCATATAGGGTAACATTCAATCTTTGTATTTCATTTCTTGTAGTCATGTTCTTGTATTCATGAAGGATTTATTCCATTTTTTGATGGAAACGAACCAAATCTCTCTCTAAAATTTTTGAGGTTGCTGCCACCAAATTTGTAATTGGGTAAAAGTCTAGATTTTCCTTTTGCTTTGTTACATCTAGTTTATATAGACCATGGTATAGCCTGCAAGCTTTTGGGTCTTCTGATTGTCACTTGAAATTGTTATGGCTCATTTCTTAGAGGACTGCACTCCTTTTACTGCTCTCAACTCACATGACAGTCATGAAATCTGTCACCTATATGTGATCTTTTATGGATTAAGAGATTATTACTCTTTACATCCTCGTTGTTACATTGTATCAATATGACCATCCAAATGAATAGATAAATGCATTGTTATTCCTACATCATTATCCATAGCTTCCAAAGCTATAACAGTGTTATGACTGTTTATTGAGAATTATTCAAAACTACAATCATGAGGACTGTATTCTTAGGATTTAGCACCTTTTCAATAGTATCATCTTTCACAATTATAAAATACTTGACTGCCTTAACATATATGCATGAACTGTTACAAGGTGCAATGGCATTGTGACAAAGATAGAATAATATATTCATTAGTAAATTGTTCCTTTTGACTATTCTTGTCTCTTTAGCCTCTTGTGAATACTCATTTATTTCAATACGCTTTCCTTATTCATGTATTGTTGTTTGGGCTAGCATGTTGTATATTGTAACATTGATCATCTTGTAACTATGCTTTCATGAAGAAATACATCATTGCATTTTCTTAAATTTGTTTTATGTAAGACTTTGAAACAAAACAAAGCATGTTGAGCTCAACCCTTGTGGGAGCCACATTTATCCCCACATGTTGAAATTTGATAAAACAGTAACATTGTTTTTCCTGTATCTGGACATGAAGCACACATATTAGAAAACAAAAGGCATGTTTTAGGTGTGTATGTTGATCTGATGGTTTTCCTAGACACCTAAAGTATGCATTTCTTATTTAATGCATATTGAGATCATTCTATACATGCATAGGTGTATGTTCATATAATGTTTGTTATCTTTCATTGCTTAGAGAATCTCTCTAACACCATTACTATTGCCAGATGCAGGAACTAGGAACAATGAGGAACTAGTAGGGACAAGCAAATTGAATCAGCAGCAAAACAAGACAACACCATGAACCAATCATTCTCAAGAAATGACCGGTCACTCTCTTTATATGCACATTTTCTTTCATTTACTTAATCATGTATATTCTTTTCTTCATTTTCATTGAATAAGCAAAGTCAATCTCACGGCTTGTGTGAGACAATGTACAATTTTATATTCAATAAAGATTACTTCTTTGAAAGATTTGTGTAAATATTTTCTATGTTATTTGCAATTGTATAAATGCAATGATTTGTTACTGGAATCTTGTACTCTTTCTGATTTTTCCGTTTATACATTTGAATGTAATATAGGAAATATTAATGAAAAATGAACCTCGCTTAGTTTGAAATCAAAAATCTCTACCTGAATGAGCTATTAGTGAAATTTAGGTAACAAATACTATTTAAACTCATGAAGAGTCCCTTTCAAGATGGATCAATAACAAAGCTTTGGGAAACCTTAAGTCAAAGTGAAACATTGTGTGATTCAATACCAAAATATTTGAAAATTGTTGATTTACCTGAAATCATCATATTGGGGTCAGTGGAGTTGAGATATTTTTCAATGCATTTGGGTTCTTGAAATCAAAGATTAAAAATAAACTAGACAAAATTTTAGAAATTTTCTTTAGGATCTATACAACTAGGTATTCAATATCTTAACTTTTTCTTTTGAAAGGGAACTCTTAATTTGGAGGTCTATATGTGAAAGAAGGGGGTTGCGCAACACTTCAAACCATACTGTAACAAATGATAGTAACTCAATGAATAACACAAGTATACTAGTAGTGATGAGGTGCAATTAAGTGGACATATGTAGAGTCAGAGTGAAGGAAATGAAGACTAGAACTATATCAACTCTCAATATCAAGGTCAAAGTGAGGAGATGATTTAGAAAATGGAGGAGATTTAGCAGTTACTAGATATTTATACTTTATTTTATGAATCATATTACAAACTATCAATGATATTTTATATTATATTTCATGAATCATATTGAATAAATTAATGTACTACTATTTTCCAATTTTCCATTTTAGAATTCAAATTTTGAATATTGTTTTCAAATTTGATTTATTAAACACATTTTTTATTTTCATTTATTAATTAACTTATTATTAATAATTTCATATTTTTATTGTGTGATACTTATAAGGTTTACATGCACTCAATGATTCAACTAAATTCTTGCTAACACCAATAGCATATACATCATTAGCAAATGTTTAATGTGTGTCTAGAAAATAAAATACAAATAATTTGAACATATAAATAGGTTTGAGTTTTATATTGTTTTTCAAATGAAATAATAAATAGAAATATTATAAAATATTTCTCAAAATGAATTTTCACAAAGATGATTTAGAAACTCATATTATCAAATCATTCTATCAACTTTTGTAGCATACTCCACTATCCATCTGATGGAAGTAAAATTTGTTCTAACTTATAGTATCTAACTTGCAAATTTGTTAACAATTCATAACTAACAGTGAAACTTGACTTGAATGTTTCAATAAAAGTTACATGCAAGTTTATCAATTGTTTAATGCAATCCAAAATGTTTATGTCATCTAGGTTTTGTGGAAATTGTTCCAAATCAAACTTCAATCATCCTCCATATTTTTTACGAAAGCAACCTTTCCAATGTATTGCTTTGTTGTGTCAAAATACAATGGAAAACTAGGCTCTATCAAGTCTTATACCTTTTTACGCAAATTTTGCATATTTTTGTAGCATGATCTAGAAATTCCTCTACTTCACATAGTTTCAAACATTTGTGAATGATATATGATGTCTTTATTGATGCATTAATCTGGTCATGAACTCCTTTTTATTCTAATTCATTGTCATTGGCTTTGTATACTATTTTCAAATTTTGATTTCCAATTTCTCTATTGAATTCACACTTATGTTGTCAACAATGTATTGTTTGAGCTTTCTATTGTGTATTGTTAGACCATAAATCAACTCAAATAATTGGCACAAATGATCAATCCTTTGCATTATTTCCCCCCAAATATTTTTTTTATATACCTCATTATTTTTCTACAAAATGTAGGTAATCTATTTTGGGAAGACTTTATTTTAGTTTTTTTCTTTTCAACTCTAACATCAAATTTTTGATGTTTCTTCTCTCTTCCTCCATTTTATGTTCCCATAGTTTTATGAGTTTATTTTTGTTTATCAGTTTGACTTGTAATGTATGTATTTTCCAAGGCATTGGCTTTCATCAAGTTTTTTTGTAATTTTTCTAAAGTGTCTCTTTCATTATCATATTTCTTGATGCTTTCATCTAGCCTTTGCCTCAATTCATTGAGTTCTACCTATGTCTATTCATTCTCTTTTCTTCTAGATGTAGAGGCTTATTTTTAATCCTTTTCTTTAATTCATTATTCTTGTTATCTATTTCTTTTGTCTTTTCTTTCTCATTTCTAGGTCTACCTATAACTTTTCTATTTGATTCTACAACCTATTTCTATCTCTCTCTCTCTCTAGCAATGATGTGTATACCACTTCATTGTTCCTTTTTGATACATTAATTTTCTCAAAATATTTTAGTCCAAAAAAATCCATTTGGACACTGCTCACCTCAAATTCAAAGTGATGCATATAATCATCTAGTTTATTTTGAACTTTGGGCACAAAAAACATGTAATCCATGATTTTTATATTTGGGTCATATATGAGAAATACCTTGGTTGTTGTAGGGTCTGAAATTATAATAGTTATACTCTCTAGCACTTTTTTTTTGTATTATTTATATCTTCTATTTTTTTCTAAACTCAACATTGTAATCAAAACTTGGGATTATTAACACAATCAAATGCTTTAATGACAAAGGAGTACTTGCAGTGTTGGGAGCATCTCTAATTATTTGAGGCTAAGGATTAACCATCCATATATTGGTCACACTAACAATTAGAGGGTCGCCTTCTGGAAGTGGAAATAATTCCTTTGAGGTGCAAATAGAGGTAGTTGGACTTGGACTTGTCATAATATTTTTCTTGATTAGAATGCCTTGATCATTGGGTTTTTGTATAGTATCTTCTACTATTGGCCTCTTGTGAGTAATTTGTTGTTGTAGCACATGTTGACCACTACTAGTACTACTACTCATACCATGGCCACTAATAACACTAGATTATACATCATATCTTGGTTGTGATTGTATTTGACTATTAAGATTTGAAGCTATAAAAAAATAAATTGTACCACTTTCATTATATGCCTTTGGGCTTGTTTATCAACACTAATACAGGTTTGAAATCATTAGGTCTTCTAGGGTCTACCTATATTGACACCCAAGAATTACCTTATCCTTTGAACCCCAAATCACCACCTTCATAACCCATTTTTTTTACTATGGTTGCCCCTAAAGTATATGTTTATTTTGTTGTCTCCCTCAAACCAAGTTTGTATGCATAGTCTACACTAAGAATGGTATCTAAGGGCTTCTTTTACCTATCATCATCAGATTGATCATTAGTTGCTTCAAAGGGATGCTCTATATTTCAAAAATTGCTAAACTCCTCATCCTCTGGGATCTCTTCAAAACCTATAGTAGTTTTTAGATCACTTAGATCCTTCCTCGTAGACCAAAAGAAGTTTATTTTATTTGTGTCTATTATTCTTGTGTACAAGATTCTCTTAGAGAATCTGGTAGTTTTCAAGTGGATGGTTGATCAACTCTTTTATAAATTTTCTTATACCTCCTAATTGGCATATTTTCTATTCTCTTTGGGTGCAATGTCATTATTTATGTTGACAATTGTTAAAAAAAAAACCTCTATTAGCAATAGTTTCCTCCATTACTCTTTAGGACCCAATAGTTTGAATCCTTTCTTCACTATAATTAGAAAATCAAAGAATGTGATAGATGGGGGAAAGAATGACCCTTTTTTTGAAAAAATATTGTCATTGATGTCAAGGAATATTAGAATATAAGATTAGAGGTGGCACTATCATTTCAAGAGTTTAGTGTTGCAGTGTCAAAAAATGGGTCCCTTGACATTTTCACACTCATTTGGATCCTCCTTGTGGATTTTGGCTTAATGTTTCCTCGATATAGTGTTGTAATGTGGATAACACATTCATGCTAGATCTTGGGCCCTTGTGAGCTAATGAAATTTAATGGTGCCTTGCTAAAGTGTTGTGAAGTGTTGTAACACACTTTCACACTTTTCTAGGGTTTTATCAATTAACTAAGCCTAATTAATATAATTTTTATCATAATCAACATTAATCTTTCCTTATTTGGAGTGTTGTAAAGTGTTGTAACACACTTTCACATTCCTCTAGGCTTATCATTAATAATTGGGCTTTCTTATGCTTTAATTGGCCCTATTTTGCATCCAAAAGCCTCATTTATTGAATCTTTTCAAGGATAATCCCGACACCAATGAATAAGCAATCATAATTCAAGTGTTCCTAGCTTCTATGGCCCAGATTTAGTGCTTGGGACTCATTCACCACCTTGTGCGAATGAGTACCACCTAGGTTTTTTTAGCCTTGATGCAAGTTTCACACATTTCTAAGCACTTTTCATTTTTGGTCCAATACATTATGTATGTTGGGACTCATTTGCCACCTTGGGAAAATGAGTCTCGTGTGACCAAAATTCAAATTTAATTCAAATTTCTACCAGGATTTTATTCTCCTAGATTTGATGTTGGCTTATAGTGTTGTAATTTTGAGAATTCTTGCATAATTAAGTATAAATACAAGGTTCTTTCACTCTTTTTCTCCTAAAAAGCAATCAAGTGATCCTAGCATTCAAGAGTTCACAAGAGCATTTGAGCATTCATAAGAGAATTCAAGGCATTTCAAGGGTAGATTATCAAGCATTTAAGAGCATTCTTCAAGTGCCAATCATCATGTTAAATATTATATTCTTCATGTTTGTTATTGTGCTAAAATTTGTGATGTAGAGTTGATGATTCAAGCAAGCGTTTCAAGCAAGATCAACATCATTCAAGATAGAATCAGGAACCACATCCATTTCAACCATTTCAAGCATTATTAAAACACCTTATTACAAGGATTTGGTGAGTTGCAACATTGTCTTTTGTTCATTCATCATTCTCCTTTCATATTTACTTTCATTTCAAGGTTTAATTACCAACAAGGGGTTTGACCAAGGAAATCCCCTATTCACTAACACCCACAGCATTTTTCACTTTTCTTGTGTGTTATTTCTAGGGCTAGGTTGTAGATTGGACGAGAAGCAAAGTTGGAGAAAAGTTGTTAAATCCCTAAAGTTTTCAAAGTTGTCATCAAACATTGGAGAAGCTTGGAGAAGGTCTATAAGTTGAAATTTGTAGTTTCAGATATCGAAATCAGTCAAAAAGAGCAGAGCAGACCGAGAGGCACATAATCCAATTCAAAACTTCTAGAAAAGTAGAAGTGAACTAATTTTCCACTATTGGCCAATGAGTCCAACTGTATAGGCATGACAAAGATTTTTACAAATCTGGATACCCTTTTAACTGAAACCTATTCCCACACATTTTCTTGGAAACTGGATTGATTCACCCAGCTTGGTGAATGAGTCCCAATAAGCATTAGTAGTATATTTTTTAGTGATCTAGACCTTCATTCTACCTCCTTCAGTCTTCCAGGTGCACACTTTCAGTTTCATAGCTTTCTATTACATTTTGTTCACTTTTCTAGGTCATTTAGAGTTAGTTTGCATTCAATTAGGGTTTTACATTATGTCTTGCATTTCATTGTCTTTTCCAATTTTACCTTTTGTGGTTAACCCCTCATTAGATATGATTCAGCCCCTAGGACAACCCTTTACAATATTTCAATCTCCTTTGCATTGAAATCTCAAGGGTTTTTTCTTGAGTGAAGGGTAAGGAAATTGTGTCTCTCCTTTTAGGTCCAAAACCCTAGAAGTGAAAGAGAGAACCCATTTTATTCCTTTCAAGTGTGAACCAAATGGTTTTTTTCTATTATACCTTTTTGTGTCGATAATTGTATTGTCATATCATTTTGAGTTGCAGGGATTTGTAAAAATATATGTTACTAGCTATATTGGAGTTTAAGTGGTCTAGAAGTATGTTGTATATCAAGAGTTGTGTATTCTTGCAATATCTTGAATTCATCTATTCACTATGATATAATTTGGAAGGTTGTGTTGGAATGTTTCAATCAATGTTGGTTCATTATTTCTCAGGTCTCCTTTTTGGAGGTGTTGTTGGCTCTGCGGTTTGAGAGGACAATATGTCTACACGTGTTCTATCATATTCCTGAGTTTTTGGAGGATATGTTCAGCATACAAAAAGATTGAAACTTGACAAAAGGTTCTATATATCTGTCTGTTAACCAATTGGTGTTCAAGACCTTTACAATAATGATTAGTTGTGTATGGTATTCAAATCTAGCATATGGTGTTAAGAGAAGACCTAATTAAAGTTCTTGTGGTGGTGCATGACATCAAGTTATTTCAATGGAAATAAATTTTATTTTGGACTGACATGTTATATGTTTCATGAAACTTGAATTTAGATCCAACCTATGTCATCCTAGTTATTTGTGGACCCCTGGCTGACATGGAAGAGAGTTAATGCAATGACATGTATACATTCCTCTATTACACTGATGCATAATGTGAAATATAATTGAAGAAAAGGTGGTGAAAACACAAGGAGATGATTGTGAATCCAAAGTTATCTAAGGAGAGTTGCATCTCAAAGCGTGTACCATTATTAGAAGATCATAAGGATTGTGGAAGACTAAATATAGCTAGTTTATAAGTGAATGAGATGTATTCAACTATAATTGAAGGTCTACAAGCTTTATCTATGTAATCCGGTAGGATTGGTGTTCTATCTATTGTATTGATATGTATTGGGGATTGGTGTCTCCAATAGGTTGGTACCTATAGATACAATTAGAGATTAGTGTCTTCAATAGGCTAGTACCTAATTCATATTGTAAAATTCACTTGTATGTTCTTTCTTTGTGAGGATGGATTTCGATAGTAGATCCAAGTGGCTCTTCTCACCATGGTTTTTCCCATCTTGGGTTTCCACGTATATCTAGTGTTAGATATTGAGTGAATGTGTGTTCTTGATTGATGCCTGATTAGTAGTAGTGAAGATTCAAGTTTCCTATTCTAGCATATGTGATTGAGTTAATATTTTTAAATAGATTTGATCTATTTATTCCCCCCCTTAGTAGATTGTGTTCCCTTCAATTGGTATCAGATTTGATTTTCTTTGAAAAATCTTAATCAGTTTGAGGTAGATCTGGGATGGCACACTTAGTGATGCAAGGTGGATGGTCTACAAATAAGGCACTACTCTTTGATGGGTCGAATTATGATTTTTGAAGGGTCCAAATAGAAGCATACCTGATGGACCTAGTCTTGATATCTAGATATCAATTAAAGAAGGATATGATATTTTGGAAAATCCTCCAAGGGATCAAGCTAGAAAGAAAACTTGTGAAAATAATGCCAAGGCTATAAATGCTATTTTATGTGGTTTGTCTAATTTTGAGTTTGTGAAATTTATGCAATGCGGGATTGCAAAGGAAGTATGTGAGAAATTACACACCATATATGAAGGAGATTACAAGGTGAAATAAGCTAAGCTTCAAACTCATAGAGCTCAATTTGAAAGCTTGAAAATGAAGGTGGATTAAAGCATTGCCACATTCCTACTTTGGGTTGATGATGTTGTTAACTCTATCTAGGGTCTTGGTGAGGAATTGAAAGAAAGCATGGTTGTGAAGAAGGTTCTTAGATCTCTTCCTAAAAGGTTTGATTCTAAAGTTTCTATTGTTGAAGAAGCCAAGGATTTGAATATTTTAAAAATGGTCGAATTACATGATATCTTGATTTCCTATGAAATGAGGTTTGATAATGAAAATTAAATAAGGAAAGAAATTGCATTCAGAGCATCCAAGAAGAAAATTGATCTAGATTCTAATGTTGGATCACATTCAAAAAGACAAAATTTGTAATAAAGTTGCAAAGAGGTTTCAGTAAGTATAAAGGAAAGTTACCTTTCAAATTTTTTAATTTTAGTGAAGTAGGACATTTTATGGCTAAGTGTCATTATAAGGGATCTAACAATGTTGAGAAAAAGTATGGAAAGAAATTATTTGAGAAAGGGAATAAATCTTAGAGGAAGAAAAATATTTAGTTTCTCCATCAATGAAGAAGGCTATTCTATTGATGAAGAGGATGAAGAAATTTTCAAAGATGAAAAAGAGATGGTCGTATTCATAGCCATGGAAACTAGTGAAGATATTGCAGAATAGATTCTGGAAATAATGAAGATGAAGTAGATTTTATGGAAGAATTTCTTTGTCCTAGTAAAGAGATTGAAGAAGAGAATTCCAAAGGAAGTGAAGGCTAAAGAAAAGATGTCTCTAGATCTAGAGAAACCAAAGAAGATTATTATTGATCTCAAGACTCGGGAAAAAGAAGGAAAAAGGATTAAACAAGTTTTGACTTAAAGATTGTTGTCAAGGTAAAAGGACAATGAGAAACTTGAAGAAAAACTTGTGTCAATAAGAAAAGATCTTAAGAAGGTGAATCATTAGCTGCAACTGAAGTTTGGAAAGAGTATTGAGACTCTAGACCAAATATTGGGATGTAAGAGATATCTACATGTCAAAATGGGAATTAATTTTGATGATCAGAAGAACAAAGTAATAGAAAAATTAGTGAAGCCTACTAAAGGGAGTCTAGAAGTGACTGGTTCTAGAAGTACAAATTATGAAAGGGTTATTGCAAGTTATGAAAGAAAGACATTGAATGATGGTTTTATCCAAGTTTAGAAGAATAACAGAATATTTGAAAGATAGGTATACAACACCAGGTTCAGTTATTATTTTTTAGGTGAATATTTTAATTGCAATAATTTTGGTCATAAGGTTGTGGACTATAGAAAGGATGTGGTAAGAAGAAATAACTTTTTCAATAGTAATGCATTTTTACCTTTGTACAATTTGAATATTTTCTGCTACAAATGCAACAACTTTGGATACATTGCTAGGAATTGTAGAAGAAATTTTGTGAGTCATCCTCTACCGAAAATAGGAAGAAAAGGATCAAAAAGTAAGAGTCATGAATTAGATAGAGTTTGGAAGAAGGTTCGGAAGAGAGAAAATATGAGAAATCAATGATAGCTCAAATTTATCTACATGCTTAGAAAGAAAAGAATCTATGGATTATAAAAAATGAATGTTCAAGCCACATGAATAGAGATAAAAGTAAGTTCATGAACTTCAAGAAATTTGAAGGATGTTCTATGACTTGGAAATAATTCTATTTCCAAAATTTGAAGCATGTTCTGTGAGTTATAGCAATCAAGTTTTCATTCATCATTTCCTTCTCCATTGTCATTATCTTTCTATCAAGGTTTAACTACCAAACATTGGTTTTGACTAAGGCAAGCACCCATTCAAACAAAAAAAAAAATTCCTCTCTTTGTATGTGTAGATTATAGGTTGAAGAAGTATTGAAAATCTTAAAGAGAAATTTTGCATTCTTGCATAAGTTGTCATCATTGTTGTCAAGCCATGAAAACTCAATTGTAAATTTTATTTTTGAATTTTCGATAGTGGAACCTATGCAAAACAAAAGCTAAGATCCTACTGTAGAGGACTACTAAAAGTATTTTTAGAAGCCCTAACTAGGACACATTCACCCTCCTGGTGAACCTATCCTTCAACAAAGCTCAAAATCAACTTTTGGTGACTAGTACATGTGTCCTAACCCTTCTCAGATCTACTTGCAAACTATGATTTTAGTTTTTATGCTTTTGAGAATTTTCATTTCATGTTCTAGGTCTTATAATTCATTTAGTTGGAGCATTGCATATCAATTCAATTTAGTTTTAAATCTATCATATTGTCTTAAGGACTAAGATCCAGGTCTATTTGACTCACCATTGAGGTTGAAAGTTAATCTTTACACCTTGTGAACCATTTCCTAATGAAATACCTTAGGGAAATGAACAAATAGAGAGAACATCCCCTTTTGTTTAAGGAACCCTTTTCCCAACATTTTGAACACTTGGTGAACTTGACATTGCACATCATACCTTTTTTTATTTGGAGATCCTTGAAACCCTAGATCTAGGTTTTGCATCATCTTGTTTTGCATTTCATTCAGGGTTACATATTTAATGTTTTCATCATTTAAACTCATAAAAATCCAAAAATATTGCATAAATTTTGCATAATAGCTTGCATTAAAGTGTGTTTCAATAATTTAGATTAGCATTTCATTCAAAATTGCATTCATAAAATTTGGAATTTTGTCCATACAATGTCATTTAAATTCCATTTGCATTTCATCATATTTTTGGAAAAACTATCACTAAAGAATCTGTTTGTTGATAGGAATAGTGAGCTTAAATATCAAGTTAAATACTTAGATTTAATTTTTCAGAACCTTGTCCTAGGACTAATTTTCCCTAGGGCGAAACTGTCCTGGTATAGGTGATTTTCCAAAATTTTGCACACTTCTTTGTCTCTGTCTACTTCATTTTCCTATGTTGCAAACCTATGTTTCAATTTCAAAAATTACATATTTTTGTAGTTTTTGCATTTACTTCAATTGGTGAAAAATGTGTTGCATAGTGTAAAATAAAAATTTGCATTCAAAAGTAATCATTTCAGGCTTTTGCATATAAAATCAATCTATTATCATATTTCGGATTTAAAAATTGTAATATCTTGTTTAAATACTTACATTGTGTTTCCTATTTTTGGATGTTTACTATCTTTATTTAATGTCTTTTGTCAAGTTTAGGTACACTTTTGGTTTGGTTAAACTTGTATGAGCATCACAACCTAGTGTCCTATTGCCAATGATTCAATGAGACATAGTTTGAGACTCATGGCATCTTGTATTGGTACATCCATTGTTGATCTTGGGTTTTCCAACTCTTTCACTCATAGTGTTGACAGTATCCAACCCATGTTGTACTATATCCCTAATATCACATGTCATATGATCACTAGTTCTACTAATTTTGAAAACATTATTGCTCATTTCCCTAAAGAGATCTTGTAAAAAAGGATAAAGTCTTGGAAAAATGTCAAGACTATGTGAGTATAGAATAGATTGTTGGCATTATTATTCCTATCATAAATAACATGAGGAGTGTACCATAAAAAAATGGATCTTGGACATTTTCATGGTCATTTAGGTCTTTATCTCATGATGTTTGACTTATTTTGCTTTGATTTAATGTTGTAATGTAACTTATGCATTCACATTAGGTCCTAAATATTCAAATTATGATGTCTTGTGAAGATGTTGTGAAGTGTTGTAACACATTTCTACACTTTTATAGAATCTTCTCATTATAATCATCTAAATATCACCTTTTTATCCTTTATCAAGTTGTATGTCAAAGTGTTGTAAAGTCTTGTAACAAGATTTCATGCTTTTATAGGCTTGTTATCACTATTTACACCTTTCTTATGCTTTATTTGGCCCCTTTATGCACTTACAAGTCATAATTAAGTGTATTTTTTAATGTAAAACCAACAAACAACATTAATTGCAACTTAATTCCCGACACCCACCTAAGGTGGGACCCATTCATCATGGGTGGAAAATGAGTCCCTCTTGGCTCCAAATTCAAAATAATTCAAAATTTCTTTTAGGTTTTTATTCAAAAAGACCTTATGTCGGCCTATGATGTTATATTATTGGCCAGTTAGGGAATAATTGTGTATAAATAAGTATTTTTCCATCCATTTTAGCCCTAATTCATTCACTAGTTCATTAAAGCATTCAATAATCCATTTAATCATCTCATTCAAGCATTGAAACATCATAGCATTATTGAATCAAGCATCTTGGTGCAGCCATTGACATATCTTTGGATTTCTTCAACAAGGTTTTGGTCTTGTAGGAAGATTTTTCAAGGAAATAGGTGTTGAAAGGTGGTCAACAAGTCATCAAAGTGTTTCAAGTCAACTAAACCCTAATTCAAGCTTGGAGAAAGCCTATAACCCATTTTCTATAGATTTGACTCTGTCAACCTAACAAGAAGACAAGTGCAGATCTGGACCTACAAAATTGACTTCCAAATTTGCAGATTTTTGGAGGATTTTGGAAAGAGACACTAAAAATGTTTTCTGGTGTTGTCATTGATGGAAACCTTAGTTGGTGATTGGATCCGCACATCATCATTTGCTCATATTGGCAGACAGATTGAAGACAATCAAGGAAGAACAGAGCATTCGATAATTTTGTGTTCATCTATTCACATGCAAATTTTTTGCTGTTATTTTGAGTTGTGGATCTCATGGGAGGTTTATCAATGTATGTATTGTGTTATCCAAAAATCTCAGTGCTCATATCAAGTTGTGTGCAATTCAAGAGATCCGATTGGATATCTTTTTGTTCATCTGTGTTTGGTGAACGATCTAGTGGATATAACATGCCGCAAATATTTGAGGAGTGTTTACTCAAATTTTATTTTGTTCAAGTATTTTGATTTGGGTCTGAGCTAAGTTGTGGCTAACGGTTGTGGATGCACATTGAATATTATTGATGATTTGATCCATCAATTGTAAATATTTTTTAGGTTTTATTAAGCTAACATGTGATTAAATTCTTAGTAGCAGATATATATAAATGATAAATTATATCATTTTGGTGTGTGAATAAGTTGTGTCGATGTGTGTTGCAAATATCAGAAGGGTGATTGAGCGATTATGCACAATTTCACCTATGCAAATTAAATATTTTGTGATACGAGTTAGAGTAGAGCAGAGCAAAAGTGCATAATCAGTTAGAAGGACAGAAGATCGACTATTGAGCCTAACTGGAACTGTAATTAAGCATTTGTAGATGCTACTCTCTCAGTTCATTCTTTTGGATCTAATCCAAATCTTTGTAAGGCAGTGTGCCTTTCTATTTTGAGCAGTGAGCTCTAGGTAGTGCGCTTGAATGCAAGTGCATTCCCACATTGTAATCTTCCTTTTGAGTATACTTAGATCATATTGTGGATTCGCCATCCACCGTGGTTTTTCCCCTAATGGTGTTTCCACGTAAAAATCCTTGTGTTATGGTGTTGTGGTTGTTTTCTTTCTATTCATGCATATTTCTTTTGGTTGAATGTTTTAAGTGGGTTAAAGATCCGAACAATAAACTTATTTTTTTGTAGAACATTGATTCACCCCCCCTCTTAGAGTTGCTTGTTTCCAACAATTGGTATAAGAGCTAGTTCCTCGAAAAAAGTCTAACAGCTTGGGGAGATCTTGGAAAGTGTTTTCAATGGATACAAGCAGTCTTCAACAACAACTTCTTGTGGCTTTGGATGATCTTAACCAGTCAAAATCTGAGAACCGAGAACTGCAGGAAAGTCTTGAGAATGCAGAGAAATTTATTCAGTCATTGAAAGAAAAAATCAATGAATCAAGGGAGAAAAGAAAGGAATTATGTGATTAGCTTAAGTAGAAGAATAGAAGCATGGAATATGAACAACTGAGTCATGCCTTGAAGGAGAAAATAGAAGAATGTGAAAAGTTCTCTAAAGAAAATATTGCCCTGAAGTGTGAGATGGAATCTATCATGATGAGAATGAACAAGGAGATTGAAGATAGAAGGAAGAATGAAGAAAAGCTTGCTCAATCCTTGAAAGAAAAATTTGAAGAATGTAGTTGATTGGACAATGAATTGGAACAATCTAAAAACAATGAGGAAGTGCTTGAAAAAGAGCTTGATGATCTCATACATGAGCTTACTGCTACAAATGAGTACAAGGAAAAATTCAATGCTAGCTTAGCCAAGCTTGATGAACTTATTAAAGGTCGGAGGACTGATGGTGACAAGCGAGGTCTTGGCTATGAAGAAGGAGAAAGTTCTAGATCTGGACAAGGGAGATTCAAGCAAGGAAATCATATGAATGGAGCTAGAAGGAATCTAGTTAGACAACCAAATGCTCAAAGATTCAATGGTTACTATTTTACTTGCAATAAATTTGGTCATATGGCTTCTTAGTGTAGAAGTAGGATGAATCCAAGTGGACCATCATTCTCCAGTCAGTGCTTTAATTGTAATAATTTTGGCCATAAGTCAAATGAATGCAGAAATATGATGAACAACTTTCATAGAGATGTCAAATGCTATGCATACAATAGACTTGGGAATATTTCTAACCATTGTAGATCAAGGAAAAATTAGTGGAACAATAGGTCTAGACAAAGAAATGTTGTGTGTTACAACTGCAACAAATTTTTCCACACTGCTAGATTATGTTGGAGCAGAAGAGGTCCGGTAAAACAAAACATGCAACAAGATGTTAAGGGAAAGGGTAAAGTCGCTATAGATGTGATCAGGAGGAAAATGTATAAGAAATGGGTGAAGAAGAATCCCTTTGTTGAAGGAAATGTGCCAACACCAGAATATGCTTCTGGTAATTCCTCTAGGAATTAATTTTAGGCCTTTGGCCTAGGGGGAGTTTTCAAGAAAATCTCTTAACCCCCTACTAATAACTAACACTAGAATGTGGATAAGTCCAGTAAGTGCATAGATGCTTTTCAGATCTTGTTCAACCAATTGGAGAAAGTATTATATAGTATTGGAGACCCATAGAAGAATTATCTATCACATTGCATGGAAACAAAGTAACCGACTGAGTTAGGGTAAAAGAATTAATTGCAACAAAAATGGTTAAGTGTGCGAACAATAAAAGGTATTTTTATGCTTCATTTGTCACTTTGCATATTAGAAGTTTGGAGAGCTCTGGGGTGAACTTTGTTGAATTGCAGGGAGATTCAAGTGTGAAGAAGATTCAGTGATCAAACTCTAATCTGATGAAAAGGTATTATCGAAAAAACCTATGAATTTGTGAATTTATAAAAATGGCCACTCCATTGGTAGTTCACGTGGCATCCTTTTACGTCTATTGAGACTGATTCCATAGGTGCGTTTTCATATGTACCGTACAATGTCTTACATACTAAAGACACTAGGCATTACATTTATGCTAATATTGAAGAGTTAGGGAGCTCACAAATGTTGAATTTGTATTCCAACCATATAATTGGAGAGGACTTCACTATTAAGTAGGAATACAAAACCCTAGAAGATAAGAAGCTCACATAGTTTGTGAAATTCCCGATATTTGAGGAAAGCAAAAGGGTGAGATATTTTGAGCCAAGTTCATGCCAAGTTCATGTGGTTGAATATACCTTTTAAGATTATGAAAGAGGCTATAAGCATTGTCATAGGTCTAAATTCCTCCGGTGGACTGCCAATCTTGAAATCTATAAAGAATCAGACAGTTACAGATGCAACAGGTAAAAAAGTTGATAGAAGGGCAATAACAATCTAAGATATTGTTGAAGTGGATGTGAAATTTGCATCGATGGTCATTGAATACAAGGTCTACTACTTCAGTCGAGATAATTTAGTATCCAATACGACCATTTATGCAACCTATCAGCTGGTAAAAGAAAAAGAAAATTATGATTTATGTGAGCTAATTAGAAGTTATTTGATAGAGAATATGGGTAATATTAAGAAAGACAAGAAGAACTCTTTTAAATATGGTAATTTGTTGTTGTGTCTATTGTTTTATTTCATGAGCAGGGTTCTGAGTGTTGGGAAAGTTCATTGGCAAAGTATTCAGCCTATAGCTATTCAAATAAGAGATATATTGTATGGAATTGGTGATAGTCAGACCAAAAAAAGTGCCCTCTAGGGGTATTTCAAAAAATTTCAGAGTATGATACATGCAAGAGAAAGAATTCCTACTTCAATTCTAGAGAAATACAAAGATACATTTTGTTTCATGGTAAATATTGATCAATTCCTAATGGAAGTTGTTGATCCCAGAAGGATATGGAGTATGCCTATGGGATATGAAGTCAAGGAGAACATCTTGGAGATGTATGCAAAAAAATTGTTGGCCAAGCCTCTAGATCCGATAGAAGAGAGGTTTGGAACCTATGTTGAAAAATATATGCAAGTGTATGAACAACTAAAGAAGCTTAAGCTTGTCAGAAGAGGAAGAAAAAGAAGTGAAAGTCATTGTAGAAAGAATGGGTATATCTACAGAAGCATTGAAAGAAGCCAAAAGGATGAGAGATGAAGCTGAAGTAGGAAAAGAGATAGCAAGAACCAAATTTTCTAGTCCAACAGCATCCTCTGCCCCTACTAGATCAACAAGGAGTTCCCCATCCCTATCTACTACTGTAGCAAAGCCAATTCCTATGCAAACTCAAGACAAGGCTTTCGGTAAGAGAAAGAAGAACAAGAGCAAAAGAACCTATGAAGTCATCTTAGAAGATGAGGAGACTGAATCAGATGAAGGTGTGAAAGAAATATAGGCTACCGACACTAAGACTACAAAGGTAACCAAGAGCCAATCTTCTGGTGAAGAAGAAAAGGAAAAGAAGAAGGAAAATTTTGACAAACCAGATATGATAGTTGAAGAAGTTGATAATGCTATTGTCAAGGATGGAAACCTCAAGCCCCTTTACAAATGGTATGAAATTTATAATCAATCAGGACAAAATTCTTGAGGAGGAAACAATAAAACATTTGAATATTTTCAATAAAGTTCTTGTTGAAATTATGTCTAGTTTACCTAAGATTTTGTATGAGGTTTTTGTTGATGTGTTTTTTATGCACTTCTCAACACAGGCAGTGCATAGGTGCACTACCTCTCTTGAAAGACAATCTTCCACAATCAGATTGCAGAACACTATCCCAAGGTCTCTAATGTTAGGTCTTGACAATGCTTGGAATATCTCAGTTGTTTGATGTGATTTGTTGGAATCACAAGGCGGACTTACGGATGAGTTACAAAGCATGGGAAGTTGGGTTTGCAAATGCAGTTTCAAAGTGCTGGAAGTGAATGAACAGTGGTTTTCCACTCAAAATAGCAAGCTGAAACTCATCAAGTTCATCTGATTTAGCTTCATGGTGATGCTTTGGATCCTACTCTAACCAAGGATTAAAAGAAATAGAAAAAGGAGAAGGGTTAAGAAAGTTGTTCTAATCCTAAGCTACAAATGAACAGTAACAATGGTGGCTGCTATAGTAGACAAGCTTCCTAAATTGAGTTTTGCTTGACCAAGAGAAACCTATAGCTACATAAAACCAGTGCAATCTTCTAAGGTCTACTGATTTTCAAATTACACATACACATCATGAACATGCAATTGACCTAGGTTGCAGCAATGACAGAAAGAATCCCAAGCTAACTTTGCACAGCAGCTTGTCATCAACAAGTGCTAAAAGTATGGGTTGGAATCTCATCAAATACTATAACAACAACACCATCATGACATCCATTCAAGAAACTAATATTAAAACTAACATAGAAGGTAGAACCATGCATGCAAGATGAGAAAAATCAAAGAGAACATCCATAAAATCATGCAATGTTGTCTTCTATTGCTGCAAATTCTTTTTACAACAACTCTCCAACCCTTACAAATGAGGGGCAAGCCCATATTTATAGTTTTCCAAAGCACGAATGAATGGCTAGGATTGAATTACATTGTGTGGCCCAGATTTGTTTGTAATAGGGTTCACCTACCCCGCAATATTCAACAATTAAAAATACATTCCTTGTCTTTTCTCTGTTTTGTCATCTAGTGGTCAGGTGTTGTAGCAATTTCATCATTTAGTTGATTTCCCTTTTACTATAGCTAAAACTGCCTGAAAGTTGTCTTCTTACTTGATGTGTTTGCAGTGTTCTTCCTTGGATCAAACGAGCCCGTCGACGATTGGCATCAATAGATTGGTTGCCCCTAATTTGGGCAGACAACTCCATTATGCTTTCTTCAAGGTCACCCCTTTCATTTTTGTCCTTGACTTCCTTGGAACAGGCCTTCTTCTAACGTCGACCCTGTTGGTGGGTGCTAGCAAGAGAGGCAAACATGAAATGAATGGTGACAAGAGCTATGCGCATTCCTTGTTCAACTTTCTCGATGGGTCTCCTGACAGACATGTAGTAGACTCCTTGAATCCTACGTACATGAAGTGTTGTAAGTGATTTCATACACAAATCAAGGAAAACATTAGTCAAATCTTGCAAAATCCTTGTTAGATCCATCCATTCATCATCAAAAGATCATAATATTCATATTTGGAGCTCATTTGGACCATAAACATTAATGCAGGCCCAAGGGGGCGGGCAGTGAACGAGGGACAACAAACCGGAAGGGAAGTTCCCGAACCCCACAAAACATAGCAAAACCAAGATTTTCAATTATAGTGCATGGGAAAAGGGGAAGGAAGAGTGCCCAGAAAAACTTCCTTAAGATTGGACTCATTTGAAAAAAATTGGAAGCCCAAAATGGCCACGAAGGGACGGAGTCCCAGAAATGACCATGGAGGGGCCGAGCTCCGAAGGCTGGGTCACCGGGGCTCCATGGATGTTCAAAATGGCCACGGAGGGGCTGGGCTTCGGAGGCTGGGTCGCTGGGGCTCCGCAGATGTTCAAAATGTCCATGGACGAATAAAGTCTTGAAAACGGCCACAGACGGGCCGAGCTTTGGAGGTCGGGTCGCTGAGGCTCCATGGATGTTCAAAATGGCCACAGAGGGATGAAGTCCCAGAAATGGCCATGGAGGGGCTGGGCTCCGGAGGTCAGGTCATTGGGGCTCCACGAATGTTCAAAACAGCCATGGAGGGACAGAGTCCTAGAAACGGCCATAGAGGGGTCGGGCTCCAGAGACCAGGTTATCAGGGCTCCGAAGACTGAGTCGTTGGGGCTCCACGGATGTTCCAAAATAGCTAAAGAAGGACAAAGTTCTGAAACCCTCAAAACTTAATGGAACGTTGAGGAAACCTTGGCAGTTCACTTAGGCACCACAAATACATCCCAAATCCACCAAAAAATTTTCCACAAAGTAAAAAATGTGGAAAGAAGTGAATCAAGTGACCAGGGACCAAGTCAGCAGGAACAAGACGAGGGACTTTATTTCTCCTCGGATTTGAATACCCCAAGTAGGTGAATTTGGGTAGGGGGATTTGATCGTTTGAAGGCACATGACAATTTGGGCTTAGAAAATGGGGCACGCAAAACAAGACATGAGCAAAGCAACTTGTCGGGAGCGAAGAAAAGGGGGGTCCCTGCCTATGGTAGGGCATGTGTGCAAAACATGCACAACAGTTTTGGAGATGAGAAGAGTAAATTCTAGGACAAATGAAGAGCATATGAGAAAGAGAATTCTTGCAAACTTATGTTCGGAAATGTCTATTGAAGAGATGAAGTCACTCTTGAACAAAGCCAAGAAGGAATTTAAAAGCAAAACAAGGGTGAACAAAATAATGATCAGTGAAACTGATGTTGTTGCTAATGAAACTAAGAAAATCTTGGAATCATTTTTGTCAACGAACAAGATCAATGTTGAAGAAGTGAATGCTAAATATGTTTTATCTAATTTGGTAAATGAGTTGAATGTAGATACTGAGGATATTCAGATTCCTTCTAATGTGGATAATATAGAAATACCTATGGAGATTGAAGCTCCTAAGGTTGTATTAGTTGAAGGAAAGGAGATGCCAAATGAAGAAGTTGAAGCTCCTAAAGGAAATCAAGAAACAATTACTGAAGAACTAGAATTTGAAGAAGAAAAGGTTCAAGTTAAGGAAATTCTAGTGGAAGCAAGAGAAACTACCAAGGAAGAGAAGAAATTTCTGGTGGAACAATAGGAAGAATTTGATCCTGAATTGGTTGAAGGCCTGATCGATCTATCCAGCCCAGGCAAAAGCCAGAGAAGAATTGTTGAAGTCTCACATTGAGGATAATGAACTTTTGGGTCTTGCATCTAGAGTTCTAGAGAAAATTATGCCAACTCATGTTAAGGATCCATCTATTTCCTCTTCTAGTGAACTAAAGAAGCTCATAAATTCTATAAGTTTTCATTTCGAGTCTCTTGAAAAATCAGCCATGATTAAAGTGCAAAAGGAGTTTTGATGGAAAAAGATTAAGTAGGTTGAAATAAATGATTGCAATGATAAAACTCTATTAACCACCTGTATGAAGAATATTCAAGGTTCTCTATCTGAAGGTGGAAAGGCCTATAAGTCATGTTTAGTTTTGTCCAAATTTATTGAAGACAATGAGAAGAAGGTGAAGGATCTTAAAAAATAATTGGCTACTATTTTTTATGCTTTTGATCCATTAGCTGGTGATGTTGGTAAGCAAGAAGGTCAAGTAATATCTCTACTTGACAAAATAAGGAGCTTGAAGCATAAAAATGACAAGATTATAGGAAGATCATGTGCGCTCAGAGGACTAATTGGTCCAAAGATTGAAATAATGGTGAGTGCATTAAAGGAAGCCAAAGATGTTATGGAAGTTAGTGACCCAATGAATCTTGAGTCTACAAAAACATAATCTTATTTAGTTTGTGGTCACATAACAATTCTAGAGAGTCTCAAAATGGTTTGGGACACAAATTTAAGCGTATTGAAGAGATATTTTGCGGATGTTTTCAAATTTGTGTAGGTTACAAAATAATGCATGTACAGTTTGAAAATTTTGATTTTTTTTATGGTTTCCCCAGTTTTTCCATTGATTTTAAAGGAGGGGGGTTCTACAGTGAAAAATGTATATTCATCTTAGGGGGAGTTGCATTTATGAGCTAAGATTGAAGATTCTTTCTAAATTTTTGAAGTGGTAGTGTAATTCATGTTGGTATTGATCTGACACTTAATCATTTTTCACTAAGTGTTGCCATCAATGCCAAAGGGGGAAATTGTTGGCAAGAGACACTGTAAATGTTTTCTAGTGTTTTCATTGATGGAAACCCTAGTCGATGATTAGATCCACACATCATCATTTTCTCATACCGGTAGATAGATTGAAGATAGTCAAGGAAGAACAGATCATCCGACATTTTTGTGTTCATTGATTCGCATGCAGATTTTCTATTGTTATTTTGAGTTGTGGATCTCATGGGAGGTTGATCAATGTATGCCTTGTGTTATCTGAAAATATCAGTGCCTCATATCAGGTTGTGTGCAATTTTGAAGATCCAATCAGATATCTTTATGTTCATCTATGTTTGGTGGCCGGCCCAGTGGATGTAACGTGTTGCGAATATTTGAGGAGTGTTTACTCAAATGTTTTTGTGTTTGAGAATTTTGATTTGGGTCTAAGCTAAGTTGTGGCCAACCATTGTGGATGTGCATTGAATATTATTCATGATTTGAGTCGTCAGTTGTAAATATTTTTAAGTTTATTGAAGCTTACATGTTGCGATTAAATTATTAGTCACGGATATATGTAAATGATCAATTATATCATTTTGGTGTGTGAATAAGGTGTTTCGATGTGTGTTGCAAATATTAGAAGGGTGATTGAGTGATTATGCACAATTTCTCTTATGCATTAAATATTTTGTGAACACCATAACACCAAAAAATTTATGTGGAAAACCTTTTAGAGGAGAAACCACCGTGGAGATTAATCCACAAAGTATACTCTTTTAAAAGTATTATCAAAAGGAAATGCACTTGCATTCAGGTGCACTACCTAGAGCTCACTACTCAAAATACGGAAGGGTCACTACCTTACAAAATATTTCAGATTACAACAAAATGTTGAACTAAGAATATAACATCTACAAATTCTTGGATTTAGTTCCAATGAGGCACATAAAATAGATTATGGACCTTTCATCCAAATTGCACTTTTGCTCTGCTTTCCTACACAAAAACCCTACTGTTGAACAAATAAAATTCACTTCAATAGATCTTCTAATATTAGCTCATACAACTACTCTACACTTTTTTGCTCACACACCTTCTCACTTCTTGATCCACACCCTAAAAATCATTTACCAATCTCATGTATATATCTGCTAGCAAGATTTTATTACTATATGTCGACTTTAAACAACATATAATATTCTTCCACATGTCGACTCAAATCACCAATTAGAATTAATGTGTACCCACACAAGTCAACTAGACTATAGTAGGGACCCAAATCAAAATTCCCAACACAAGAAATAGTTAAAAAACTATTCCTCATACATTTGTGACATGCTATACACAATAGGCTGGCCATAATGAGAAAATAAATAATAAGTCATTGTACCAAATCTACAAACTCGTACACCAATCAATGCAACATTACAAAACTTACTAATCGGGTACCATACATGCTTGACAAGCTTCCCTAGGGATCCACACAACAAAATAATGATCCGGTGAAGTATTCAAATCAACTTATCAACCAAATACTCTATTTTTCATGCTTTTTGCCAGTAGAATATAGTCTTCTACTTTTCATGGCGATATGAGCTACTTCTAAACTATGGACCATACTACTGACTCTAGTTCCCATCAATGACAACACTAACAACCAAAAACAATCTCTCAAAGCCATATGCCAACAATCTCCCCCTTTAGCATTGATGGCAACACTTAGTGAAAAATGACTGTGTCAAAACTGAAAGCTTCAAAACACAACAAAACATTGCTCCCCCTTTGGATGTCAAGGCATTTTTCACTACATTCTCTACCCCTTTGACATCAATGTCAAAAAATTCCACTACTTTCTCTTCCCCTTTAATATTTTTACTACACTCTCTCTTACTGCATTCTCTCCCCAATTTGTCAAAAAAAAGTTGCAACTGCTGCTAAATTCAGAAAATTATTTTATACTTATCTTTCATATTCGAAAGAATTTTCTTCTAAGAGTCCACTGCAATCCCAGTAGTTATTATTAGACTATTATTTTCTAATGTCTTTTTGATGACCTGGACAAGGGATTCAAGAATGGTAATGGCTTCTTCTAGCTTTTCTCCTTTCTTCAGAACTTCAATCATTTTCTCTAATCTACATTCAGTCTAATATTTCACTTTCTAGAAAGTATCCATAAGAGTGTTTTTGGAAAAGTGAACCTTTGCATGCTCAATCTGTAGCTCATGAATCTTCTTCTTAGCTACTCCATCCTTTTCCTGAAACATATTGTAGTCCTGTTTGATTCTGACAAGCTCATTCTCAATTTGTTCCAACTTTTCCTTGTATTTACCAACCACATGAGGCCACCTAAGACATTAATTATAGATCTTATTTGTTGAGTCAATGCACTGTCTTAACACATTCATTTTCTTTTTTTATTTGGTGAGAGATAACCTAAACTACATCTTTAGATGTGAGATTATTTCTCAACTTTTGTTGACTTAGGAGCTAGAAGAGTGTCGCTAGCCAACTCTCTTTCTCTCTTCTACTTTTTCTACACCTTACCAGAGGATGATCCAACTTCAACTAATTTTACTAGGAGAGGAATGTCACTTACACCAAAATTTCCTAACAATTTCCTAAAGAATCTTTCATGAGCTTGTTCACCATTAATTTCAAAAGTGTTGAAATGCTCAAAAAATTTCTTGCAAATCGGCATATTTTTCTTCCATACCACATTATCATTTTGAGGCAAGAATTTTAGTAAATACATCATAACGCATTTAGTTAGGTTACCAAACCTAAAAGGGTAGTCTATATCCTTTGTCAATTGCACATTCTCCATCAATTGATCCTTCAGCAATCCACATAGATCAAAATCTTCATTTTCTATTATCATCTTGTGAGTGATATACACTGTGCATACTGAGGTTGATCCTTCTATGTTTCTGAAGAAAATTTTATATGAAATTCCATGTGCAATATACCTCGTTAATGGATCTTTGATTGTTGAGATTACCAGAGCCCTTTGATCTCCTATTATTTTGGCTAGGGATTTGACTTTGACATTCTGAATTGACTTATTTTTTGAAACAACACCAACATTGCACAATCCTATTAGATTTCTAATTGCATCCTTAGAAATTTGATAGGATTTATCTAGATTAAGGATATCACCATCTAATCTATTCAAGATAAACTAAACTACATCCACGTTGATGAAATGAGGAAATTCATTCCAGGTGTACAATTTTTTACGTTTCATTCCTACAAGCTTCTTCAATTTGACGGAAGACAACAAATTTCTTACATCCCTAACCTTTCGACTACTATATTCATCTAGATTTACTATTCCTTTGATTTTCTTCATTTTTCATACCAAGCAGTGTTCTATCGATCACCGAATAAGTATGAAATTGAAAATCAACAAAAATACCTAGAGAATTCGCTGCGAAATTGACTCACTCCTTCAAAATTTTGCTAAAAAATTTCTCCAACTATTCTCTTTTGACACACGGTGACAAATGAGGGTTCCAAACTCCCTTTTATAGCTTTGCACACTTAACTTCCTTGTCACATTAAATGCTTTTCCCTAGGAGTTCCAATTACTCTGCATTTTTAGACATCAAGAGAAGAATCCATCTACTAACCTTCAAGAAGAAAGCACCAATACATTTGAGGATGAATAATACACCTACTGACAACTTCCTATGATCCCATACCAACTACACACAAGGGGACAAAACATTTTTATGAAGACTCCCCCTAGGCCAATGGCCTGGAATCAATTATCAAATGAATTACCGAAGGGAGCTTCCGGTATAGTCTTATTACCTTCATCAAATCCACTCTTCTTTACCCACATTTTCTTCATCTGATCTCTTATTTCTTCCACAGATGCTTTTCCTTTTCCCTTATCACCTTTCTGTGAATTTCTACCTTGATAAACCAAACCAATCTTATCCATGTTTTTGTTCCTACAAAATCTTGCAATGTGACCAAATCTGTTACAATTGTAGCACACAAATTTTTTTTGTCTATACCATCCATTCCACTAATTTCCTCCTGATTTGCATTGATTAGCAATATGTCCAAATCTTCCATAGGTATAGCATTTAATGTTCCTTATACTGACAAAAATACTTTTGCATTCTAATGACTTATGACCAAACTTCTTGCATTTAAAAAACTGACTAGAAAATAGTGGAGTGTTAGAGTTTATCTTACTTCTACACTGGGAAGCCATATGTACATATTTATTACAAACAAAGCAATATCAATTAAATTTTTGAGTGTTGGGTTTCCTTACCAGATATCTTCTACCTTTGTTCTTCTAAGTTTTATTTTCAAGGTCCTTTTGTTCAAATCCAGAGCTTTCATCCTTCACATAGCCAAGACCTCATTTATCATTTGCATCATTTTGACCTTTAGTTATCTCATCAAGCCTAGCAAAACTAATCTTGAACTTCTCCTTAAACTCATTTACAACTCATCTCTGAGAATAACTACCTATCACTCAAGCTCTTATTCATTATTTCTGGATTGTTGCAGTTCAATCTCTAGTTGAATGAAACCACTATTAACTCTGTTGCATTCTTTAGATTTTTCTTTTAAGGACTGGGCCAGATTCTCCTCATTCTTCTATCTTTCTTGAATCTCTTTAGTTAGCTTCATCGCCACAGATTCCATTTCAAGCTTTAGGGCAGCATTGTCCTTAGCAAGCTTTTCACACTCTTATGTTATTTCTTTTAAGGTTCGATTCAGATGAGCATCTTTTGGGCCTTTGCTTTCTTTTTGATTCAACTAACCACATAGTTCCTTCCTCTATTCCCTTGACTCATTTATTTTATCCTTCAATGATTCAATGAATCTTTAGGCAGCCACAAGATTTTCTTTTAGTTCCATGACCTCTACTTTAGACTAATCAAGATCATCAAGTGCCACCATAAGCTTCTATTGAAGACCACCTGTGTCCATTGTAATCCAAGATCCACCTCAAGCTATTAAACTCAGAAGAGGAACCTACTCTGATACCAATTGTTGGACACTAGGAACACTAAGAGTGGGGGTGAATCAGTGTTCCACAATATTTGAATTTCAAATCATTTCTTGAACTATCAACAACAATATTTGACCTTTAATAGCATTCACAACATATAAATAGAAGGAAACATGCAAACTCATTAAAAAGACAATGTAAACACTATAACACCAAAAAATTTACGTGGAAACCCTGTTAGGGGAAAAACCATCATGGAGATTAATCCACAAAGTATACTCTGTTAAAAGTATGATCAAAAGGGAATGCACTTGCATTCAGGCACACTGCCTAGAGCTCACTACTCAAACTAGGGAAGGCTCACTGCCTTACAAAATATTTGAGATTACAACAAAATGTTGAACTGAGAATATAGCATCTACAAATGCCTGGATTCAGTTTCAATGAGGCACATAAAATAGATTCTGGACCTTTCGTCCAATTCACACTTATGCTCTGCTCTCCTACACAAAAACCCTTTTGCTGCACAAACAAAATTCACTTCAATAGATCTTTTGATATTAGCTCATACAACTGCCCTACACTTTTTCACTCACACACCTTCTCACTTCTTGATCCAAACCCTAAAAATGATTTACCGATCTCAAATATATATTTGCTAACAAGATTTTATTACTATATGTCAACTACAAATAAAATAAAATATTCTTCCATATGTCAGCTCAAATCACTAATTACAATTAATGTGTACCCACATAAGTCAGCTAGACTATAGTAGGGACCCAAATTAAAATTATCAATACAAGAAATATTTAAACAACTATTCCTTATACATCTGCAACACACTATACACAACAGGTTGGTCATAATGAGAAAACAAACAATAAGTCATTCAACCAAATCTCCAAACCCATACACCGATCAATGCAACACTACAAAACCTACCAATCAGGTAACATACATGCTTGACAAGCTTCCTTAGGGATCCACTCAACAAAATAATGATTCGGTGAAGTATTCAAATCAACTTATCAACCGGATACTCTGTTCTTCATTCTTTATGCAGTAGAATACAATGTTCTACTTTTCCTATCAGTATGTGCTACTTCTAAACTGTGGACCATACTACTAACTCTAGTTTCCATCAATGACAACACTAGCAACCAAAAGCAATCTTTCAAATTCATATGCCAACACTAGTTGTATTTAGATCATTGCATTTGGTCTCAATTCCATCTTGCATATCCTAGTTTGAGTGAACCGTCTCAATTTTAGGGTTCTATCTCTATCCTTTTAGGTGAAACTCCTAAGATTGCAAGAGAGGCACATAGAACACCACAAAATTGATGGTTAACTTTGGTGAACTTGCATATTGAACATTGTCTCTTTCTAATTTTCATTTGCATTCACATCCTAAGACTCATAACATTAGCTATTGCATTAGCTTTTGCATTGTTTTTGCATCCTAGGAATCATAAACTTGCATTAGTGAATATAAAATATAGATTTTATTTTTGCATCCCAAAACATTACAAAAACTGAAATTCTGCATATGCACCTTCATTTTGCATCTAAAACACATAAAAATCAGCTTAAATTTTTTGAAAAACACAAAAAAATCTCATACCTGGACTCATTCGCCACTCTGGGTGAATCAAACTAGTTGCACATTTTAAACTACATTTTCAAGCATTTTCTAGGTATTTTCTACATTACAGCTTCATGTTATTAATTTCTACAATACTTTCCATAGTTTATGTTTTCTTCTATTTCTTGCATATTAGTTTACTCTTACTCATTGTCATCATGGATTTCTCCTTTAATAAGTTTTGGAACTCATTAAAATCCTTAGTATACATGTCTAATTGTGCCTTTGGTTGTGATCCTAATGACCTTGAACTTCCTCATGCTCCTTCAACTTCTCATGATTGTCCTCCTCGTGATGTAGACATCATTGGAGAAGATGATGATAGCGTGACCAAGTTCTTCAATGAATTCCTTGACAATATTGAAGCCATTGTAGCCTTTTACCCATCCATGAAACGTTGAAACCTTCCTACTGTTGCACCTCCTAATAACTTTGGATACCTACATCCTAAAACCAATGATGGACCTAAGTTCCCCTCAATAGGTGGACCTAGTTCCTCTAAACAACCACATCCTTAGCCATTTTATGATAACAAAGATACAAATGCACCAATCAACCTTGAATAAACATATGGAAAAGGATTTACTATCTTAAGTAAACAAGGATGTGATACAACAACCGAACATGCCATTCACCAAATTTTGGAATAAAGACCAATAGAAGAAAACACAATAGGATTTGAATATCAATATCCTCCTCATAATGACAAGCCTCCATTTGAATATTGGAGACTTCGGGATAATGGCATAGTGATCTTTGATTCCTCTCCTGATTTGAATTTTATCCTATGTGAACAACCTATACATGATGACCAGGATGCTAGGATCCCCATGGGTCCTCTTCCTTCTTCAATCCATTAAAAAGGAGAATCTAGTAAACAAAAACAACCTTACAAATTGAAAAAACTAAAGTTTCCTCTCCATCCACCCCTTGAATGTGAAAGGAGACTCCAAATTCTTTTAAATAGAGGTCTTATCCTCTTACCATCTTTGAATAGGTTTGTTATCCATCCTAAAGACTCTAACATACCATATTTCAATTATCATCTTATTCTTGGACATTGAACTGATAAATGTCGGACATTGAAGGAAATACTGGACAAGTATCACTTCACTGATAGCGACTGCTATCCAGATCATCCTATAATTCCATAAACCCAATCCCCTCATCATGCCATAGTTGTAGAATTTTCTATTCTCACTATTGCATGACCCTTTCCTATCACCCACCTTGGCTCACTCTTTCCTTACACTCAGTGGGGGAAAGAGGTTGTTAGCCTTGTCCTAGTAATGCATTTGTCCTTGTCCCTTAACTGTGTTATTCATTTTCTGCTTATATTACTTGAGATTGTGAAGTCAATAACTCGGTTAATGGTTTACTTACATTTTCATTACTAGCCCCTTTTACATTTTCATCTTTCTTTGGTATGATTGTATGTGTGTATCGTGTTCCCCCATAATGTGTGTTTGATGTTCTCTCTCTTTGTGCACTTCCTCTATTCGTACCTCCATTTTTCTATATGTCATACATTGATTTTTCCTTTCTCTTTGGTTTTTTTTTTTCCTTTTGGGGATGACGCAAAGTGTTGAGACACCCTATGTCTCTTCCATGTTGACCCAAAAGGTCCTTTTCCTTTTTCTCTTTTTGTGATTTTCCTTTTGGGGATGACACAAAGTGTTGAGACACCCTATGTCTCTTCCATGTTGACCCAAAAGGTCCTTTTACTTTCTTTTTCACTTTTGTTTTGTGTTTTTCCTTTTGGGGATGATGCAAGGAATTGAGACTACAATGTCTCCTTCATGTTGACCCAAAAGCTTTCCATTTTCTTTCACCTTTTCATTTTTTGTTTGCTTGTGTTTTCCTTTTGGGGACAATGCAAAGTGTCGAGATTGCAATGTCTCTTCCATGTTGACCCAAAATGGACTTTATTTTACTTTTTTTTCACTCTCTTTGTGTCATTCTTCTAGTTTTATGTATTAGGGGAATGATGACAATTCTGAGCTCTTTAATCAAAACATTCCAACAACGAACATATTGACCCCAAATCCATAGATCCCTTATGTGTTTGGTGTGTTCCTTTATGGGGAGAAACCCTCCTTTATTTTTTTTTCTTTTTCATTTACATGATGAAGCCTTCCTCGAAAACATATGACTTGCCATAAGGGATTTCCAAGTTTTCTCTCATGTCTTTTTATGTTTTGCATTTATTTTCCTTCACTACTTCAAAGTAATTGCTCACAAAATGGTGTGTAGAAATTCCTTTAAAGTGGGAGAATACATTGGAATTATTCATTTGCATTCTTGGTTCTTAGTGCAGCCTTGTCCCTTCATACGATGCATTTTTCACTTTTTGGATGGCATTAGGTATACTGTCTTTCATAAGTGTGATCTATCTTAGCATATTACATTCCTCTTCGTGGCCTGATGCGACACACTACATCCCCTAAGTTGTGAATATTCTATTCTTTGATTGGTCCTCTCTTGGAGACATTAGATACAATTTTCCCTAAGTGATAGACCTCACATGAACCTAACAAAACTCCTTTGAACATTTCTTTTTCATTTTACATTTACATTTTTGCATTTTACATGGCCAACTTGCATAACGCAACTTGCATACCTATGGTCCCATCTTGTTTGTTCATAATTTATAAGCATATGAAGCTTTTCTTGTCTCATGCCTTTAGTATGGTTGAGCGGGAAGCCCATTGCATAGCACAACTTTCCCCATAGCCACCTATGTGTTTGTGAGTACATACCAACCAAGCATTTTTTTCTCACCTTTTGGGCCTTCTCACTCGGAAGACCACCATGAGTTTTGTCACCCCAGAGTGAGTATACATTTTCTTTTTCTAACAAATAGCCTAGATCTGATCCACAACTAGCTGGACAAATGATCGAAGCTTGATATGACTTTTCCTTTTCCTCTCCCTTCTCTTTTTCTCTTTCACATGTGTGTTCCTTTGTTCTTATGTTTAGTTTGCCATGACATCTTCATCCTGTGGACTTGATCATCCCTCTTGATCATTGTTATCCCTTTTTGCTAGCATAAGTTCATTTGGACCTCCCTCTCTATATGCATGGCTACTTTAGTGTGAGTTTGAATCAAGTTCATTATCTCACTAAAGTGGGGGCTAAATGTACCATAGAAAAATGGATCTTGGAAATTTTCATGGTCATTTAGTTCCTTCTCTCATGATGTTTGACTTAATTTTCTTTGATTTAATGTTTTAATGTAACTTATGCATTCACATTAAGTCTTAAATATTCAAATTATGATGTCTTGTGAAGATGTTGTGAAGTGTTGTAACACATTTCTACACTTTTCTAGACTCTTCCCATTATAATTCATCTCAATATCACCATTTTATTCCTTATCAAGTCCTATCTCAAAGTGGCGTAAAGTCTTGTAACAAGATTTCACACTTTTCTAGGCTTTTTATCACTATTTACACCTTTCTTATGCTTTATTTGGACCCTTTATGCACTCATAAGTCATAATTAAGTGTATTTTTTAATGTACACCTGAAAAACAACATTAAATGCAACTTAATTCCCAACACCCACTTTCAAGCCTAAGGTGGGACCCATTCACCATGGGTGGCGAATGAGTCCTTCTTGGCTCCAAATTCAAAATAATTCAAAATTTCTTTTGAGTTTTTATTCAAAAATACCTTATGTCATCCTATGATGTATTATTGGGTAATTAGGGCATAAGTGTGTATAAATAAGTGTTTTTCCATACATTTTACTCATAATTCATTCACTAATGGATTCAATCATTCAATCATCTCATTCAAGCATTCAAACATCATACCATTATTGAATCAAGCAACTTGGAATAGCTATTGACATATCTTCAAATTTCTTCAACAAGGTTTTGTTCTTGTAGGTAGATTTGTCAAGGAAATAGGTGTTGAAAGGTGGTCAACAAGTCATCAAAGTGTTTCAAGTCAACTAAACCCTAATTCAAGCTTGGAGACAACCTATAGCCTATTTTCTACAGATTTGACTCTGTTAACCCAACAAGAAGACAAGTGCGGATCTAGACCTACAGAATTGACTAGTGAATTTGCATATTTTTGGTGGAGGACTGATTCACAATCAGTGGAAAATGAGTCCCACTTATAGGCTAGAAATTTTTATTTTGTCATAATCTTGTTCCTGACAGTCGGAAAGCAGATTTAGGTCTTTTTACCAGTAGGAGGATTGATTCTCCATCAATGGTGAATGAGTCCCACTGGTGATCAACAATGATTTTTGCTAGTTTTCAGAGCCTTCCAGGATCAACATTCAACTTCCAGGTGCACTCTATTAAGCCTCATTCAATTTTGTTTGCATTAGTTTATGTTTTTAGTTCATTTTTGCATACCTCATTGTGTTTTAAAACATTGCATATTTCATTAGTTTTGCAATAGTAATCAATCAATTTCATCATCTAGTTTTATTTAGATCATTTCACTTGGTCTCAATTCCATCTTGCATATCCTATTTTGAGTGGACCACCTCAATTTTAGGGTTTTATCACTCTCCTTTTAAGTGAAACTCCTAAGAGTGCAAAAGAAGCACATAGAACACCACAAAATTGATGGTTCAAGGAGAATGCTTGATTTAAGAAACTAAGAATAGATATTGTGTGTAGCCTATCCCACATTATTGATAATCATGTGCAGTGTAGAAAATTGTGCACTCTTGAAAATAGAAGCAATTTCACACCTAATTTGGACCTATTTTGACACCTTTGCATTAATCACCCCTTAAAATCACCATTTCTAGGCCCCTAAAACCCATTAAATATTTCAGATCTGAAGGCTCATTTCACTTAAAAATTATAGAAAATAATTCACCACCTTGTGTGAGTGAGTCCCCTTAGGTGGGACCCATTTGCCAAGTGTGGTGAATTAGTCCCATTTGGGGTCTTTTCAAATTTGAGAGGGAATTCGCCAATTTAATTCAAGTTTTTGGTGAATGTCAGCCTTTGAGATCTAAATAGCGGTCAATTAGGTTTCAATTCATATAAAATCAAGCTTCTAAGTCATTTTTCACAATCCAAACTTATCTCTAAGTCATTTTCAAGAGAAAAATTCAAGGAGTCAAGTGTTGAGAATCATTCACAAAAGCATTCAAGTTTCAAGAGCAAGTAAAGTTGAAGCATTGGAGTAGCATTAGAGAATTTTTGCATGTGTTCAAGCTCAATTTCAACCAAGATCTAGCATTTTCAATGGTTGATTATGGATGCCTATGGTGAATCATGATGGATTCTAGGTTGGGGAGATACAACTAGCCATCAAGCCAAGCCTAAAGGTTTGTTTCCTAAGTGATTCCATCTTCCATTGTCACTCTACATTGAACATACGGAAGGTATAAGCATCACTAGAACTCATTTGGGGTGATTATAGATCACCACAAGTGAGTCATTCATCTTTACATTTCCATTCTTGCATCATATTCTTGCACATTAGAGTAAGATTGCATCATGTTTCAAATTTCTTAGTCTTAGACACACTTAAGGCTAGGATTTTCATGCACATTTATTTATTCTTATCAAGGTTTAATTACCAAACTAGGGGTTTAACCGAGGCAAACCCCCATTTAGAAAATCAAGTTGAATTTTTTTTTGCAGGTATTTTTCATAGATTCGGATCTAGAACTCAAATTGGAAAGAAAGAGCAGGTGTTGAAGTGCAAATTAGCGCTTTCAATTTCTAAAAAAATGGAATGAGACTGATTCACCAAGAGTGGTGAATGATTCCCACTATAGTTGTTTGCGAGATCTATTTCTAGATTCTAACACTCTTTTTCTCAAAACATACTCCCGTGCAGAAACCCTGATCGGGGATTGATTTGTCTAGGTTGGAAAATAAGTCCTAGTTGGTCAAAGAGGCAACATTTCCAGAAGTTTAGAGCTATTTCCAATCACTTCAAGGTTTCCAGGTGCACACTATTTACATTTTTGCTTCCTTGTTCTATTTTACTTTCATTTCTAGGGCATTTTCTAGTTTAATTTGGATTTCACATTGTGTTTTGCAATTCATTATCTTTTGTTTACACTTGGTGGTGAACCCCTCATTAGATATCATTCAGCCCCTAGGACAATCCCAAGCTGCAAGATTTTAATTTCCTTTGCATTGAAATCTCAAGGGTTTGTTCTTGAGTGAAGAGTAAGGAAATAACCTCTCTCCTTTTAGGTCCAAAACCCTAGAAGCAAAAGAGAGAACCATATTCTCTTCTTTTCATTTTGGTGAACCTACATTTAGATCATCATAATTCTAATTTTGATTGCATTTACATACTAGATTTAGCTTGCATTAACATTGTATTAGGTTTTGCATTGATTGATTTGCATTCTAGGGTTTCAAAATTGCATTAGTGAAAAGCTCATTTAGCTTGCATTTTTGCACTTAATTTCATTAAAAATTATTGAAAATTTGCATTTAGATCTCGGTCATACAACATAGAATACATAAAAAGCAATCAAAAAGAAAAGAGTTGAATTTTTTTTTTTAAAACCTACTAGGACTCATTTGTCACCTTGGGTGAATCAGTCCCAATGCAAAATTTGAACTGTTATTTCCACAATTGAATGTCCAGTTTTCATGCTTCTATTTGCTCTCATTACTCTTTTTTTTCAGTTCAGTTACTTTCTGTTACACTGCAATCATTCAAACTAGCATCATTTACATTCATTAAAATTATGGATAGAAGTAGATTTTTTGCAATTTTCATTTTCAACATTTAGATTAGACCACATTAGACATAGATCAAAAAGAAAAACCAAAAACCATTAAACTTAAGCAAGCATAGAAGTATAGTTACTTCAGCATGTTAAAACCCTATGTTAGCTTAACCTTCAATCCTTTTAGTCATGATGACTTTGTTAGATGAAGCCCTTCAGTACTTCACCTCGCAAGGTTCATCCAGTAAGGCTTGTTCAAACAAACCTAAACAAAGAGAAGTACAACTTATTAACAAGCCCAAGCCTTTTAGTAGAGATGACTTTGATATGTTAGACAAATCCCTTGAGGACTTCTCTCACAAGGTTCATCCACTAAGGCTTGTTATGAGAAACCAAAACCAAGAGAAGTTAACAAGGTTCAACCTCAACTCATCTTTTACCCGCCTTCGTATAAACTGCAACTTACAAACAAGCCTGAGTTTATCCTTTATCCACCTAAGAATAATGTATTGCAGCAGCCAAGTCATAATACCGTTGCTCATACATATAACACTAGGAATAATCCACAACCACAACAACCAACTCCAAAAACCTTAACTTTTCCTAATCCCATATTTCCTAGTGCCCCTCGTTTATCTTCACACAATGGGAAGGAGTATAATCTTGTTGAACAAATTAAGAATACTCTTGCAAAAATATCCCTATGGTACCTAATTCAAAATTCTCCTAACTAGCGCACTATGCTTCAAACTGCCTTGCAACAAATAGTGGTTCCTCCTAGAATAAATACAAATGATGTGGCAACTCTCATACAAGGAATGAATACAATTAATGTAGACATAACCTTTCACCAACATGAGTTTCCCCCTTTGGCATTGAGAAAGAAAAATGAGGCCTTTAGGATAATTTCTCAATTTCATAGAATAGGCATAAAAAGGACCCTTGTTGATAATGGCTTAGCCCTTAATGTGTGCATATTGAAACTCTTAGATTAAGAGTCGACAAATCAAAGATGGAACCTAACTCTTTATCAATTTGAGGATTTGACAATGTACAAAGGAAACCACTCGGTGTGATTGCTTTACCTATTACAGTAGGAAAGGATACCTTACAAACTTCTACTCATGTTATACCTCATGACCTTTCATACAATCTTATTTTGGGAAGACCATGGATTCATGAGATGCATGTGGTGCCTTCAGTTCTTCATCATATTATGAAATATGTCTATAACAACAAGGCATACCAAGTTTAAATGGACCCCAAGCCTGAAAGTTACTTACAAGATGAAAAAGGAACAAAAAGTCCTCTTAGCACATTAATTCCAACATCCAACATAGAACATTAAAAAAGACAAACAAGAAATGCAAGCAGTGACAAAATTATTGGATGATGATTGGGGTTCCTTGGAGTTCACACCTTCATTTATGGGATAATACATAATCACAAGAAAAGAAGATGAAAAACAAAATAATCCAATGGTCATGTCAACTCAGAATGTGGAAGAACATTCACAAGCATCCAACTTATCCACTCTTGAAGAGGATACAAGTTATACAACTAACTTTGTTGAGATCGATTATCAACAACCATCAAACTTGAAAGAAATGGAAAAACTTTATCGGAGAGGTTATGAGCTTGTGAAACAATTGGGTTATAATGGTAGAGGATGCGGAAAGAAAGAGCAAGGCATTCGGGTTCCTATAGAACCTAAAACACAAAAAACAAAAAATGATTTAGGATATTGTCCTTCTAAGATTACACAAGCATCAAAGAGACCGTCGTTAAACATCAACACTATCATGTGAAAACCAAAAATCAAACTCACTATGAAGCATCCCGGATTGCTTGATATGTATTTATCACCATCATGGGAATACTTTGAAGATGATGAATCCTTGAAACAAAGGCTAGGAGTTTATGATAAATCATCTACTCCTCATAATAAAAATATTACATGTGTTATGATAACTACCAAAAAGAAAGATGGAGGGAAAGAGAGTGGTGAGACAGACATGAACAATGAAAAATACAATCCTAAATTTCGAGGATCAAATGTGCTTCCTTTAAGAGAAACATTGGATATAGTACATTTGGACATCAATGATAAAGAGAAAGTCATTAAAATAGGACAATGCCTTGATGATGAAGAACAAGAAGATACTACAACCTTGCTTCGTGACTTTCCTAAAAATTTTGCTTGGACTTACTCATACATGTTGGGAATTGACCTTAAGATTGTAACACACAACATAGTCCTTACTGAAAATGCTAAACCCATTAAGCAGAAGATCTAAAAATGAACCCTAAAATAGCCTTGTTTGTTAAGGATGAAATTGAAAAAATCCTTGGTTTCATAACACCTATAGATTATTCTCCATGTATCTCAAATATTGTCGCAGTCGCAAAACCTAACAATCGTATTAGGATGTGTACAATTTTTTGTGATTTGAATAAAGCATCTTTAAAGGATGACTTTTCCCTTCCTAATATTGACATGATAGTAGACTCAACTGTGGAACATGCTTTGTTGTCATTCATGGATGGATTTTTTGGATACAATCAAATTTTCATCAACCCTCAAGATCAATACAAAACAAATTTGGGGAACATTTTGTTGGGTTATGATTCCTTTTGGATTGAAGAATGCAAGTGCAACATATCAACAATCTATGACACTGATATTCCATGATTACTTACATAAGATTTTGGAAGATTAAATTGATGACATTCTAGCCAAATCGCTAACAATACAAGACAATGTGAATGTCCTTCATAAAATCCTTGAGCAGATGTGAAAATACAACATGAGATTGAATCCAAAACAATATGTCTTTGATATAGATAGTGGAAAAGTTCTAGGTTTTTTCGTATCTCACAGAGGCATCAAGGTGGATACAAAACATATTGATGCTATTGTCAACATGCCACCTCCTAAAAACATTTCTCAGTTGTGCACATTACAAGGAAGAATTCAATCCATTCATCATTTTGTCACATATTTAGCTGATTGAACATTACCATTTACACATCTCCTCAAAAAGGATGTGCAATTTTCCTGGAATGAAGATTGTAAATAGGCTTTTGAGAGTTTGAAGGAATATCTTGCAACTCCACCTATTTTACAAACTACTATGAAAAACAAATTGTTCATACTTTATCGATTTCCATCAACCCATGCCCTTGTAGCATTGTTGGCTCAACAAGATGAAAATAGTAAAGAACATTTGATCTATTACATTAGTTGAACCTTGATAGATTATGAGAAAAGATATACAACAATAGAAAAACAATGTTTGGCTCTTGTATTTGCTACTAGGAAATTGTGACATTACTGACTAAATGTAGAAATTTGTGTGATGACAAAATTTGACCACCTAAAACTTGAAAGATGGTACCATTCTCGAGCCAACAAAAAAGAACACCCGGTGTCGCTTGTGAAAACTATCAACCAAGTACATCATCCTCATTGACATATTATATAGAAGATCCTTTAACAGCTTTTTTCTTAAATGTCTTGACGAATATGAAATCCCCATAGCACTTGAAGAGGCTCATGTGGGTGCCTTTGGAGGTCATTTTGGAGAACATCCTTAGTACACAAACTCATTCGCATGGGATATTAAGGGAGACATGGAGAAAGATTTATTTGTGTATGTTAAGAGATGTCACAAATGTTAGGAACATAGCAATTTGATTCATGCTCCTGCTTCTGAGCTCCATGCCCAAATTCCTATTTTGTCATTCTCAGTTTAGGGATTAGATATAATTGGAAAAATTTCACCACCTTCATCCGTTGGACATATGTTTATAATCATAGTGACAAATTCTTTCACAAAAATGGTAGAAGTTATTCCCCTTCGATCCACAACTGCTAATGTAATATTTCATTTCATATTGGAACACATTATTGCTTGCTTTTGACTTCCTTCCATATTAATTTCAAACAATGGAACACCATTTAAGAACAATGATGTGAATAAATTCCTTGACACATTTAATATCCAACATCTCTTTTCAACACCTTACTACCCACAATCTAACAGACAAGCTAAAGAAACTAATAAGACTCTTGAACAAATCCTAAGAAAAATAGTAAATAAAGATAACAAGGATTAGCACACACAACTGATGCACATGTTATGGGCTTACCGTAATAGTAACAGAACATCCACTAGAATAAATCCCTATAACTTCATCTATGGTACCGAGGAAATTATGACCTTAGAGCTAGAAATCCCCATGTTAAGGATTACTCTTCAAGGACTTATCAATGATGACACTTACAAACAAAAAATATTGCATCAACTTGAAATGCTTGATGAATAATGAATTAACACTCTTGAGCATCTCCAAGCTTATGCTAAACAATTAGAACATAATTATAGTGATCATGTCATCCCTCGTGTATTTGGTAAAGGTGACTTCATCCTATATGAAAATCAATGAAACGTTAATGTTGACCCAACTGAAAGAGGAAAATTCAGCCCTAATTGGTTAGGACCTTACATAATTAACAAGAGCTATGGGTCTGGTGCATACACATTAACAAAAATAGATGGCACACCTCTCAAAGACCCTATCAATGCCATGCATCTACGTTGGTATTATGCCTAATCCTTTTGAATGGTATGAATGATAAAGTAGTGTTGGTAGAGCTATTAGATTATATTCCATATGCTTTACCATTGCTTCATTCTTGACACATAGTTATCTGTGTGTCTCAAATGCTAAAGTGATTATTTAATTCATTTTTAAGTAACTACTTTAGATTTCATATTATTCAAACTCATCTGATATGTTTTGTTAGATTAGATCCTTATATGTATTTAATGTTCTTTAATTAAATCATAAGTGCATTTAATTTAGCATCACATACTTCATCGCAATGTTGCATCTAAGAGAAATTGTAATAGATTTTTGTTAGATCACATAAAGCATGTTAAATCATGAAGACATTCATTAAATAATCTTACAAAGTTTATTTAATTAATCACATTGACATTTAACATTCAACATAATTAATACACCATCAAGTTCTCATATATATAGATCAAAGTTTTGTGTACATGTCATCAAAATGTACAATACTACTTAGGCATGTGATTACCAAATCCCTTGAGACCTAGTGGTTGCATTTTTCTGGTAGCAATCTGTTGAGAGACAGTGGTGTGTGATCTTGATCGCAATGCACTAAATGTAATAAGAGAAAACTCTAAGCCCCATATCTGTCCAAGGGCCTTCTGATGTGCTCCTGCTATTTGATCTCTCTTTGTCTGTAGCCTAGATACTTCTGCCTCTAGTCTCTCAAACTCTGTTGGGGTCCGGGATGACTATGCCTCTATGGCAACATCAGCTCAGTGGGCATGCCTCAAACTCTCATACGCTGCTCGTAGTCTAACATATGGCCTAAACAAATCTGGATCTTGATCCACTATGGGTGGGGGCACATAGTCTGAATTTGTGGCCTCCTCGTCGGTTGATGGAGGAACTATCTCTATAGCCATGTATCGATAGAAATCCCAAAAGTCCCTCATAGATCCTACAAGATAGAAATAATAAATAATCAGTACACATCATGATATATATATAAAGCATAAGCACAAGTATGAAATATAACAATGAAAAAAATATCATTACCTATATCTCTGGTAGGTTGTGTAAAATCATCCTCCTCATGTGTAGAGGGCATGGAGGATGTGCTAGCCTCTCCATGACTGTGGGTATTGGTGCCTTCTATAGTTGTTTCTCATGATCTAGTCATGCGAATGGGAGATAAATCTCCCCACTCATGTCCTATTGGATCCTCATCTGCTGCCTCACTACCCTCACTCATGGACTGCTCCTCCTTCTCCTCCTCCTCTTTTTCCTCCTCATCATCCTCCTCATCTCCTCTATCCTAGCCGTCATAGTTAGGATCTGCATCCTCATCATACTCCTCATCTATGACATTTTTAAATATGTCCACAACCCTATAGCGTGACTCCTCAGCCCTATCCTCTACATCATCTCCATCATCTGGGAGTGGTCCCGCATCACTTATCGTCTCCTCCATCAAAAATACAAGAGCTAGTCATGATACTGTCCACCACTCCTCATAGTCATCTACGGCACCAAAGTCATCTACATCGGAGACCGGAGGCATATCATGATTTGAGTACCCAAAGTTTCTTTGGACAACATCCTTTGTCATGAACCGTACTGAATCACCAAATCTTTGAGCACTCTATGTCGATCTCCTGAAGAAGGGTCACACCTTGGGTGGTATTTACATCTATCCAAATTGTCGCATGACCTGATCATAGTAGAAGGGGTGTACTATGTAATCATGTTTGCCAATCAAAAACCTATCAAGTTGTAATATCCTCATCTGTTGAGTGTGATATATCCACTAGAGCACAAACTGATAAGGTCTCCAAAGGATCTCATCCTCCTCCAGTCAGTCAAATCACACTCTCTAGAAGCGTAAATCACCATACTACCTAATGAGTCTAGTTTATGGTTTAATTTTGGTAGAATTTATGATCTATTTGTTGAAGTTTTCATGGACCTTGATGTTTGAATGTTGATATTTCCTTAAAACCATAGACAATGGTCCTAATTTTATTTTTGCAAATCTTTAATGACATTGACATGTTATATGGAATATCTTTGTTAATTCTACATGTGGATTAATCAATGTCTTTAAGATAGTTACAGATATGCAATTATTGTGTGTACTAATATTTCCATGTAGATATGATTAGAGGCCACTAAATAGAGAAGATTCCTCTAGCTGGTCATTCACCATAATGTTCAACAAGGGAATCATTTGAAGGTCAATGGAGGTCGATGGCAAGAGATTCCTCATGAAAATAGAGTTGTAGTTGCCTTGTAAATGGTGTTTATTGTTGTTGAGAAAATGTAGGCATTACTGTTGTGCTAAATCTGCATTAAGACTAATATGTCTGACTAGATTCTATGCATGTGTAACCACCTCTCCACTTTATCTGCTTTCCCTAAAATGGCATCCTCCCAATTCATGGAGTTGACCACCTTTCTTAGTTAGTAGTATAAATAAGAGTCAAATTCCCCTTCCCAAAAGGTTGTGCGATCTGATTATGTCCTTGCATTCTTAGTTTTCAGTAATATAGTTACACTGCTCTATTGTACTCATGTTTTCCAATGAATAAAATGAAGTTATAAGTCTATGCATCTGAGTTTACATTATTTTTAAAGGATACTCATCCAAGGGGTCCCACTTGGTGAGAATTCCATCCTTTAGTTTAGTTTAGTTTAGTTATTACTTTATGTTCAGTAATTAGTTAAGAATCTGGCACTGACTATTCCTACAGCCACTAGAATTCCATTATGTGACTATTCCTGCAACTAAAGTAGATAAAGTAGTTTCTTTTTTCTACTCATATTTTCATTTTTATCATGCATTCAGCTTAGTATAGTTTTTGGTTGATGTTCAACATTTATGTTATTCCTTTTCCAAGAAATTTACTTTCAGCATTGTGTCTTTATTAGTTGTAGAATGAAAATGGCTACTTTGGATCCTTAGTGCACATACTATGCTAACCCATTTCAAGTTTACATCACTGGGTTGACAAGTTAAATGCACCTTCATGATGATTGAAATGGCTATTAAGTTTAGATGTCCAATATTTCAATCACAGATGTAAGGGTTTAGTTGTTAAATCATTGTTGGAGGCCAACATTTTTGGCGCCATTGTCGGGGATGGTGTCAAACTAGGGAGTTATTTGGAGTCATTGATAGTTTTTCTTGTTGTAGTATTACTAAAATATGCTCTCAGTAAACCCCTCATTTATGAAAGTAATGATCCACTATTATTTTTCAAAATTCTTTGTGTGAGGTGGTTGATAGTGAGTTGATACCACATGCATAGAGGAAGGAGGAGAGATGCTCATGGGAGATTCCTTCCTAACAATCTTGATCCATTCCAACTAGTTGAATATAAAAACTAGCCAAGAGAAGAAAAAGAAGATCCACACCCCTTTGTTAATGCATTTCCTAATCTGACTAGCTCTGAAGTTTCCTCTGAAGATCAAAATCTGATTGAGAACCCCTTTTCTTTGGAACTACATCAGGCAGGTATGGGTGATGCAAATAGAAATAGACCTAACCAACCAGCTTTTCCTTTTCCCATTTCTCATCAAAATAAACTAGAAAACCTCAAAAATATCCCTACTTCAGTCCTTCCTATGTTCTAACTTGTCACAGAAGATCCTAACACCTTCTTGTTCAAGTTTTACATACTCTGTAGGAGTTATGACTATAACACCGATGCCCATAGGCTCAAACTATTTCCGACCACTCTAAAATAAGTTGCATTAATATGGTTCATGAGCCTAGGAAGAAATGTTGTGGAGACATGGGATGACATGAAGACAAAATTCCTTGAGGAATACAAGGAGTATTGCAGGGGTAGTGACATGAGAGGATTACATCGCAAGGTTTCTATTTTTCGTATAGAAATCTCCACACCATACACTTATTGAAGACTCACAAAAGTTCTTTTTCCTAAGAGGAATTAATGATAGCTACACTGATGCCTTGGACCTGATGGGAGGAGATATCTCCCAAGTTCCTTGGGAGGATATCAAGAGGATATGTCAGAACTACTCTAGAGAAGCTTCAAAAAAAGGGAGAGCTTACCAATCTTCTATGGGTAATTCATCTACCAGTGGAGTTTCAAGAATGCAGATTACTCATTTACTAGCAGACTTCAAGCAAGACATTATAAACAATCTAGCTACTCAACTAGATACACTTCAGGCCAAGAAGAAACAAGAGGAGGTAGAGGCAATGTTGGTAGAATATTTCCCTCATTGCAGACAAAAGAAGGATTGCAGATACAAGATGATAGCTAATATTGACAGCAAGTAGATTGCACCTATGTTCAATCCAATCCAAGTTGAAGAAGATCAAGTGTAATATGTTGTAAAAAGAAGGCCATGGGCTCCAAGACAAGGTATTCCACAAGACCAACTATCTTTTGTTGAGCCATATTTCAATTATTATTCATCTGGTAACCAATGGCAACCCCCATATCCATCCAACTATGGAGGATATCCACAACATCCTTGGGGTAACCCTCCAAATGCTTGGCCCAATCATCAAAACTCTCCACCCCAGTGGCAACAACCTCAAGGGAATTCACAGCAGTTTCAAGGACATTGGCAGCCATCCGAAGGAAATTGGTAGCAAACATCTCAATGGAGGGGAGGACAACAATGGCCAAACCAGCTAGATAGTTACATGCAACCACCTTCTCAACTTGAACAACTTGCTATAATGCCTCCTTTTGTTAATCCAAGATCAAATCCACCTAAACCTACTCAACTACCAACTCATCCCACATCTAACCCAAATAACAAACCATAGTAGCAGGTAGTATACTCTGTTGATTCAAATCAATTCCCTACATATGTTGCACGTGTGAGTGACATCCATGTGCATTTAGGAATTACTCTACCAGTCCCTTCCACACCCATTATTACTGAGCTTCTTATGGTAGAGGAAGAGGAACATCTGAATGATCTCACTCAGCCAAGTGCACCTAAAAATCCTAAACCAGTCCCAATCAAGCAGACTAAACAAGAACCACCATTTCCTCAAAGATTGGAAGTTTCCAAGAAAAAGGAAGAAAAGGAGGACACAACCTTTAAAATATTGGATCAGCTGAAACATATATGTGTCTAGATACCTCTATTTCAGGCCATAAAAGATGTTCTTGTATATGGCAAAGCATGCCTCAAGAAGCCATGCAGTAAAAATAAAGACCCCACTATAGTTCATGTGGTGGGACAAATTCCTAACATCATGCTTGGGAAAGTGATTGTCCCTAAGTACAATGACCTAGGTATTCCTTTGGTAGGAGTTGTTATAAATGGGATCCAAATAAAGAATGTTTTGATTGATTTGGGGGAAGCAATAAATGTAATGACCAAGGATATCCTACAACAACTAAATGTTGCAAGCATGAGACCTACTCCTACTATCCTTAGCTTGTTGATAGTTCTATTTTTAAGCCTGATGGTATAGTAGAGGAACTTGTGGTAATTCTTGACTCTTGGTAGTACCCAACATATTTCATGATTCTTTCTCCTAATGCTACACTAGGTGGTTATCCCATTATTCTTGGAAGGCCATGGTTAGGAACTGCAGATGCCTACATTAGATGTTAGTCACGTGACGTGACCATTTTTTATGAAAGAGCACTAAAATTTTTGTTCTTTATCCTTTTGCTCAGCCATCCCATGATCTGGATAATTCTATATGGCCACATGTTAGCGAAGAGGCTGAGGAAGTTAATTCTATGGCATAACTTATGATGTTAGGAAGAAGTCTTTTTATGCAGCTTCAAGATGAAGATGAAGAATTGGCTAACATAATCCAAAACCGTTGTGAAGTGGGAGAAGCATCATCCTCTCATGCATCTAGTTTTGTTGATTCAGTGAAGACCCTTCTGCCCATTCTTCCTACAGCCACTCTTCATGCAACCACTCTTCCTGCAATTGAACTTCTTGCAGCAACAAGTATGTCTCATACATTTTTTCTGTATGAACTCAAACTACCAAGCATTAATGAAGCATCCATGATAGAGATAACTACACAACTACAAGTGGCATAAGGAAAATGTATGCACATCAACAACAAATTGAGTAAAGAACAGCAGTTGTTATTCATCAACTTACTGAGAACCCACCAGCATGCATTTGTGTGGGACTACCATCATATGAAGGGATTGGACCCTAAGCTTTACACTCATAGAATTTACATCAGAGATGATTGCACCCCAGTGAGACAACCACAAAGAAGAATTAACCCTGCACTAAGAGAAATTGTAAAAGGAGAATTATAGAAATTGCTAGAGGCAAGATTTATCTACCCCATTTAAGATAGCTAGTGGGTGTCTCCATTGGTGATTGTGCCCAAAAAGGGAGGGAAGTGGTGATTTTCTATTGATTACAAGGAACTCAATGCTACCACCAAAAAAGTTTATTTTCCCTTATACTTCATAGATCAAGTTTTGGACTCACTTGCAGGAAAACAATACTTTTCTTTTCTAGACGGCTTCAATGGCTATAACCAGATACAAATTGCACCAGAGGACTAGGAGGATACAACCTTTACCTATCCATGGGGAACCTATGCCTACTCATTACTTCTATTTGGCTTATGCGATGCACCTACAACTTTTCAGAGGGCAATCATTAGCATATTTTTAGATATTTCTCATGATTGGATGGAAATTTATATGGATGATTTCACCACCTATGGTGTTGATTTCAATGAAGCATTAGATAATCTCAGGAGATTCCTATAGAGATGTGAATATCACAATCTATCTCTAAATAGTGAAAAAAAATTCATGATGATGTAGGAAGGTGTAGTTCTTGGCCACTACATCTTTCACAAAGGAATTCAAGTAGACCCTACAAAGATTGAGGTGATCACCAATCTTCCTATCCCTGCAAAGCAAAAATATGTTAAGAGTTTCTTGGGACATGTAGGCTACTATAGGTAGTTCATCAAGGATATTAGCAAAATAGCAGCACCATTGTATTCCCTTCTCACCAAAGATGTTGTGTTTCAATGGATAGAAGACTATGACAAAGAATTTTCTAATTTGAAGGCAGTTTTGACTCATTCTCCTATACTCAAAGGACCTAATTGGGAGCTTCCTTTTCACATCCATACAAATGCATCATACTATGCTATAGGAACCATCTTAGGATAGAAATAAGGAGCTATTGAAAATGTTATCTATTTTGTCAGCAAAAACTTGCAAGGAGCTTAATTCAATTATGCAATGACAAAAAAAGAAATGTTGGTAGTAATCTATGCCCTGAACAAATTTAGGCACTACATAATAGGCTATCAAATATTTGTGCACACCGATCATGCAATCATTAGATACCTCATCAATAAACCTATGATCTCAGGTAGGTTAGCAAGATGGTTGTTGTTGATGGAGGAGTTTGACATAACCATTTTAGATAAATTAGGCAAGGCCAATGTTGTTGCAGACTTTCCTTCAAGGCTGACTACATCAAGGGACAATCAAGCCATAGATGAATCTTTTCCTGATGAGCATCTATTCTCCATCAGTTTTCAAACACCCTAGTATGATGACATAGCTAATTATTTGGTCATAGGGAGAGTTCCTCCTCACTTCTCTCTAAAAGAGAGAAGGGTGCTCATTGAAAAATATTTTCCTTTTTCATGGATTGTTGGATGTTTGTTCTATATTGGACCAGACCATGTCATGAGGAGATGTGTAAGAGAAGATGAGACATATGATATTTTTCATGCATGCCACAATGAACCATGTGGAGGACAGTGATGAAGATTCTAAATATAGGATATTACTGGACAACACTCCACAAGGATGTAGGGAAATATACGAGAAAGTGTGATAGATGCCATAGGATGGGCAGGCCAACCAAATCTGATGAGATGCCACTTTTCCCTCATGTAGTAATCACTCCCTTTGATAAGTGGGGATTTGATTTTGTAGGACCCATTGACCCTCCATCCAATGGAAAGTCTTATATCCTGGTATGCACTAATTATGTAACTAAGTGGGTAGAAGTTAATGCCATGAAGCATGCAAGAGATAATAAGGTTGTTGAATTTTTTTCTGAGGAGATTTTCACAAGGTATGGAGTTCCAAGAAAGATAGTGATTGATCAAGGATTTCAATTCACATCAACCCTTGTTGTAGCACTGGTCAATGAGTACAACATAAGAAATAGGAAGTCCACTCCTTATCACCCCAAGCCAATGGAAAAGTTGAGGTGACCAACAAAGAAATTGAATCTATTCTGACCAAAATAGTAGCTATCCATAGAAAGGATTGGGTAAACAGGATGCCAAAAGTTGTTTGGGCCTATAAGACAACTTGGAAAACAACTACAAGCTTCACTCCTTTTGAGTTGTTGTATGGAAAGATAGCTATGATGCCCATTGAATTTGAACATAAGACTCTTAGGACTGTAGTAGACATGGGGATGGATATCTCTGAGGCTCAAAGAGAAAGAATCATGCATTTGAATGCTTTGATGAGATGAGAAGAGCAACCTTGCATCACAAAGAGGTAGTGCAGAATAAAAAAATAAGGAGGCATGACAAATTCATCAAGGACATGAAATTCCAACCAGGAGATTGGGCCATACTCTACGATTCAAGGTATCAAGATAATGTTGGAAAATTGCAAACGAGATGGCTAGGACCATATGAGGTTGTTGAAGTCTTCCCCAATGGTGTTGTTCAGCTCACTACTATTGACCCTATCAAATTCAAGCTTCCTATCAATGGTCATTGCCTCTAATTCTATCACAAGCCAACTTCCAAAGAGGAGTTCCTGTAGCAATTCACTCAGCATGCAACACCTAAGCTTTATGTAGCCAAGGGAAGTGGACCTAGTGTCCCTCCTTCTGGCTAACTAGGGTGTGTACCTTTTCATAATAAAGACATCCACTTTTGTGGGAGTCCACTTCTCCACCCATCCACCCATCCACCCATCCATCTCCACCTTTCTCTCTCTTCCATCACTTCACTTCATTCCACTTCACCTCATTCCACCTCATTTTCATTAATTACTCAACTTATTTATTAAAAGGTGACTGGTACTTTCTCCAAAATCTTTGCAATGAATCTTCCATGAATCTAGGTATGTGCACATTAATTGTTATATCTTAATCATCTTTAGTGCATTCATTTAATTTCTATGAATTAATATGGACGTTCACCATAGCATGTCATTATTCCCTTTCCCTTTCAAATAACCATTACCACCTCATATGTGAGGAAACATGCTAAAATTTCGGGGGGAAGGGGGGGAAGATGTGAGTACTTTTCCCATGTGTCAATCCATGCTAGTCTATGTCGGCAAAGTTTAAATTGAGCCAATTTTAATTCTGAGTAAGATTATGGCTCATATGTGTGAGGTGACACCAACCTCCACTACCATTTTTCTCCATCATAACCTTCCTTTATTACTCCTTTACTAACACTATTGATCTTGTCATAATCTTAAGTTGCCAAAAGGTAAAATAGAAAAGGAAAATTTAGATGACATTGGTATTAGAAATTTAGAAGTGTTGCAAGAAGGAAAACTTTGAAGAGTGATTGTTGATTGCAGACAATGGGAGGTGGATTAATTCAAAATGAACCCACAGTTCATGATGTATTACTATAGGATGCACCCTACCAGGTTGAATTCAGAAATTGTAGGTGGTTAGACTATTTCATGAAGTTGAATGGTTTTAATGAAGACATTACATTAGAATTTTCCCAAACATTGTTTAAGGGAAAGGCCACGATAAAAGGGTTGGAGGTCATGGTGACTAAAGAAAGGATTGCAAAAGTTACAGGGTTGTCTATCGATGATCAAAATTACCTTACTTCCAAAGGCACAAGGTTAGCTATGGCCGAATTTACAAAACCTAGTGACCCTCCATTGAGCATGGACAAACAAAGTGCGGAGAGAACCTCTCTTCCTGAGCCATGGAAGAAAATAGTTGTTTATGTTATAAATTATATCACCTATGAAGGTTGCCATTTGAATCTACATTCTATGCACTTCAAACTCTTGAATCACATGAGGCACAGAAGAAGGATGAATGTGACGAATGTGTTATACCACCTTCTTTCAATCATGGCAGTTGAGACTCAAAAAAGTAGGGACAATTCTATTTCCCACCATTGTTTGCTCAAATTGTTAATTGAGAAGTCTCTACATGATGTGTCTAAGATGACTTGGGAAGAATTTGTAAATATTGATCAAATTAGACTAGAGTATTTGCAACCTAGGGTTTTACCTCAACCTCATAGGTCTAGCAGGATTTTGAGCATGGCTAAAGCCACTCCTAGTGCTTCAACCTCTAGCACAGGCCCTAGTGTAAACCCTCCTACAACAGAACAAACCATAGAGATTAGTTCTTCTAAGATAGAGCACTTAGACAAAGAAAGTTCCTCTCTAGATTCTGATGATGATGTTCCTCTTGCCGTCCTAATGAGAACTAGGGCACAAAAGAGAGAATCAAAAATAAGAAAAGGAAAAGCTAAAAAATAGGTAGTAGAAAAAGAAGTACCAAGCTCTCAGAAGTGGAAGGCTAACACTATTCATCCTATAGCCAAAGAAAAATGTGAAATCCCTCCCACAAAATCAAGACCAGTTGAGCCAGCCTTTGGTATGCCTCCATAGGAAATCCCTAAGCCTAGAGAAACATCACAGGGGGACACAAAAGCTCCAATGGGGTAGGTTAATGTCAGGGAAAATGAAATATTTGAGAAAGCAGCAAACATAACACTGGAAAATATTGTTGATATTGCAGAACAAGTTGAGAATCAAGGGTATGAGGAAAATTAGGAGTTCCTGTAGCATGAGCAAGAATAGGAACAAGAGGCCCTACAGCCAAAATTGGGAGAACAATCAGTACCCCTATAGCTGGAATTGACTAAACAAACTGAATCCCTGTAGTTGGTACTATATGGAGAGCAAGCATCAATGCCAGGAAAAATGTTGGTAGGAATACATAACCCCCCTGATTTTACAATACACACAACAATTCTGAACATATGGAAAGAGATACAAAAGAGGAGAAACGTAGACTGAACAAAGAAATTCAAAAGAGAGATGAGGAGATTGAAGACAAGGATGCAGACACTGCTGCTTTAAAGGAAAAAGTGGACAATATTGTAGCCTTGGTACCACAGATTTTAGAATGTAGGACCCCTCCAAGGGTCTATGCTTTGCATTTGAAGGAGAAATATCTTTCTTTTAAGTTTTCAAGGATTGTATCAGGTTTGAACCCTTCCATTGAGACTCCTATTGAATTTTTCAATGCTTATCAGATTGCTTCCCCTAAGATGAAGAATTTGTTGTGTGAATTCTATTTGTATAATTATATTGTGACTCAAGACCATGATCGGAATCCGCTGTTGTATGTTGGGGATGTCTAATTAAGGGCATTTATGTCTTGGGTATAGAATGAGATCAGTTGGGGACAACAATACGAGGCTTATAGGCAAATGGAATCTAACATCCCTTTTCCCATTAAGGCTGATTCAAGAAACCCAAGGGACAATTACAAGGATTGGCACAAAATTCTTTTCAAACCTAGCTATGGTAATAAGATCATGCCTTGGATAGAAGCAGTTTATAGTGAATACAAGGTGGTGGAAAAAGAAAAAGAGGAAACTGTAAAGAGATACCTGTCACAAAGATGGAACAACCTAATTGATGAGCTAAACCAAGTTGAACCCCACTCTATACAGAATTATGTTGCAACACTTAAAATAATTGACAGATATATACAGATTGGAAGGAAAAAGGGATGATTTTGGCTTCCACTGACTTTTTAGCCACCCATCCTAATGTGGCCTATGCCAAATTTCAGGTATTACCACTATGATATTACTGCAAAGAGATAGAGATGGAACATATTGGATAGATAGCAAGGGTTATATTTTGATCCTAATTCACGCACAACAAGCACTAATGTAGGACAGTTGGTGGTTGCAAATTTTAGGGCATTGACTAAGTAGAAGAACAACCCTATCCCTATTGGAGGACTGCAACAAAACCTTAGGTTGGGGGAGTGATGAGTCTAGTTTATGGTTTAATTTTGGTAGAATTTATAATCTATTTTCTAAAGTTGTCATGGACCTTGATGTTTCAATGTTGATATTTCCTCAAAACCATAGATATGGGGTCTAATTTTATTTCTATAAATCTTTAATGACATTGACAAATTATATAGACTATCTGTGTTAATTCTACAAGTGGATTAATGAATGTTCTTTAAGATAGTTACAGATATGTAGTTATTGTGTGTACTAATATTTCCATGTTGATATGATTAGAGGCCACTAAATTGAGAAGATTTCTGATAAGGAGGTTGGATGAAACAATCACAGTTTCATGCTCTAAGTCTTGTTGGAAGTCTTCTAAGGTGTCTCTCTCCACCACTTCAACCTATAGGACCTTTCTTTACTTAGGATCCCCTGGTTTTTCCTTACCAACCCCAACTTCCAACATAATTCTTCCTACCAAGTCCACCTTGGTACAAACTTGCAACTCTACACTTAGCCCTTAATCCACCCTAAAAACTATGATCCTCCAAAATCTTGAATTTAATCTTGCAAGGGTATGGAGGTATTTCTAATGACTGCAATCCATCCTACTGTGGTTCTTCAAGGGCCACCTAACTCCATTTCTTGGTTGCTTCCACCAAACCCTCATTTAGGTCTTGAAAGGCTACTAGCCCTAGGAGCCCCAATTAGGCCTCCTTCTCCGAGAAATCAGGTTAGTTCTCAAAAATCTCCAAAGAACACCCCAATCTTTTCTTGGGATTCTTGGTTCATATGCCCACTTCTCAAATATTTTTGGGGTCTTGGGCCTTAGCTGTCCGTACAACACCCTAACCTGAAAATGGCCAAAATTAGGTCTTTTAAGCCCTTTCCTGGCTTCTTTCAAACTGTTAAACTTTCCTCACATCAGATGGATTGATGGAGCTTCCTCCTCTATGCTATGCCATGGAAAGACACTCATCTATCTTCTTCAAGCAGTGATTTGTCAAAAATTTGACACCCCTACAATTTAAGTGCTCTACACTAAGGTCTTCTCTAGCCGTACTCTTTCTTGGCTCGCCTAGGGCAAGACTTTTCCAATAGCTCTTGTGCTTTCAAAGTAACTAAACCCTACTATATTTACAACCATGGAGTTTAGTCACTGTTCCAAAGGGTCGTATAATTTGTATGGTGGGAAAGTGAACTAACACTCCATTTTCTCAAAACTGCCTGGTTCAGACCAGCAACAGTATAAAAACAAACTAATTACACAATAATGCTTGAAACTGAGTAAAGAACCTAACTAATGCCACACAAAGCTTGAAGAACAACTATACTAAATCCTACACAAGTTACAAAGCCATGATCAATCCATTATAACCTCACTTCAATGCAAAAATCAGAAAACTCACTCTCAAACACAATTGCTCTCCTTGAATTCACAAAACTTCAAACATCACAAATACTTCCAACCCTACTCCAATGCGAAGGAATTCCATAAATAGGGTCCTTAAAATAGTTATCCTCTTCCTTGGGCTCTTCTTGGCTGCTTGTAGCTCCAATTGAGCATTATTTGCAAAAATTGAAAAGAAACTCCTAAAAATCCTAAAAGGTCAAAACCTTATTTGAGCAAAAGCCTTAGGCCTATCCATTGGTCAACATGACCTTCATCAGATGATCAACATCCAAATGAAAATTCCATTAAGGCTTACATCCAAATGAACTAATTTGTATTGCTTAGTTGTCCTAGGCAAGACTGTCCTAAACAACCTATGAGATAACCTATGGGTGCTCCTGCACCATTCTCCCCCTCAGCCAAACACTAAGGATTGTGGGGAGAGATTAGAGATAATTCAATACCCTACTTCTTGAACTGAGCTTCATCCACCCATGTAGCCTCAGATTCTGGTTTGTCCTTCCATTTGATGAGATGTTCCATGTATACCTGATGTCAGGTAGACTTCTTCACCCTTGATTCTAAGATTCTCTCTGCTTGCAACTTGTCTTTAGGAGGTAAGGCTATGTTACTCACATCCTTCAAGACATCCACACTTTTCTTATCCAAGTCAGTGACTGGTCCTTTATACCTGATCAAATCAGCCACATTAAACACTAGAGAAATGACTAAGTCTGTAGGTAGCTCCACCTTGTAGGCATTCTTCCCATATTTTGCTAACACCTAACATGGTCCCACTCTCTTCATCTACAACTTGGTTGATGTTCCTTTCTTCAACCTAGAATTGTTGAGATGGACCATGACATAGTCCCCTACTGCAAATTGTAGATCTTTCCTAGACATATCCACCTTGGCTTTCAGCTTGTGAGTAGCCTCTATGATTGTCTTTTTCACCTGCTCCTGAATCTCCTTCATAGTCTGAGAGAAATCTTCAGCATGGCCACTCATATGCTCCATAGTTCCTAAATCTCTAAGTTCACACACACCTCTTGGGTGCATTCCATACACTATTTCAAAAGGACTTCTACCTGTAGTCCGATTCACACTGTCATTGTAAGCATATTCAACTTGTGATATGACCAAGTCCCATGTCTATCCATACTCCTTAGTGAGGCACCTTAGAAGGCTACCTCTCACTCTATTTATTACCTCAGTTTGTCCATCTTTCTGAGGATGGTAAGCTGATCCAAAATACAAGTTAGTACCAAATCTGCTCCATAGAGTTTTCCAAAAATGACTCATGAACTTCACATCCATGTCTAAGACAATGCTCAATGGCAATCCATGGATCCTCACAATCTCTTTGAAGAAAAGATGAGCAATATAGCTAGCATCATGGGTGGTCTTACAAGGAATAAAATGACTCATTTTGCTAAAACCTATCCACCACCACATAGACACTATCAAACCCTATCTTAGTTTTAGGGAGTCCTACCACAAAGTCCATGCTAACACATTCCCATGGTTTATTTGGAATGGGTAGAGGTTGATACAAACCTGCATTGCTAGCTCCCCCCTTGGCTTTCATACAAACTACACACTGCTCCACATACCTTCTAACATCCCTTGGCAACTTAGCCCAATAATAGAACCTCTGTACTAATTCTATTGTCTTGTTGATACCAAAATGACCACTAAGACTACCATTGTGCTTCTCTTGGATAGTATTCTCTCATTGAACCTTTTGGAACACATAACTGATTCCCCTTGAGCAAAAGTCCACTCTGCAATGTATACTCTGAGAATTCACTATGAAAGTGATTCTCAAAATTAGAACATACCTTATATGCCTCCGAGAAGTCTTAATCTTCTCCATAGAGATCCTTGAAACTCTCTATCCCAATGCTCTTTATTTGTACCTCTTGCACTATTAGCAACCTCCTACTTAGTGCATCTACCACCTTGTTCAACTATCCCTTCTTGTGTTTGATAGTAAATGTGAAATCCTGGAGGTATTCCATCCATTCCAAATGTCTATTGCTCAACTTATCTTGTGTGTTGATGTAGCTAAGTGCCTGGTTATTAGTAAACACTACAAACTCTTTAGGTAGGAGATAATGCCTCCACTTTCTAAGTGATTGTACTAGAGCATACAGTTCTAGGTCATAGGTAGAATACTTTTTCTTAGCTTCATTGAGCTTTTCACTAAAGAAAGCTATAGGCCTGCCTTCTTGGCTTAGTACTCCTCCTACTGCAATTCCACTAGCATCACATTCCACAGTGAATAACTTATCAAAACTAGGTAACAAAAGGATGGGTTGAGTTGCCACTTCTTGTTTTAGTTTCTCAAAACCCTTCTCAGCTTTAAGAGTCCATTTGAACTTAGTTTTTAGGCCACCTTTGATTGTATCAAGGACTGGTGCACATATGCCACTAAAATTCCTTATAAACTTCCTATAAAATTTACCTAACCCATGAAAACTCCTTACATATGTCCCTGTGGTTGGTGTAGACCAATTTAGCATAGCTTCCACTTTGCGTGGGTCCATCTTCAATGATCCTTGGGATACTACAAACCCTAAATACACAAGCTCTTTTTTGAAGAACTCACACTTTTCTAGGTTGATGGCTAACCTCTCCTCCTGCAATCTTTTAAGAACCAACTCCACATGTTTTAAATGTTCTTCTACTGTCTTGCTAAAGATGAGTATATCATCTAGATATACCACCACAAATATACCTGTGAAATCCTTAAGTACTTCATTCCTGAGCCTCATGAATGTGCTAGGGGCATTTGAGAGGCCAAATAGCATAACTCTCCACTCATATAACCCATCAGTTGTCTTGAAGGTTGTCTTCCACTCATCCCCATCTTTGATTTTGATCTGATGGTATCCACTCTTGAGATCCAACTTGGTGAAATACTGAGCTCCTCCAAGACAATCTGTCAAATCCTCTATCCTAGGAATAGGGAACCTATATTTTATTGTAATTCTATTTATAGCCCTAGAATTAGTGCATAGCCTCCACTTACCACCTTTCTTGGTTGTTAAGACCATTGGTACTACACATGGACTGATACTCTTCCTAATTAGTCCTTGGTCTAATAACTCCTACACTTGCCTAGCTACTTCTAGGTTCTAATCTGGTGTAAGCTTGTAAGCTAATTTTTTTGGAAATGAAGCCCCTGTTATGAAGTCAATCAAATGATTGATGGCTCTCTTTGGAGGTAAGGTTGCTGCTGATCCATCAATAACTATATCCTTGAACTATTCAAGCAACTTCTGGACTGCTCCTAGTATGACTATTTTCTTAGTCTTATCTTCCTCCTTGGGTTGCACCATGACCACATATCCTTCCCCTCCTTGTTGTAGAGTGTTGATTAACTCCTTTCCACTACTTAACAAGACACTAGGGGTCTTTGACTGTCCTTCATCCTCATCTGACAGTGATTGTAGTTTGAATGTCTTTCCATCCTTCTTGAATGAGATAGTGTTCTCCTTTCCATCATAGATGGCTCCTCTATCATACTGCCATGGTCTGCCCAATAGAAGATGGAATGCATCCATGGGTAACACATCACAAACAAAACTTATCCTTGTATCCTCCAATGGAGAACTCCACCGTTGTTTGCTCATTTACAAGAACAAACTGCCCTTTGTTCAACCATGTCACCTTGTAAGGACTAGTGTGGGGTATCTTCTCCAATTTTAACTTCCTTACTACCTCCTCAGAGATATTGTTATCAGTAGACCCTAAATCTACTATAACCTTGCACACCTTTCCAAGTATTTTGCATCTTGCCCTGAATAAGGCTCTCCTTTGCTTTGGTTCTTCTTTGACTAGTTGTCTGATTAGAACCCTGCTAAACATCAAATTATCCCCCATTTTTTACATAATGTGACTAACCTTTGGTGAATTGACACTCATGGTGTCCTCTTGAGCATATGCTACTCTCTTTTCTGTATTTGATGAAGATACTTTCCCCAGGCACCTATAATTTGGATGACCTACTTGACCATAGTTTTAACACTTCATAATAGCAAAGTATGAGTTACTTCTGCCTGCTCCTCTTCCTCTATTTGAACCTCCTTGAGGTCCTCTACCTCTTCCATAGCCTCCTCTAGAAGTTGTTTCAATTCCATGCTTTGTGAGTTTAGACTCTCCCTGACTTCTTTGTTCAGTCCCTCTACTTTGGTATCCACCTCTATGTCCTCTTTGATCTCTTCCTTTACCTCTACTTTTAGAAGCCTGATCTTGTTTACTCTTACTCCTCTCTTTAATCTTTATAGCCAATTGATAACATTGGTGCACTGTTTTGTCACTTAGAAGAGTCATCTCTTCTTGAATGTTCCACTTCAAGCTGTAAAGGTACCTAGCGACCTTAAAACTTTCATCCTCTATAACATTAGACCTCATGCAAAGTTTTTGAAATTACTCTGTATATGAATTTACATCTTGGTATTTTTGTCTCAAGCTCTATCTTTTCTTGTGCAACTGAATTTCATAATCATCTGGCATGTATGCTTCTCTCACTTTGGTAACCATTCCCTTCCAAGTAGAAATAGGCTTCTTGCCTTCCTTTTCTCTCTCTGTCTAAATGAACTTCCACCATGTCAAGGAAAAACCTCTTAATCTTGACTTTTCCACCTTCACCTTTTATGCTTCAGTGACTCCATCACACTCAAAATGGTTTTCCATTCCCTCTATCCAATCCATGACTAGATCAGCTTCCATTTTCCCACTAAACAGTGGTATGCCTTCAAGTGCTTTTCCACTCAAAGCCTTCAATGCCTTCAAGAAAGGCTCTTCTTGCAAAATAGGGTTAGGTTCAGGGATCTTGTCTTCCTCTGTAACCTCTTCTTTCTTTGGTACCCTTCCTTTCAACTGCACATTACTCATTGCTTGCTCAAGTTGGGCTATTCTTTCCCTCAATAGCCTATTGTCTTCTTCCTGTTCTTCGACCATCTTGGCCAATTCTGCATTTGTCACCATGTCAGTAGAACCACTAGACTCAACCTTTGACATATATTATTCTATCCCAAATCTTTTGTTGCTCTAATACCAATCTGATAGGGAGGTTGGATGAAACAATCACAGTTTCATGCTCTAAGTCTTGTTGGAAGTCTTCTAAGGTGTCTCTCTCCACCACTTCAACCTATAGGACCTTTCTTTACTTAGGATCCCCTGGTTTTTCCTTGCCAACCCCAACTACCAACATAATTCTTCCTACCAAGTCCACCTTGGTACAAATTTGCAACTCTACACTTAGCCCTTAATCCACCCTAAAGACTATAATCCTCCAAAATTTTGAATTTAATCTTGCAGGGGTGTGGAGGTATTTCTAATGACTACAATCCATTCTATTGTGGTTCTTGAAGGTCCACCTGACTCCATTTCTTGGTCGCTTCCACCAAACCCTCATTTAGGTCTTGAAAGGCTACTAGCCCTAGGAGCCCCAATTAGGCCTCCTCTGAGAAATTAGGTTAGTTCTCAAAAATTTCCAAAGAACACCCCAATCTTTTTTTGGGATTCTTGGTTCATATGCCCACTTCTCAAATATTTTTGGGGTCTTGGGCCTTAGCTGTCCGTACAACGCCCTAACATGAAAATGGCCAAAATTAGGTCTTTTAAGCCCTTTCCTGGCTTCTTTCAAACTGTTAAACTTTCCTCACATCAGATGGATTGATGGAGCTTCCTCCTCTATGCTATGCCATGGAAAGACACTCATCTATCTTCTTCAAGCAGTGATTTGTCAAAAATTTGACACCCCTACAATTTAAGTGCTCTACACTAAGGTCTTCTCTAGCCGTACTCTTTCTTGGCTCGCCTAGGGCAAGACTTTTCCAACAGCTCTTGTGCTTTCAAAGTAACTAAACCCTACTATATTTACAACCATGGAGTTTAGTCACTGTTCCAAAGGGTCGTACAATTTGTATGGTGGGAAAGTGAACTAACACTCCATTTTCTCAAAACTGCCTGGTTCAGACCAACAATAGTATAAAAACAAACTAATTACAAAACAATGCTTGAAACTGAGAAAAGAGCCTAACTAATGCCACACAAAGCTTGAAGAACAACTATACTAAATCCTACACAAGTTACAAAGCCATGATCAATCCATTATAACCTCACTTCAATGCAAAAATCAGAAAACTCACTCTCAAACACAATTGCTCTCCTTGAATTCACAAAACTTCAAACATCACAAATACTTCCAACCCTACTCCAATGTGGAGGCATTCCATAAATAGGGTCCTTAAAATAGTTATCCTCTTCCTTGGGCTCTTCTTGGCCACTTGTAGCTCCAATTGAGCATTATTTGCAAAAATTGAAAAGAAACTCCTAAAAATCCTAAAAGGTCAAAACCTTATTTGAGCAAAAGCCTTAGGATTATCCATTGGTCAACATGACCTTCATCAGATGATCAACATCCAAACAAAAATTCCATTAAGGCTTACATTTAAATGAACTAAGTTTTATTGCTTAGTTGTCCTAGACAACCTATGAGATAAACTATGGGTGCTCCTGCACCAATTTCGCTAGCTGGTCATTCACCATAACGTTCAATAAGGGAATCATTCAAAGGTCAATGGAGGTCGACGACAAGAGATTCCTCAAGCAAATTGAGTTGTAACTGCCTTGTAAATGGTCTTTATTGTTGTTGAGAAAATGCAAGAGTTACTGTTGTGCTAAATCTACCTTAAGACAAATATTTCTAACCAGATTCCATGCATGTGTAACCGCCTCTCCACTTTCTTTGCTTTCCCTAAAATGGCATCCTCCCACTTCATGGAGTTTATCGCCTTGCTTAGTTAGTAGTATAAATAAGATTCAAATTCCCCTTCCCAAAAGGTTGCACGATCTGATGATGTACTTGCATTCTTAGTTTTCAATAATACAGTTACACTGCTTTATTATACTCATATTTTCCAATGAATAAAATGAAGTTATAAGTTCGTGCATCTGATTTTACATTAGTTTTAGAGGATACTCATCCAAGGGGACCCACTTGGTGAGTATTTTTTCCTTTATTTTAGTTTATTTTAGTTATTACTTTATGTTCAGTAATTCCATTCGGTGACTATTCCTGCAGCCAAAGCAAACAAAGTAGTTTTCTTTTTGTTTGCTCAGATTTTTATTTTTGTCATGCATTTCAGCTTAGTATAGTTGTTGATTGATGTTCAACATTTATGTTATTCCTTTCCAATAAATTTACTTTTAATATTGTGTCTTTCTTAGTTGTAGAATGAAAATGGCTACTTTGGATCCTTAGTGCATATACTGTGCTGACCCATTTCAAGTTTACGTCCCTAAGTTAAGTTAAATACACCTTCATGATGATTGAAATGGTTATTTAGTTTAGATGTCCAATATCTGAATCATAGCTATAAGGGCTTATTTTTTAAATCATTGTTGCAAGCCAAAACTACCAAAACCATTGTAGAGGATAGTTGAAGGCCCGAGGATACCCCAAGGCTATTGGACACGAGAAGCCAGTAGGTCTGGTACAAGTGATATGCTCAAGGAACCAAACCTATAGAAGTGTATAGTTTATCGAATTGTCCACCTCTCAAAAAAAACTATCCAAGATCATAATATAAGTGCACTAGGATATAGTGCCCCCTAGGTGTATACTATTTGGTGTTCTACCATCCTTTGTATCAAACCTGTGTACTAGTCCTCCCTCCAGGTGTGCTCACTAGCTTTTTTGGATGAGTACTAGTGCAACTTTAAGCATCATATTTTTTCTAACCAATGGGACTCGTGAATATAGTAGCTTCACCAGATCAATCTATGCCCTCACCCTCTCATCATATATTGGTCCACAAAGGCAATACTGCATGTCTTCTTTCATCTCACGAAATGATCACTCCTCTCAGAAATATACTCACTCACCCCGAAGGGGAACTCAAAGTATGTGGTGTACGTCCTCTAGTGTGATAGTCATCTCTCCAGTCGGTAGATAGAATGTACAAGTATCAGCATCCCAGTGCTCTACTAGCGCCATCAACATCGCATCATGGTACATCATGGGGGGCATGAGGTACGCCCAATATAATCCTATAGTCTGTAGCATCTTTGTGTCTTGCACTAAAAGAGTGGGGGCTAAATCTCTTAGTAGACTGATCTTCCTACCACCCAGATGGTGACAGGAATGAGTGGGAACCTAACAAAAAAGAAAAATTATGTCCTATAAGCAATATAAAACTATTCAATTTTAACATCAATAATCATAAAATTGTACTAAAATTTTCCCTAGTGTGCTTTCCTAAAGGCCCTAAACACTTTTGAACCCTTTTGGGACACTTCACAAAGAAACGGGACACTTTGCAAAAAAGTGGGACACTTTGCGAACAAAAAGGACACTTTGCGAAAAAAGGGGACACTTCGTGAAAAAAAAATCCAAGGTCCTAAATTAACCTATAAATGCATAAAATCATAAAATTATTGTGTAAGGACAAAGCGAAGGTAGAAGAATCAACTAACCTCATGATGATGCTCATTGTGTACCACCTGGTCCCACAACACATCTAGTCTTGCAGGCATGTAATCCCATCTACTAGGCATCCTTCACTATTCTTCAATCACTCTCAAGCTACAACAAGGTAAATGATTAAATTAGTTAGAATTCACTTCTTTTTTCTCTTATGTAAGTTAAAACTAGGGTTTTTACTATATTAGGGTTAAAAAGAGCACTTCATTAAAATCAACATAAAAAATTCTAGAGAGCTATGTTTTCAACGCCATTTGTTGCGTTGAAATCATGATTCCACTCCCGACATCATCAATCATCTACTTATGTGTCATGATACTTGGAAATTCCCTATGATATGACTTACCCTATTCGACATAGTTAGATTGCTAACTTGATTCCACCTTTGTAAGCAAGCGGAATCAACAGGTGGGGCATACATTTTCCCCTGAATGTGATTTCTAGATAGATGTTTGATAAGAGGATTTTTGGACAGCTAACGGATTTGTGTTGCAAGATGTGGTTCCTAACATTGTGGTTTTGCAAATAACTACAATGGGGGCTTCATTCCCCCATATCATAATTGAACTTATATGTGTATCATTTTATGAAACATAGGTCATCATTGGATTCCATTAGCTTACATATGCATGTAGAGTCACAAGGGTGCTAAAGTGGGGGCTAAATGTAGTGTAGAAAATTGTGCACTCTTGAAAAAAGAGGAAATTTCATACTTAATTTGGACTTTTTTGGAACCCTTGCATTAATAACCCTTTAAAATCACTATTTATAGGCCCCTAAGACCCATTATTTTTTATCTCAAGGCTCATTTCACTCAAAATTCATATAAAATCATCCAAAATATCGAAAAACCCAAAAACCCACCTCAAAAAGCTAAGGTGGGACTCATTCGCCACCTTGGGCGAATGAGTCCCCTTAGGTGGGACCCATTTTCCAAGTGTGGTGAATGAGTCCCATTTGGCATTTTTTTTCAAATTTGAGTGGCAATTCACCAATTTAATTCAAGTTTTTAGTGACTATTAGCCTTTGAGATCTAAATAATGGTCAATTAGGTGTCAATGCGTATAAAAGAAATCTTCTAAGTCATTTTTCACAATCCAAGTATCTCTAAGTCATTTTCAAGAGAAAAACTCAAGGAGTCAAGTGTTGAGAATCATTCACAAAAGTATTCAAATTTCAAGAGCAAGTAAACTTGAAGCATTGGAGCAACATTAAAGCATTTTTCTAGGTCTTCAAGCTCACTTTTGTTGTGCATGTTTTGCACACATGCCCCGCCAAAGGCAGGGACCCCCTATTTTTTGCTCCTAATGACTTGTTCCTTCTCTTGTTGGGTCATTTTTCCCCCACCTCGCTTTATGTTCCCTATTTCTAGAGTCCAAGTGGGTCACATGCCTTAGAATGATCAAATTCCCCTTAACCAGATTCACCAACCTAATTTTCACAAAGTCTTTTTCTTTCACGAAAGTTCCCCTGCAGGTTTCCCTTCGCTCGTTGCCTCGATGTCCTCCAAGCCTCATGGGCCCGCAATTGTGGGTTGCCTCATGTGGGTCATTTCTCATGTTTCACCACTGAGTAGTGACTAATGCCAAACTTCCCCCCGCATGGCAAGAACCACACTTAGTTTCTTCATCCGAGCCTTGACCAAGTATCCAAACAAGTGTGGGTTTCTGCATCTCACCTAACCCAGGTCCACTATACCAAGAAATCAATGCACACCATTAATGGAAATTGTCCTATAAGAACTGCTCCCTACCCTTCATTTTAACCTAAGGCATTCGAATCTGAGAGAGAAACAAAGTCTCTTCCTTCCTTTTTCCACTTTTTGCCTTGCTCCTATTGACTTGGTCCCTATTCGCTTGCTTCACTTTTTACTTCATTTTTTGATTTTGGGGACAAGTTTCCTATGGATTTGAGATGCTTCTATGATTCCTAAGTGAACTTCCAAGGTTTCCTTGAGTTTTGAGAAATTGCAAAATTTCCTTGCGGATCATCATCCCTCCATCACCGTCCATAGGAACTTCCTTGCAGGTCATCGTCCCTTTGTCGTCATCCACGAGAACTTCCTTGCAGGTCATCATCCATCATCTTCCATCCACCTGTTGTTCATTATCCATCATCCACCCACACCCTTGAGCCCACATTTATGATCCAAATGTGGAACAATGATGAATATTATGATCTTTTAATGATGAATGGATGGATCTAACAATGAGTTTGTAGGATTTGACTAACATTTTCCTTGATTTACATATGAAAGAACTTACTGCACCTCTTGTGTGCAGGATTCATGGAACCAAGCTAAAGGCATAGATTTTGTTGTGCTCAGAGGGTGATTGCGACCACCAAAGGAGCCACTTATCTGAATATTAACATCAATGGGAGTTCCACCTAATTGAATAAGCTCGCTTAAGAATCTGTGTCAGACAATACTAAGTTGAGAAATTCTCTCAAACAAGGAACACAAAGGATTTGTTTTATTTTCCACCAAATGATGATGATTGTTAGAAGTTGACCACTAGAATCAAGAAAAGCATAACTTATTTTTCAGTAACACAAATTTGCAACAAGATTCAATGAAGAAATGTTCCGAACATCTCAGACAAAGGGCATCTTCCTACAAGTTTTCAGCTACATCAAAGAAGGCAGTCACTACAGGACAAAATTGCTACACTGCCAAGGTCTCTAGATGACAAAATAGGCTACAAGATAAAATAGGGAAGAGGGCAAACTAGCCTATTTTAAATTGAGAAATATTCGGGGTAGGTGAAACCCTAACTTGTATTGAATCTAAGTCACACATTGTGAATTAATCCTAGCCATTCATTTGGGATTTGGAAAAATATAAATAGGGGCTTGCCCCTCATTTGTAAATGGTTGGAGAACCAGTGTAAAGAGAATTTTGTAGCAATAAAGAGGAGCATTGCATAATTTTATGGATTTTTCTTTTGAGTTTGTTCATTATGCATGCATGGTTCAACTTCCATGTTAGATTTAGTTGCAGTTTCTTGAATGGTTGTGATAATGGTGTTTTTTGTTATGGTATTTGATAAACTTTTAGCCCATACTTTTGGGTTGATGACAAGTTGTGCAAATTTAGCTTGGGCTTCCTCATTTCATTGTTGCAACTTAGTTAAATTGTATGTTCATGAAGTGCACATACAATCTGAAAATCTACAGTCTTTAGGAGATTGCACTGGTTTTGTGTAGTTGTAGGTTCTCTTGGTCAAGCAAAACTAAGTTTATAGGAAGTTTTTCTACTTTAGCAGCCTCCATTATTACTATTCATTCATAGCTTAGATTTAGAATAGCTCTCTCAACCCTTCCTCTTTTGCAATTTCTTTTAGTCTTTTGTTAGAGTAGGGTCTCAAGCATCACCACAATGCTAAATTTGATGAGCATGGTGAGTTTCAACTTGTTGTTTTGAGTGAGTAGCCACTGTTCATTCACTTCTAGCACTTTGAAACTCCATTTGTAGACCCAGCTTCCCATGCTTTGTAAACCATAAAGGTCAAACTATGATTACTAGCAAATCACATCAACCAACTGAACTATTCCAAGCATTGTCATGACCTGACACCTGAGAGACCTTGGGGTAGTAATCTGGAAATTATTTGCATATTTCTACCTTTCAAGAGAGGTAGCATACTTGTATGCTACCTATGTTGAGAAGGTGCAAAAGCACCCATCAACAACTTTTAATCAAGATCTAGCATTGTCAAGGGTTGATTATGGATGCCTATGGTGAATCATGATGGATTCTAGGTTGGGGAGATGCAACTAGCCATCAAACCAAGCCTAAAGACTTGTTTCCTAAGTGATTCCATCTTCCATTGTCACTCTACATTTAGCCGAAGGAAGGTATAAGCATCATTAGAGCTCATTTGGGGTGATTAGAGATCACCACAATTGAGTTATTCATCTTTACATTTCCATTCTTGTATCATATTCTTGCACAGTAGAGTAAGATTACATCATGTTTCAAATTTCTTAGTCTTAGACACACTTAAGGCGAATATTTTCATGCACATTTCTTTATTTTTATCAAGGTTTAATTACCAAACTAGGGGTTTGACTGAGGCAAACCCCCCATTAGTAAATCAAGTTGAATTTTGTTTTGCAGGTGCTTTTCATAGATTCAGATCTAGAACTCAAGTTGGAAGGAAAGAGCAGATGTTGAAGTACAAATTAGAGCTTTCAATTTTTTAAAAAGTAGAATGGGACTGACTTTCCAAGAGTGAAAAATTAGTCCCACTCTAGCTATTTTCTAGATTTGTTTGCAGATTCTGATACCCTTTTTCCTAAAACAAACTCTCGTACAAAAATTTTGATGTAGGATTGATTCGGCCAAGTTGGTGAATAATTCCCAATTGGTAAAAAAATCAACATTTCTAGGATTTCAAAGTTATTTCCATTCACTTCAAGGATTCCAAGTACACACTATTTACATTTTTGCTTTCATGTTCTATTTTACTTGCATTTCTAGGGAATTTCTAGGTCATTTTGGATTTCACACTATATTTTGCAATTCATTGTCTTTTCCAAGTTTACACTTGATGGTGAACCCCGTATTAGATATCAGTCAGCCCCTAGGACAATCCCTTTGCAAGATTTAAATCTCCTTTACATTGAAATCTCAAGGGTTTTTTCTTGAGTGAAGAGTAAGGAAATAGCCTCTCTCCTTTTAAGTCCAAAACCCTAGAAGCAAAAGAGAGACCCATATTTTCTTGTTTTCATCATGTTCCTACAATGGGTAGTTGTACTCAAACTTCGGGATACACTCAAAGTCAAGAAGGAAATAAAATTATTCCTCTACAACCATAGCTTTTATTCCTACATATACCAATCCAACTATTACTACAACAATGCAACCAACCCACAATATCACTCCAACTTTGGGTATTTCCACTAGGAATCATTTTAACTTTGCGAATTCAAACATCATATAGGTTAGATGCATAGGAAAATTGAGAGGGGGGGTGAATCAATTATATACTTAAAACATTCAAACCCTCAATATCTTTTTAAACCCTTATCATGCATTAGCAGAATGTAAAAATAGGAAACAATAATGCAAACACATCCAAACACATAAGAACACTAGTAGATTTACATGGAAAAACCAAGAAGGGAAAAAACATGGTGAGGATTATCTCACATATATATGGATTGCAACATAAAATACAATTATGCTCACTACCCAGAAAAAGAAGAAAGGCTCACTGCCTAGAAGAAAGAAGATAGAAGAAGACTATTGCAAAGAGATTCACTATCTCAAGGAAATAGGATAAATCCACGACTAAAACTTTATTCCATCCACAACCTTTGGCTCACTACCTCTAGTAACTTCAAGCACACTAAAAAAGTAGACCCTTCTACTCACTGAATTGGAGTCATAGGAAGTAAGCTCATACTTAAATCACCAAACTTAATCAAATTCACATCTTTCACACACCTATAGATCCACACACATCTCCAACATTTTACCTCACTTATATACCATCCTTGACCTAAACAATATCAATTAGGTCGACATTAATGAAATGTATGCACCTAAAATGTGCAACACCAAAATAGATCAGAACCAAACACCTCCACGGTGGAAAGAAGTGAAGGATGTACACACCAAGGGTTAACTAGGACCCAAATATACATCACCACACTACACAACACATTCATTATCCACTGGGTACCTCCGCAAATAGCGCTAGCACACTAGGTTGGAAAAACTTGAACTAGCACTACAAGCGACCACACACATGCTTCTCTAGGTAACATAGACCATATAGCAACACTTCACAATATCCACACAACATATTATAATATTCTAGCATCATCAAAATATTCTACAACTCTGCCACAACCACCTGAAACTAAGAACACCATCATTATGTGCAACCAGACATACTACCATAGAACACAACTTGCTAACCAACCTTATAGAACACCTCAACACCTAAAACCTCAAGGGAAGGAGGTTATAGAAAATATAAGAATGTTACCAAATTCACAAGAAAAGAAACCTTACTATGGAGAAATGAGGAGCAATCTCATTTCTCCCAAATAACCTTCTATGCAAACAAACTATTAAAAACAAATTTCAATATCATATGATCCAGAACCTGAAACTCTAAATATAGAGCCTATGAACAACTCTAATCATCATATCCAACCCATACAAGCATAAATTCAACCATGAATAAATGTGTAGCTCAACACAGAACACACCTCTTTCACACTACACACTCTTTTATTCATTTTTTTCTCAAAAGCACTTGGAAACCAAGTGAACTTATTGCAATTGCATTACAATCATACAAAACATCATTCACAACACTAATGAAATCACCACAACACCTTCTTATCAAACCAAAACACTAATGGAAGTACCACCAACAACTCCAACACTAGAAATCTCCAACAATCTCCATATTATTGACATTAATTACCAACACCATCAACTATTGACATTAATGACAACACCAACAACATACTTGCAACAATATATCCAAACCCCCCGCCTCTCACAAACTTACAATATAGTTGTCTCCCTAGCACATATACACCTCCACCATATTCCCCTCCATCTCAAAACACAACCAATGATTCTATCATAAACCAACTCTTGCAAAATGTCAAATCCCTTCAACAACAAATAGCAAAATTGAACCAAAACCAAATTGAACAACCTTCAAAATAGGTCAAAAGAATCTCATTATCATTGGAGATATTGAGAGAAAAAATTCTACAAGTCATAGATATACCTAGATTTGAGAAATATAGTGGTAAAGGAGATCCTAGCAACCATGTGTCGACATATACAACCTTATGTAGTGACTTCATTTCTGAATATATTCTCTTTGCTAAGCTTTTTCCTAGGTCCTTAAAAGATACAACCTTGGAATGGTTTTGTTCATTAATAAATCAATCCAATCATTTAATGAGCTTTTTTATGCCTTTCTAAACCATTTCTAAGTACACATTGGTCCTAAGATGGCCCTACCTAATTTGATGTGATGTACAAGAAAAATATACTTGCAATAGCATATTTGCCTACTTTAGTGTGAGTTAGAGAGTAAGTTCATACTCTCACTAAAGTGGGGGCTAAATGTAGTGTGATAAATTGTATACCTTTACAATTTCACACTTTGTTTGGGTCCCTTAATTTATTGGACTTAATTAAGATTCTAATTTTTCAAATTATGTATTCAAAAGCCTTATTATTCTTACTTTCTAAAAGGGAGACCAATATTTAATTAATGTGTAGAGGAGAGGGACCAACTACTCAGGATCCTACGTCACAGGAGGGTGTAGAATAATCAACTTCCCTAATCTACCTCATGCTATGGATTGTCTAAGATAAGTTTGATATTTCAAGAGGGAAGAAAAGGATGGAAAACTAATCTATCACTGTCCTTTTGTTAACCCAAGAGTTCAAGAAACTAGGTGAGAAAATTCTTGAGTCTGGATTGTGTAACCTAGGCAGCTCTCTACCAAAGGACTCCAATGCAAAAGACAAACAATAGCACAACGCGCTAGTGTCCCAGTTAGGCATTGGCATTCATACGGACAAGGAGTATGAATTATAGTCAAAACTTAATAGGGAATTCACTAACTACCTAATAAGTATAGTTTTATGCAATGACAAAAAATATAAAAGAGCTAAACTACTGAAATGACAAGAATAATACTTTAACTTAAAAGATGGAATTTGATAAGAAAAAAGGTTGTAGAAACCAAACTTACAGTTGGTCCAGCCTCCCGCAAACTCCACACGAATGAACACCTACACACAAGAGAATGGGGAAAATGTTGTGGCTGTTTCAAGGCTTGCTACAGTTAAACCCCCGTTTCAGTGTTCCCACCTCCATGGACAACTAGAATAGCCACAAATAGAGAAAGTATGATAAAGGAAAGTGTTAGGGTAAATAGGATATTTACCCATGCTTAATTTTACTTAGGATTAATTATGCATTGGTTATTTGAGTGTTTTTTTTCCCATAGGGTAGTTTTCTTTCCTATTGGTATTTTCACAGCTTTAAAACCCTGTCCAATATGTAAATTATTCATCTAAATGTTATTCACTCATATTTGGTGAAATGGCCTTGTGTTTCCTCTCTCAGTTCATGTGAAGGTTATTTTTGTAGATGGTACTCCTAGGAGGTGCATGAAACCAACATGGTATTAGAGCCAACCATCCTGCTATCCTTCCTTTTGAGAGTTTTCATTATAGAGTGTTGAGATCACTATTTTCTGAATATATTCAAAAGAATGTTCATCTTTATTATCTCTATTTTTTTCTTTTGAATGGAAGAGGCTGTGATTTTCTTCTTGAAGGCTACCATTAATTTTATTGGAAGCATTTTTCAGCATTGGAAGGGGCCGATTACTATTTGGTTGGTTGCTTTTTTTGTTGGGTGTGATATTTTCCCTTCTGTGAGGCATGTTTTTGATGTTATGAAGGGCACAATCTCATTGAAAGGTGTTTTAAACTGCACCAAAGAGGCTTTGTTCAATCTAAACAACGTCTAAATCATATCCCTTTGGCTACAAAGGGGCGTTTTTCTCATTATTGGTGCAGATTTTTCCAACGTCGTGAAATTTCCTTTTGCTAGCGATAGGTTGTGCTTTGGAGGCACAATATTTTGTTGCAGAGGCATTCAAAGAGGCATGTATAATCTGATATTCTTCATTCAAGATAATAGGCTATGATTGAATATTTTGAAAACTCTTGATTTGTAGAGTGAAGGTAGTTTATCTTTATTGGTGAGGCAAAGAGTTTGAAATCTCAATTTTCTCTTCATGAGCATCTTACTTGATTGTCCCATTCATCGAGTTGGATATCCTGAAATGGATTTGGGAATAGTCCACCAGCCATTCCCCTAAAATGGAGTACACCAATCCATGCCTGTAGGTAGACCCATGCGTAGGAGGGAAGCCTGATCTATTTTGCAGAGTGATCGACCTATTTAAAAACCTTCAAATTTCATTGGTGGCATTGTGTGATTTCTATGTGGAGAGAGGTGCTTTTTTATTGGGGGATGATTCAAGCCTTTGATAGGTCACCATCTATTTGAAGCAAGTCATGATTCTATTACTAAAGCCTATTTATATGTGAAGGCCATAATTTCAAATTGAAAATGGCAGACTAGAGGCATGATTCAACCTGTTGTGAGGTATTCTCAATGAATTGTTGCCTTCTCTTCCAATACCCCTCGAACTGAGGTGATTTTATGTTCTGGAGGAATCATTTTCCCTTCAAGTTGTTTCCCTATTTCCTTGTTGCAAGCATTTGAATCAAGTGGAAATCATAAATATTCTTGTTTGAAGGGTGTTGGTGTTAGAAATCAATGATTTGATTGCTATTTGAAAGGTTCGATTTGGTGATTGAAATCTACTTTTGTCTTTGGAAGGAACTGCAATTTTGAGTTTAAAGGTCAAAATCCTTATTGGCTTTGATGGAAAATATTTAAGTTAAATTTTATACTTTATAAAGTTTGAGATAAAATATCTATCTAGGGTTTCATTTTTGTGTAGTGGAAGGAGGTAGGCCCAAGTTGTTTTTTGGAGTTCTTGTTGGAACTTTAAGCCCACATTGGCAATGTGTGGCAATTTTTTGCTCTTTAAATAGAGTTGTAGTGCCTTTTATTGGTGTGAGAAAGTCTCATAGAAGGTTATCTTTTTTTTGTGCTTGTGCATTCTTTGGAGTTGTTTGGTGAGTGATTTGGTGCAGGAACCCAGTAAGGTGTTTTTTTTTTGCTCAATTTTTTCAGATGCTCAGCCCTCTTTTGCATTATTGCTTCTTGAAGAATTTTGGGAAGGCTTCATTCACAGTATTTTTGGGAGTTTCTAAATATTGTTGAAGGTTAATGTATTTGTAATAGTTTATTATGGGTTTTTCATTTCATCTTGTTGTGATTATGTTGAAAAATGGAAACTATAAAAAATGGAGAGATGGTATCATAAAACATCTCAAATGGCTTCATTTGTTGCCACATTTATACAATATTGTTTCCCTTCCTGGTGCTGATAGTAAGAAATTTGCATGGAGTTGAAAAAGGGATCATGTCCTAGGAGTTATTAAAATGTATATTGATGATTCCACTTTCAATGCTATTGATCATTTTGAGTGTCCTTATATTCTTTGGACTAAAATTTAAGAAATATATAGAGATTCTGATACTCAACTATTCCCATATGAACCTATTTTAGATTGTCTTGTGCCTCTTCATTTTTCAAATAGGATACCCTATGATCACGCTACTATGCAGGAGTTTGAAGTTTTGAAATGCTTTGAGTCTTTAGATGAGGATGATGAGGGTTCTTCAGATGTTCCTTCTTCTCCATCAGGGACAATTGATGTACCTTCACCTTCAATGATTCATTGTGAGGATTCATTGATTGAGGCTCATATCATTCATGTTCAACAGGACCATTCATCTTGTGTTGATGATTCACTAAGCACGTCCAATGATTCATTACAACAATTATTTCATTGCCTTCCTGATTGGGATTCATATTTTCCAGACATTGGTTCATTCTTCGTGGAATCTCACATTTCAGATTTGAAGGACACATTTGAGGGGTTATCTCTCCTCTTTGATGATATTTATTGCACAACTGTTGTCAAAACCATCTTTGTCTTTGGATATTGTTCAGAATCAGTTTCCAATAGTACCTTGTTTGTCACCTTCTGTTGTGATTGGGCATGTTTCTGATTGGTTCATGGCATCATCTTCCAAAGTCTTGGTGACACATGAGTAGACTCCAAAGACATCATCATACATCTTCATGCTTCTTTCTTTCAGTTCCTATCTAGAATGGGAAGCATACCTATATTTTTATTTGGTTTTGTTTCTTCCAAAAGGGAGACAAGTTGTTTGTCGACATTGCATCATGTTTTGTCCTCAGGCACTTACCATTTTTGCAAGTGATTACACATTATGGGGAGCCTATATGTTCTCTCTATTTCCCTCTTATGGGTGGGTCATTGATTGTATATACATGATGTATGTATTCCTTGGGGGGTGTGATTGAGTCCTCCATTCATGCATCATTTTTTGTTTTTCTTTTTTCTTTTAGAGAGGGGTTTTTTCCCACAGGTTTTTTATCCTTTTCTCCTGCTATGAGAATTGTATTGTAAATGGGTACCTAACATGGTTGTGTAGCTAGGACCCATATTGTATTTTCATTTTTGCATAATAATCTCCCTAAGTTTCACTTAATGAGGGGTGTTAAGGTAAATAGGATATTTACCCATGCTTAAGTTTACTTAGGATTAATTATGCATTGGTTATTTGAGTGGCTTTTTCCCATAGGGTAGTTTTCTCACCCATTGGTATTTTCACGATTTTAAAAGCCTATACAATATGTAATTATTTATCTCAATGTTATTCACTCATATTTGGTGAAATGGCCTTGTATTACCTCTCTCAGTTCCTGTGAAGGTTATTTTTGTAGATGGTGCTCCTGGGAGGTGGATGAAACCAACAGAAAGCACTAAAAGGAAGAATACCAAGCAATGCTAACAACAAGATGCTGCATAAACCAAATAATGATGCTAAGTAAAATGGATATCACCTCCCCAACAAAATTCCCCCAAGCACGTGGAGGGAGATACGAGCTCCCAAGTGAGTGCCACCATTGTAGTGACAATGAGAGGAGAAAAAATAGTGGAGTATTAGCTTGGTGCTTCAATAATGGTGGAAAATGTTGTGAAATAAAGTGTGTAAAGGATCAAGTGAGAGTCAAGAAGTTAAAAAGATCAAATTGAATGAAGAAGATAGACATTTGAAGGTGAATAGGATCTCAAAAGAGTCATTCAAGGTTGCTCAAGGGAATAGGGGTGTTACACTTTATCGCCAATGGAGAAGTGTAACACCTCTCTAAATTCTAGAGGTAGTAATCCTATCAGGACAATAGTGTGTCATGCAAACATCCACATGTCATGCTAGTGTCCCCGACCTAAAATCCCCCACCGACACTATAGACAACTTCCAAGTGGGTAGAAAGCATATGGATGAGGTGGAAAAGCATCATCAATTTTTATTTTCTAAGGTAAGGGGCATAAATAGGGAATTTGCAAGGGGTGAAAATTCACTCAATTACATTTTTCCCCCACTTTAGCGAGCATATGTGCTACCAAATATGAGGTAAATTACATCAAAATAGTTCAAAGAAAGTATACCTACACTGTCAAAGAAGTAGACTACAATTTAATCCTCCCAAAAGCACAGGAAGAAGAGATGGCTCCATAGGTACTCGGTCCCGAGGAGAGTTGAAAAAAATGTGCCATAGGTTCACAAACTTACGGGAGGTGAACAAAGAGGCTTTGTAGGTGCTTGGTCCTATAGATTTGAACAAAGAGATCCCGTAGGATGTAAGCGCTTCACATGTCCTCAGGCTTGCTAAGGAGGCACTCCCAAGTGCTTGATCCTTAAGAAAGACAAATGTGAGAGGCTCCGTAGAGTCTGATAGGGACTTCAAGGTACTCAGTCCTACAAGGTCAATTGAAAAGCATCTTCACAAGTTCACTTGCAAAGCAACATGTTAATCCACAGACAAAACATGTTAGAAAAAAACCATGTAGGCAGAAAAACAGACAATCATGCAAACAATCAACAATTGAAATTTAAGCTTTCAAAGGGGTTCCTCAGGAACCCTTCAAAAGAAAAGGGGTCTACTCAAGAGAGCTTTGTTTGAGAGTGGTCATTTTTGAAAAGAGATACAAAATTTCACCAATGATTCTAGCATCAAGGGAGCCTTCTAAAAGATTCCTTTCATCAAGGAATTTGAAAGAAGGAATGCTCCCACACAAGGGCAAGTCCAAATTCTATCTTATGAATCTATGATGAAAGAAAAATTCATCTAGGGATTCAAGTTGAAGAATGCAATTTTTGAAAAAATATTTTGGAAAGTTAGATATTTTCAAGAAGGGATTTGTTGGCCACCAAATACACCTTTTGAAAATTGAAGCAATATGAGAGCCCCACCTTAGGATGGTGCATGCCAAACTCAGAGGCACGTGACATACTAAGGAGAGAAAAGCAAGAATGAAGGTGATGTTGTGGCCCGCAGAACATGACGAGATGTAATTGTGGTAATATTGTCGCACACGTAAGGAAAAAAACATAAGCACCACAACATCTCAAAGCATGCAAAGAAGAGAGAAATATAAAAAAGAAAGTATAAACAATGACATAACGAATAAGAGAGAGGGGGATCTGATATTTTGAGGTCATAGCTACTCATAAATATAAATAAAGAGATATAATAATATATAAATGAACTATCATCAATGCCCTACTATATTAGATCATGTGAAAAAAAAATGAAAATAAGAAATTGGGTCAACATGGAAGGGGAGCCTAAAAGCCCCCAACAGTTTGCATCGTCCCCAATTGTCAAAATTCAAGGCACAATAAAGAGAAGAATGATGTGACAAATAGAAGAATTTTTACAAAACAAAAACACGGACTATATCCAAGTACCTCTGAGGGTGACAAGGGTCCTCCAAGAACATGTAAGAAAAGCATGATGGAACACAACACACACACAATCTAATCTACAGATAAAGAAGACACACCCCCTAGTCCTCATCAACCAAGATGTTGTCATTCTCCCAATCTAGATCGTTGTAAGGGGAGGGTAGATGATCCTGCAAGGGTGGGATAGCAAGGGGGTACATTTCAACTCTCCTACAACAACTACCAAGGAAGAAGGCCCCTCAAGGTCTTCTTCACTCAGTTCTTGTGAGGTAAATGTCAATGATCTTGCAAAAATCACTGACAAAGCTAGGACATCATCTACAAAGTTGAACATGCACTTTATGATAGTGTCATGTGTCAACTGAGCGAGCGATGAAGGATGCGCCTGAGATCCACTACCAACTTCACTAAAGGACTCAGGGGCAGTGACAAACTTCGAGGACAATAGGGTTGCCTCTGTCACTAGGATGGTGCAAGCCAATGCAGAACCAACTTCTGAAGAAGGTGATCCCTTCTTCTGACTCCCATTAGAATTGGGGTCGTCCTCCATCTTTCGCTTCATCATAGGATATGAGATCCCCACAGATGAAGCAAAAGGTGAGGAGGAAGAGGAGAAAACTACAATAGACACCACCAAGGTATTTGGCATGTCCACAAGTTTGGGAAAAGGTGGGATGTTTGGAAGGGACATCAAAAGAGGAGGTTCAGCCAAAGGAGCAATGAATACTTGTACCCTCTTAGGGTGAGGATCATTCACATTCGCAAGGGTAGTCAGAAGTAAGATTGAGATGGAGGTAACTAAAGCAAAAAGGGCATAAGAGGAGGACACAACAAAAGATGTCAAAGCATAAGTTGTTGGCTCCCCTTCTTTTATAGGGTAGCCTACTTAGTAGCCAGAGCCTTCCTCCAATGCTTACACTCATGTGCAAGGCAGTTCTTTGACTCTAGGAGCTAGAAGTTGCAACCTGAGGAGGAACGTGTTGGAAGAATGGAAAGAGGAATGAAAGTGTTGTCATTGATTTCAATCGGTCAGTTGGTTATCTACTAGTTTTTGTTGACTGCATATGTTGAGGATATTGAGAAAATTGTATTAAAAGAATATTACATGTATCCAGCTATTGAGGATGTTGAACTGATACTTGTGAACTATATTTTTCTATGTTCTGGTTGAGGTCTCGGAGAATTGTTGTTGGTCTAGATTTCTCTTTAATGAAGTCTTATGACTTGTGGTTCTAGATTTGTGTTGCCCTGGTTCTATTAAAGATGGTTTCAGCATTTAGAAGTATCGAGCTTAATTGATCTATGTGTTTTACACTGGTTTGGATGACAATGTGTCAAGCACTATCTTCGAAGTTAACAAAGTGTGTTGGATCTATTATGGGTCTCAATGAAGCGTGTGTTTTGGTCGCCTTCATTCTAATTCCACCTTAGGATGTTTGGCACCAACTTAATTTGAATTTGAAGTTGGATGACTGACTTTGTATTTTTTTCAAGGTTGGAGATAGTATAAATACAGAATGTTCTAGTAATGAAAATTGTACATAAGAAAAGAAGGAAGATAAGTGAAATAGCATACATGAATTTGATGCTATTTTGAAAGTGTGTGAGTTATATGTGTGGTTGATTAGTGTGAAGCTTAATGTTGAGTTTCTAGATGTAGTGAGCAGAAGGTGAACTTTATCATTCAAGAAAGTTGATCAGTGATTGTGGTGGAGTCCTTTGTTGCATTGGGATTATTGTCTCTCTGTAACAAGTATTCTTTGTCTTCTTTATATCTTTTTGGCAGTGAGCCCTCTGAGTTGGAGCCCTACAAATAGTGAGTGTAGACAATGAGTACTTATTTCAAGAAGTGAGCCTTGTCTCAGGCAATGATCCTTATTTTAGGAAGTGATCCTTTTTGTAATCAGTTTTGATATTCTCTATAATGTGATTTAATCCTCACCATGGTTTTTCCCTCATTGATTTTTCCATGTAAATATAGTGTTATTGTGTTTGTGCATTGGCATTTCATGGTTAATCACTTAATTAGTTTATGTGTTAGTTCTGGTAATTAAATTTAAGGTTATAATATATGGCAATTGATTCACCCCCTCTCTCAGTTGTCATATCCACCAATTGGTATCAAAGCTTGGTTCCTTGGTGAAGAGCTTAACCGCTTAAGGAAGGTCTGGGATGGCTAGAAAAATAGTCTTTGATTATCCAAGGTTTGATAGAACTAATTATGGTATATGGAAAGTATTGATGGAACAATATCTAGAGTATTGCAGATATTATGTAGAAAAATCTTATAAGAATCCCTACACTCCTCATGCTAATGGTCCAAGTATACTTGAAGAAATTAGAGCACATGAAGTGAATAATAAGGAAAATTTCATCTTGAAGAATAGTTTGGTACATTATGAGTTGATTAAGATTCAGAATTTGAAGACAACTAAGGAAGTTTGGAATTCTTTAGAAAGAACACATGATGGTGATGAAAGGGTAAAAGAGGAAAAATTATAAAATTTGGAAACACAGTTTGATCTTAAACATATGTCTAAAGATGGGAATGTTAAATCCTATGTACAGAGATTGGATGAAGTAGTGGCTGGAATGTGCTCTCTTGGCACTACTATAGGTGAAACCAGAATTTTAAAGAAGATTCTTAGAACTCTTCTTGGTGATTATAGTGAAAAGGTGAGTGTTATTGAGTAGACTATAGATTATAAGGCTTTTACTAAGGATTTGCTACTAGGATTTTTGAAATCTTATGAGATGAGGAAGCCAAATCTAAGAAGTGGAGGAAAAACAGAGACTGCTTTTAAAGCTACAAAAATTGAAGATCTGGATGAAGAAAACTTTGATAAAATTGAGGCTAACCTTGTAAGAAGAATGAGAAAAGGATCTAATAATTATGAAGGTAAATTTCCCTTTAAGTGCACTTTAGCTATGGATAAATTGGTCACTAAGCTGCAAAGTGTCTGGAAAGAGGAAAAAAGAATAAACAAAGATATGAGAAAGAAAAGAAAGGAAAGAAGATTAACAAAGCTTACTATGTTAATGTGAATGCTAGTATTTTAGATGAAGATTCAGAATATGAAGATTTAGATGACAATGAATGCTTGTTCTTGGTGTTTAAGGATGAACCTACTTCTACTAATTTAGAAAAAAGGTCAAAGGAGAGTCCTCCGAAGAAGGATAGGGAGAAAAATGAAGGTATAGTTATCTCTGCCCTACATGCTAAATAGGATAAAGATGAGCAAAAAAAGTAGATTGAACAAAATGAAAGAGAAGAAGATGCTCTAGTGATGTCCCCCAGGACACCAAAATATGTACAGAGGAATCATTCAGAAAGTCAGATTATTGCAGACAAGACAAAAGGTGTGTTAACTAGAAGCAAAGCTATTGCTAAAGGAAATTTGTGCTTATTCTCTAAGATTGAGCCAGAGTCGGTAAGTGAAGCCTGTGAGGATGAACATTGGAAGGAAGCAATGAAAGAATAAATTTTGCAAATTGAGAAGAATCAAATTTGGGAATTGGTCCCAAGACCGACAAACAAAAATATCATTGAATCAAAATGGGTATTTAGAAATAAGCTAAATGAGAATGGAAAAGTTGTCAGAAATAAAGCAAGGCTTATGTGTAAAGGCTATTCACAAGTAGAAGGTATAGATTTTCAGGAGGCTTTTTCCCTAGTAGCAAGAATGGAAGCTATAAGGATGTTCTTGGCATTAGTTTCTTATAAATATTTTAAATTCTATCATATCGATGTCAAGTCAGCATTTGTGACTCATGAACTAGATGAAGAGGTTTACATGGAACAACTGGAAGGATTTTAGTTAACAAATCAACTGGATATGGTGTGTAGATTGAAGAAAGATTTATATGGATTGAAGCAAGATCCTAGAGCCTAGTATGCAAGGCTAGATAAGTACTTGAGTTAGCAAGGATTTAAAAAATGTACAACATATAGTAATGTGTATTTCAAGATTGAAAATGACAAAATTTTGATTGTAGTTGTATATGTTGATGACATTATCTTTGCAGGAAATGAAAAGATGTGCAAGTTGTTTGCAAAATAGATGTAGAAATAATTTGAAATGTCTATGTTTGGCAAGATGAATTTCTTTCTTGGGCTACAAATTAATCAAACAGATAAAGGAATTCTCATTTCACAATCTAAGTATGTGAGAGAAATGTTGAAATTTCTTGGGATGGATGGTTCCAAACCACTAAGTACTCCTATAGTAACTAGTTGCAAGTTGGGTAAAGATGATGATTCACCCAAGGCTGATCAGAGCAAGTATAGATCTATGATTGGTGGACTACTATATTTGACTGCTACTAGACCAGATATTATACATGTGGTTTGTCTTGTAGCTAGGTTTCAAGAAGATCTGAAGGAAACACATGTTACTACAGTTAAAAGAATATTCAGATATTTCAATGGAACTTTGGATTATGGATTATGGTATCCTAAAGACACTGACTTTATGCATAGTGATTATACAAATGCAGATTGGGTTGGAAGTATAGATGATAGAAAGAGTACAAGTGATGGTGCATTCTTTCTTTGATGTAGATTGGTGGCATGGTTGAGTAAGAAGTAAGATTTAGAATCTTTGTCTACTGCAGAAGCTAATTATATTGTTGTTGCATCTTGCTATACACAAGTTTTATGGATGAAAAAGACATTGAAGGATATCACAGTGCTATATGATGATCCTATTTCTATTTTTTGTGATAATACAAGTGCAATTAACATTTCAAAGAATTTTGTAATGCACTCGAGAATGAAGCATATATCTATCGTGTATCATTTATTGAGAGAAAAGGTCATGGAGAATGAAGTCAATCTTGAGTATGTTTTGACAAAGGATCATATTACGGATATATTTACAGAGGGTCTTCGTAAAGATACTTTTGAGTATCTCTGGGATAAGCTAGGGGTTATTTCCCCTCCTTTTATAAACTCAGATGCATTTGGAGATGCATCAGTATGGTGGATTCATGGTTCTATCTTTTTGGATTGATGTTTTTGGTGGCTACCTCTCAGGGGGAGGAGGTAGTTTTAAGTGTTGTCATTATGAGTATTATGTTTTCGTGTCAAAGGAAGTTTCAATGAACATATCTTTTTCCTTTTCCATTGATGTCAAAGAGGGAGAGAGAGAGCATGTGAAAAGGAACTTGAAAGCTAATAAGAGAAAGCAGGTAATGAGGAAGATGATCTTCTAAGGGGGAGAAGCAAAAGAAAAATCTTGAGAAGTATTTTCGGAATTGGTATGGTTTCTTTGATGGTTTTTCACATCATGTGTTGCCATCAATGACAAAGGGGGAAATTATTGCAAGAATGGAAAGACAAATGAAAGTGTTGTCATTGATGTCAACCGATCAACTGGTTATCTACTAGTTGTTGTTGACTATATATATTGAGGATATTGAGAAAATTGTATTAAAATAAGATTACAGGTATTTAGCTATTGAGGATGTTGATCTGATACTTGTGAAGATGTTGATCTGATACTTGTGAACTATGTTTTATGTCTTCTAGCTATATTCTAGGAGAATTTTGTTGGTTCGGATTTCTTTTTTATGAAGTCTTATGACTTGTGGTTCTAGAATTGTGTTTCCCTAGTTCTATTGAAGATGATTTCAACATTTGGAAGTATTGATATTAATTGATCTATGTGTTTTACACTGGTTTGGCCATCCATGTGTCAAGCACTATCTTCAAAGTTGACAAATTTTTTTGGATCTATTATGGGTCTCAGTGAAGCATGTGTTTGGGTCACCCTCATTCTAATTCCACCCTAGGATGTTTGGTTCCGACCTAATTTAAATTTAAAATAGGATGGCCAACTTTGTATCTTTTTCAAGGTTGGAGATAGTATAAATATAGAATGTGCTAGCAATGAAAATTGTACATAGGGAAAAAGGAAGATAAGTGAAAGAGCAGACATGACTTTGATGCTATTCTGAAAGTGTGTGAGTTGTATGTGTGGTTGATCAGTTTGAAGCTTAATGTTGAGTTTTTAAATGCAATGAACGGAAGGCGAACTCTATCATTCATGCAAGTTGATCAGTGATTGTGGTGGAATCCTTTGTTGCATTGGGACTTTTGTCTCTCTATAACAAGTATTCTTTTTCTTCTTTGTATCTCTATGGTAGTGAGCCCTCTGAGTTGTACCCCTGTGGACAGTGATTCTGGATAGTGAGTCCTTATTTTAGGCATTGAACCCTATCTTAGGTGGTGAGCCTTATTTTAGGCAGTAAGCCTTTTTGTAATCAGTTTTGACATTCTCTATAGTGAGTTAATCCTCACTGTGGTTTTTCCCTCATTGGGTTTTCCACGTAAATCTTGTGTTATTGTGTTTGTGCATTGGAATTTGATGGTTAATTACTTAATCAGTTTATGTGTTAGTTTCAGTAATTGAATTTAAGGTTATAATTTGTGACGACCGAGTCACCCCCCTCTCTCAGTTGTCCTATCCAACAAAACAGAAGGCTCCTATTCAGCCATTGGACTATCCATCATAGCAATTTCTGACGAAGGGAGTGACTCTTGAACAAGAACAAGAGGGAGAGATGGAGCAGCAAACTCAAGTGCCTTGACAGCAAGCCTCTTCCCATTCACTATCTTGGAGGTAGGAGCAGTAGGAGGTTGTGGAGGTCGATATGTAGAGGCAGCTCCATTGGGACCCTTCCCCTTACCATACAAGTCAAGGCAAGGCTCTGTGGGAAAGATAGGAAGTTTGAATATCTGTCACTTGGCCTTCCACCAAGTGGGAACCATCAAGCTTCCCAAGAGATGCATAGGGATGGAAGTCAAAGGTATCAAATCAAGGTGGGAGGTAGAGGTAGGTGGAACTGCATAGGAAGAAGAAGAAGGGCCCTGAGTAAACTTCTCCTCTTCCCTTTTTAGAGTGGCAGAGATAGCTTTATGTTGTGCTATCATAGAAGCTTTAACTAAAATGGCATAGGGAGGATGGTAGGTCACTTTTAGTGCTGTGTCCCCATTTTTGTATTTCACATGAGTTCGATACAACAAGTTCATCTTGGGAGGGAGAAGACCCACAAGGGAAGGACACAAGTGATCAAGTGAGTAGCCTCCATGTGCCACAATCAATTTATAATCACTGTCATGGACTACATGCACAAAAACCTCATGAGAGAACTTCAAGAACTTGTGGATTATTGAGGGGACTACATTCATGGAAACTAGCCAAGGAATGCCTAGTTTCACTCTGAACAATTTGGACCCTGGGATAATATCAAAGAGGGAATTCATAGTCTCGGGCCCAACCAAGACTGACAACGTGATAGAACTAATGGGAGGGATAGAGATCCCATCATGTGTATGTATAGTTATTTTACACTCATCGTATCCATCCTTATGTAGGATTTTTATCAACATGATCTCCTTCGTGATGACTTTAACCTAGCATATATGGTCAATGAGAATTCCACTTACAATGTTCCCATTCATACGTGTGGGAATGTACAAAGGAGATGGTTCTCTATTAGCGTTTATCAGAAAATCCTACAAGGTAAATGTTATATTAGGAGACCCACTCGTAGGTTGCACAGACGGGATGGGCAGATGCATAAAGGAATCCATCTTTACATACAGTAGAAAGGACTTTCACATAATCCCCCAAGAGTTCAACAATTAGACAATGACCTATTCAAGGTCTCATTCTACAATGCTTAGGGATTCTTCTTAGCTATGTTGCTAGGGGTCATAGGTTGGGTTGTAAGAATATGCACCCTGCAACAAACACACCCACAACACTCCTAGAATATGAGAGAAGAGTCTTTCAGCACTACCAAACGGACCCAAAATATTTCACATCGGGTTCACCAAAATGTAGAGGGGGGCCGACTACCGAGGACCCCAGGTCATGAGAGGGTCTAGAACAATTAGTTGCCTTGATCCACCTCATGCTAAGGATTGTATAAGATAAGTTTGATATTTTCAGAGGGGTGAAAAGGAAGTACAATTGATCTTTCATTGTCCTTTTGTTAACCCAAGAGTTCAAGAAACCAGGTGAGAAAATTCTCGAGTCTGGATTGTAACCTAGGAAGCTCTCTGCTAGAGGACTCTAGTGCAGAATACGAACAACAATGCAATGTGTTGGCATCTCAATCATGTGTTGGCATCTGTATAGACAACGATTATGAAGTACAATCAAAACTTAAAAAGGAATTCACTAACTACTTGATAAGTACATTTTTATGCAATGACAAAAAACATAAAAGAGCTAAACTACTGAAATGACAAGAATAATACTTTAACTTGAAGCATGGAATTTGATAACAACAAAGGTGGTAGAACCAAACTTATGGTTGGTCTAGCCTCCTGAAAGCTCCACAAAAATTAACACCTACACAATAGAAAAGAGAAAAATGTTGGGCCTGTTTCAAGGATTTCCATAGTAAAACCCCCATTTCAGTGTTCCTACCTCTACAAACAACAAGAATAGCCACAAATAGAGAAAGTAAGATAAATCAATGGATTGAAATGAAGAATAACAAGAAATTATAACAATAATATGCTACATAAATCAAATGATTCTAAGTAAAATGGATATCACCTCCCCAATAAGATGCCCTCAAGCACATGGAGGGTGTAAGCTCGCAAGCTTGTGAATGTTACCATTGACATGAAAATGAGACGAGAAAAACCAATAGAGTGTCGGCTTAGAGCTTGAACAATGGTGGAAAATTTTGTGAAATGAAGTGTATATAGGATCAAGTGAGAGTGAAGAAGTTCAAGAAGATTGAATTGAATGAAGAAGATAGACATTTGAAGGTGAATAGGATCCCAAAAGAGTCGTTCGAGGTCAGTCAAGCGCATAGGGGCAATACGCTTCATTCCCAATGGAGAAGTGTAACACCTCTAAAAATTCCAAAGGTTGGAATCCTGCCAGGATAACAATGTATCGCATAGATTTTCACGTGTCTTTCTAGCATCCCCAACAAAAATTCCCCCACCGACACTACAGACAGCCGCCAAGTGGGTGGAAAGCGGATGCATGAGGCATAAAAGCATTGTTGTGTTTTATTTTTCTAAGGGGTGTAAATGTGGAATTTTCTAGGGGTGCAAATTCACTCCATTACATAATGCAATTCATATTTTAATCACCTTGGAATGTGAATTTCCTAGACTTATAGGCTAGGACCCATTTTCCCAAGGGCGAATGGGTCCCCTTTAAGTCCTAGGACCCATTTTTAAATATTTTTTTGGCGGTCTTTTAATGATTGAAATTCAATATGCAATTATCATTTTTTAGAATCTAATTTTTAGGAAATTAGATAAACACCTATAAATACATAGTCTTTTATCAATTCAAATCTAGCACCTAGCAACACGCATGATCAAATATTGCTATGAGCAAATATTATTGTCAAGAGCATTAAAGAGGAGATTTATTAGTCATTTTTTGCAGCAAATCAAGATCCTATCATCATGTTCAAGCATATGTGTGTTCATGTCATCTTGTGAAGGCTAACATGCATTGTTGATCCTAAAGCATCCAATCATTTTCAAATGTCCAAATCCATCAAGTAAATCAAGATCAATTTCCTTGGAGTGATGTTTTTTCTTCAGCCATCTAAGGGAAACCATTGAAGGTTTGGTGAGTTGTAGCAAGCAAGTTTTCATTCATCATTTCCTTCTCCATTGTCATTATCTTTCTATCAAGGTTTAATTACCAAACTTGGGATTTGACTAAGGAAAACCCCCATTTAAAAAAAACAATTTTTCCCTCTCTTTATATGTGCAAATTACAACTTGAAGAAGTATTGAAGATCTTGAAGAGAAATTTTGCATTCTTCCATAAGTTTTCATCATTGTTGTCAAGCCACAAAAACTCAACTACAGATTTTATTCTCAAATTTTTGACATTGGAACCTATTCAAAATAGAAGCTAAGATCCTACCTTAGAGGACTGCCAAAAGTATTTTTAGAAGCCCTAACCAAGAGTCATTCACCCTAGGGTGAACCTCTCCTTTAGAAAATCTCAAAACCAACTTTCGATGACTGGTACATGTGTCCTAACCCTTCTCAAATCTTCTTGAAAACTATAATTTCAATTTTTGTACTTTTGGGAATTTCCATTTCATGTTCTAGGTCTTATAATTCATTTAGTTTGAGCATTTCATATCAATTAAATTTAGTTTTAGATCTATCCTATTGTCTTAAGGACTGAGATCTAGATCTGATTGACTCACCATTGAGGTTGAAATCCAATCTTTATACCTTGTGATATCTTTCATAATGAAATTCCTTAGGGAAAGGAATAAATAGAGAGAACACCCCCTTATTGTTTAGGGAACACTTTCCCCAACATTTCAATAGGTAATTCATGATGCTCATTGATGATTACACTAGAATGACCTGGATTACTTTTCTAAAATAAAAATTAGAAGCGTTTGAGAAGTTTAAAGCATTCAAGACACTAGTAGAGAATGAAAATGAAATAACAATAAAAGCTCTGAGATTAGATAGAGGTGGAGAATTCACTTCTGATCGATAAGGTGAATTATGTGAAGAACATGGGAATCTAAAGGAAATTTTTTTCTCCTAGGACTCTACCGTAAAATGGAGTTGTTGAGAGAAAGAACTATACTTCTCAAGATATGGCAAGAAGAATGTTAATTCAAGGAAATCTATTAGATATTTACTGGAGAGAAGCAATTCATACTATAGTATATATTTGAAACAGAGCTCAAATCAGACCTAAGTTTGATAAAACACCATATGAGCTATAGAGAGCAAGACCAGCTTCTGTCAAACATCTCAAGATATTTGGAAGCAAGTGCTACATCAAAAGGGATAAAGAAAAATTGGGTAATTTTGATTCTAGGTGTGATGAAGGTATTTTCCTTGGGTATTCTATGACAAGAAAAGCATATAGGTGCTCTAATAAGAGATTGTAGAAAGTGAAAATGTGAGAGTTGATTAGACAATTTAGTCTACCAATATTTTAGAATTAGTAGATGATGAAGATCCAATCTGTAACAATGATGAATATTCAAAAGTTGATTCTAAGAACACTGGTACAGAGACTCTAACAAGGTATCTACAAAAATCTATTTTGAAAACTAGATTGTAGGAGACAATAATAGTGGAGTACAAACCCAAAAAAAATTGGAAGAGAAAATGAATAGGTACATTTTTCATTACTATCAAAAATTGAACTAAAGTCCTATACTAAAGCAAGCAAAGAAAAAGGATGCATAGAAGCCATAGAAGAAGAGTTGACTCAAATCAAGAAAAATGGAACTTAGGAACTGGTCCAAAGACCAAATGGAAATAATGTCATTAGTAATAAGTGAGTTTTAAGAAACAAGCTAAATGAAGATGGAGAGGTAATTCGGAACAAATTTAGACTTGTGTGTAAAGGATATGATAAGGTTGAAGGGATTGATTTTTAAGAGACAGTTGCTTTGGTAGCAAGATTGGAGGCTATCAGAATATTTTTAGCTCTTTCTGCATTCAATAATTTCAAATTATATTAGAATGTAAAGTCAACATTTCTTAATGGATATTTGGAAGAAGAGGTTCATATTGAGCAACCAAAAGGGTTTTAATGTTTAGACAATCTAGATTATGTGTGTAGATTGAAGAAGGCTCCATATGGATTGAAGTGAGCCTCTAGAGCTTGGTATTCTAGGTTGGATAAGTATCTACAACAACAAGGGTTCCAGAGAGGAAGTGTAGATAGTAATTTGTACATAAAAATAGAAGGTGATCAATTGTTGATTTATGTAGTCATGTAAATTATATTATCTTTGAAGGAAGCAGTGATGACATGTGCAAGGTGTTCCAGAATGCAATACAAATTGAGTTTGAAATGTCAATGCTTGGTGAATTATCTTTCTTTCTATATTTACAAATTGTACAATCAAACAAAGGCTTATTCATTTCTCAAAACAACTATATAAAGGAAATGTTGAGTAAGTTCAACATGGAAGAATGCAAACCCATGAGTACACCTATGGTTATAGGATGTAAGTTGAGTAAAGATGATGAGTCTTCTCTGGCAGACCAAACCTTGTATAGGTCCATGATTGGTAGTTTATTGTATGTGACTACATCTAGACCGGATATAATGAAAGTAGTTGGAATGGTATCTAGATTTGAGGCAACACCTAAAGAAACTCATCATGTCAAAGCTATGAAAATAATTTTTAGGTATTTAAAGGATACAATGAATTTGTTTTTTTGGTATCCTAAGAGTGAAAATTTCACTCTGACTACATATACAAATGTAGATTGGGTAGGAAGAATAGATGGTCAAAAGAGTACAAGCAATGGAGCTTTCTTTTTAGTGATAGTTTGGTGTCCTGGTTAAGCAAGAAACATGACTCAGTTTCATTATCTATAGAGAAGCAGACTATATTTTAGTGACTTCATGTTGCACTCAAGTATTATGGATGAAATAGGATCTGAAGGAGATGAATATTAAGTTTGATGAACCTATTTCTATTCTTTGTGATAATACTAGTGTCATTAACATTTTAAAGAATCTGGTAATGCACTCAAGGACAAAAAGTTTGCAATCAATTATTATTTTCTAAGGGAGAAGGTTGCAAAGGAGGTAAATTTGGAGTATATTGAGACTAAGGAACAAGTGGTAGACATTTTCACAAAACCGCTTCTTAAAGAGACTTTTGAATCTATTTGAAATAATTTGGGAGTTGTTTCTCCCTCCTCTTGAATCAAGAGGAAGTACAGGTTGAGGGGGACCTTGCTCTCCCTGTAGCAAGAAGGGCTAGTGGTCTTGCAGAATTTTTTCAAAAGTAGTGCAGTATGGACTTGGGGGGAGTTGTCCTAAAGAAGCTATGAAGAATGCTCTACATTCCTCCACATTAGAAGATTTTATCTTATGGTTTGGAAGTTTGAAAAAGACAAGTGAGAATTATTTTTGTTCCTATTTTCAGAACATATAAGTTAAGATAAATGTTTCTAGAGCTTGCAAGATGAAGCCTATGCTACTGTAGTCAGGAAGGTTCAAAGAAATGCTCTGCATTTCTCCACATTTGAAATTGTGGTATTGTGTTTTGGAGGATGAGTGAACAAATTGTCTATTTATCCTCTCATTTCAGGTTTCAAGTGTTGTGGTGTACCAAAAAATGGGGACTGTTGACCTTTTCCATTGATGTCCAATGGGGATAAAGTGGAACTCAAATTGATATATCCTCTAAAGGGAGTTATCAAGACCTAGTGGGGACAAGACACGGATTTTCCTTCATGTGTGGTCACTATTTTGTTGTTTCCATTAACAAAAAAGGGAGAGATTGTTGAATAAAGTTTTTCATCAATGTCAAAGAATATCAAAATAGATGATTAGAGGTAGAACTATCTTTATAGGAGTTCAGTGTGAACCAAATGGAGTTGCTCTATCATACCTTTTTGTGTTGGTAACTGTATTGCCATATCATTTTGAATTGTAAATATTTGTAGAAATATATGCTACTCTCTATATTGGAGTGTTTGTGGTCCAAAATTATGTTGTATATCAGGATTTATGTGTATTATTGCAATATCATGCATTCATCTATTCACTACAATAGAAGCAATCTAGAAGGCTATACCAAAAATATTTTAGTTTAGTGTTTCTTAGGTCTCCTTTATGGAGATTTTGGCTCTACAGTCTGAGAGGAGAGTATTTCTACACATGTTATATCATATTCCTGAGTTTCTAGAGGATGTGTTCAATATGAAAAAATATTAAAGTGACAGAAGGTTATCTATGTATGTTTTTCAACTAGTTGGTGTTCAACCTGTGCGATAACATCTAGTTGCATGTAGTATTCAAATCTAGAATGTGGTGTTAAGATAGGACATGGTTAAGGTTCATGTGTTGGCACATGGTATCAAGTTCTTTCGGTGACAATAAATTTGATTTTAAACCAACCTATTGCATGTTTCATGAAATTTGAATTTAGGTCTAACCAATGTCGTCTTGGTTATTTGCAGACCCCTAGCCAACATGGAAAAGAGTTAATTCAATGACATGTATATATTCCTCTATTGCATGGATGTATAATGTGAAATATAATTGAAGAGAAGTTGGTGAATATACAAGGAGACAATTGTGACTCTATGGTTATCTAAGGAGAGTTACATCTCAAAGTGTGTCCCATTATTAGAAGATCATAAGAAGTGTGGAAGACTATTTGTAGCTAGTCCAGAAGTGTATGAGATGTATTCAACTACAATTAAAGGTCCACAATCTTTATCTACGTAATCCTGTAGGGTTGGTGTTCTATCTATTGTACTGATTTGCACTAGGGATTGGTGTCTCCAGTAGGTTGGTGCCTACATATATAATTGGGGATTGGTGTCTCAGGTAGGTTGGTGCCTACTTCATTTTCTAAAATTCACTTGACTATTCTTGCTTTGTGAGGATGGATTTAGATAGAAAATCCAAGTAGCTATTCTCACCGTGGTTTTTCTCATCTTGGGTTTCCACATATATCTGTTGTTCTACTATGTGAATGTGTGTTCTTGAGTGATGCTTGATTTTTAGTAGTTAAGATCCAAGTTTCCTACGCTGGTATATGTGATTGAGTTAAGAGATTTATATAGATTTTATCTACTGATTCACCCCCAATAGATTATGTTCCCTTCACCTTTTTTGTTTTTCTTAAAATATAATTTATTTGAGTCATTCAATTACCATATAATTTCCATGAAAGCAATTATTTTAGGGACATATGTGGGAAAAATACGGGGCTTAATAGATTCTCTATAAATTCTTATTGTTGTGGTGTTAGAGTGTAGGAACCATTCACCCTATAAGGGAGAAAATTTAATTCTTATAAAAGATACTTTCTATGATAGTTAAACTTTATAATATATTTTGATGAATCAAATGTTCTTTTAACAATCTAATCTATCCTTTTTTAAAATCTTTACAACTAGAAATGAAATTAACTAATAAGATGTCAATACAAATCCCAATTTTAAGCTACTAATGAAAATAATTGTTTTTGTATAGAAAATTACAACATAATAATATCAAAAAAAAAAATACAAATTCCAAAGATGATTCAATTACTTGTATAGAGTCTTGCCCTTAGACAAAAAACACTAGATATTGACACCCTTGCAACATGATGTTGTCATGTATGGTAAAAAATCTAAGAGTCCAAAAATAAAACAAAATTTATGTTTTTACAAGTTTAAGACAAATTACAAGCTCACTGTATAGCAAAATATGCAAGAGTGAAAGAAATAGAAACTTCTTTATCAAAAATTTAAAATATTGTGATTAAATAAAAAACAAAATAAAGGATTAATATCACCACTTTAATCACAACTGAAACTCTTGATACCCTACACAGAAGAAGGAAAACAAAAAAAATTGGGTTGGCAGTTTGAGGGGCTTGCCTTAGTCAAAACCATGCTTTGGTCTTCTAACCTCCATAGAAAGCTAGATTGAATTTTGATAAAAGAGATGATAATGATGAAAGATGAAATATTTATCCAAGTGAATACAATGCTAGATAAAGGAAAATAAATTAACTATAATATGGTAATATCAATGATACCCAAATTACTAGAATTAAAGATTGCCTACAATGAGAAAGAGGCAATCAATCTGAGAAAATTCCACTTGGAAGCTACCACAAACTCCCAAAATGGTTCCAAATCTACAACTATATTTTATTTCACAATCTCACCATGAAAGGAAAATGGCATGCCAAAGCTAAAAGGATGTAGTACTTAATTAAAAAAAATTAAAGTTTCAAGAGTTGCAGATCCAAATTAAGTGTGTATGCATGAATGAAAGATCGTGTCTTCTCTTTTCCAAAGAAATCTCTTTTTTTCAAAATAGAAGATTCCAGAAATCTCTGCAGGTCATGACTAGCAATAGGGAGTGTTACATTACCAGATTCTTGAAAAAGTAACTCTCCAATATTCATTCAAAACATGGATTTTTACAATATGCTAGCACGTCACACTAACATTTGTATGTAGTGCTTTCATTTGAGAGAATCAGACCCAAATAACTAGGAATGTCATAATTTTAATAGTAAATGTATATTATAATATCATCATGTTATAATTAAACTATTTTTTCTTCTTCATGTTAAAGGGGAGGTGTTGGGGTGTGCAATTTTTTACACTAAACACCTCAATTGTGACTAACCTCCTTCTTAGGACACCTATCCATGGGTCTTAAAAAATTCATTACATCATCACATAATCTATTATTCTGATAGTCAAAGTTACCAAGCACTACTTGAACACAGTTCTCTTCAAATACCACATAGTTGGAGGACTTGCAATGCATATCCCATATATTTGTTTGTCCCTAAATTGGTACAGGAATTGCCTTAGTAGTTTTCAACTGCAAACACAAAGCTTTATTCTAGATATTCTTTCCAAAATAAAAGAGGATATGGCACAACAAGGAATACCACTTGAAGTATATGAATTGAAATGGTGAAAATGGTGTACTATCTTTTGCTTCTATGGTTTTGGACCTAAAAGGAGAGAGACCATTTCCAACACTTCACTCAAGAACAAACCCTTGAGATTTCAATGCAAAGGAGATTCAAATCTTGCAAAGGGAATGTTCTAGGGATTAAATGATTTATAATGAGGGGTTCACCACCAAGTGTAAACTTGGAAAAGATAATGAATTGGAAAACACAGTGTGATATGCAAACAAATGCTAAATGACCTAAAAAGATGAACAAAATGTAATGAAAAGATATGAAATTTAAAGTGTGCCCCTGGAAAACTGAAGAAGGCATAATGGTCACTATAAATTTTGTTGTTGAAGTTGACTGGGACTCATACACCAGGCTTGATGTTGATGTAGACTTGGAATCTTGCTTGATGTTGATAGATCTTGAATAAAACACTTGCTTGAAACACAAACCCTACACCACAATTGTTATCTCTAAAACAACATGATGCAAGCAATATTTGACATGATGAATGATACTTGAAGATGCTCTAGAATGCTTGATAAACTTCCTTTGAAATGCCTTGAATGCTCTTGTGAATGCTCAAATGCTCTTGTGAACTCTTGAATGCTTGTACAATTTTCTAGGTGAGAATATGAGTGAAAGAACCTTGTATTTATACTTAATTATGCAAGAATTCCCAAAATTACAACACTACAAGCCGACATTAGATCTAGGAGAATAAAATCACACCAAAAAATTGATTTAAATTTGAATTTTGGTCACATGGGACTCATTTTCCCAAGATGGCGAATGAGTCCCATTACACATAATGTATGGGACCAAACATGAAAAATGCCTAGAAATGTGTGAAACTTACACCAAGGCCAAAAAGACCTAGGTGGGACTCATTCACCCAAGGTGAAAATGAGTACTAGACACTAAATCTAGGCCACACAAGCTAGGAGCACCTGAATTATGATTGGTTACTTATTTGTGTCGAGATTATCCTTGAAAAGATGCAATAAATGAGGCTTGTGGATACAAAATAGGACCAATTAAAGCATAAAGAATCCCAATTATTAATGAAAAGCCTAGATGAATGTAAAAGTGGGTTACAATGCTTTACAACATTCCAAATAAGGCAAGATTAATGTTGATTATGATTAATTTTTTTATTATGCTTAGTTAATTGATAATACCCTAGAAAAGTGTGAAAGTGTGTTTCAACACAAGTTCACAATGCTTTAGCAAGGCACCATTAAGCTCCATTATTTCACAAGGGCCCAAGACCTAATGTGAATGTGTTATCCACATTACAACACTAAATCAAGGCAACATTAAGCCAAAATTGACAAGGGGGACCCAAATGAGTGCAAAAATGTCAAAGGACCCTTTTTTTGACACTACATTTAGCCCCCACTTTAGTGAGAGGTTGAACCTGCTTCAAACTTATACAAAAGTAGAAAAACATGCACCAAGAGGGGTTCCAATGAACCAATTCTATCAAGATGAGACAACAACGATCAAGAGGGTTGATCAAGCCCCCAAGATTAAGATCCCATGGAAAACGAATATAAGCACGAAGGAACACATATGAAAATGATATAAAGAACAACGAAAAGGCCAATCATGTGTTGCCAAAGAAGAAAGAGAAGGAGAAAAGAAAATAAAAGAATCAGATCAAGCTTTGATTTTTTTTCCATCACAATGTGGATAAGATCTAGGTTGTTTATCCGAAAAAATGCATTCTCACTCTGAGGCGACATAAATCTTGGCTATCCACCAGGTGAGAAGTCCTAAAAGGTGAGAAACATACACTCATGGTTGGTATGCACTCACACACATGCAAGTGGCTATGGGGAAAGTTATGCCTCAGATTGGGCTTCCTGATCAACTATACCAAAGTTATACCTCTTGATAACTTAATAAGGTGCCACACAAAAATGATTTTCAAGCTTCATGAGACAAGCAAAACTTCATATGATTGGAGTTCATGAACAAACAGGATGCCACTACAAGCATGCAAGTTGTATTATGCAAGGTGGCCATATAAAAACAAATGAAAAATGCAAAAATGTTCAAAGGAGTCTTGCTTAGTTCATGCGAAGTCTTTAACTTAGGGAACATTGTGCCTAATATCTCAAAGAGAGGACCAATCAAAGAATAGAAAATTCACAACTTAGAGTATATAGTGTGTCGCATCAAGCCACTAAGAGGAATGCAATGTTTTAAGAGAGATCATGATCTTGAAGTACATTACACCCAATGTCATCCACAAAGCGACAAATGCATCATATGAAGTAAGAAGGTTGCACTAAGAACCAAGTAAAGGAAAAATGCAAAAATATAATGTCAATGTATTCCCCCACTTTAAAGGAATTTCTAAACACCATGTTGTCAACAATTACTTTAAAGTAGCAAATGAAAAATTCTAACAAGAAGGAAGACATGAGAGCTAACTTGGAAAGCCCTATGCCAGGTCATATGTTTCCGAGTAAAGTTACATCATGCAAGAGAAAAAGAAAAGAAATGGGTTTCCCCAAAATGAAAACACCAAACACATAAGGGATCTATGGATTTGAGGTCAATATGTTCTTTGTTGTAATGATTTTTAGAGAGCTTGGAACTATCATCATCCCCCAAATACACATATAACTAGAAGAATGACACAAAGAGAGTGAAAACAAAGAAAAACCTTTTGGGTCAACATGGAAGAGACATATGGTGTCTCGACGCCTTGCGTCATCCCCAAAAGGAAAACACAAGACCAATGAAAAGATAAGGGAAAAGAAAAGGGAAAAAAATTTGGGTCAATATGAAGGAGACATGAATGTCTTTATGCCTTGTGTCATCCCCAAAAGGAAAACATAAGAAAAAGATAAAGATGAAATGAAAAGGAAAAAGAAAAAGAAATCCTTTTGGTCAACATGAAGGAGACATGAATGTCTCGATGCCTTGCATCATCCCCAAAAAAAAAAAACAAGAAAAAGATAAAGATGAAAAGTGAAAGTGATGCATGGCATAGAGAAGAATGAAGATACACATAGAGGAATGTCACAAAGAGAGAGAGAACATCATGGGGGATCACATTATGCACATGCAATCACACAAAAGAAAAAGAAAAAGAAAATACAAAAGACTAGTAAGGCAAATGCAAGTCAACCTATGAGCAAGTCATCTGTCTCCCAATCATGTTCTATGTATACTGAAGGTGGGAAAATATCCAAAGGGACAAAGGAAAGTTCCCAACTAGGAGAAGCACCAGATTCAACACTCTTTATAGAATATTTTCCGTTTAAGCTTATGGAAGAGGAAAACCATGTGTTCAATTCATTATGCACCTCTTCGTTGATTTTAGTGATCTCGTCATCATCATCACAGTTATCCACAATAGTAGGTTGAATGATAATATCCATTGAAGAGTTCAACTCTTGTAATTTTTGCATTGGGTCATTTTGTTTCGGTTGGGGAGGGGGGTCATCATGCATTGCTTCAATCAAGTTCAGATCTTGCTTTTCTTTATGTAATTCTTCGTGTAACTTGCAAGCAAGGACACGACGTCTACGACAAGCTCTCTAGCACCTCTATTTCTTTTGGTTTTGTTTTCAAGTTGCATTTGTGTAGGAGTGGGTTGATCAACCACGGGTTGCTTTTCTTTCCTAAGGGGAGGAACGGAAGGAACAACAAGAGATTGTTCATCCACTTTCTCTTTGGCTTTGTAACTTATTTTATTCTAGGTGTGACAGGGTTGTTTTCATTATCTCTTGGTCTTTTTGGAGGATATAGGTGAATTTTCTATTTTTGGTTGGTCTTGGTTGTTTGGCTCTTGTTTAGGTTGAAGCATGGTTTCATCTAGGATAGGAGGTTCAAAGGTGGACAGGGGCATGTTTCGGAGAGATAGTTTTGCTATCTTCTTTTCCTTGAACTTTTGATAAGACAAGAAAAAGAAGTCTTCTCTTGGCTTTATAGGTTCCATGGGCTCGACCTAGAAGATATCTAGGGAAATTTTCCTATAGATGACAAGGGGTTAAATCTACTATGGTGAATAGTGAATATTTCATTGTCAAAGGGAAAATTTATGCATTTATACACAACCAAAAGGACAACTTTCATGGAGTGAAGCCATGGGTGGCCTAGCTTCACATGAAATTGGTCTAACTATAAGATGATGGAGAATTTTACATCTAATGTTTTTCGTCCTATTTGCAATGGTAGGGTGTGTTGGAACTGAAAAAACCTAATGATTTTACATATTTTTCATCCCCTTGAGTTTCCATATGAGTCCTCATCATAAGCACAGGGGCCTTCCATCGTGACATTTTTTTTTCCATTTTTCCTATATTTATCCCAAAATCCATCGGGTCATGCATTTTTCATGTTGTGGTCTGTATCAGCATAAATCTATCTCTGTCTCCTCGACCCCCAATGCATTTTGCTAACATATGTTTGCTACATGCATATTGGCATAAGTTCTTAATTGTCACAACGATCAACATTTACCTATGGGTATACATCGGCAGGAGTATTTTTCATCGGGGTGAGGTCTCCTCGAATGTGTCGAGTCTCACCAACTAATACATGTGGAGGTTCATCGGCAGGAGTTGTTGCATTCGATATAAAGTCATAGCGAACCCTTTTGGTCTCATCAAACAACGTATGGGGGGTTCACTTTAGCCGGACTAAGTGATATTGGTGTGTGGTTTCAGTGAGTGACCTTCTGTCTCGCCAACTTTTCATTGGTGGTTTTCGATGAGAACTAATATGTCTCAGCGATGCACGAATGGATCGTGCTGCTTGGTAAGACTTATGTGATTTCAGAGTATGGTCTTGGCGAGTACGGTGGGTCTTACTGATAGAACACAAAATGACTTTGTCGGCATGATGATTGATTTGTCTCAACGACACACAATATGGTTGATGGCTTTTGGTATGACTCAAGCATTCTACGAGAGGTCTCCCCGATGTCGGTATGTTACAGTGATTCACATAAGATAGAAGGATACATTGGTGAGAGAACCATTATGTTACAGTGACACACAGTATGGAGGGAGACTTTCGGTGAAACACAATGTGATCTGCATAAGGTTTTTCTGATATAAAAAGGTTACAGGAACAATGAATGAAATGAAAAGGGCATCTCAGTGAGAAATTTTCTTGTGTCTCAGCAAATGAATAATACACTAGGAGAGGTACATCGATGAAACATAATGTAATCTCTGCGACATCTCCCCGACTCAGATATGTCATGGTGAAAGTGAACCACGGGACGATTGATGATTTAATTGCCTTCGGCATCACTACGATATGTCTTGGTGACTGTTTCTGTGAGATTAACAAAAATTCAAATACTGTGGCCGACATGAAATGAGCCCGAATTAAGCGGTTGGCCGACATGGAATCTCAATATGATATATTTTTCTGATGCTAGTGTATAAATAGGCATTTTGTAATTGTAAAATGATCATCAGCTATTAGTTATTCGATATACAGTAGGAAAATTAGATGGATACAGTACAATAGATTTATCAGATCAGAGACTATGATGCATGTTTTCAAAATGGATGTATTTATGAAAGTCAATTGATGTTGCTACACATTTCTAGTGTCAATTATCTATTGAATTTAATGAAAGTATTGCTAAGCTGTCTCCAAGATGGATTCCTTCTGATTGTTTAAATTGATATAACAAGTTTATATTCAATTCATCAATGCACATTTGTTGTTTCTGTGTGGTTAATCAATTGGTTCTTTCAAGCAAAGATTAAATCCTTCTAATTGATCATAGTAATCAGAGAGATTCATTTGGATTGTTAAAGTAGAGCTTAGTAGTTACAGTATTGCATGTTTATACAAGTTGTAAATAGAATGTATGCCAGATAATTTGAGTTTTCTCCAGAGAGTGTTGCTCATCTTGATTTCATTTGACTCCACATACCTAATAAGGCACTAGTCTCTGCAGTTTCATCATTAAGATTCACTTATTCTCTTTATATCTGTTAATTAAGCATTTTAGGATTTAGATTAAGAAGATTGCTATTGCGCTTGAATTCATTTGTTCACTTGCATCTACCATTGTGGACAAATCATTGCAAGAAGGATAACCATAAGTCAAGTCTGCTTCATTCAAAAAGGTACACCCGCCTAGGTTTAGCAGCACCTAAAGAGTAGAAGGTTGAGTTCTCTTGACCTTGTCTGTTAACCTAAAGTGTATCAAGAGATTAGCAATCTCTTGAGGTGTTTCACCTATTTTTTTGAGAGCTAACAAATTGGCGACTCTGATGGGGATACATTCAGAATCAAGGCCTTAATCATAGAGTCAGGAACTTTATACAAACTTCGCTAGGAATAAGAAACATCAAGTTTTTTCTCATTTTTGACAAAAGTGAGTGGCGACTCTAACAGAAATTTTGCAGCTGTTCAAACATGAATGGAAGAAGATCTCAATACAGGGGAGGTCATACTGGAGCCCCTATTGGTAGCAGTAAGTGGACAGACAAAGATGACAAGGTTGATAAGGGAAAAGGGATAAGTGAGGATATGTGCCTAACAGATAAAGACAAAGTATCAAGGGCACATTGTGAAACATATGATCGCTATGATACATGGAGAAACAATTCAAGTGTAGAGCCTTGTACTCCAGAACATCAAATAAATCCTTTCTCTTTTCACGATCCACAGAAACAGGTTGAGTTTAGAGCTGAACTAGAGGCTGAACGAATCATAATTCAGCATGATTATGATTAGATGATGGAACTTAACCAAAATGACTTTATTGATCATGAGCTTCCTAAGGAAGTAAAAGCACAGGTTGAATCACAGAGGAAGGAGATAGAGGAACTAAGGGCTGCATTGCTGAAAGCCCAAATTACTTCTCAGACAGCTAATTGCCCCCCAAAGTATGTACCACCTCATAAGCAGGGTAATCATAGTGCAGGGCCTTCTGATCCACTTGTGTCTCATCACCATCAAACAGGAAATCACTATAATCAGCCAAATCATCCACCTCATATTCCCACACAGCATACAAATGTGTAGCCATCTCATGGTCAACCTTATGTCCCACAACATAATGCATAATATAACAATCCTATGAACCAATATCAGTACCTACCTTTTCCTCCCGCTCACTAGTATATAGCAATGATCAGACAGTTTGATTTGACAGGGTTTCATCTATACCCTTACCCTATGGTTGGTAGCTGGAGAAGTATGGTACCTAAGTTTACAGGGAGTAATGCAATTACTACTAAAGAAAATTTAAGGAATTTCAATGTGTTCATCCAAGACATAGGTGTGTCATATGAAGATTTACATATGAGGCTATTTATCACTTCTTGAAGATGCTAGGGATTGGTTCAACAGCTTGCCAACGCTTTCAATTAATTCTCTCCAAATATTTCAGCACAAATTCCTAGAGCAATATGGGAATCTAAATGCACCAAATGTAGCTCTTCATGAATTGATGCGAATTCAAAAAAATTAGAATGATTCAATTTATGATTTCAACCGAAGATTCAACAAATTGCAGACTAAAGTGCCTCTTGGATCAAGATTGACAGATTATGTAGCATTGAGTGTTTATTTAAATGCATTTGATCCTAAAACAGAGTATGAACTGAGAAATAGGGTCCCAACAGACCTGGCTGAAGCACAGAAAATAGCACTGACAATTGAAAACAATAGGAAGGCTGCCGGGATAGTTAGTAAAAGAGACAACCCTAGGGCTCCTCAGCAAAGCAACAATTATCAGTGCAGATAGGAGAATACATACAGGAATGAAAGGCTGAGGTTGCATGATATGCCTTATAATACAGACTGGAAAGATGGAAAACTTATAACAGCTAGGCCAAGAAACAAAGAGACTCCTGATCCATTGAGCAAGAAGGGAACCTACATGGTGAGTAACAATTACTTTTGTGAAGCTTGTGATAAGCCACATTCCCCAGACTATTGTGTTGTAGCTCAAAGGATGCAAGAGGAGGGAATGTTGATGGAAAATAATGGAGAATATCACACAGTGTATTTGACTTCAAATACCTTTCATCAAGTTCAGGAGAGGTACTCATCTTTAGAAGATGAAGGTTATAAGTATGATGTTTCAAATTAGAGATACAATGTCCATATGGTTGAACAACAGGTTCTTTCTGATTCTGAAGAAGATTATACAGAGCCACATTCGATTGAGGTGCCTGCTCAATGCAATATGAGGAGACTCACCAAAGATGAAATAGAGAGATTAATTGTTGCTGCAGTTGAGGAAGCAAGAAGTAAATACTAGTTGAGAAACAAAACAGTAAATGAGAATGAAGGCATTCCTGGGGGAATCTTTATGAAGGATCAGAAGGCAACACAAGGAACTGTGAAGAAATCAGAAAATAAACAGCATGATAAAAGTGAACAGAAGCCTATCCAAAAAGAAGAAGTAAAGGAATTACACAAAGAGATACAAAAGCCTGATCAGCCTAATAAAAAAGAGAAGGAAGAAAACAAAGGAGAAACATTGGAGCAGAAGAAGATTATTAAGGTGGAGGGCTCTTCTTTTGACTTCACTCAGGCATTATCTCAAGTAAAAATGTATGTTCCACTACTTGAAATGATGAAAATTAAGGAGTACAGAGATAGTGTTGTTCAATTGATAACAAATGGAAATGAAAAACATGCGAATTCTAAAAAATAGAGTAGCTATTAAAGCAGTCAATAGGCAAAAGAAAGTAAATATCCCAGAAGTCTGCTTGAGTGATGTGTTAGCAACTCCCCCACAAGTTGATCCTTTTTTCACTACATTACTCATAAATAAAAAACTGTTGAGAAATTACATGATAGACTATGGTGCTGCTATAAATATCATGCCAATAGGAGTTATGAAGTAGCTTGGCATGTGGGTTGATACATGTGAAGGGAAGTTCTATGCAATGGATAACAGACCTGTACCTATGGTAGGCATTATCAGAGGTGTTGAAGTCAAGCTGGCTACTTATCCACAGGTGGCATATAATATAGATATAATAGTAATTGATACTCCTCCGTAGTTTGGTATGCTTCTGTCAAGAAAATGGACAGTAGCAGTTGGAGGAAATGTTCAATTTGATCTGTCTTATGCTACAATTCCAGTGAATGGTCAGGAGGTCAAATTGTATAAGGAGTCGAGAATGAACCAGCTAGTTGATTATGTACCACAAGATCAGATCAACTATTTTTGGGATGTTGATCTTGGAAGTTTTAAGATAGAATCAGCCCAGCCAGAATTAACCAATAGTGATCCAATTGAAAAACATGTGGCACAAAACTACAATGAAGTATGGAAAATGTATTTTGATGGAGCATGCAGCTAGGAAGGTAATGGAGTTGGGATTGTATTTGTTTCACCTGAAGGTATTTTCATTCCTGTTGACATTTGAATGCACAAACAATATGGCGGAATATGAAGCTTTATTGACAGGCTTGAACGTAGTTGTGAAACATAAAATCAAGTTGATGGCTATTTTGGGTGATTCTGAGTTGGTTGTTTCACAAGTTAAGTCAAAATATGCAACAAAATATAAAAGATTGAAGCAATATAGGAATGTTGTATGGGACACAATTGAGTTATTTGATGCCTTCTCAATTGAGTGGATTGACAGATCAAAGAACATAATAGCCGATTTTTTAGCAAATGTGGCACCGAAAAGAGATGATATCACATTGGCCGAGGTATCACAGATTGAGTTCAAGACAAGGCCTACTATTCCTGATAACATTTATAGTTGGCAAGTCTTCAATGACGATATTGACCTTTTAAAATTCCTCAATTGTATAGATCAATATGAAGCCCAGGAAATTGACTTCAATACTTTTGTTGAGGAAGTGGATGGGAAGCAAACAGTGTTTGGCAAGCAAATCTTACAGCTCAAAACAAATAGGCTTTCTAAGGGCTTGGTGGAATTGGAGAGGTTGTATGATGGAAATGATCGGTCCCTCATGAAGCAAACACCAGTCAGAAGAGAAGATATTGAAGAAGTTAACTTGGGGATTGAGACAGCACCAAGAAAGGTGTACATAGGAAAGAAGATAAGCCCTACAATTAGAAGAATGACGATAGAGTTGCTGAGAAGGTATAAACACGTCTTTGCTTGGTCTTATGAAGATCTAAAAGCATATAGGGAAGATTTGTTTTAGCATGAAATACCATTGAAGCTAGATTCTAAGCCATTCAGACAAAAGAAAAGACCCATAAATCCAACACTGGAGCCTAAAATGCAAGAAGAGTTGACAAAGCTCATAGATGGGGGAATCATCAAACCAATTAGGCACTCAATGTGGGTCTCAAATTTGGTCCCTGTGAGGAAGAAAAATGGAGACATCAGATTATTTGTGGACTTCAGGAATTTGAATATGGCATCTCTCAAGGACAATTATCCTCTACCCAATATGGAGGCTATATTGCATAAGGTGACAGGGTGTGAACTGCTATCCATGATGGATGGGTTTTCAGGATACAACTAGGTCAAGGTCAAAGAATCTGAGCAATATAAGAAAACATTCACAACTCCTTGGGGAACGTATGTATATATAAGAATTCCATTTGGTCTCACTAATGCAGGAGCGACCTTCCAAAGAGCTATGGATGTGGCATTTGCAAATTTGATCAATGCTATCATGGTGGTGTACCAGGATGACGTGACTGCTTATTTAAAGAAGGCTAAAGATCATGTACAACATCTGGAGAAGGTATTTATTAAATCCCTAGAGTACGGTATTAGCTTAAACCCAAAGAAGTGTCATTTTGCAGTCATAGAAGGTAAGCTCTTAGGACATATTGTTTCAAGGGAAGGGATTAGGATAGATCCTGAGAGGATTGAAGCTATTGATAAAATTCTTGTTCCCAAAACTATTAAGGCTATACAATCATTCTTTGGATAGATTAATTTTGTTAGGAAATTTGTTTCTAACTTTGTTGAGATCATTAAGCCCATATCAAAAATATTGAGGAAAGGACAAAAAATGGAATGGACTGCAGAAGCCTTGGAAGCTTTCATATCTATCAAAAGGGCCATCAAGGAGGCTCATGTCCTTAAATCTCTAGATTTTCCAAAGCCTTTTCAGATATTTTCATTTGCTTCAATGCACACAATTGTTGTTGTTATGTTACAGAAGAATGAGGATGGTCATGAACAGCCTGTGTCTTTCTTTAGTAAGTCATTACAAGGGTCTGAATTGAAATATGACATAATGGAAAAATAGGCGTTTGCATTAGTAAAGGCTACAAAAGCTTTCAGGCCATATTTTGTTGGAGCAAAGGTGATTGCTTATGTCCCTCATGCTGTTGTCAAAGATATTCTGACACAATTTGAAGTAACAGGAAAAAGATGCAAATGGATTAACAATATCCAAGAATTTGACATCGAGATACAAATTACCAAATTAGTAAGAGGTCAAGGCTTGGCTAGGTTGATGGCAGAATCAAATATTGAAGCAAATCAAGTTTGTAATGTAGAAGAAGGGACTGCAATTGTAAGCATTGAGCACACTCCTTGGTATTTTGATATCATGCATTACCTTAAGTACACAAAGTGTCCAGAAGGATTGAGTGACAGCCATAAAAGAACTTTGAAGTTGCGGGCATCTAAATATGTTTTCGTGGATGGAGATCTATTTTGGAAGAATAGGGATGGTATACTATTATTGTGTTTGGACGAGTCTCTGGCCAAGCATGTTCTAAGTGAAATGCATGAAGGAGTTTGTGGAGGACATTATTCACCAAAAAAAATTGCACACAAAATTCTCAGGGCAGGTTACTACTGGCCTAGGGTTTTTAATGATTCTTTCACACATGTAAGAAAGTGTGAAGCCTGGCAGAAGTTTTCTAGAAAACTGAAGTATCATGGAGCCTTGCCACTTCGACCCTTGAAGGCTGATGCCCCTTTTCATCAATGGGGAATTGATTTCATTGGAGAGATATAGGAAAAATCAAGTGGAGGACACAAGTGGATACTGGTTTACACTGATTATTTTACCAAGTGGGTGGAGGCAATCCCAACTAAACAGGCTACAAGCAAAGTGGTGAAAAATTTCTTGATGGACAACATTATCACCAGATTTGGTACACCACTAAGGTTAATCACAGTAAATGGGATGTGTTTCAGGTCAGATGAATTTAAAGGTTTCTGTGACACATATGGAATTACCATTTCTTATGCAGCTCCTTACCATCCACAAGCTAATGGTCAAGCAAAGTCTAGCAATAGGAGTCTTTTGAAGATTATAAGGAGGATGTTGAGTCAGAACAAGAAAGCTTGGGATTCAAAATTGAAACTGGCTATGTGGGATGATAGGATTACTGTTAAAAGAGCAATTGGAAAATCCCCATTTGAATTGGTGTTTGGAGCACAAGTCAGGATGCCTTTGCAGAATTTGTTGCCAGTCTACAAGTTTGTCCTTCAGGAAGATTTGGATATTCTTGAACCTATGGAAGAAAGAATGGAGCAACTAGCTGAACTTGATGAAATAAGGAGAGTTTCCCAAAACCAAAACATGAAGTTACAGACACAGATGAAGTATCTATTTGAGAAGAAGGCAAAGGATAGAAAATTTGAAGAGAATGAATTGGTGTTGATGTGGAACGCAAGGTGTCAGGATAAGGGTAAGCATGGTAAATTTGAAGCTTTGTGGTTGGGACCTTTTGTTATTATTGGGAAAAGAGGTGAAGATTCATATTATCTATAGAATATGGCTGGCAAAGATCAGGAATTGCATGTTCATGGGCAATTTTTGAAGCATTTTTTCTCTTGAGCAACACAGAGGATTAAGGGTTGCCAGTGCATGGACAACTCTTGATGATCCTCTTTAAAATTATTTTCCATGCACAATAGTTTAGGGTTTTGTTCATCTCCATTTTGCATTCACTTTCCTTTCATTCCATCATGCTGCATGTCCATTTCCATTTTGCTCACTGGTTCATCATTCTATGTCTGGTTTGCTCACCCAAACCTCTAGATCCTTGTAATGATCTCACTATCATTCATCCCCAGACAGAGCCACTATTGGAACTGTAAAAATCTGATGATTTTACATATTTTTCATCCCCCTAAGTTTCCATATGAGTCCTCATCATAAGCACAGGGGCCTTCCATCATGACATTTTGTTTGCATTTTTCCTATATTTATCCCAAAATCCATCGGGTCATGCATTTTTCACGTTGTGGTCTATATTGGCATAAGTCTATCTCTGTCTCCCCAACCCACAATGCATTTTGCAAACATATGTTTGTTGCAGGCATATCGGCATGAGTTTTTAATTGTCACAGCGATTGGCATTTACCTATGGCTATACATCGGCAAGAGAATTTTTCACCGGGGTGAGGTCTCCCCAAATGGGTCGAGTCTCACCGACTAATACATGTGGAGGTTCATCGGCAGGAGTTGTTGCATTCGATATAAAGTCATAGAGAACCCTTTTGGTCTCATTGAATAGCATATGGGGGGTTCACTTTGGTCGAACTAAGCGATATTGGTGTGTGGTCTCGGCGACTGACCTTCGGTCTCGCCGACTTTTCATTGGTGGTTTTCGATGAGAGAACTAATATGTCTCGGTGATGCACGAATGGATCATGCTGCTCGGTAAGACTTATGTGATTTCAGAGTATGGTCTTGGCAAGTACGGTGGGTCTTGCCGATAGAACACAAAATGACTTTGTTGGCATGATGATTGATTTTTCTCGATGACACACAAGATGGTTGATGGCTTTTGGTATGACTCAAACATTCTACGAGAGGTCTCCCCAATGTCGGTATGTTACAATGACTCACATAAGATAGAAGGATACATCAGTGAGAGAACCATTATGTTACAGTGACACACAGGATGGAGGGAGACTTTCGGTGAAACACAATGTGATCTGCATAAGGTCTTTCCGGTATAAAAAGGTTACAGAGACAGTGAATGAAACGAAAAGGGCATCTTGGTGAGAAATTTTCTTGTGTCTTAGCAAATGAATAATACACTAGGAGAGGTACATCGATGAAACATAATGTAATCTCTACGACATCTCCCTGACTCAGATATGCCATGGCGAAAGTGAACCACAGGATGATTGACGATTTAATTGCCTTTGACATCACTGTGATATGTCTTGGTGATTGTTTCTCTGAGATTAACAAAAATTCAAATACTATGTCTGACATGTGGATGTTCAATTACCATTGCAGGCTGACATGAAATGAGCCCGAATTAAGCGGTTGGCCGACATGGGATCTCAATATGATATATTTTTCTGATGCTGGTGTATAAATAGGAATTTTGTAATTGTAAAATGATCATTAGCTATTAGTTATTCGATATACAGTAGGAAAATTAGATGGATACAGTACAATAGATTTATCAGATCAGAGACTATGATGCATGTTTTCAAAATGGATGTATTTATGAAAGTCAATTGATGTTGGTGCACATTTCTAGTGTCAATTATCTATTGAATTTAATGAAAGTATTGTTGAGTTGTCTCCAAGATGGATTCCTTCTGATTGTTTAAATTGATATAACAAGTTTATATTCAATTCATCAATGCACATTTGTTGTTTTTGTGTGGTTAATCGATTGGTTCTTTCAAGAAAAGATTAAATCCTTATAATTGATCACAGTAATCAGAGAGATTCATTTGGATTGTTAAAGTAGATCTTAGTAGTTACAATATTGCATGTTTATACAAGTTGTAAACAGAATGTATGCCAGATAATTTGAGTTTTCTCCAAAGAGTGTTTCTCATCTTGATTTCATTTGACTCCGCATACCTAATAAGGCACTGGTCTCTGCAGTTTCATCATTAAGATTCATTTATTCTCTTTATATCTATTAATTGAGCATTTTAGGATTTAGATTAAGAAGATTGCTATTGCACTTGAATTCATTTGTTCACTTGCATCTGCCATTGTGGAAAAATCATTGCAAGAAGGATAACCATAAGTCAAGTCTGCTTCTTTCAAAAAGGTACACCCACCTAGGTTTAGCAACACCTGAAGAGTAGAAGGTTGAGTTCTCTTGACCTTGTCTATTACCCTAAAGCGTATAAAGAGATTGGCAGTCTCTTGAGGCATTCTGCCTGTGTTTTTGAGAGTTAACAGGGTGATTGATCTGATCGTAGGGCACGCAAAACCATTGTGTTTCTTGATCCATGCTTTCGGTCGAACATATTAATCTTAATAGATTTTATGCAAAAGTAGAAATTCCTTGGTGATCACATTCTCTCCAAGGGCAGAATCTATTAGTATCCCATTAATGGGCTTGTCATAGATACAACCAACTATGTAGAGAGGACTATCGATGTAAAGATCAAAATATTTCCATTCCATACAAAATGTAGTAAGAGTAACATTTCATTTCAAGTAGGGAGATAGAGGTACATCCATAACATGATATATCCATAACATGTATTCCATGAATTATCCACAAATGCTCAAAGAAATTTCATATAACATTATTAATGTACATACACCAATAAGGGTGTTACAAATCATCTATTTCAATGATACAATAAACAAGTTTAAACAAATGTTATATTCATGAAATAAAGGTTCAATGTACAAATGGGCTATGCAAGCTATACAAAGATAACATATAAGATATATCCATGACAAAGTGAATCTTTGATCCTCATCCGCCTTGACTCCATTGGTCTTCTTGCGATGAGGCCAAGAGTGCGGTTAAGGTTCCTTTTCCACCCAACCACGAAGCAAATGACTTCCCCAGGTTTCTTCCTATCTCGAAGAAATCCCTGACCCTACTCGAGGAGCCTAGCAACCTAGAACAACATAGCAGGAGGGAACTCTCAATGCACGTCTGATGCCTATATGCATTCCTATACTAAGAATAACATATTTCTTGCAAACAGGAGGTGGTAGAGACCTATATAACATTTAATTCTAGGCTTTTATTCCATCTATTTCAATGGTGCATTGCTTGGCCAAGCATAAAAAGAATAAATGATAGGGTATGTGCAGGATCATCATGGAAAAAATAGGACCTTAAGTGGCAAAAAAATCAGAAAAATCAGAGTTAGGCAACTTGACATAAAAATTTGAATAAGTTATCTATATTATTTCAAAAATATGTAAGAATAGGAATTTATAGAAAATTGAATGTAGCTAAACTTAGGTTTGTTAAAAATAAATAAAAATATATTTGGTGAAAATTTGAAATTTCAATGCAACACTACTTAAATTTCAGGAAAAAATAAGAAGTAGGTGTCTATCTAACCACCGTAACCACAATAAAAATAATATTTTTTTATAATATTTTAGATATAAGTATATGATTCATGTACCAATGTGATGCATATTTGTTTGTAAATTTTTTCCAAGTAAATAATTAATTATGATTTTTTTATTACAAATTTTAAAAAATATAAAAAACTTGTGTGTCTAACCACCTTAACTTGGTCAAAACTTCATGAAATTCATTTTTTCTTTTTTTAATCCTATAGTATGTGAAACATAGAATGTGACACATATTTTGGATTCAAAAAATGTGACACCATTTGAAAGCTATAGATGTTTTTCAATCGGCCTATCAATCAGGACTTTAATCATAATTTGAATAGAAAATGAATAATAATTACTTATTAAATTCAAAGTAAAGCATAATTTATATTGGTGGAAAGTTGAGAATCTCTTTTAAAAACCCTTTTCATTTCATCAATTTTGGGTAAAAAAAAGGTCATCAGCCACATACCCATCATATTGCCACTTTTTGGCCCATCATGATCCTGCACATACCTGATAGTTTTAGAAAAGGTAAAACCATCGTCTCTGTGGGTCCACCTTCGGCATCTTGTCCTGGAATTCTACTCATAAATTCATAAGTTTCACATAATTCCCATAAAATGCACATGAATCTAGCATATTTAAGGCAAACATATAATATTCCACAATTCACTATTTCCTTGCATAGAAAATTTTTCACAAATAAATACATCACATTTATTCTCTGCTTTACCATAAACTGGTTTTTGCAAAATAAGTTTAAATAATTAAATGAATAATATACTTGCAATAATTTTGAAAACAAGCACCTTCAGATAAATAAAAAACTATTCACATCTAGTAAAAGAGTATTTATCTTTGTAGTAAAACATTTTCCATAACCTATTGAAGTAATTCAGTTATTTTTCTCATTAACCAAAAATGTTGTGTCACTCCAATCATAAATTTAACAATAAGATATTTACTGATAAAAGTAAAACCAGAATTCTATTTCTAGTGCCTTTTTGGAATACTAAAATAACAATCTAATGTAGTAATGAATCAACTGGTAGTAAAAATAAATATGGGTAATTTGTCTTTTCTAGTTTTGAAATAAAAAGTAACACACTCACGTGCTCCAGTATATAAATATATTTATAATTTTTTATTTTCTTATGTGTTTATATAATTTAATTTTGTAGATTCAAATTATACATTCAAGGGTATATTTTTACCACACAGGTGGATAGTTCTCCTGATTAACGGAAAATATATATCTAAAACACACATAATAAAGGTAAATATTTCTTGTCATATTATTTCGTGTGGTTATATTAAACCCTAATTTAATAAGGTGGCAAGTGCAATAAGATTTGGGTTATTCTCCAATTAAAATAAAATCCAAAGGTAATATTAATAAACAAACAGAAAGACGTATTGAAGATACATTGAAATTATATAGTAAAAACAAAATAAAACATTCATGTTTATGTATATATCTATTTAATTCTCAAGCTTATTAATCTTCTCTTTACAAGGCAATAGTTTTCCGAAAAATAACCGAAATAATCTCTCGAAAAACCCAGATTGGGGAAATAAGGTATGGTTCAGCCATTTAAAATCAATAGAGTCAGTAATTGTTGTACTTAAAATAAACATATATATATACATGTATATGCAAATATATATATATATATATATATATATATATATATATATATATATATATATATATATATATATATATATATATATTTAAACCGTTTTAGAAATCACATTTTTCCTTATGCCAGCAAATAACAGCAAGTTAATTTTTAATTTTTTTTAAATCAACAAGCTTTTGAAAAGCATTGTCAGCCTTCCATAAGGAAGGCAATCCCTCCTCCACAGGCTACGGCCTGTGTGGAATCGATGCTCCCACTGACAGTCCCTTCTCATGGAAAGGTCGTGGGGGGTGGTGAAGGAAGGCATAAGCCTCCCTCACCCTCCTTTTCAATGCATAAACACCATTTATTATTTTTAACAATAGAAAATGAAAATGGCCATCTATATGGCTCGGATGAAATGCTAAATATATAATCTTTATATATATATATATATCATAATTATATAGGTTTAACAATATATATAGTATTACTTACATTTTTATTTACAGTTGCAAAAGTTAACTTTCATCTAAGAAAGGAATTTTACAACAACTAGGTTCAGATTCACAGGTTTAGATTCACGCATGGAAAAGCATAAGGTAAATTTTAACTATTCTTGTATAAGGTTCTACACAAAGAATAGAAAATTTTAAAAGAAATTACATAAAAGGGGAGGTAATTTATTAAACTTTCAGAGATATAAGGTGCATCTAAAAATCATTATCGAAAGAGTAAAAAGATTATTCATAGATAGTCATTTTTATTTTCTTGCAAAAGAAAAGCATTAAAGGTAATAAAGAGAACCTAGTATTCACTATTCCAAAAGAGTTCTCCTCTTCTTATACTCTCGCTCCTATCTTCTGAAAGTCTCCTTCTCTAAGTGTTTTTCCTCTTCTTTTGCTTGACTTCACAATACAAACCCTT
>VDFB02379711.1:85741505-85821466 GCA_007258455.2 Sequoia sempervirens | reverse complement strand
AGATTGTTCTTCACTATATCATCAATTGGCGACCATAAAGTGGGCTACATATGAAGCCATGACTAACTTCAATTCCTAGTTCCACAACTTGGAAAAGGATTCAGACTGCTATCCACCCATTGGGCGAGTTGGCATTCATGTTCTACCTAAAATCCATCAATTCCAACATCTCAATGATGATCCAGTCTCTTGGTGGGACCACTCTACCGGATGCATACAGCATTACTATCAAGGCAGAGAATAATCTGATAGATTCTGAGAAGTTTCCACCTCAGCCTGCTATGCCGATATTCCTCGAGATCTCAGTTCCCGCCCAAGAAATGACATCTAACAGTGCATCCTCTCCTCCTTAATCTATGTATGCATATCTGGGCACACCACAGAACGTTGCTTCCACATCTGGCTCTTCAAAAGATGAGATGAGTAATTTCAGGGAGTTGTTGTGAAACATCTCAAATGAAATAACTACCATCAAGTGGAACCATTCTACACCTCTAAAGCCAACCTGCCAAAATTATCAAGGTGGAAGATCTTCCTACCAGCAAAATTAGTTCCAAGGAGGCTCACACACAAATCTGCAAACTCAAACAAGCATTCAAATGGTGTTGGTAACTACTCTAATGCAAAATTCCTACCCAAGCTTGAGTAGAGAGCTGACAATCAGGAAAAACAATCTCACCGATGACATCAATCCCTGGTGATTCCCCTGCGGCGACGCACATATGCCCCAAAACCGCCTGTGCGAAAACCTACAACAAAAGGTGTCAGAATAACATAGTTAGGGCACAACATCAAACCCTAGGGGTTATGTATATGCCTCTCCATAGATGGAAAATATGGTACTCACCGCACAAATGCAAGGGATGTCCCTGGAGTAAGAAACGATATATCCCCCAACCACGTGCTCTTCTCATGGATGGAAGAAGAAGAGGTGGTGTTGTCAAATGATGCATCCACATCAAAAGCCCCACAAGTGTAATCTGATGACAACACTCACTCTAAGAGGAGATTCACAGGTAAACTAGTCATCCCACAGCCCAAAGGTACCTTCGACTAGACTCCTAGGACCCCCACAATTGCACAGCAATTTTAGCCACGAAGAGAAATTTTTATAACCAAGGCTAAGGAACAGAAGCCTTCAAATCTGCTACCATTTAATGTGGTGGAATAGTTAAAAAAATCCTCTGCTAATGTGTCCCATTGGGATATCTTAACTATTTTAGAGAAAAATTCATTACTGTAGAAGGCCCTCTGGGAAGATGTAGTCATTGAACCAACAGAACAATCACTCAAGGGAAGGGTCGTTGATCCATCACCTCCTGCCAAAGTTCTCACAAATATTACAAAGGAAGCCTCTACTGAAGTTAGAGATAAGCCAAATCCAAAGCCCTTTTTCCTAACTATTATTGTGGGTAAAAAATTATTGCATAATTCCATGATTGACTCTGGTGCTAGCATCACAGTCATGCCTAAACAGATAGCTGAAGCCTTAGGCCTTAGCTATGAACCTTTAAAAATGGGGATTATATAGCTTGATGGGAACAAGGTTGAAACTATAGGTTTCATTAAGGACCTCCCCTTGACTATATTCTCCTGACCTAGTATCACAGTTCCATAGGATACCGTGATCATAGACGTTCCCCCCATGTTCAGTCTTTTCTTATCCCAAGAATTCACTTCAAAGATAGGTGGATATCTTTCTTTGGATTGGTCACAATTGATCCTCAGGACCAAGCATGGAGCTAAAATGAAAATAATATCCGAACCTCTACATTCAGAACATGTAGTTGATGAATCCATGATCAACTTTGAGGTTGCTCATACCTCTATCACTAAAGAGGAAATGTATTGTATTGAGCTACTAGAGGATGAAAAAGTGAGGAGAGACCAGACTGATTTAGATGAGGTCCTCTTGAGTGAATATATATACACTGATCCTTTCGGCAATTATCATGCTACCGGATTGGGGACCTATGTCATCTATGATGAAGATCAAGTGATTCTGAAAGTCATAAAGGAATCTGAGAATTGTCAAGCCTCAGAGCTATGGACCTTGCATTTTGATGGAGCGAGATGCAAAGTTGGTGCAGGAGCTGAGATATGTTTCACATCCCCATCTAATGAAAAGATACTTAGGTCTTTTCGCTTCCATTTTGCTTTTTCAAACAATGAAGTTGAATACGAAGGCCTAGTGCAAGGTCTAAGCCTTGCAGAGCGGATGGGAATTAAGCAAATAATGGTGTTTGGAGACTCTGAGCTAGTGGTCAATCAAGCCTGATGGATCTCTGTAGCCAAGAATGTCCACATGAGATCCTATAGAAATAGAGTCTGGGATTTAATTAAAGGCTTTGAAGCCTTTAACATCCAAAAAGTGCCTAGAGAGAAAAATGCAGATACGGATCATATGGCAGTAATTAGATCTCAGTTTGATCCTGCTTCCAGCTTAACTCATAACATACACTCCATGTGAGTAATCGTCCGACTGACAATCCCAGATAATGATCAAAGCTAGAAAGTGTTTGAAATTGATGAACACATCGCCTCATTCATCCAATAGTTGGGAGAGTTCATTGAGCAACTCCAACCAAAAATTGTCGAGGCCTATGAAGGGAAAATTATTCAGTTAAGGTCCAACAAGCTTCCAAAAGGATTGGTCACTCTCGAAAACCTATTCAATTGTGACGATGCAAGAAATGACAAGAGGAAGTTTGTAGTGGACAAAGGCGACTATGCCTATCTTGAGATCAGAGACGGAAGGAGGCTCAAAGTTGGAAAAGATGTCTTGCATCATGATAAAGAAAGACTCATCCATTTCTATGAGAAATATGAGGGAGTAGTGGCCTGATCGTATGATGACCTCAAGGGATACGATCCTAAAATCATCCATCATACTATAGAACTGATGGAAGATGAAAAACCAGTTCGCTAGAAGTAGAGGTCAGTAAATCCAAAGATTAAAGCCTTGATGGCATAGGAACTGACAAAGCTAATTCAGTCCTGGATCATCTTCTTGATCAAGCACAGTACATGGGTATCTAACCTGGTTCCATTCTGAAAGAAGAACTGATACATCCACCTATGTGTTGATTTTTGGGACCTAAACAGAGCGTCCCTAAAGGACCACTACCCCTTTCCTTCCATGAAGTCTATAGTGGCAGGGTCAGAGATGTTTTCTCTGTTGGACAGCTTCTCTGGTTACAACCAAATCTGGGTAAAAGAGGAGGACCAACACAAAACAATGTTCACTACCAAGTGGGGAACATTTGCATATACAAAAATACCCTTTGGCCTCTCAAATGCGGGAGCTACCTTCCAGTGAGAAATGGATATTGCTTTCAAGGATTTGATCAATAAAATCATCTTGATCTACCTAGATGATCTTACAGTATTCTCTAAACATAAGGATGATCATTTTGATCACCTTGAGTTGGTCTTTAAAAATTCTAGGAGTTCAGGATATCCTTGAACCTAAAAAACTATGTTTTTGGAGTGTTGCAAGGAAAACTATTGGGACATGTAGTGTCCAAAGATGAAATTACAATAGATCTGGAGTAGGTGAAGGCAATTAGAGAACTTCCCTTTCCAGTCAATAAGAAGGGAGTTCAGTCCTTTATGGGAAAGGTACATTTTGTGAGCAAATTCATTTATGATTTTTTAGGAATAATTAGACCTATTACCTTAATGCTCAAAAAGGATCAATTGTTCAAATGGAAAAAGTAAGCTGAGAATCCTTTGAAAAGGTTAGGGACACTATTTCTTCAACTCTTGTGTTGGTGAATCCAGACCTATCAAAGGACTTCATAATATATGTATTCAATAGAAAATCCATCATCGCTACTGTTTTGAACCAAAAGGATGATGAAGGAAAGGGAGAACATCTAATATCATTTCACTCCTGAACCTTAAAATATTATGAGATAAACTACAACTTCATCGAAAGGCAAGCATTCGCCATTGTTAAGGAACTCAAAAGTTTTGTCACCTCATATCTTACAACAAGGTGATTGTATATGTTGTGCATTCTAGTGTGTGTGAGTACATCATGGAAGGGGAAATCACTGAAAAAAGAGCCAATTGGATCACTAAGATCCTAAAATATGATATGAAGGTCAAACCCACAAAGATCGTATGAGGAAGAGGATTGTGCAAGTATTTGGCACATGATGAAGAAATGGCAGCTAAAGAGGGGCAACCCAAGCTTGTCCTAACAAATGAATTTGAGTCTGAAGGCTACTGACTAGCAAACAGAGTAAGATTCATGCATACCGAAAAGTATCTGCCATGCCTTCCTTCTCAAAAGAGAAGATTCTATAGATTGTAGAATAGCATTTATGCACTTATTGAAGGGGTCCTTTTCAAAAGGAACTTCAATGGCGTTCTTCTGTGGTGTGTCACCACTAAATAGGCGAAGAAAATTCTTGACACTTTTCACAAGAGTCCCCCGAGTGGACATTTTTCTGCAAAGACCACCGCTATCAAAATTATGTGTGTTGGATATTTCTGGCTTACACTATTCAATGACTCACACTCTTTGGTTAAGGCCTGCAAGGAATGCCAATTCTTCATAGGAAGGAGGAAAAACTCCACAATGCCTCTCAACCTGATAGTGGTTGATGAACCCTTTGCACAATGAGGCCTTGATTTTATCAGGATGATTAATCCCACTTCCACTGTAGGACACAAATGGATCCTTCTAGCTACGGACTACTTTACTAGGTGGACTAAGGCCATACCCCTTAAGAATGTGATGGGGGTGGAAATTGTGAACTTTCTCAAGGAATTGGTAATGAGATTCGGCCCACCAAAGACCATAATCTCTGACAATGCTAAGGCTTTCCTGGGCTCAAAGGTATGCCAATTCACACTTGCATATTAAAAACATCTTCAAATTACTACCTGCAAGGAAATGGCCTAGCCGATTCAACGAATAAAAATATAGTATGGCTCATTAAAAGAATCAGGTTGAAACATCAGAAGGAGTGGCATAAGAACCTTCAAGCAGCACTCTGGGTAGACCGCATAACCCCTAAGCAAGTTCTCAAGACTTCGCCGTACGAATTAGTGTACAAGAAGGAAGCGCTATTGCCCATCTCTATGGAGATTCTTGCACTACAGTTGCTCAAATCCCTAGAGGTTGAAGAAAACGGAGCCATGGAGGTCTGGTTGGTCGAGTTGTTGGAAGCACAGGAAAAAAGAGAAAAGGCCCTACAGCCATGAACAACCTCCAACAGGTGGTTAAGACGTGGTTCGACAAGAAACCTCAAACCAAGGTTTTAAATGTAGAGACCTAGTGCTAAAGTTCAATGAGAGGGCCACAAAGCTTGGCCAACACAAAAAATTCAATAGTCTGTGGGAAGGCCTTTTTAGAATAATTCAATGCAAGTAACATAATGCATTCGAATTAGAAAATATGGAGAAAGAAGCATCAGGGATTCCAATTAACAGAATCCACCTCAAATGGTTCAATTAATCTTTATTAACTATTTTGCCTATGTAAATATGTAATTATTATAAATTTTCCTTTGTGTTCTTTAGTTCGGTCGGTCTCTCCAAAAGCAACCCATATGCAAAAATTGAAAACGAACCCATATGCGGAATTTGAAAAGGAGCAACTCAAAGAAGCAGAGAATGGAACCATAATGCAAGAACAAAGAAGAAAAAGAGACATAAATTTAATAAAAGTTGTATATTCATTAGATGGTATTATATACTTCGATATTACACTTCCAAAATGGCATATATACAAAAAATAGATGAAAAATGTTGATTCTTAAATAGGAAATAAATTCATTCTTTAAATGGGAGAATCATCAATAGCATCAAGAATAACATCATCATCAGCTTCTGGAATAGCAGCAAGGGCAACATTATCGGCAATAGAAGCATCAACAGCAGCAATGGCAAGTGGTGGACGGAACACCAGGTTCTTGAAGTTAGTATACCAATCAACATTGTAAAACAACACCACATTATAGCAACGTAAAAGGAAATGGCAGGCATGAGTAACCCTCTCACAGTGCTCTCCAATTGACAGAATACGAAATCTGCTCAACAATGGAAACCACGACACCATTGCATCTTCTTCAATATGTTTGTGGAGGTCGCTCGCCATAGGAAGGCCCAAGCCATACACCGCATTTGCCATAATTTCTTCAAGGCTGCCAAGGGACCGCTTCAGGAATATTTCCAGCATAAGTCATAGGATCATTGGCTTAGGAACTTGTATATCAAGCAAGGACGCAACAAAGTGAGAGAAAATGTCAGTATTGACCCTATACTTGTCTTTGTACTCTATATAGTCCCTACCCAGTACCCACTTCATTGCTATGATAGCCAACGAATGCTTGTTCTTCATCATTCACTTCAAATGTCAATAAGAAACTTCACCTAAGAAATTTGTCTGAGACTTCTTACTAGTGAACCTAATCAGAGTATTCATGATGCCGAATTCTACCCAACTACCCAAGTGCTAATTATTCCCAATCACTAAGTGCAATTTTGTTGTTTTCTTAGGGTCTATTTATAGAAATAGCTAGGATATTTGTGTGCCATAAGCATGATGCTAATCGAGTGTTAACTCAAAAATTCCACCAATAGCCAACTCGAATTTCCCATCCAGCTGTGTTTTCCATGTAATAATTGTTGTGTGCGAAGTTAAGGAGAAGTAATTAATTAGCACAAATCGGTGGCAATCCCAAGTGATCGTCCATATGATCAGGTGTTGATGTGTCATGCTGCAAGCATTTTCCAATTTCCAAGTAGGAACTCAAATCTTTTTGAGTACTCATTGCATCTTTGGCTTAATCGTTCTTTTAAAGATATTAATTGCCAAGCATGCAATAGGTTTATAACCCTTCAATCGCTGGCTCAATTTCCCAAGGAAATCACACCGTAGGACATAATTACCAACTATCATTATGAATTCTTGTCTTTTCAAAAGGGCAAGAAATTCATTTTGTGTGAGCAAAGGAGTTGGCAGTACATGTCGAATTTAATGCAAAAAGGCAACCGTTGTCTACCACTCTAAGCCAAGAAAAAGCTAAGTGTTGCATGCGAAAGAATAAATAGTGTGAAAAGCTTCCTGAATAGGTTATCCAGTGCAAAGAGTTTTGAGTGCAAAATTGTTGAAGAACACAAGTGAATTGTAGTAGGTTTGAGTATCACAAAAATCCACAGCACCCTGAAATGGCCCAAATCCTCAAATGGAAGCGCAAGGCGACGAACCCAAAGCTTGTTTGATGCCATGCATGTGGCACCCATAGCCAATATTTTTGGTGATACCTCTTACACTTTGCCTGGGATACCATAGAAGTCAAAGTGGATTCACACGTAGGCTGCAGAAAAGCATAAAACTCACAGGGACCATAACTAAATAATGGAAGAATGGAATAACATTTGTGATCCCATCCTCAAAACTAACCCTAAGGGTCTTAGGGAAGTAGCTTGTGAAAGAATGAAAGTGGTCACTGGCGAGCGTTAGTTGGCATACAAGAAATGGTTATGTGGACTCTCGTAGTATATGGTTCCTTTTGTGCATTACTGCCCAGAGCTAGTTCATGAGGGCATTTAGCATTTCAACCCAGATACCAACATCATTGAAGGTCGGGAGATGAGAGTTATAATCAGCGAGGAGGCTATCAGAGACATGTTGTGGATCCCAAAAAGGGGCTCTAGAGCAGAAAGGATGGAGTCATTCACTCCAGAAAAAGGGTACAATTATTGGAGAGGCTGAGATCTTGTTATGGACTTTTATAACCAGGAAACCCAAAGACCTCAGGAAGATTTGGAAAAGCTGCCACAAATTCCAGTCACACACAACACTTTTAAACAAGATTTGTAGGATTCCTTCTCTATGATGGCTTTCATTTGTGGCATGGACAAGGATAAGTACATGCAAGCATTTCAACTGGGTCTAGGTTTTCAGTTGAGGAAGCAACATTCATTATTCTAGTATGACTTCATGGAAGTCATTTTCCAAGAAATGATGAGCCAAATCAAGGAATATAGAAGACAACATAAATTCAGGTTTCCTTCTCTCCTTGCTCATATGTTTTTGCATCAGAACCCTGACTTCTTCAAAAAACATATGAAGTTAGCAATTTTTGATGAAAAGAAAATATGAAGGTTGATTTTTGTATGGACTCCCCTCCTTTCTACAACATATGACTATTATGCATTCTTGGATTATTTCTTGACTCTGATTATGCAAGACTTAAGCGAGGATGGCAATCTTTATCAGCTTTTTGCTGACCAAATAGGGTGGATGCAAATTTTCACTCCTAAATGCGACTGGTTTCTCAGAGAAGTTTTTACACTCATTTGGCTACATGGCTTTACCGAGGAGTCATTCTGACTCCTGTCATGTGTCACAAATTGGGTGTTGGCCCTTGAGATGTTTTGGTAATTTTCAGTTATTCACAATAACTTTTGTGGAGGGAAGAACAAGAAGGGTTTTTTCTACTACCCACTGAGCTTCAAAACGGTGGTTATGGCAAAGAAGCAGACACATAAGGTGCCAAAAGCAAAGTTGGCTCATTTGGGGCTAGTATTAATTTGCAAAAAATGGAAATGTAACCCCAACAATGACCTAGCAAGCATAAATGATCAGGTAACTCATAGTCCCTGACCTTACTGGGAAAAGTGGCAGAATCCCCTGTCAGAACAAGATGATCTATTTGTAGACCTAGTTCACATTCCTACAAAGGATAGGAGGCCGACATGGCTCAATTTTTATTTCCCTTTGGTGAATTTTAATGAGAGGTGCCAAATGGGGGCCACCCTTTGCAATGATTTGGCCAAGTATTCGAACTGGAGTGAGGAAAATATTAGAGATTTATGGATTTACCATCAAGAAATCCAATGCCCTGATGCCCTGTTCCAAGACGTAGACAAGGATGACAGATTTGATACTCTATGGAACCAAGCGCATGATGATACCAACGCAAGTGGTGATGAGGATATTTACCCAAATGAGACTAGAAAATATACAAGGAAGGGGAAGAAGAAGGAAAAGGAAGTGAAGATGACCCCAGCACAGAAAACTAGACAAGCAACGAAGCAGCCTAGCAAAACTACTCTGAAATTGCAAGTGAATATATCACATTCAAGAGACTCACAGACATGCACATGGGTCATGAAAATACCCATAATTCAAGCCCAACAACACCTATCAGAGGTCATAGAGGTGGAAAATTCCCCACCCAACAAAAGGAAGCACATAGATGTAGCTTCGGGGGAGGGTTCATAGGAACCTGCAGTGAGCCAAGGATCAGAGTCCTCCATAGCTTAGGTATCTTTCTCTCCCCCTCTTCTTGATTCACAATCTTTGGTTTCTCCTGATGTCTCTACATTGCCCGTCACTTCAAGTGTTGTCCTCTAATTTTGTTGTAATGGTCGCGAGAGGTTTCTCCCAATTCTCCCAAGCAAGACAATTCACTTTTACTCCCCTGTGGGTTAATCCACCTTTTGTCAAAGCACAATCTGTATCCGCTATTGCTTCCCCTTTTTCTGCAACTACATCGGCTCCAACCCAGCTTTCCCAAAAAATGCAGTCCACTATATCTCTGCTACTGCCACCACTCCCCATGAGTCCTTCTGCCACTTCACAGATTGGGCCTTGGTATATTCCCCCATTCTCCCCACAAACAATATCCCTTTCAAAGAAGAAATCATCCAGAACCACTACTCTCTCATTCCCTTTTTCTCTTCCTCCTGATGCACCCTTCGAGTCGAGCTAATTAGATCGTCAACAAAATTCATGTCAGAGGGAAAAAAGACAAGAGAAGCATGAGTTCTCATGATCCAGAGCAAAGGGACAAAGATGCTAAAAGGCCAACAAAGCCACAGGTGCAGACCCTTTTCAATGAGGCTCAGCAATCGTTGCATTTTGCAACCATGCATCTAAACATCATCAAGCCTCATGGAGAGATGTAACCTGAAGATTACACCATCTATGATATGGAACTTGATCTACACACGGCCCAGCCGTAAGATAAAGTTGAGCTCATGGAGGAGACCCAGCATGCGGTGACCACTGACTTTCTCAAGTTCGGTTGCCAACTGAAGAAGAAGGAAGATGAGCTCAAAATTGTCAAGGAGAGGATAGAGGTCCTACTGAAGAAGGATAAGGAAAGGGACACCGAATTTGTACATTTTTCAGAGCAAGCTTAGATGGAACAAGCTAAACTCCAAGAGGAACTTGTGAAGTTCTAATCCCAAGATCCCAACCTAGTTGCTGAGTTGCAGTAGAAAAACCAAGAATTACAGGACCAGTTGGCATGGGCAGAGGAGGAGATGCAACAAAAGAATGAAGATTTTCAACATCAACACACTCAATTGGAGCAAAGAATGCAGTAGAAGGACATAGACTTCCAAGGGCAACAAGCTCAATTCAAGAAATAAATCCAAGAGGTAAGGCTCTCCCTGGATAGGGAATCTGAAACCAGAGGCCAGCCTGAGGAAAAATGGCTTGTCGAGTTAAGAACCCTGTAGGAACAACTCTCCATTGTGGACAAAAGGATTGCAGAACTGACGCAAGATGTTAGGTCGAAGGATGCAAAAATTGGTCTTTTGGAGAATCCTACCCAACCCCCTGCTACCCAGTTAGACCTCCTTCTAGTAGCCCAACAAATATATGTTTCATACTAGGAAAAGGTCAAGGCCTTTTGTTTGACTCTTCAACCGATGCTTCAGCTCATGTCAGATGTGGCAAGTTTAAGTAGGGAGGTTTGCGGAATGATTGAGCAATTCCCATAGTTCATTGCAGAAAAGGTTCCTGAGGTGGAAAAGTTGTTGGATAAGTTGTACATCGTTCCAAATGAGGACCTAGTGAGTGTCGGGATTGAAGACTGAAGATCAAATGCCAAGACAGCAAAAGAATCCATCTATTGCCACACAACAATCCTCCATGCTAGTGATTGCTCGACAACGCTAGGTCAAACTATGAACAACATACATGAGAAATTCTCCCAATTGAATGAGATGAGCTTGCCCTCCCCATTTCTTTCCAATGATTTGATGACCATAGTAGAGCATATTCAAATAAAGATTGAGGAGAAGCACTAGGACATATCCACTTTTCAAAGCTTCAGTCAACCCCCTACTACTGAGGATATTGAGAGCATCACTCATCACATTACACAGCTGCTCTTTCAACTTGATTTTGGGACCGAGATATACATGAAGCTACCATTCAAAGAAGTGATCGATCTACATGAGGCACAAGAGAATTTGTGTGCCATATCAACGCCATCTGAAGCCAACTAGCTACCTCTGCAGACTGCTCTCTCAAAGCTCCGATTCCATCACCCAATGAATAAGACTATGGTCTTAGAACCAAGAATTTTGGGTTCCTCATTTCGCATGTGAAATGCCCCTGGTAGTCACCAAAAGCTGTGGATATAAAATCCCTCGAGCTCCCTTCGAGTTGATAATACTATTTTACTTGGCTTCCACCTGCGCCCCATATATTTGAATATCTCTAGGCCCCTTTCTAAAGAGCTTCGCCCACTGTCACCACGTGTTATCCATGCGCTCCTCAAAAGGATTTCCTCCTTCGTTTCTCTTTTGATCCATGTCATGCTTCCACGTCTCAGTAGTGCGGGCCTTTGAAATCCTGCTTCTCTTCACTTCTCTACCGAGCTCCATCTGCGTGCCACATAGCAGTGTTATGCAGACACTTTTTGGCGGACCCCATAGTCAATGTTGGTAATGCAAACTTCTCCATGTGTCTTCTCCATGGGGGTTTTCATCGCAAGGAAGAATCAACGACAAGCCCCAACCTATCACCATGTGTCCTAACTGACTTTGTGGGTGAGCGACACATGTCTGCATGGGATTTTGTTGCTTCTACATGGGACCACTGCTATCATTTGCAGGGGATGCATCTGGCTCAAAGGCAACTACATTCAATGGCTCAGAATATTTTCTGTTGCAATAGCCTTGGGAAATCATTGCCATGGACATCATTGCTCGTGATGGAGGAATCTTTTCTTTTATTGGCTTTCAAGTGGTGGGATTATTTTCTATAAATACTACTTCTTTCCGAAAATCAATTCAAAACATACACAAAAAAATAGTGGAAAGACACCCAAGCCTTTTGTATTATTTTTTATTATTGTATTAGGACTCACAAACTATGTCATTGTTGTTCGGCCTTTCTATTTCTTAGCTATTTGACAAAACATTATACTATGTCATTATTGTATTGAGTAGTTTACTTGCAAAACTTCTATGATTTCAATAAGTTTTTTGATTTAGACCATGTCTTGGACTCTTCTTTTCAGTAAATTTGTATGGGAGTTATTTTATGTTATTAAATAGATTATTTGGGTTTTCATCTATTATTTTTGTTATTCTGAGACATATAGATTGTTGAACGAGCCCTTAAATACCATCCAAAAGACAGATTTACCGTGTCCACACCTACATCTTGGTGCATCACCTTAGATTAGATCTTTATTTTTATACTTGCTTCCTTTTCTCATTCCAAAACCCAAAATTATAAAAGAATTATGCTTCTTTACAAACCTGGAGGTCACTCAGTTTAGCGCAATTGGTCCCCCATTAACTGTGTTTCCCATAAGGTTGTTGCTTATCAAATTTTGGCATCAACAAACCTCTAAATCATAAGCAGCAGCAATAGAAAGAAAAAATCTAATGGATGTAATTTTTGCAACAAGAGAAAATATCTCACCATAATAAACACCTTCAGCTTGAGAGTAACCTTTTGCAACCAACCTTTCTTTGTACTTCTCAATACCTCCATCTAAACCAATCTTTTTCTTAAACACCCATTTACAACCAACAAGTTTTCATCCTTCAAGAAATGGTACAAGATCCAATGTATCATTCTTTTTCAAAGTTGTCATTTCTTCATCCATAGTAATCTTCTAGGATTTTGCATCATTCATACCTAATTCCTCTTCTATCAATTTGGGTTCATCCATGCTAGTATTCAAAGAAAAATAAATCTCCAATCATCAGGTGAATACCTTTTAGGTGGTTGTCTATACCTTGTAGACCTATGAAAAATTTGAGTTTGAGGTTCTTCCTCCTCTTCTAAAGATTCAGAGCTAGATGAGCTCGCAACTTCTTGTCTATCCATGGGCCTCAATTCAACTTTCTCAAGTTTAGAAGGAAATTGAATCTCATCTTCCTATTTACTTTGTTCTGGTTGTAATGTAACATAATAAGGCTTAGTTTCTCTAAAAATAACACTTCTACTATGTATTACCTTCTATGCAACAAGATCCCAAAGCTTGTATCATTTCATACCATAACTGTATTTGATGAAGATACATTTCACAACCTTGTCCTCCAGCTTTGTTCACTTCTCCTTTGGAAAATGTGCATATGCCTCACAACCAAAAACTCTAAGATGTCTTTGTTACCTAATTTTCACTTGCGGGCTCAATAGGGGAATCTATGTTTCAGGTGTTCATGAAGGCCAAATTGGCGCATTTTTGTGCAGGATTAAATCATGCATCTGATGCTATTTCACAAGGAAGTCTATTGGAAAGCCTACCTTAGTCAGTTTTGGCATAAAACTCCTGATGAAGAAAGTCGCTGAGACCAGTTAGATGCCTTGTTACCTAATTTTCACCTGTGGGCTCAATAGGTGAATCTATGTTTCAGGTGTTCATGAAGGCCAAATGGGGGCATTTTTGTGCAGGATTAAATCATGCATCTGATGCTATTTCATGAGGAAGTCTATTGGAAAGCCTACCTCAATCAATTTTGGCATAAAACTCCTAATGAAGAAAGTCGTTGAGACCAGCTAGATGTCTTACCAACTAACAGTATGGTTCTATTCATTTGAAATACACTGGTCGCCCAGACATTTCAGTCGCCAAGAGTTTTTATGTATCTCTATGCTAGAAAGAAGTCACACCGACCGTTGTGCACAAGGCTAGCTCACCGAAAAGGGATTGTCATCGGGGAAAAGAACCCTTGTTCACTATCAAGTCCTCCCGATCAAACGAAGTCTCACCAAAAGAATGGAACTCTCGGCGTAATGTTAAGCTTGGGGAGATGTCTCGATGACGAAGTGAATGTATCGCCGAAAGGCTATGAGTTCAGCATGATGTCTTGCTGATGCCCGGTGGTCTCGCCGACGGAGGGTGCTTTTGTCGTGAGGTCTTGCCGATGCGATGGAGTCTTGCCGAAGGGGATTTCCTTCAACATAAAGTTTGGCCAAATGATCGTGGTCTCACCGACATGGAAAAGTCTCGGCGAGGGGGGTTTGCTTCGGGGAGAAGTCTTCCTGACCAAGAAAGGGTCATGTCGATAGATGATGAAATGAACTCGCCAAAGGATTTTTCCTTCGGCATAAAGTCCTGCCAACAGATGGAGGTCTCAGCGAAAGCTTGTGCCTTTGCTATGATGTCTCCCCGACTAAGGGTGGTCTCGCCGAAATGAAAAGGTCTCGGTGTAATGTTTGGCACTCAGTGTAAGGTCTTTAAGACCACTGATAGTCTTTCCGAAATAGAAAGGGACATCAGTAAGACTCTTACCGCCCGCTGTGAACTCTTCCCGACTAGTGGGAGTCATGCCAAAAGGTGTTCACAAGGCCGGTGTCAGGGAGAGTTGTTTACCTTCGGGGAGAGGTCCTACCAACCCGATAATATCTCAGCGAAATGGAGATCTCGGCAAAAGGTCTCACCGACCAAGAAGGGTTCTTGCCGAAATGAAATGAGATCAGAGAGAACAAAGGACCTTGACATGATATCTCACCGACTATTGAATGTCTCGCCGAAGGTTATGCCTTCGGTGTAATCTCTTGTCGACAAGGAAGCTCTTGCCGACAGTGATTCACAAGCTTGAGATCAGGGAGACTCTAAGCGAAAGATTTGCGCTCGGTATGATGTCCTGCTGACAAGTGAGGTCTCAGCGATGGAAAAGGATATTGGTATGGCTAATGAAATCCGCTATGACCTCTTGCCAATGAATGTTTGTCTTGCCGATGTTTTATATGATAGCGATATAACTCTTGAGGCTCACTGAGACTTTTTGCTGAATGGCTTACACTCACTATGACCTCTGGCCGACAGCGACAGTTTGGGTAACCATCTTTGACATCGGTGTAACTTTTTCCACTAGCTATGAAGTCCTCCCGATAGATGTGTGCTATGTCGATGCTGCTATAGAGTATGATCGCATCAAGGAGACATGACCAGTGTCTCACCAACATGCGATTCTGGCTGAATAACCTTTGACTACCTGGGATCTTTCGTGGCATATGTTCAACCAATCAGAGAGAACTAGAGGCGAACCATTAGTTGTTTGATTGTTTGACTACTCCTGTCAACGAGATCAACGGAGCATAAATGACACAAACTTACTCTGAGATCAAAAGCGAATGAAGCAGCTCGGTGAACAATGGTGTGGAGATCTAATGGGAAAGTTTAAAGCTGCCTGCAGGGGAAGTCAACCTATAGAAAGATCTTGAGCTGGAAGAAGGCCGAAAGAAAGAAGAAGTCGTCAGCCTCGAGGATAGCTGTGAGGTCTACTAGCAAAAGACAGATCGATATTAATGGTAATGTTGATGGGGCATTCAAGGCAGCTCTTCAAGGAAGTTTGAGAGTGGACACGAAGGCCAGAGGTTAGCACATTAAATGCATGGTTGCAAAAGATCTTAAGGGCCATCCCTGGAGCGATTTTTCACCGACGTGGACACGGAGGATGCACATTGAATGCATTAGCTTTATTTCCAAAAGATCTGAGGGTCGACCCTTCTGAAGAAACTGATATTATGTAAACCCTAAAACAAAGGGGCGACACTTTTAGTTTTGCGATATATGGCATTTTTTCCTTTTTTTGTAGAGAGTTCTTACTTGCATTTTTTGGCTTTGTGACTTCTACGAGTCCTTAGAGGAGAATACTGAGTTTTGTAACTCATTTACAGACATTGTATGTATAGTTTCACCTTTGGAGATCAATAAAGAAAGCAACTTCTGCCTTCTCAATTATCTGTTTCATTGAGTGTGTTGAATGATTGATAAATTTACATGTGAGTTTCTCGTATTCCTTGTTAATTGTCTCATTAATAGCACTTTTAAGCAGAGGAGATGTGTAAATTGTAGGTTATAGGTTATGTTGGTGATGCAAACAGATTTTAGTTGTGAGGAAAATTTATCTTCCTTCTAGGACTGTATGTATCATAGCTTTCTTATGAAACATTTATGCAATATCATATGAGTATTGAGTTGTGCATATTAGCTTTTACTAGTTGATTGAAAACTGTGTGTTAAGCAGCTATTCATGTTTGAACAAATTTGGTGTATCACCATAGGAGTAATTTTCAATTTATGTATTCCTTCTCCCTTTACCTCACAAAGATTAGTAGTTAAGTGATATTACCAATTAGGAAGTCGGCCTTCTCCGAAGGTTCTCCATTTTTAGGTGACCCACAACCTTGAAAATTTCCCATGCTTCTCTAGAAAGCTCAGTTTTCATAACTTTGCATAGGGTGCATTTCTAAGAGATAACAGTTTTGGCACGCCCGGTGGGACTGTTCGAATCAGAATAGTTTAAAGATTACATATTACTGCTGGTTTTTTATATGCAGCCAGTAAGTTTCAGGCCTTTTAGAGGTAAACATTAGCATATCATGGTGACTCTGAGTTTGGGAAGTAGCAAAAAAGCCAATGCATTAATAAGAAATTCAGCATACTAAGAGATTTGGTGTCTACCTCAGTATCATTCAGCCTTTGGAGGCAGTTTGAACAAAACCTGGTGACTCCAAGCTCAAATCTACTAGTTTCACAGGCACAAGTGTTGGTATGTCTCAAAAGATTCTATTAGTTCTGAGTTCCCAGCTCTTTGAATGAAAAGATGTCAAATATTCATGAAAGTGCTTACTATTACCCTCCACATCATGAGTGTGTTACTCCTACACCTTATCAGTCACATTCAACCAACCATAATGTTGGTTTCAACCCAATTTCCCTTGCAGCAATAACTAATCAGCATTTTCATCATGTTTCCCACCCTCTCACTTTGGTTTAGCCTTTGTTTCAATCAATATTTGATCAAAATCAACCCCAATAGGAGGTTTCTGATGTTAACCAGTATGATTATTTATATAATTAGCCTCAAAAACATCCATACCATAACATATTAGACCTGCTCCAATAGGTTGACCATATCTTGTGGGATTTGAATCAAAATTTTCAAAATATGAAGATTAATGATATTAGTAAGGTGCTTGCATGCCTATCTAAAATATTGGTAGATATCAGCAGGCAGAAAAAAACCATTATGCAGCAGCAAGAAATGGCTGAACAAGTCTACTTTTATGATCAAGAGAGAGTGGCAAAAAGAATCCAATTCGAGGAAGGCCTCGAACAGGAAATAGCTGCTAAGGAAGGACAAATGAGGTTCTTGTCTGCTCAGGTTGAGAATACTCAAGCTTACTCAAATTATCAGCACCAACTAATGGAGGAGTTTCAAAAGAGGCAGCTTGAGGGCAGTTTCAAAGAACAGAGAGTTGTTGTAGAAGAAGAGAAGTTCACTAATCAAGTTAGTTCATTCACCATGGAGGAGATTAGAATTCCAAATCTGTTACATCTAGCTATGGAGGAATATAGAAATCAATAGTAGCAAATGATTGAACAGAAGGAAGACATTGGAGAGTTGTTGATTAATGATAATCAGCAAGACAATAGGGCCTTAATTCAAGAAGAAAAGCCTGAAATTGAACTTGATTCTATCCTCCAAGGTGAGATTTTTGATGTTTTCGAGCGTGTTCTGGATGAGGAAGCCAATGTTGAGATTTTTGAGGAGTTGTGCACATGTATTATTGAACAGTTTTGTTCAACATTGGATAGCGAAGAATCAGAAGAAGTTGAGGGTTATGATGATCTTGAGCAGCAACTTGTAGAGGTGTTGAAACTACAGGAGGAGCCTCATGAACCTATTTTACAAGATTATATCTGGTTAGAGGAGCTTACATTCTATTGTGCAGAAGAACTTGAGATTTCATCACCACTAGAATTGTTGCCTTCCTTTATTGAGGAAAACAAGCCTAAATCGGAATGTAATTCTTCCAGTAATGATAAGAATTATAAGCAGCTTCCTTTCTGGTGTATAAAGGAGCCAAAATTTGATGTATTGATTGAAGGTGTGTTGGAGGAAGTTATTTCATTGTTCTCCATTGAAGAAATGAGTGCTCATTCGAGAAAGCATGAACATGTTGAGAAGGTTACTGCTTTTCCACCAAGTCTGCCACAAGGACTCGACCTTTCCAGCCAACAAGATGATCAAGTGGCAGTCCATGAGCAAGAGATCAGCAAGAAAGTTCAAGCTTTACCCTTACCAAAGGCTTCCCTATCAGATATTTTGCCCAAATGGAGTTCAATACAACACCAATGATCAATCTTGCACCCATACATGAAGACACAATAGAAGATGTTATCAAGGATGCACTGGCAGCCAAGCAAGAATATGTTCAGTTCACTTATCCTCCTTTGGTTGACAATACATATGATCTGTTTAGTGAGGTAAGTGAGCTTGTTCGCCTCTTTCAAGAAGCAGTGCATCATCTTGTTAAACATTTTTATGTGTATCATTTTTACTCAACTATCCTTAAGCATGCCAGTCATTATACTTTGAAAAGAAAGGGAAGCTATTTTAGTCATCCTGTAAATGGTTTTGTTTGACCAATTTCTTACTGGTTAGTATAGGGTAGGTTTAGTTGCAATTTTTCAATTCCCTAAGTGTTGTTCCAGCACGGTAAATAGTTTCACTTCTGTAATTTCTTGTTTTCATAATTGTCTAAGTGATATGTTTCTTAAGTTACCAAATGCATTTGAGCCATGTATAAAGCTGATGTTTTAAATCAACCTCTGAGTTGCTAAGTGACTCCAAGCCCAATGGACAAGTATAGGCTACTAGTTTTCATGTTTAGCAGGCAAACATCCAGCTGAGGTCGCTAGAAATGTTACCTAATTTTCACCTACGGGTTCAATAGGGGAATCTATGTTTCAGGTGTTCATGAAGGCCAAATGGGGGAATTTTGTGCAGGATTAAATCATGCATCTGATGCTATTTCATGAGGAAGTCTATTGGAAATCCTGCCTCATTCAGTTTTGGCATAAAACTCCTGATGAAGAAAGTCGCTAAGACCAGCTAGATGTCTTGCCGACTGATAGTATGGTTCTATTCATTTGAAATACACTAGTCGCCCAGACATTTCAGTTGCCAGGAGTTTTTATGTATCTCTCTGCTAGAAAGAAGTCACATTGACCATTGTGCACAAGGCTAGCTCACCGAAAAGGGATTGTCATCGGGGAAAAGAACCCTTGTTCGCTATGAAGTCCTGTCGATCAAAAGAAGTCTCACTGAAAGAATGGAACTCTCAACGTAATGTTAAGCTTGGGGAGATGTCTCAGTGATGAAGTGAATGTCTCGCCGAAAGGTTGTGAGTTCGGCGTGATGTCTTGCCGATGCCCGGTGGTCTCACCGACGGAGGGTGCTTTTGCCATGAGGTCTTGCCAACCCGATGGAGTCTCGCCAAAGGGGATTGCCTTCGGCATAAAGTCTGGCTGAATGATCGTGGTCTCACCGACCCGAAAAAGACTCGGTGAGGGGGGTTTGCTTTAGGGAGAAGTCTTCCCGACCAAGAAAGGGTCATGCCGACAGATGATGAAACAAGCTCGCTGAAGGATTTTTCCTTCAGCATAAGGTCCTGCCGATGGATGGAGGTCTCGGCAAAAGCTTGTGCCTTCGTTATGATGTCTCCCCGACCAAGGGTGGTCTTGCCAAAATGAAAAGGTCTCGGTGTAATGTTTGGCGCTCGATGTAAGGCCTTGCCGACCACTGATAGTCTTGCCAAATAGAAAGGGACATCGGTAAGAATCTTGTCACCCGCTGTGAAGTCTTCCCGACTAGTGGGAGTCACACCGAAAGTTGTTCACAAGGCCGGCGTCGAGGAGAGTTGTTTACCTTCGGGGAGAGGTCTTGTTGACCTGATAATATCTCGGCGAAATGGAGATCTCGGCAAAAGGTCTCACCGACCAAGAAGGGGTCTTTTCGAAATGAAATGAGCTCAAAGAGAACGGAGGAGCTCGACATGATATCTCGACTGTTGAATGTCTCACCAAAGGTTATGCCTTCGGTGTAATCTCTTGCTGAAAAGGAAGATCTTGTCGACAGTGGTTCACAAGCTTGAGATCAAGGAGACTCCAAGCAAAAGATTTGCGCTTGGTATGATGTCCTACCGATAAGTGAGGTCTTAGTGATGGAAAAGGATATTAGTATGGCTAATGAAATCCACTATGACCTCTTGCCAATGAATGTTTGTCTTGCCGATGGTTTATATGATAGCGATATAACTCTTGAGGCTCGCCGAGACTTTTGGCCGAATGGCTTACACTTGTTGTGACCTCTGGCCGATAGCGACAATCTGGGAGACCATCTTTGACATCGATGTAACTTTTTCCGCTTGCTATGAAGTCCTCGAGACAGATGTGTGCTATGTCGATGCTGTTATAGAGTATGATCGCATCGGGGAGACATGGCTAGTGTCTCACCGACATGCGATTCTAGCTGAATAACCTTTGACCGCCTGGGATCTTGTGTGGCATATGTTCAACCAATCAAAGAGAACTAGAGGTGAACCATTAGCCATTTTTCTATTTGACTACTCCTGTGAATGAGATCAACGGAGCATAAACGACACAGACTTACTCTGAGATCAAAAGCGAATGGAGCAGCTCGGTGAACAATGGTGTGGATATCTAATGGGAAAGTCAGAAGTTGCTTGTAGGGGAAGTCAACCTATAGAAAGATCTTGAGTTGGAAGAAGGCCGAAAGAAAGAAGAAGCCGTCAATCTCGGGGACAGCTGTGAGGTCTACTAGCAAAAGACAGATCGATATTAATGGTAATGTTGAAGGGGCATTCAAGGCAGCTCTTCAAGGAAGTTTGAGAGTGGACATGGAGGCCAGAGGTTAGCACATTAAATGCATGGTTGCAAAAGATCTGAAGGGCCATCCCTGGAGAGATTTTTCACCGACATGGACACGGAGGATGCACATTGAATGCATTAGCTTTATTTCCAAAAGATCTGAGGGTCGACCCTTCTGAAGAAATTGATAATTTGTAAACCCTAAAACAAAGGGGCGACACTTTTAGTTTTGATATAAATGGCATTTTTTCCTTTTTTTTAGAGAGTTCTTACTTGCATTTTTTGGCTTTGTGACTTCTGTGAGTCCTTAGAGGAGAATATTGAGTTTTGTAACTTATTTACAAACATTGTATGTACAGTTTCACCTTTGGAGATCAATAAAGAAAGCAACTTCTACCTTCTCAATTATCTGTTTCATTGAGTGTGTTGAATGATTGATAAATTTACATGTAATTTTCTCTTATTCCTTGTTAATTGTCTCATTAATAGCACTTTTAAGCAGAGGAGATGTGTATATTGTAGGTTATAGGTTATATTGGTGATGCAAATAGATTTTAGTTGTGAGGAAAATTTATCTTCCTTCTAGGACTGTATGTATCGTAGCTTTCTTATGAAACATTTATGCAATATCATATAAGTATTGAGTTGTGCATATCAGCGTTTACTAGTTGATTGAAAAATGTGTGTTATGCAGTTGTTCGTGTTTGAACAAATTTGGTGTATCACCATAGGAGTAATTTTCAATTTATGTATTCCTTCTTCCTTTACCTCACAAAGATTATTAGTTAAGTGATATTACCAGTTAGGAAGTCGGCCTTCTCCAGAGGTTCTTTTCCATTTTTAGGTGACCCACAACCTGGAAAAGTTCCCATGCTTCTCTAGAAAGCTCAGTTTTCATAACTTTGCATAGGGTGCATTTCTAAGAGATAACAATCTGAATGAAGGCTTGTGGCCCGACCATACCTCTACAGGTGTCTTATCAACAAGATTTGATGTAGGAGACCTGTTAATCAAGTAACAAGTAGTGGCAACAGCTTCAACCCAAAACCTTTGTTCTAGACCAATACTACTCAACATACTCCTAGAATTCTCCATCAATGTCCTATTCATTCTTCCTACAACTCCATTCTATGGTGGAGAATATAGATTTATCTTTTGTATATGAATACCACATTCTTTAAAAAATATATCAAAATCATTAGCGAAAAATTCATCACCATTATCAATCCTCAAACATTTTATTTTCTTTCCAGTTTGAAATTCAACCATTGCTTTAAATTATTTAAATCAATTGAAAACTTTAGATTTACTCTTTAGAAAATATACCCATTTCCTTCTACTATAATCATCAATAAATGAAACATAATATGTGGATTTACCAATTGAAGGAACATCTATAGGACCAAAACATCAGAATGAATAAGATCCAATACACCACAAGATTTATGAGAACTCGAGTAAAATTGAACGTGGTTTTGTGAGCACAAAAATCAAATTCAAGATTACAATTAGACAAACCTTTAATGAGGTTTTTATTTTTCAAGTTCCTTAGACCCTTTTCTCTAATGCGGTCAAGTCTCTAGTGCCATAACATAGTTTTCTCTACAGGTAACTTTGATTCAGAAGAAATAGCACCCTTGGGTACCAAGAAGCCATGATCATCTGTTGAAGGTGAAACCCTCACCTCTTCCACAGACTTGCTTTTCATAGAAGTACTATTTCACTCAATAGTGCATGCATCAATATTATGCAATGTGTCATATCTGACACCTCTAGCAATTATCATAGCACCTTTAACCATCTTGTATCCAGCATCAAAAAATACTACCTGCACACATGCATCTATTAGTTTGCTTGTAGATAAAAAAAATTGTGCTAATCTAGGGATGTGCAACACACCATTCATCTTTTTTATTCTACCATCAGGAAACTTGGTTCTAACTTTACCATGGACAACAATATTTAAATGAGAATCATCACTCAAGTACACCTTACCTCCATCAAATTCTTCATATTCAGAAAATTGATCTTTATTAAAGGTCATATGGAAAGATGCACCTGAGTCAATTAACCATGCATCATTACCTGCACGAGTTTCCAAATTTGCAATGAACGCATCACCATCTTCCTTCTCAAACTTAGAATCAAAATCAAATTTCTTCTTTTTCTCCATCTTTTCTTCTTTGCAATCCTTACGAACATGTCCAAGTTTACTGCAACTCCAGCAAATAACTTTGGACTTTTCAAGAGATTTGGATCTTCCCTTGGACTTGGATTTATCACACATCTCATTCTTCTTGCATCTTTCCTTAGGTATTCCATGAACATTTAGGGCCTCCTTAGCACTGATGGATACCTTCCTCCTCATCTCTTCAAAAAGAAAAGAACCTATTGCATCTTCGGTCTTTAATATAATAAAAGTACTCCCAATAGCCATAACAAGAGAATCCCATAAATCAAGAAAATAACAAAGTAGGATCTGACATTTCTCTTCCTTGTCCATTTTGACACCAACTGATGCAAACTAAGCCACCAACATATTGAATGCTTCCAGGTGGTATTTAATTAGTCCATCCTCTTCCATTCTCAAGGAGTACAATTTCTTCCTCAAGAAAATCTTGTTCACTAAAGATTTGGCTTGATACATCTCACCAAGCTTCTTCCATAGTTTCTATGTAGAGGTCTCTTCGTGGGAATTTATTAAAATAGAGTCTTTCAAGCACAATCTGATTAGACCCTTGGCTTTACAGTCCATAACATCATATTGAGCAACCCGTGTAGGATCTGTACGCCTTGAAACATTCTCATCAACAACATCCCACATATTTTGATCTATCAATAGATCCTCTATCTCAAACTTCCACATCTCAAAATTATTTCTAGAAAATTTATCCACCTCTATTCTCCCTAATGAATTAACCATCTTAAAATTCCTGCAACAAGATCACAAAGTATCTTCTGCATAAGCTCCCACTCAAAACTGGATTAGTTCAAAAAACCCAACAACCCACGACTAAAACCAAAGGTGATCAGACTCTAATACCACTTGTAAGGAAGCTATGGTAGCAGAACAACTTCCTACACTAATCTTGAGAGGATAATAATGCAAAAATTTTACAGATCTTTAACAGTTACAGAAACTTAAATAAAAATAAACATAAATGTCATGCATACCACAACACAATGATTTATGTGGGGAAAACCCTTTTGGGAGAAAAACCCCACTCCAAAAGCTACCCAATATATTATTCAAAAATCACAAAGATTGCAATATACTTGCAAAGCAAGCTTCTCACAGGAGTATCACAAACTAGAGATCCAAAGGCAACATGACCGCTATTAGACTCTCATAATACATCACAATACACAGTTGTAATACAATGCCCCCATAAAATAGGGTTTCCTTCTAAGGAAAGTCAAGCTAATAAAATATCAGTTGTTAGGTCTAATACATAATAATGAACGTTCCATATTTACAATAATAAAATATAAATAAAATTTTCCTTTCAGGGGTGTTGCCCCTGAGCCCCTGCCAGGGCACGCTGCCCCCAAACCCCTCGTGTGGGGGAAACCCCTCGTGCCCCCACATCAAGAACGTATAAATAGTCCTTTATGCATCAACAGTACCTTATATAATTACAAGGTTGAGACACATTTTCCTAAGAGTCAACACTTCTACATTTAAAATTCTTGCCAAAACAATATCTTCATATTTAATAGCAATATTGGCCAAAAAATCATCCATAACATTGTTATCCCTCTTAGTCCAACCGATTGAGAATGCATCAAATAATTTGATGGTATCCCGCACAACAACCGTATATCGTTTAAGTATTTTATGATTTGATGCATACTTGGCTTAACTTGTGAGATCGCCAATTTTGAGTTTCCTAAAACTTTGATTTTCTTTATCCCATATTTAATAGCTATATTCAAACCCTATAGCAAAGTTTCATATTCAACTATATTATTAGGGAAATCCACACTTGTAGATCTAATCCAAGTTGACAAATGAGGGATTTTGAGGATCAAGATTAAATCTATAAATGAGTGACAATATAATCAAGACATGGTGATGTCATGAGCCAAATTTGGCTAAGTGTAACTTTGAATTTTGAATTTTAAAAGTTCAAGGTTTAATTTGCAATTGTAAAAGTGACCTAGGTTACGTCCACACTTGTAGATCTGATCCAAGGTGACAAATGAGAGATTTAAGGATCAAGATCAAATCTCTAGAAATGAGTGACAATGTGATCAAGACATGGTGATGCCACTTAAATAAACTAGTTATTACATTAAAAACTCTAATTTGACACACTATAAAAAATACCTCTTTATCATTGAATAAGTTAAGTGAGCTCTTTAATGAATGCTTCATAAGACATAACAATTGCCGAAGGTTTTATTATAAAAGAGATAGCAAGATAAGTGGGTTAGATATTAGAGAAAGCTTCACAATTAAACATGTTTGAGTCAAAATAATACTCACATAGATGACCTCCCAAAAAGTCTTTATATTTTGCCCCTATAAACATTTCCTAAATATAAAAAATATAAAATAAACCATTCATATTCATGAGAGATACATTCATATCAATTACTACCCATAATATATGAATTAATAAATTTCACGAAAAAGTTGTACAATTATATAATTAAAAACTCTAGATCCAAAACATTAAAAAAATATATATGAACGTACAATTTTCACCCTCACACCTAAAAATATAACTGACTAAAAAGTCTCCTACGCAAATTGCTGCCCCCAAAAGAAGTTAAAACTAAAAGTTATTTATAATAACCCCATTTCTTAAAGCAACCGAAGGAGCGACATGGACTAGCCTCGCAATGAGCGACGCATGGATTTTTAGAGTACATGGGGGACAAAATCACGTTATATAGTCTATAGTTTGGACAACCATAAAGTATTAAAAAAATAGCAGTGAGATGATAGGTGCACCAAACTCCATGCTCTGTTATGTCATAAGCACGTGAAAAGTACTAATAGCATAATAATACACGCAGTTTTGAAAAATGTAAAAGCACTATTTTGCTTACATTACCTACCAATATCAAAAGCCTTAGATTTCAAGTCCAAAAGTTAGAAGTGGGCAAAAGGACAATTTTAGGGCATTATTACAAATGTAATGTGTTGTGGAGTGAGACATATTGGCTTTCATAGCCAGTGGTGGGGTCATCATTATCTTTCCATCATCATAAGAAACATGTCTCTGAATGTTTCTTCCCATTTTCACGAACTAGGTAAGGTAGGAAATCTCAATGCGATTTCCTAGGGAAAGGGGACCTTTTCTCCTTTGTTTTTTTAAATGCTTAAAAAAAACTAGAATGGATGGGGATTTTATTTTGTCTTAATAGGTTATTTTTATATGAATTTTTTTAAAATCTATATTTTTTTATCAATTTTTTCGTCATCATTATGGCCTCTAAAAATTAAAAATTCGTGCAAAAATATTAAAAAAATATATATGTTATATTTTAACATAGACGTCACATATTAAAAAGTGAAGTGAGTGGAATGGTATAAAGATGGATAATAATAAATTTTAACATACCCAAAAGAAATAGAGTTAAAAGATTTGTGTTGACATTAATTAATTTAGAGCATTTGTAACAGAAAAGAATACATGTTTTGGAACATCTAGTGAATGTTTATATTAATTCTATATTTTTGTGAAGGGATGGGAAGAGATTTTGCATGTCGTATTTTATATAAAGAAATAGATTCAAGAGACTAATTTTGTTGAGCTTGAGAAGAAATTTTGTAGTTTGATCATTTATTGATCAATCATCAAAATCTTACTACTAAGGTATTTATGTATTTTTTAAATTTTTTGACAATAAATTATAGACTAGACATGAAAATCATTCTAATTGTTCTAAATTTTTCATCTTTTTTATTAGTAAATAAATGATTATGAATATCCTTGAGTTCCAAATTTAGTAGTATGACTAGAACTTGTGACCAATTTTTTCTTCTTTCCTTTTAACTCTAGATTGAACCTTAAACTTAGGAAAGTCTCATCTTAACATTTAAAGAAAAATGATTTCATTTTGCTTTCTTTTCTAGACTACAAGCATTATTCAACATCTCTGCCATGTTGTATCTTTCTTTATTCATATTTTGTTATTTTCTTGTATTTTGGAAAGCTTTCCATCTTTCCAAAATATAAATCTTGTTGATGCTAGTGACTTTCATGTGTTCTAAGTCCATATTGAAACATGGTGATAATTGGTTTATTGTCTACAAGTAGCCCCAAGATGTGTCATTAAGGCTCTATGAATTGCATTGAAATTGTAAGCATGTTGCAACGAGATCTAAAGTTGATATTTTTTGCAACTCAAATTCTTCTCCAACCAACAACATGCCAAAGTTTTACAATGTGTTGGAAGAAATAGACAATAAAGAGGACAGGAAGGAATGGATATTACACGTCAAACCAAGCATTATCATCAACTTAATTTCTCTCAAATAAATAAGAAATGAGCTCAAACAAATCAAATTGCATAGCCAAGACAATTTTACTTGAATATTACTATGAGAATGAATTTTAGAATAATAAACAAAATCAAAATAATATTAAATATCAAAATCAAACTCTAAATTATGTGAAAACCTCAATTCAAATGAGCAAGTATATTTTATCATTATTTTGACAAAGTGTGGATGCTCAAATGAGCATGCAAGATTCCTACAACACGTTGATGATTTCTTTTCAATTTTCTCCATATCTAGGTTGAAGAGTATATTTTATAGGTTTTTGAATGAAGAAATGAATGGCTAATATTGATTCACTTGATTTAGAAACTTGAGTTTTATCTTACTCATTTTATTTAAAATTGCTTACATGACTTTTAATTTATTTAATTTATTTGATTTATTTGATTTACAAATGTGCAAGCATAAATCAAGGAATTAACAACTTGTATGACTTGATGAGTGGAAGAGATTAATTGTTGACAATGAATTAATTTTAGCATGATGAGAGGATAATTAATTAAATATGTGTGCATAGATTTAGTTAAGAATTGATTAATAAAATAATAATGATTAATTAATTAATTATGAAGTGATGTTGGTGGGTTAAAATGAGATTAATTAATTAACACATTGTGATTACTTAATTATCATGGATTTAATTAAGAATTAGCTAGCTAATTAATGATAGCTAACTAGCTAATAGAATATGATGGGATACTTGATGTAATTAAGTAATTAATTAGATTAATTAATCAACATGGAGATGTTAGTGTGAATTAGCTATGATGAATTAATTTGTAGAATTAATGATATAAGGTGGTAGTATTAGGGTGACAAAATGTGGGTGTCTACATTTACCCTTATTTAAAAGAGAAATGTGACTAAAAGAGATAATGGTCTTTCAAAGAAAACAACAAAAGAAGAAGAAGAAGAAGACAAAGAGTGGATTCAAGAGATTCCCCCTCAAAAGGAAATGCTATGACGAAAGAGATAGATGAATGATTAAAATAAGAAGGGCTATAAATTATATAATTAATTTATTAGAAGAAATGTGTAAGAAAGAAAATGAGCATGTTAATGATGTGATGATGAATGTTGTGAATGTTGCATGGAATTTCAAATGTTTGAGAAACCTAATTAATTTTAATATATGATAGAATGCACCATGACATGAGAAAAAATGGTGACATTATTGTGATATGGTGTAGGAATGACACCCAAGTTAGAGGCATATGATAGGATGTACCACAACATAGAAAAAATATGATGATATTGTTATGAGATTCCTGGAGGATTGACTAAAAATGTAATAAAAATTAAAAAACACGAAAGCAAGCTAGCATAATAGTGTTTCCAAGGATCCTATTGAACATCTTGCTTACTCATCTATATGGGGGAGGTATTTTGAACTAATTTGCAATTACATGTTCATATTATTCAAAAGGATCATCTAGAAATGTACCACAATTTTTGTGCCCCTACCTAACACAATGGTGAGTAACAATCCATGTTACCTTATTATCTCCCTAAAGAACAAATATTTGACGTATGTGGTATCATTAGCCTACTTGTAGATTATGAAATGTGTTATCTTAGAAAACCAAGCAACCACAACAAGATTGAATCATGGTCGTTGCGCATTCTTATCAATTGAAGGACAAAATCCATGTTCAAATATTCTCAAGGTCTCTCAAGAATTGGAAAAGGTTGATATAACCTTATGTTTTAAATTATTTATTTTTCCAACTAATAAAATTTGAATTCATACTTGAATTTTTCATATCAAAAAATGTGTAACAAAAAGTAAGCTTCACTTAGATACACCTCCATCTTGTCCACATTAAAGTGACCAAAAATCCCTCTAGGCTGGTCACACTTGATAAGGTTCCCATGCATTAACCCCTTGATTATATGCAACTACACACCTCTAAAGAGTAAACCCTAATATAACAAGTACTTCAATAATTTTGAATGGTATGTGTGCATGATCTTCATAGATTCTCTCTAAGCCTCCTTGAATTCATCATCCTACATGTATAACTCCATGGAATTGAACCCAAATCCCACATGTATTGTGTTCAACAAGGAACACATCAAACTTAGCATGTTTATAATTATGTTAGAATTCCCACTCAATTTTTTTAAGGAGAATAAGTAGCTATGTTGGAACTCTAACCATTTCATATATTGTTGGGTTAACTTACCTTAACTATTAATGAATTATAATGCATGATGGTCCATGTAAAATATGAACTCTTTGGGCAATAGATAATGTTTCCACTTCTTTAATTATTTTATTTTCATGTAGAACTTCTAATCAAATGTTGAATATTGTATTTTTATGTCATTTAATTTCTCGTTGAAGTATATAACTAGCCTTCCCTCCCAAATCAATACCATGCCAATCACCTAAAAAACTCACATCATAGTATACTTAGAAAACCTTATTAATAGTAGGTAGTACCAATATTGACTATTTCATCACCTTCTTCTTTAAAACTAGAAACATAATTTCATGCCTAAAATCTAGACAAGCTCCTTTCTATCACCTCCCATTGTCTTTAGGAAAACTACACAAGTCCTGCTAAAATTTCAAATGAAATTATTATAGAATCTTTTTAATCCATGGAATCATTAAGCCTCAAATGTATTAGTTATGATGGCTCATTTATGATTTATCTCACCTTCTCAAGCTCCATCTTAAACCCCTATTAGTATATCATGATCCTAAAATATACTAGCTTCACCTCCATCAAGCTACACTTTTTTAGGTTCATCAATAGCTTCTCCCCAAGCAACACTTGCCTTATGTACACCAATAATTCTTCCCTCCTCTTGCTAAAGATCGGGATGTCATCTAGATACACAATGACAAACCTATCAAGGAATAGTTTTAACACCTTTTTCATCAATAAAATGTAGTTGTGTGGCATGTTTTTCAACCCCTACGACATCATGAACAACTTATACAACTCATCCTTGGTCTTGAAGGTATTCTTCCATTTCTCACCCTCCTTGATCCTAGTTTGATGGAATCCACTCTTTAAATTGATCTTTGTTTAGTATCTCTCTTCAATCAAGTAGTTCATCAAGTCGCATATGCATGATAGTGGGAATTGGTACTTGATGGCGATCTTGTTCATGACCTTAGGTTCAACATATATCCTCCATTGTACATCCTTCTTTAGTATTAGCACTACAAGTATTGAATGCAAGCTCAAGCTCTTCGATTATCCCTTCTACAAGAAACTTCTTGACTTTCCTTATTATTTTTCACTCTCATGACCTTATCCTATAAACCACTTTGTTTGACATACTATATCTAGGAATAAGGTTCATAACATGAATTATTTTGTGCATGGACAATAGACCATCTAATATCTTTGGACATGGCATCCTTGTACTTACCCAATTTCTTTTATGGTATCTCATCTTTTGTATCTCTCACACCTCTTTATCCAAAATGAGTTGCACATATCCTCCACATAAAAATACAACACCCATGTCAATTGGTCAACTTCCCAAAATATAATTAAACTCCTCTTAGACCACTCATCATAAATCTTGTCAAAAAGGTAAGTTTGAATCATGAAGTCCACTTTCGCAATACTAGGTGCTCTACTTGGGCAATGTAATACCTTGACCTAGATCATAATGAGAAGGATGTTCCATAACTCTTGTTTGACTTCATTTTGTAACTATCATCATTAGTGTTATTATAATACATGTAGGAGAATAAAATAATAATAAGTAATCATCCTTATGCACATAGGGGTTTCCACTCACACCCTCTCCATGTTCCCTGGAGTGCATACTTTATCCATCATCTATATTTAAAATTAAAAATTTAGGATTGAAAGGTGTGACACCTATAATCTTAACACCAACAAAATAATATTGCACAAGACGTCATCTTTGTACTTTTCAATCTTGAACCTAACCTTGCATTATGCATTCACTAGTAATTGGTGTTCCTTTAACAACAGTGATCATCTTGAATAAATTTATATTATTAGTGTTAACACTATCTATGATCATTTTGTGTTACTTTTCTCTTGACTTGAAAATGGTCCTACAAATATTCTTCTTAAATATGCCTATGTATTTTTCTCCTTTTTTTTCCAATATCATCAAGATTTTTTCTCTACTTGTGGGCTTATCTACACAATTGACCAATGCACTACTCTCCAAGATTCTTTCAACAACATGGTTGTTTTCCTTTTTTTTTGTGTCTAATGTTTCTCTATTACACTTACAAGAACTTGAATGCATGATTCCTTGTTTCTCCACATCTAAAACATGTTCCAAAAAATTATTCCTTATGTTGGGAAAATGTGTCTCAACCTTGCAATTAGATAAGGTACTATTGATAGGTAAGCATGGGGAGTATGGAGGGGAGGGTACCCCCTAGTGAGGGGCCTAAGGGATCATCCCCTCAGCAAGGGTTCCATGGGTTGTGCGCTAAGCCAAATTTTATATATATTGTATTATTGTAAGTCTAAACCGTTCATCATTAGGTCTCAAATCTGATAATCGATTTTTTTTATTTTGGCTTGCCCTAGAAGGCAACCCTGTTTTATGAGGGCATTGTATTATAGTTATGGATTGTGATGTATTTTAAGTGTCTGATAGTGGTAGTGTTACTTCTGGATCTCTAGTTGGTGATACTTTTGTGAGAAGCTTGCTCTTCAAGTATATTGTAATCTTCATGATTTCTAAATAATGTATTGGGAAACTTTTGGAGTGTAGAGTTTTTCTCTTGGAAGGGTTTTCCCCACGTAAATAATTGTGTTGTGGTGTGCATGATAATTATGTTTATTTATGTTTAATTTTTTGTAACTGTTGAAAATATTTGTAAAGTTTTGCATTATCCTCCTCTCAAGATTGGTGTAGGAAGTTGTTCCGCTACGTTAGCTTCCTTACACCTTATCCATGTACTCTTCCTCAAAAGTATTCTCTTCTTCTCGATACATCCTCATATCCTTTCAATGTACTCTCTTATATGCACATGTCTACATTAACTCCTATTTTTTATATATTTTATTATTTTGTTTATATGTAAACTTCTCTTTGTTTTATGTGACACTCTATTTTCTTCATGACGACCTCTCCTTGGCCATTACATAATGATAGGCATCCCCCATGAGCTTAGGTTTCATCATCCCAAACTCATCCTAGATGGCTAATTGCAACTCATTCACATACCTTGAGTGATTTTTTTATGTCACCTTCCATGTGACCAACACAAATGGTTGAGTTTTAGAAATCCTATATATAATATTTGACACTCATTTACCTTTGTTTCAAGTTATATATCTTCTTGTACAAGCCAATCTTGCAATTTGCTCGCAATAACATCACTCTCAACTTGGTGACCATCTTGTTTCACATGTGGATCCTCTCATTCTTTGCCACTTTCTATCTCTTTCAATATGATTACACCACAATGACACATACCCCTTTAGCTTAGTGCATGCAAATAATATCCTCTTGTAGTCTATAATGGACTCATACGTTAAATAGTTATTTAGCTCCATAATCTAGTTGATCAACTCCTTTAGACATAAGCTCCTTGTGTAGGTTGGAATTTCCACACATAGGTTGCCACCGAATTTGGATACAGCTCCTAGCATCCCATCTACTACGTCTTTATCACTTGAGCATCCATGTGCACTTAAGGTGCCCCATCATCACCCAAATCTAAATTTTCTTCTCTTTACAACACACTGTTCATGCCTTCCACCCAATAACCTTTGTGTTGGAATATGTTTGCACCAGCTTCTACCCACACTTACCATTGTGGAAGATAGAAATCACCCATAGGTTAAAACCCTACAATGACACTAGATGAGATGGAAAACACTCATAAGTTAAAACCCTACAATGACACTACTTGTCGTACCTACACGCAACACCACCCACAAAGAAGGAATCCTTTCTTTGATACCAAATGATGTAAGTGAAACTTAATGGTTCCCAATGAAGGGATGCCTAAGTTTCACAACCCTTAATGTACACAATGGAGACATATAAGGAATGAAGAGACAACATAGAAATGGCAAGACATAATATGTTTCATATTTTTAATGGTAAATTACATAATGTATAGTATTCCTAAATGGAAATATGCATACAAATATATGCATGGCCGCATGGCCTTAGTTCTCAACTCGTTACATTTAAACTTTATGGAGACTTGATGACCCAAAAAATTTAATACCCTAAATATCCCAATTATATTTTCAACTTGTCAATATATACAACTCACTCAAGGTGCCAAAGTTGTACCTACCTAATTAAATGTCACTTTCTCTAATTTCAAATTCAACATCCATGTGCATGATTTCAAAATTTACCACTAAAATATTTGATAGTTGGTAGAGTAGTCAAACCACAACATTGTTGGCCTCCTCTGTGTGAACAACCAAACTAAAGGAAATAGTGTGTTAGATTTCTCAAACTTCCAACCTTGTGTATTCATTGTCCCATGCATGACATTGGTTCATTTTGCAAGCTTGCTAAGTTTCTTGGACACCCATACATTACATAGTTTAATTTATCATGTAAAATTTATATATATTAAGGGATAAAAAGTGTATCTACATAAATCATCTAGACTAATTAAATAAATGTAAATAAGTAGTACATAATTAACCTAGATAAAAGAGTTGGGACTAATAACTAAAATTACATAAATTAAATGTATGATTTTAAATAAATAAAATAGATTGGTACTTAACATATGCACATATCTAACCATGCAACTCACAAACCTAATCTAACTCAACTTTACAATCTTAAACTTGTCCACCTCAATTTTAATATATGAATTGTTGTAAAAATTATGATATATACACAATTTTGAAAAATCTATTAAATTACAAAATCATTTTCTCTTTAATTAAACCTCTAATTAAATCAATTCAATAATGATAAACCAATAAACTTAAAATCATATATGTACTTTACTAATACTAACAAAATACTATCAATAACCCTAGATAAACTCTAAATGATAACCCTTAATGTTTTCAAATGAGTGAATAAGGGAGAGGAGTTGATCGTGGGTATAGTTTTGGATAGCGTGGAGCCCAATTTTGGATAGCCCGAGGCCCACTTTTGGGCAATAAAAGTGCCAATAAATTTACACTTAATATCCAACTTCAAATCACTTTAATTCAAAAAATACACAAACTGACCAATCATGTAATGCCACATCAGCATACCAATATTACATGACTTAGTGACCCACTATCAGTCCATGACTGTTTTTGGCTCTTTTTTTGTGGTTTTTGAAAAATGGTCTGAAAACATTGATAAACATGCCCAATTTTCACCCAAAAAAATGGGGGGATGCCAGCTCGACGATCAAGACACTGATGACGTGGACCCCTCACTCAAAATTACCCTACCCACCATCAGCTCCTCTCCCTTAATGCAACAACAAAAATAATCTAAATCCAACCACAACTTACACTTTCGCTTCCACCCATGTTAGTTGTTGGAATGTGTGCGCACAAAGAAATGGTATTGTGCTCCCTTTCCACCTCAAACAAAGACAACACACTTTTGTTTTGTCTTCTCTCCCAAGACTACCAAATATTTGCTGCCCAAATCCCACTTTACACCCAAATATATGGGGAAAGGAAGCCAACCCACCCCACCGACTAAATAACAGACAATATAAAACATTAATATTTAAGCATTACGTACCCTACAAAACCCTCTAAATCCCGTGCCCACACATCTTTCGAAAACGTTAACTAAAAGCCATCAAAAATGCAGTTAAAAGATCACATCATAATCAACCTTTAATTATGCCATTTACCTGCCTTCCAACATATAACAAAGTAAACACGCACAATTAGACTTTTTAATAGAGAAAGTAGTTATCTATTATTATAATATGATTGAGCGATCGGTGGAACTTTTCTTTCTGGGCAGGTGTGATGTAGAATTTTGAGAAGTGCTAGGTATGTGAGGGAGATATCAAGAAAGCAAATAGTGTTTTCAAACATTAATGGAGAGCATAAATCATCATTGCATAGATTTATAAGGGTAATTTAATAAATATATCTAATTATTTTATATAAATTTAATTTAAAATTCGATGATACAAAGATTGTGTGATAGATCAAGAAGTTAACTCTTAAGGTTGATTTAGATGAAATTCTTTATCATTTCTCGTTTGAATTATTTATATGAATGTAGATTTGAAGTTGTACATAATTTTAATTTAGAATTTGTAGGTCTAAATTGATAAAATGTGGACAAATGTGGACTATTAGAATCTCCCCATCTTGACTTTATGATATCTAAATGTGTAAATGGACAAGAATTGAGGATACAAAAATCAAACATACCTTTTACACCTTTATCCCTCTTGTGAGACTTGTTACAAGGCTAATATTTGATCCAAACCTTAATCCTCAATCAATCCTAGCCATCCATCCATCAATCTATCTTATCCCTTTATTGCCCTCTTAAAAAATTTATAAATGAGAGGCTTCTCATCCCATTTGAGCATCTCTTCTCATCATAGGGTTATTTTGTCCAATTTTCTATCTTAATCCTTCTTCATCCTAGTCCCTTTCTATCCATTTGATATATCTTATCATCTCAATCCTATTATAATGTTGTTGATTTCATAGGCAACCATATTCCATACATCAAAGGAGTGCATCAAGAGAGTGTTGGGTGCAACTATCCTTCTAGCTCAATCAGAGAAGAAAGGAATAAACAAGGTAAAATATTTCATATTGCATTTGAATATTTATGTTATTTGCCTTGTCTATTTTATCGTCTTCACCTATCTTGAGAAACATGGGTTTAAAGATCATGTAATTAAAAATAAAGAACAATAAAATAGAAACACGATCAACCAATTCTAGTGGAAAACTTTAGCAAATATGTGTATTTTTTATTAATTGGTTTGGAGGGATCCTAGAACCATTTACAACTAGATATGTATCATGAAACTAACGACAAAACTATGGAAGAATGGTCATAAAGAAGCAACTCTAAGAAACCATATGGCAAATACAAATAAGGGACACACAAAAAGACACAAGACACCATGAGTTTAAAGTTTATTTAAAGTCTCTATTGCTTCTAGCTCCTAAGGATAGAAGCTATTGTTCATTCACATTATATCTTTGTCATCACTTTTTCCCCCTTCATAGAGTGTCTTCTTGTTGTCTCTAGTTCTAGTACTCAAACCCTCTAACTTATTTAGCATTCTCCCCCTAAGTGTTTGGGCTATTTTGGATGGTATTCTTTTTGGTTTAAAACAATTTGTTGAGATTGTCTTTGATCATAGAGATCTACTTGTCCACAATGACCAATCTTTTTTCGTGGTCTTCCTATCACTTTTCTAGTTCTATAATTGTCAAGGATTAATTTTATTTATAACATCAATATCTTAATTAATCTTGTTAATTTTAGGAATAGCCTCCCAATTCTAGGGTATCATGGCATCATCCTTCCTATTCAAATAAATTTGGCCACCACTTCTCTTATTCATAAGAGACGATTTCATATTTATCCTCTTGATCATAAAAATAACCTATTTAATCATAGATTGTTGGGCATCAAATACTTCTTGAACAATCCCAAGAGTTTTAGAGTTTCCCTACTAAGTGGAGTTTATCAACATATTATGCCATCCCTTGAGCACAACAAGGGTAGGGTCCAAAATTAAAAAGAGACACCCACTGATAATTCAAGTAGCCTAACATCTTTTCCTTTAATCTTACCCTTGGGTATGACTACCATACCTATTATTTTCATTTGTCATCTCTTCCTCAATGCCTTATTCTCCACAATATTTCCTCTCTTAATAACCTCCATCTCTTTAGACACCCTAGGATTATCAAGTGGAGCATTGGAGATCTAAACAATTATTTTTCTTTTGTTCTTGAGTAACCACAACCCTCTCCATAAATTTAAAATTCCCAACATTTGGGACATAAATATCCCTAGAGGATGACTTTGCATTATCTAAATTTGTGGGGTTTTTATCAACAACATTATCCCCAGAGGAATTATAGGTAGGGGTAATAGAGTCCTTAACAAAAAAATTCAAATCATCCCACAAATTAAAACTTGGGGTAGGGATTTTAGGATTCTAGGCCTTTATATAATTGATAATAAGTAAGATTAGACCCTAGTGGAGGGGATTCACTCCCACAACACTTTTACAATCTTTCAAGGGTGATTCTAGGAAAGAAAGAAGGTAAAATGGGAAGGAAACAATAATCTTGTGCCTAAACTAATTTGAAAGGGAAAAATGGTAACATAATACAATTTAGATCTTCCTTCTAATGTTAAATACCTTATTATTTGGTCAACAACTTCATCCCAAGGAGACTTGAGGGAAATTTTGGCATGGGCCAGATGCAATTTTACTAGTTCCTCACTCAATTTTAGGAAATTCATCATAAGTTCCTTCCCAAACCTTACTTACATCCTTAAAGAACTTGGTTCCTTCAATGGATAAACTAGTGGCATGGGCTACTAATTACTCTATAATAAAACATTCCATCTCTTTGTAAAAGCTTTTGTTAGAATAGTTTCACACCCTTTTAGTCTCTCTAGGTAGCAAGTTAAGCTACCTTTTGATAGAATATTACAATTTAATTTTTTTTTGGATTCTATTACAACTAGAAGGCTTTGGTAAATTCTTGTATCTTCTCATGGTAGCTTTAAACTTGTTAATTTCTTCCCAACCTCACCATATTTTTTTGTTTTTTAATGAGGATAATACAATAAGGTGATGGATTTTTATAATACTCATCATAATTAAGAGTGATGTAATATTAACTCATGTGAATTGTAATTTTGCAAGAAGTGGGAAGTAATTAGTATGTTAATCATCATTACACAACAATTACATCATATGTGATGACCAATCATGATAATTTATCATCAATAATAAATTTTGCTACCTTCAAAAGAAGTAAACCATAGATCCCTAGTTGGTACTTCCTTTTAACATTTTCCTATAATCAAAGTATTCTAGAACTTTATTGCCTTCCTAGTAAACATGACCAATTTAAGTTTTTTTAGTTTTTTTGTTAAGGTTTATAGCATCAATATAATTCTTAACAATTTAGTGAGGGGGGCTCATACATTAGATTTCTTATGATATTAAAAGAGTCCCTCAATTAGAAGGTTCTCAACACCATCCTGATAAGACATTTTTATAGTGTTATAAGTAGTTACAGCCTTTGAATATTGTTCATTTATACCACTGCATAAATATCATAAGTAACAATTATATTGTCATTGTGGTCCTTGATAATACCACCTCCATCAATAGGTCAAGTATCCTCTTTTGAGGCACCATAAAATTTCACCTTAAACTAGTTAGGTGGAGAAGGTGCATAAGTTAAGTTCTTTCTCTTGAGTTTGGAATCTTTGAAAGGGATTGATATATTAGAGTCCTACTTCCAAGCATTATAAATATCTAAATAAGTACAATATATGCTAATTTTTGTAGCATGGGAAGTCTTCTCTTTTACCCAAATTATAAAAATTTCCTTCATATCCAGGCCAATACTATGAGACACACTTTTGGCCCAAGCTTTATTTTACCAAAAAATTTGGTATTTCTCTACTTTTACAAACAATAAACTATTTGAGGTAGAACAAGAGACCAAAGGAATTTGGGAGAAGGATTTTTTTTAAGGATAAGCCTATTGTTCCAATAGACCTTGAGCATTATCTTGGAAAAACTAGATGACCTTGGAGAGAGAAAGGATGTAAACCCACACCTTTTTGGATGAATTTGAGAGAAGGATTTTTTGAAGGATAAGCATAGTGTTCTAATAGACCTCAAACATTATCCAAGAAAAAATAGATGACCTTGAAGAGAGAAAGGATGTAAACCCGCACCTTTTTGGAGAAAGAGAAATTCAACACCAAATGAAGAATAATGTATTCAACCATTTCACAAAGGGTACATATATTGGGAAGAGAAAACCCTATATTATTAAGATTATCTAGGGTAAGGATTTTATTTTGAGCCAAAAGCTAAACAAAAATATTAATTTTAGGAGTCAATTGAAGCAACCAAATATTGGCCAAAATGAGGGGGGAGGCTAACCCAACAAAGGATCAAAGCTCAAGGAAACAAAATAAGCTCCAAAACAAGAAGCAAACCAAACCAATTCATATGTTTTGGAGAACTAGGGAATAAGATAAAAGGAAAGAAAATGTCCCTACATGTTTACAACCTCCAAATCCTCTTGAGAAGAAAAGGAATTGGATAAAGTCTTTCAAAATTGGACCCCTTGAAAAGTTACTTTATAATCACAAACTTTCCATCCAAAGGTCCTTTTGCATAGGTTAATAATGGGGTAGCCTAATCACAAAGATTGATAAGTGAGTTTAGCGGCCAAGTAACATCCTAGAAATTAATGTTGGTCCTACCACTAAGTTTTTTCTTAGTACATTTGTTAAGAATAAGCATTCTAGAAACTGTATTTGTCTATAAGAAAGAACCAAGGAGAAAATCATTGTTGGTAAGGCTTGGAATTATATCCTCACTGCGAAATAGATTTTTTTTTCATGATTTTAGTCCATTATATTTACTCCTTAACCAATCTCTGCATTATTTTAGAATTAAGGGCCACATTGAAGTCTCTTATCCTCCTTAACTATAAACCCACTCTAATTTTAGGCCTATAGATTGAATCCTAATCCATTGAAGGTAATTAAATATTTTTTGCAAACTTGGAAAGAATTCACAGTAGGCTCATATAATAAATTGGGATTTTTTGAAATGTTGCTTTGATTAACTGAACTTTATTGGCTTGAATAAGGAGAAAACCTTCCAACCAACTAACTTGTGTAAAAATTTATCTATTAGCTCTATCCAAAAGGCCTCTAGGAAAACACCATGAAAGATGGGTAGGCCACGGTACTTTGAAGGAAGAGAATAAAATTAACAATCAAGGATATGAGAAATTTTTTGATAGCTAGGAATAGGGGTGTTTAAAAAGAAGATAATGATTTTTGGGATGCTTAATTTCTAGACTAAAGAACTTTCATAGATGGAGATAATCGTTTTGAATTATTTTTCTTCTAAGACCTAATATGTCCTAGTGATGATAGAATCATCAACAAATTACTAGTGAGAACATGGAGCCCAAATAGAAGAAATATTAGTACCTTTCAAAATATCCCTACTAGAAACTTTTTGTAAGGTTCTACCCAACAATTCAACCATAATAATAAATAAGAAAGGAGATCTCAAGTCTCCTTATTTGATACCTCTTGAACTGTTGAAGAAACATGAAGGCCTATCATTGATTAAGATTGAGAAATTTGGGGTAGAGATCATTTCAAGGATGATTTTAAGAACTATTCCCTCAAAACTAAATTTTTTGGTACTTTTAGAATAAAATACCACTCCACCCTACTATAAGCCTTCATGAGGTCCAAGTTCAAGATAAAAATTGTTATTTTACTAGTCACCATCAAATGGAGAACTTGATGGATATGGATAATGGAGTCTCCTATCTTATGCTCATGAATGAATATGCTCTATTGGGGAAATATTATCTTAGGAAACATTTTTCAAAGTCTCAAGGCTAAAATTTTGGAGAAAATTTTATAAATGAGGTTAGAGAGGCTTATAGGCCTAAAGTCAACAAAGAAGTTAGCTCCAACTTTCTTGGGAATGAGAGAAACGACAATAGAATTTAGTTCTTTCAACACCCTTTCACTACCAAAAGAACTCCCTAGAGGTAGCAAAAGCATCTTTGTGCACAAAATCCCAATATATTTGAAAGAAAAAATGGGGAAGTCATTCAATCTTATAGACTTATTTCCTTAAAAGGAAAATATTGCTTAGAAAACATGTGTATTACTTCTATTTACAATTAATAATAAATAGGTTAGAAAGGATGTTACAAATATCATGACAAGGAATAAAGATTCATGTGACCAAAAGGGGTAAAACATCAAACTATTTTTCCTTTATATATATAGCTATCTATCAATATCTCTTCTTGTGTGAAGGATCATGTGAATAAATAGAATATATCACAATTACAAAATAAGGAGTGTAACAACTCATCTTGAACCACTAACGTTTCAACTACTTATCAATTTAGATTCTTGATAATTGGTATTTTATGAAATGTATGAGTAAGTCCATATTTAAAAATCTACTAAATTTCCTAGGTGTGTGTATTAAGCTATAAAAATAGTTTTAGAGGTGCATAATGAAGAAATATCAATATGAAATCATGTGCAATGTTTCACAATAAACAATACGTAGAGTCATATGTGATGCCACATGATCAATACCATTTTTTTACACAAAGTGTACATGCTATTGAGGAGAGTGCACAAGTGATGGCTATTAAGAAACACACAATTTTCCTAAAGGATTACATGGCTACACTTATATCATTTACCATTTCTTGATAAGTGATTCCCCCTATCAAATAATTAATGTTCAATAAAAATAAAACTTAGAGTTGCTAAAACTTATACAAATTTTCTTGATCTACATACTACCTTGCCCTAGCCACTATAAACAAATGATGTGAAGTTTGGAAAATATATGTTATAGTAGTTTGAATTATCTTATCTTGTGTGATTGTGTATAAGTGCTCATGATTCAAGTTTGAATAATGTTGAGTTGATACTTTCTTGAGAAGAGGAGAAAAGTATGGTTGAGGATTTTTACATTAAACACTTAATATGAACCCAAGTATTATAGGAGGTCAATAATAAACACATTCACACTAATTGTGCATATAGAATGGTGTATGGACTATGAATAGAGGCTTCATCTTCAAGTGTGGACCCTTGAAGTGTTCCTTTTGTAATGTTGAAAATTGCATACCCTATAATTTTAATACTATAAATTATACTCATTTTAGTGTCCATCCTCATAGTGTGTTTTTAAGACACATTTTATCTTAGCCTCTTCCTTAATATGAATTCTACGTTTTTCATGTGTGTTGGTGTAAACAAGGTGTTTTACCTAACTAGTTCACCTCCCAGGTCCTATTCATTGTCATATGATTGTGGAAAATGTCATAATCCTATGTTCATGTACCCTCTCACCTTGCATATATAAGAAAGGCCTCATATTTATATTATGTAGTATCATTTACCTTGATTATTGTTTTACTATTCTTACATCTACAATCAAGCAATATATTATATTTATACTCTCTTGTAGAAGGCCATATTTAGGTTTTTAGGTAACCTTCGGAACTTGAGTCCTTGTGTGACTCTTACACTATATTTACATATTAATTTTCTTTTGTTTTAATTTTTTTTATATTTTTATAATTTATTTTATCCTACTAAAATAATTTAAAAAATAAATTATTTATTTGAATCTTCAAAGCCTAAAATGCACTTACATATATGTCTATATGGTTTTGATTTTGTCCCAAAATAATACATCCATATGAACTTTGTTGAATAATGAAAATAATGAATTTTGAATTCCTTTGGTTTTGTAATCACTATTCACCTACCTTCAATTGGATTTGAACAATGTTCACCAAGAATGGAAATTAGATAAGGTTGAATTTTACAAAAATTTAAACATTCTCTTGAAAAATCTCTCATACAAAAAATATTCTTTATGCTCCTAGTTTTTTACATAGTTTTTTACAAGATTTTATTATGCTATTGGTTTTAATACATCATCTTTCTTATGCTAATATCATATTGAGATTATGTTTCTAAAAGATAATTTTATTTGGTTGTAATTATTACATAAGGTGTTGGAGTTTAAAACATTCCTCTTAGGTATTCTTGTATATTGTTCCTTGTTGAAATTATTTTGGGAGATTATTTTGGGAGTGATACTTTCATGAAAAAACATATTTTCTCTTCACCCATATTGAAATCTCTTCTCTTCATAAGTTTCATAATAAGGTGATTTGTTATTTTTTTATTTATATATCTCCATATATTTCTAGGTTTTTTATCATTTCTCACATTCCTCTATGCTAAGATGAGAGTATTTAGATCACCTTGATATTTTTGTGCTCTTCAATTTCTTAAAAACCCAATATGAAAAATACTATCAATAACTCATTTGACCTTATTTTAATTTTTTTTGTTGAAATTTCTAGACTCTATCTCCTATTCTTTCTTTAATATATATTAGGATAAATGTAGTTGTTACTATTCTCATACAATACCTAATTTTATTTTAAATGTTGGCTTTTATTCCTAGACATATGTAAGATATAATCACATGTAGTCTATTCCAAATCTATTTTCTATTTGACTACCCATGGAGGTTGAAAACTCAAATTTGGGGTTTGACCATATTGGAAATCTCCCAAGTAATGATCACCATTTCCTCTATTTCAACCATATTAATTTTGGTAGCTTTCTTACAATAGAGGATTTGTATTTCTTATCTCCTAAATGTAACATTTTAGTTATTTAAATTAGTCAATTCACATATCATTTCCTTCGTGGTGCTATACTATTGTTATCATTTCCTATTTTTGGTCAAGTGTATATCTCTATATTACCCATAGCTATTGTGTATAATCTTGTAGGTGACCACTCTACTTGAACACGTTTCCAAAAATAGAATAAAATTTCTTATCACTACCAATGAGAAAAAAAATTATATTTAGGGCATGTGGGGCATAGCCAAAATAGCATATTTAGGTTTCAACCAGAAAATTATAGATTTAAGGCATTGGCGCATGGCCAAAATGGCATATACAAGTTTCAACCATTATCATAAAGATCAAGCAAGGCTTCTTGAATACATATAAGTAGCAACCATGCCACAATCACCCACAACAAAATATTTCTAGCCCACTATACATCACTTAAGATCTTTTATTTTTGGCATACTCCCACCATGGAGCATAAAACACCTATAATATATTAGACCTACCATCACCACCAAGGTGGTAAATAATTCACCTTTGAGACTACATATCTCTAAAAGGAAATGAGCATCCACAATAGAAAGATCACAAGCCCGTTATCTAAGTTTAGCAAGGGGACATGAAGTAACATGTAATTGGATCACATGTATAACATCATAATTGAGACTATCATACACATGAAATTAAAACGCATAGAGATTAGGGGCACAAGATATTAGTGTTTAAATAGATTAGGATAATCCAATGGAGACTACTAGATTGACTAGCATTAGAGAATACAATAAGACTACACATATACATATTAAACCCTAAAATAAATTATATCAAATAATTTAACACAAGCCTACAAGGACATGGGGGCACATAAGTATCATGAAATTTGACAAGTTGGGATATATACAATTTTAAAACAATATAGGTTCTTGTTAGGGATGAATGTCACATTTTGATACTACAATAGTTTAGCAAAAATTTAAGATACAAACCAAATTGATAAAGATAAACCCATATGTACAATAAGAAAACACATATAGGGACAATCAATATGTATAGATAAGGATACATTTTGGAAATGTAAGAATCTAGCAATGTAGACCAAATGGATAAAGAGAAACCCACAAGGATAACAAAAACCACACACAAGGACATCCAATATGTATAAATAAATAATACTCAAAGTAATGAAACATAACCTAAACACTAAGAGAAAATGGTGAGGATAGAAATTTACAACCTTTGACATGACAACATAAATAGGAACTAAAATTTTATATGGCTACAAGTAACCTTTTTAAACATATTGTACGTGTGACCACAATCATAGTGTTAACTAAACATGCTAGATCTAAATGAATTTAAAGCCTATTTAATTACCTAAGTCATGATCCCAATAAGATATTCAATATCAACAAAGCGAAGAAGTCATTAAAACTAACATGCTAAAATATGAAAGCTTGAAAATTATCTATTCTAAGACATTGAATCTTATCCTATTGGGGGAGTGGTGTCGGATTGATGTGGAATGGTGACCCTTTCCCAATCCCTTGGATAATATGAGCATTTCCAATCAATTTTGTTGATTAAATTCAATGGAAACTAATGAAAAGGATGAATTAAAATATGATAAAAGCTAGATTAACATGATAAAAGATAATATTTTTAATGTAAATATATGCAATCTATGCTAAATGTGTACAAGATTCAAAGATGCAAGCCCTAGATTCCAAAATATACTAAATGAATGAAAACTAATTTATCATGGAAGCCATTGATGGATGTTAAGTTAACAACACATGAAAATTAATCTAAAATGCTTATCAAATGTAAACATGAGTGCAAATGGGTGTGAGTTTCAACAACATAAGTTTGCTATCAAAAGATGGATCCCTATTCAATAGATGCAAGGTCTATTTATAGAATGGGAAAAAAGAAGTTGATGGTCAAGATTGAAAGAATCAATCAATGGTCAAGATGGAAAGAAGATGGAGGCATGGATCATGGATTCCCATCAAGGGTTGAGAATGCAAGTTGATATTTAATCAAGGGCTCACAATCATGCAAAGAAGCACACTTTCGAAGTGTGCTCAAGAAGTTTGTTGAAATTTTGTTACAAGGAATAATATTCCCTTTTTGAGTGAGTGAAAGGGGAGAATATTATCCCATGGATGGGGAAAGTTACATTTAGTTAATTAAAACCAAATTTTAATGTGCAAAGGGAAGGAATATTTCATGAGAATATTCCCTTTTAAAGGAATGTGCAAAGGAGGAATATTCTCGAGGAGTATTCCCTTGCAAGTGGGAGAGTTAGAACTAATTAGTAATTTGATAATCAAAACACAGTTTCAATTCTGCAATTTAGAGGAATTTAGGATATGCATTAAATAATTAACTTATTTAATGAAAAGGGATCAAAATTACATTTAATTAAATAATTAAGATTATTTAATTTAATTGAGAGGACTTAGGGAGTTAAAATTGAATATTTTGATTTATCAAATTTAACAGGATGAAAGGTTAGCATGAAAGTGGTAGGAATTAACCTAATTAGATCAATCAGATTAATAAATGAATATAATCTATTTAATTAAATAGCTAGGCTAATTTAATCAAACAAGCGAAAAGAGGATGGATTTCGGGATGAAATGATGTTAATATATCAAATTCAAATGTGTATATCATTCAGGATATTTTTAAGTGTCTATAGTAGGTAAAGACATATACAAAATTATATGGCATAGTACCATAGAAAAATTGAAGAAAATACTATTCCTGTGTAAAAATAATCTTCATGAATGAGTTGCCCATTTTTTACTTATTAATATATTCCATGTCTAGCTATAATATAAATTTTCTTATGTCCACATATGAATAGACCACTAGTGCATAGGGAGAAAAAGTCAAACCATTAACCAACCATAAGAGTTAACCATGAAATCCAACTATAAGTAGTAGAAACATGGTCCATGCCAAAATATGTCACAAAAAAATTGTCAAACTTCAAGACAACATGAAGTGGCTTTTTATCAAAGTGTTGTCCTACATAAAGAATAAAATTCTCATGTGTCTCAAACTATAAAGTTTCATCGGTATGCATAATATCCAATTGAAACTCTTTTTTTTATCTCCAAATTGGTATAATATTTATAATACCTTTATATTGACAAATACATTCATGTACCAACTAAAATTTTCAATTTTTTGTATTGCACAATATTCAAAAACAACTAAAACATGTGCCTCACCAATTTGGAAGGTAGCATGTTTAGTTACACAATGTCCGAGATTTTGATCTATTAGTGTCTTTCATATTTGATCGTTAATATTTTTGATAATTCCCTTTACTTTGATTAAATAGCATGCAAGTATAAAATTTGAGACACCTCTGGGGAAAATCCAAAATTTTCAAAATATCTATCTATTTCAACCCCTCATAGAAAACTTCTATATAGAAATTAATAATACAAAGAAACTAATTTATGATCTTATCCTCTTCCTCCTACAAAAAATACTTTAATACCTATTTAAAACATACAATACTAGCATCAACACACTCCACAAAAGGAGTAGGAAAATTCCCTCATTAAGGTCCTCATTTGCATGAGTTAACATTCATACCAAGTGTTATTAGCTCACTACAGTTAAAAAATAACATTACATAAGTGTTAAAACCATTAGAATTGTTTGGATCAAGTAATTCATCTAAAATAATATTTGAGTTATTAGCATACAAAGAAATCGTAGAAGGATCATCCATAAAATTTTGTTCACTATCACTATGCTAGATTCTCATGTCTACAACACTAACAATATTTGTATCCTATTTAGCAAGGTTGTACAATTGTAAACTATTGTTGTAGACATCCAAATTTGGACACTTAATTTATCCAAATTTATCATTTTTCATCTAAACATTCTCCTATCCGAGTTAATTAAGTAATATTACTATTATTTAATTAATATCTTTAATTATGCCAAATCCCTAAGGTATTTAATTAATACCTTACCCTCTTAATCCTCTTTTCATCAAATAAATTAAATAAATATTACATTTATTTAATTCCTCACATGTCATTTTCATCTAATCCTAATCCATTTCATAATCTCTTCATTAAGGATGTGCACATGCCTAATTTTTGATTAGGATGTGTCACATCCTCCAACTTTTGCAAGTTGGCTTTTAATCCTAATTAACCCCTAATTATCGTCTAATTACTGATTAGTCAAACCTAATTAGTACCTTGGTCAATTCTTCCCCCCCCAAGGAATTTTTAATTCATTTTTATTTATCCTAGATTCCCCTCTTTTATATGTGAATTTTTAATTCATATTTTATCCTTCCAAGGCTTCTAGAACCTTGGACTTGTCACAATCTCCACATGTGACTAAGTCCCACCTTTTTGGAGCCCACCTTTTATCCTTTAGATTCTCCTAAGAATGTGAATTTTTAATTCACATTTATGTTTTCAACCACCTTTCCTTTTCCCATGTAGATTTTTGAGGAATTCCAAAATTCCTCAAATGTCTCTTTCACTCCCACTTGGGGATAAGAAATCCCTTTTTGTGGAAATCTTCTCACTCCCCAAGGTGCTTGTCCTTCCTCCACCTCATGTACCCTTTTGACACCTCACTTACACCTCATCTTCTCTTGGCCACTTCACCATCCACATGTCAAGATGTGAGGGCTTTTGGGTTCTCAACCCACCATAGCCCTTTATCTTGGCCTTGTTGGATGCATCTTGACCGTTGAATTCTCTAGAGAATTCAAATTCTCCTATAAATACCCCCTCCTCAAGGGCATTTTCAACACTTTTTGATTTTCATAACTACATGCTGCCAATTTGCATTCTCAATCATTTACCATCATTTAACTATCCATTCTAATCATTTTCCATATTCAATCTTGCATTTAGTCACTCAAGAAATCATCTAAGGAGCACACAAAATCATCCCAAGCAAGGGCCAATCAAAGAGTCGTCAACAACAAGGAAGGTGAAATCGTTTGCCTCTTATTTTATCCATTTTCCTTCTTGTCTTATCACTCTTTTGGCTAATCTTGAAGTGTCCTTAGTCTTTTATCACTTGCATTTTTAAGTTATTTTGCACGTTAAAGTAGGGGAAAATTCTTAGGATCACATTTCTGGCATGCCCGGTGGGACCCACAAACGGGTTCTTGCATTTAACCTCTGTTTTGGCTAAGAATTTTGTAGGAAAAGGTCACAGAAAGGTGGAAGCGCCCTCTGCTTTACCGCAAAAAGGCGGAAACACCCTCTGTCCTACTACAGAAAGGCGGAAGCGCCCCTGCCTTACCGCAGAAAGGCGGAAGCGCCCTCTTGTCTGCTATAGAAAGGCGGAAGTGCCCTACATCTGAAAGTTTTATTTTCTTCTAACAAGTTTGCTACAATTAGGGATATATTTAGAAGGTTTTTCTAACACTTTTCTCACAGTGGGAGGGGCACAACTTTCATTTTTCTTAAAAAATCTGATAAAGTTTGTTGTAGAAAGGCGGAAGTGCCCTCTAACCTCTTGTTGCAGAAAGGTGGAAGCGCCCCCATTTTTGCTGCAGAAAGGCAAAAGTGCCCCCATTTTGCTGCAAAAAGGAGGAAGCGCCCCTATTTTTACCGTAGAAAGGCAGAAGCACCCCTGTTTTGATGCAGAAAGGTGGAAGCGCCCCAAAATAACACAGTTTGGAAGGTAAAACAGTCATTTTGGCTTCGTTTTTGCTCTAATTTTTTGCTATTTTCAAGTAGTAACCCTCTAACATTGTTTTGGCAAGGATATTAGCATTTTTGCTAATGTTTTACAGCATATTATGGCATAATTGACCAAGGACAAAGAAGAAGATAGCTAACATTTGCTTGCAGGACCATCTATTTGATCAAATTTTCAAAAAATTATCCTTGTTGTTTTGGAACATAGTCTAAATAGGGGGAATAAACTTCATTGCTTGCTGTGATTGTTTATTCTTGTGTTACCCAAGGGGGCATTAATTTGTTTTCACTTTCCCCTTGCACTTCGTGTGAGCCTAGGGAGTAGTTAGAAGCGGTTAGTGTCTTCTTTTTTAGTGGGACCTGCTTGGGGATTTCATCACCCCAAGGGACGATTCCAACTATGCGTACCGACAGGGTATATAAAGGGGGGAGAACAAAAATTGTACCCCAATACAGTCACGTCGTAATTGGCGGAGCATCGAAGCTAGGGTGATACCTAGATAGACGTGAAGAGTTGGTCTGAGCCTTTCAGTATCTTGTTGGGGTTCCCGACTCACGCTTGTGATGGGCTGGTGTTCACGGTTGTGCCTCACGTACCAAGAGTATATCGAGGACTCCCTAGAAGCCTTGTGCATCCTAGATTAAGACCTTGCCTAGCCACACCCTTAATATTAATTATAGGATTATGGTTGCTTCAAGTGTTTCTTGTGAAAAATCTGTGAAATCTTTGATACTTTGGCCTTACTTTATCATTTTGTGTCCTTGCCATAGTCATTACCATCAAAACCAAGCTCTGTCTTACCGCAGAAAGGCAGAAGCGCCTCTGTTTTGCTGCAGAAAGGCGGAAGCGCCCCTGTTTTGCTGCAGAAAGGCAGAAGCGCCTCTGTTTTGCTGTAGAAAGGCGAAAGCACCCCTGTTTTGCTGCAGAAAGGCGGAAGTGCCCTTTGTTTTGCTGCAGAAAGGCAGAAGCACCCCTGATTCTGCTGCAGAAAGGCGGAAGCGCCCCTGTTTTGCTGCAGAAAGGCAGAAGCGCCCCTGATTCTGCTGCAAAAAGGTGGAAGTGCCCCTATTTTGCTGCAAAAAGGTGGAAGCACCCCTGATTTACTGCAGAAATCTATCAACGTCCTTGATTTTTGTTTAGAGGGGCGGATTTGCCCTCCTGAACACCTGAAATTGCCCCATTTAGATCTTTTTAGCCTCTAAACCATCATTTAATCATTCCCAACCATTATCTCATCATCCTAAGCCTCCATTTTGTCACTCTAAGCTTCCCAAAACCTCCATTTGATCCATTTAAACCTCCATCTTATCATTCCAAATCTTTGTTTAACCATTCTAAATCCCTACTCATTCTCCACAATCATCTTCAATCTGCCCGTTCATTCTAATTTCCTCATATTCCATTCAAAAGTCCATACCACCACCTAGCGAACATCATAATTTTACCATTTACACCACCATACACCTCTCATAACCAAACTACCTTAAACTTGTATTACAAAGTGGTTACCCAAATTGACCATAACACTTGAATTTGATTATTAGTCTTTAACTTCAACCCCAATCAATTCACTCCCATCTTGAGGTGAATTCGGTGTCGTAAGCTATTATCCTCAACCCAATCAATCCATTCTTACCTTAAGGTGGATTCGGTGCCATAATCATCCTCTTAATCAATCAAAGCTCTAGGCCACTAAGGGTAACTTCCTTTGATCAAACTTAAGGTCTCTCTCACATCTTCCCTCATCCAATCATACCCATCCAATAATCCAAATCTATCAAAACCAATCATTCAATCAAATTGTCCAATCAATCAAATCACATCCATTCAACCAATGCTATCCTAGTGATCTTAATAATCCAATCCAATTCAATCAAAATCCAATCTTGCCAAATCCAAATCCGATCCCATCAAAATCAAATCAATCCCATCCAATCATCCCAATCTGAACTTTAATCCAATCTTGATCTGAGCTTGACCAAAATCCAGATTTGAGCTTTAATCCATTCCCATCCAAAATATTTAATCCATTCTATTTATCCTTTCATCATCGTGAATCCTCATCCTCCATCAATAGTAGTCAAGGGAAACCCTAATTACGTTGACGACAATAACGAAAGTCTTGTTGATCAAGAGGTATACGACATAGATCCTCTTGACACTATCATATCTAGTAAGCTTTCTCCACCCACTTTCCAAAATCCAATTACTCCTATGAGCTATCCCGTTATGTCTTCATCCATGCCTAATCATGCTCCTTATGCCACCTTTGACAATGGATATCCAGTATCTTCTTCATCCCCATATTTGTCATGCCTTTCATCTACATCATCCTCTTATACAACATCTACATCCTCTTATCCTCATCTTCCATCACAATATTCCTATTGCAATTCCCCATCCATGTCCCCCTATCGTAATCCTCTTTCCCAATCTTCCCATACTAATCCTACATCCACACCCTTTTACCTTAATCCTACATCCACATATCCTCATCCTAATCCACCATCCCAATACCCTTATTATAATCCATCCCCCACATCCTCTTGTCCCACTACACCACCTATATCCTCTTGTCCTAGTCCACAATCCATGTCCCCCTATCTTAATTCACCACTCCAATATCCTTACCTTAACCCTCCATCCAATCCTAGTCCTCCATCTACTCCTAGTCCTCCATCCAATCCCATTCATCCATCTACTCCTAGTCCTCCATCCAATCCTAATCCCCCATCTACTCATGGTCCTACATTCAATCCCATTCCTCCATCTAACCCTAGTCAACCAATCCATAATCCCTCATCCATTTCTACCACCCTAGCCAAGCCAACCATATGCAAGTCTCTCATTTCAGAAGTTCTCCAAGGACTCATTACAAAGAAGCCATCCCCAACTCCACATCTTGAAGTCATGGAACCATGCCATCTAGATCCATCATCCACAGTCACTAGTGATGAGATCCTTCTGCATACCACACCTATTATTGATGTTACCACCCCTAATACTGCTCAAACCATTGAAACCATTAATCCCACTAAATCCATTAAACCCCCACCTCCTACTCCAAGAACCACCAAATCCATTGAAGACACCCAATTCCAATCTACTCCCTCTACTCCTAGATCCACCCAAATCCAATCCACTCCTCCCACCCCTAGTAGCACCAAAACCCATTCCAATGAACCTCATGAATCTTTCATCCCTCCATCTTCCCCACTTGAACAACAAGACTTCGTTCCATGCCTCCTGCACCACGATGAGTCATGGGGATCTAATCCGTATACCAACATATCCACCTTCTCCTGGGTAGATCCTACCATCCCATCTAGTCCACCTCAAGATCACAGTCCCCCATCCATTCCATCCCATGATCCGCTTGTCATTCAAGCTTCCACTACTCCATCTCCATCTCCATCGCATGAGCCTACTACCACAAATCCAGATCCTATCATGGCCCCTACTCCCTCTCCTAATGTTGCTACCCCATCATCTCCTCATGATCCCCCATCATCACCTAAAAATGCTATTTCCACACCGCTTGCATATCCCCTTGGTCCTCTCACATTCCTCCATGGTGGTCTCCTCGCAAAAGAAAAACAAAGCATATACACCAACCCTCCTCTTCCACCTAATAATGAACTCGCATCATTCTTCCAGAATAACAAAAATCCTGTCCTAGATCGAATGCTCAAGAGAATGAACTATCAAGGAAAAGGTTTAGGCCTTCATGAGCAAGGTATTATAGAGCCCATCCAAACTAAAGAATATTTGTATCTGCAAGGTCTTGGATGTACTAATCATGACTCGCAATCTAAAAATGTTGGTACAACCTCTAGACGTCCTCAACGAGCCTTTTCCAAAAGAAATATCGGCTCTTCCCATCGCCCCACCAGATCATATGTGGCCATCCCTCCTCCTCTATCGTATCACCTCAAAACAACTGTCCATCTTCCTCCTTCATCTGCTCCATTCATTTTGGGTCCTTACATCCCTCCATCTACCATGCCCATGTTTCCTCCAGGTCCTACAGCTATTCTGGGCTCCTATATCCCAAGATCACCTCCTCCATCTCATCCTATCCATCCCTTCATCCATTCATCACCTATCCATCTCATCCATCATAAACATCCCTCTCGCATACCCCATAGTCAGGATCAACAAAGGCATATACCTAAACATCCTCCATCTACACATAATCCCCATACTCCTACCTCCATCACTCCACATCATCCATCTCCTCACACCCATCCCATTACTACTAAAAGCACTTTGGCTGTTAAAGAAAAAATGCATAAATCCAAGCATCCACATGAATCTATGGCTCCCCATGTCCCCTCCAAAAGACATGGTGAAGAAAAGAAAAATATACATCAAATCCATAGGCCACAAAGGCCCACCAAAGAAAAGATCAAAACCATGTGGATCCCAAAGAAAAAAGATGCAATGCCATCACATGAAAAATCAGTAAGAACATCCAAAGTCGCTAATCCAAAAGCTCATCATACACCCCTTTCATCTCCTAAGTCTGTTTTGGGTCCTTATGTCCCAAAATTCACCATTCCATCTCCTCCATTATCCCCACATTCTCCATCCCTTAATCCTATTATCTTTCCACATCCACAACCACATGTGCCAATGTTGGTCCTAAACACATCTCCCCATCACATATCCACCCCATCATTCTATCCATACCCTTTCCAGCATCCCATCCATTATCCCATGTATCAACCCCATCAAATCCCTCTAATTCACCCTCATGCATAATCCATTTAGCCTAATAAGGTTGTACCAACATCCAACAGTCACTTCAAACATGGGCTCATAACACCTTGATCCTTATCACATATCTTCTAAATTTGCTTATCCACTTCCTTATCCTTACCCATCTCCTTCTGCATGACATCCAAAAAGTCAAAAAATCCACACAAAAAAAAAGAGAGAAATAATTCGTCCAATGGTGAAAACTTGGCAAACAAGCGCCTTGGATAAGTACCATGATGAAAACCTGGCAAATAGGCATCATGCGTAAATCCCCATCTACACTTGGGGGAAACTTCCTGATATGCATTCCCTCCATCCGCTATACTTCCAGCTATGCACCCATCTTCTTATTATCTGTCCTCTTCATAAATCCCCCCATCCCACCTATCTTCCGCATCCTACCATCATATCCCGTTTATCTCCCATTCCCTCCATCCTTCTTGTGATCTTGATCAAATTAGGGGCACCTATCTATGCATGCTTTGGACACCTATTGGTATACATTCCCTTCATCCATGCTCTATCATATTCCTTATCCACCCATCATATCCCCATCTAGTTATCTCCTTTATCTTCCCATCCACTTGCCTTTTATCCCTCATGCCTCCTCATATATGGCATATCTAGAGAGGGGGCATTTGCTTCCTTTGTGACATAGTCCTTGGAGACATCCATCTATCCTAGCATCCCTTTCATCTCCCAATCCTTCTATCCCTATCCATCTATCACAGCATCCCTTCCATCTCCCCATCCTTATCTTCGTATCCATCTATCCTAGCATCCCTTTCATCTCCCAATCCTCATGTCCCTATCCATCTATCACAGCATCCCTTCTATCTCCCCATCCTTATCTTCGTATCCATCTATCCTAGCATCCCTTTCATCTCCCAATCTTTATGTCCCTATCCATCTATCACAGCATCCCTTCCATCTTCCCATCTTTATCTTTGTATCTATCTATCCTCGCATTCCTTTCATCTCCCAATCCTTATATTCCTATCCATCCAAACAATCCCTCCCATCCCCCACCCCTATATCTCTATCCATTCTTTCATCTTTATCCTTATCCCAACTCACAATCCCTTGTCATTGGTATCTGGCTATAGGCCTCCCCCCATGCAACCCAATGCCATTTATCTCATCATCATTACCCCTGCTTCTCTTGCACATCTTTCCAATCCCCTATCACTTTTCATCACTCATCTATCTATCATATCATCCTCCCAAGTCATTTGAATGCTTTGGATAACTATCCCATTCCTGAGCTTTATGTGATCGTCATCATCCTATCCAATCCAATAGGTCTATCCTATCTTGTTGTATCGGTCCCATCTTTTTATCCACTTATCCTATCATCTTATCATCCTTTATCCATTGTTTGACTTTGGTCTTGTCGAACTACGTTGCCCCTACGCTTTCACGTAGGCAAGGTCGATCATTTGATCCGCCCTCGGGGTTCCATCATCGATCTTCATTGTCCACTTTGCTCTTCTATTGTCTATCATCGGTCTTTCTCCTGTTGTCCATCCTATCTTTACTATCCATCATGGTCTCCATCTTGGTCAGTCGTCCACCTTTCACCAAACTACGAGGGCTCTGCGCTTTCACGTAGGTAAGGCTAATCTTTGATCGGCCCCCGAGCCCCTAGGTCTTTAGGGTGTGTCAATCTCATGTCTTATCTCCCTTGTGTTGTGTCGTCAAGTTATGCCCTTGTCTAGCTAGTTCTTAACAAATGAAACCCACTTGTATCATGAGATCCAATCGATTTTAAACATCCCACGTCATAACAATCTTTTAGTTTCGTATCTATCATCTTTGGTCTCAACAGGATGCATCCTTCCTAACAGACCTCATCAATCCCATCCATCCCCTTGATCCTATGGCAAAGGACGTTTGAAATTGATTGTGATATTTTGATACTTTTGGATTTTGTTTATCATTTGAGCTCCCTATCATCACTTGTCAAGGCCGCCATGATCCATCATATTATGGTGTGTTTTGATTGGTCAACATAGGGGCATATCTTGCTCTTTTGTTTGATTGTGTCTTCTTGGTTGTCCCACGTAGTACCCACCAAGATCCACGAGGTCTTGTGTTATGCTGGGGCATCCTTTTGTGCTTGTAGTTATCTCAATACCTGGCCTGACCAAGGTCTTTGTGACTTTGGGGTGTTGGGATAGCCTTCTTGTCTGTTGTGTTTATTTCATGCATTGGACACTATTACGCCTTAGTTCCACATACCCTACACTTGGTGTCTTATGCTATAGCAAAAATCAGTGCTCCGAAGATGGAAAATTGCATTAGGATTGCATTTTATTTTCCATTCTATCATCTTGCATGTATCCCCCCATCCATTCATCCTTCATCCTTATCTCACATCTCTATCTAATCCCCATCCATTCCATTTAGCCCGAATCATCTAATCATATCCTTGGTCTTGTTCTCAGTCTCGTTACCAGCCTTGACCCATCATCATCATCATCCATTAGTATCCTTCCCTATCCCTTTGGTGTTGTTTTGGGATGTATCCTTCCCTCATCAACAACACTTTCATCATCATCATCGGGAGGTATTCTTCCCTATCCTTTAGTGGTGTTTTGGGATGTATCCTTCCCTCATCAATACTCAGTGGGATGTATCCTTCCCTATCCTCGTGTTGTTTCGGATCCTTCATTCCCTCATTGACAACACTCCATCCATCCTCAACCCATTTTAGCTTATACCTTGACTGGGGCAACATCACCTTTTGAAATCATTTGTGCTTCATCCATCTCCATATCATTTACTCTCTTACCCATCACCTTGCATCATCTTCCTCATCTCCCCTTGCATCACATCATCCATTTTGAGAGTACATCCATGTTCTCTTGAACCCACATGTCCTCTCGAGGGGGCATCCTCAATCCCCACTCTTCATCTTCACCCCCATCATCTTTCTTCCTAGTCATCCCTTGGATGACTGGGGCATCTTTTCCAATCTAACCATCTTCTTCTAGGTTCTATATTTTAATATTCTTTGAAATGATGCTACTTCGTAACACCATCTCAAAGAGGGAAAAATGTAGACATCCAAATTTGGACACTTAATTTATCCAAATTTATCACTTTTCATCTAAACATCCTCCTATCCGAGTTAATTAAGTAATATTACTATTATTTAATTAATATCTTTAATTCTACCAAATCCCTAAGGTATTTAATTAATAATTAAATACCTTACCCTCCTTAATCCTCTTTTCATCAAATAAATTAAATAAATATTACATTTATTTAATTCCTCACATGTCATTTTCATCTAATCCTAATCCATTTCCTAATCTCTTCATTAAGGATGTGCACATGCCTAATCCTTGATTAGGATGTGTCACATCCTCCAACTTTTGCAAGTTGGCTTTTAATCCTAATTAACCCCTAATTATCCTCTAATTACTGATTAGTCAAACCTAATTAGTACCTTGGTCAACTCTTCCCCCAAAGGAATTTTTAATTCCTTTTTATTTATCCTAGATTCCCCTCTTTTATATGTGAATTTTTAATTCACATTCTATCCTTCCAAGGCTTCTAGAACCTTGGACTTGTCACAATCTCCACATGTGACTAAGTCCCACCTTTTTGGAGCCCACCTTTTATCCTTTAGATTCTCCTAAGAATGTGAATTTTTAATTCACATTTATGTTTTCAACCACCTTTCCTTTTCCCATGTAGATTTTTGAGGAATTCCAAAATTCCTCAAATGTCTCTTTCACTCCCACTTGGGGATAAGAAATCCCTTTTTGTAGAAATCTTCTCACTCCCCAAGGTGCTTGTCCTTCCTCCACCTCATGTACCCTTTTGACACCTCACTTACACCTCATCTTCTCTTGGCCACTTCACCATCCACATGTCAAGATGTGAGGGCTTGTGGGTTCTCAACCCACCATAGCCCTTCATCTTGGCCTTGTTGGATGCATCTTGACCATTGAATTCTCTAGAGAATTCAAATTCTCCTATAAATACCCCCTCCTCAAGGGCATTTTCAACACTTTTTGATTTTCATAACTACATGCTACCAATTTGCATTCTCAATCATTTACCATCATCTAGCTATCCATTCTAATCATTTTCCACATTCAATCTTGCATTTAGTCACTCAAGAAATCATTTAAGGAGCACACAAAATCATCCCAAGCAAGGGCCAATCAAGGAGTCGTCAATAGCAAGGAAGGTGAAATTGTTTGCATCTTGTTTTATCCATTTTCCTTCTTGTCTTATCATTCTTTTGGCTAATCTTGAAGTGTCCTTAGTCTTTTATCACTTGCATTTTTAAGTTATTTTGCACGTTAGAGTAGGGTAAAATTCTTAGGATCACAATTGCAATTGTGAGTAGTTGGTGTTTTCATTGATGTCAACAAGCCTATGTTTGTCTTGTCATTGATGCCAACTGGTAATGGTTGAGAAGTTGTGATGATGTTTTGATTAATTTCATTATGTTTTCATTCGTAAGTGTTACTGGTGTCAACCTCTAGTGTTTCTTTGATAAGATTTTGTTTGTAGGTATTACTTAATTTTTGTGTTGAGGTTGGCTTGGTTATGATGAGGAAGTGGTGAAGATGATGAGAATGTGTCTCTAGTGTTTGGTTTCCAAGTGCTTTTGAGAAAATTTGAATAGAAGAGGAAACAATGTGTTGCAAAGGTGTTTTGGTATATAGAGTGATGTTCTGGTTTTGCTCTGCATTTTTTCTATGTTGAAGATCTACTTGTGTGGTTCAGATTTGTTGGTTAGAGGTGTTCATAGCTATTATATCCATATTTCTTGGTCTATATTTTTGTGCAGAGAAAGTTGTGTACACTAGTGTGTGAATTGTGTATTGTAGTAGTGTCTAGGAGAAATGGTTTTTCTCTATAGTTTGGTTTCTGGTCTTGCAGTTCTGGAAGTGTGCTGATAAGGTTCATATCTACCTTTAGTTGAAGTTGTTTGTGGTTTGGTGCTCCACAATTTGATTTGTTGAGTTACAATGTGTGGAAGATTATCTAGGTGAACGGGATGAGTTTGTTCTTCACATGAAAGTTTTTGCAAAATAATTTGTTAGATTTTAGGGTGTTTGTGGAATATTCCAAATAGTTTTTAAGTGTTGCATGTGGTTCACGAGTTGTCTTTCGATTTTAGGAAGCATGTACTTAAATGTTGAGGGTGTTTACATAGGTTCGGTTGACCTTGGGTGTTTACACTAATTGTGGATTTGCTTCAGTGATTTTGGAAGTGTGGTGTGGCATGTATGAGTGTATTTGGGTCCAAATTAAGGTGTGATGTAGTCTTCCTTTGTTCCTTTCCACTGAGGGAATGCTTAGTACTGACCTAATTTGAATTTGCATGATTGAGGTGCATAGCTAACATTGGACAATTTTTTCAAGGTTGAAGAAGGTATAAATAAGTGTCATGTTGATGGAAGATTGTGAGTAGTGTGTGTGACGCGAAGAGAAGTGTGAGCTTTAATGAGTTCAACTATTAGAAGAAGTGAGCAAAAAGGTGTCTACTATCTTCAAAAAGGTTGTGAATGTGTTGGTGATGTTGTGTAATTTTTTGTTGCATTGAGATAGATTTATCATTGTAACATTCTTCTTTCTTATTTTTTGTAATCTGGCAATGAGCTCTTCGATAGTGAGCCCTTTTGTATTTGGTGTTGCAATTACTTTATATTGTGAGCTAATCCTCACTATGGGTTTTCCCTTCTTGGTTTTTCCACGTAAATTTGGTTTTCTATTGTGCATGGTGTTGATGTGTTTCAATTTCTATTATTTTCTTTCATACTTAATCATTCTAATAGATTAAGAGTTAATTAAGTTGATGTGGATCTAAATGTTAATGAGGGTTTTGATGGTTTAATGAATAACTGATTCACCCCCCTCTCAGTTGTCCTATGTATTCAACAATTGGTGTCAGAGAAAGTTTCCTTGGAAGAAAGCTTAACCACTTGAGGTAGATCTAGGATGGAACACAAGAGAGATCTTAACCACTTCAGGTATATTTGGGATGGAACACAAGAGAGATGCTCCCCTATTTGATTGATTAGATTATGCATTCTAGAAGACAAGGATGGAAGGTTTTTTGGTATCCCTTGGATATGGAGTTTGGAAGTCTGTTGTGAATGGATACAGTGTGCCTACAAATGGTCTAAGCACTAATTATGAGATCAAGGCCTATGAGAACAATGGGAAAGCAAGGTATGCTCTTTTGAGTGGTATTTCTAAAACTGAACTTGTGAAAGTTATGAATCTAAAAATTGCTAATGAGATATGGAAAAAGTTTGAAATCATTTATGAAGGAGATGATAAGGTCAAGCAAACTAAGATGCAAAATCTAGAGATCATGTTTGAAAACATGTGAATGTCAGAAGATGAAAACATTACAAGCCACATTCAAAAAGTGGATGAAGTTATCAATTCCATCAAAACGCTTGGTAGAAATCTTAAAGATTATGAGGTAGTAAAGAAGGTACTGAGAACTCTTCCTAAAGCTTATATTCATAAGGTTTTTGCTATTAAGGAATTTCATAATTTAAATAATTACTTTAGAGATTAGATACTTGGAACTTTAACTAATTTTAAATTAAGAGAGTTTGGTTCAAGTAATGTAAAATTTGAGACTACTTTCAAGGCTAGAAAATCACAAAAGATTGAGGAATCAAACTAGGAGGATCTTGATGATGTTGAACAAAACTTTGTAAGGAGAATGAAAAAGGGTACTAGTAAATAAATAGGTAAGTTACCTTTCAAATTTTTTAGTTGTGGAAAGATAGGTCATTATGCTTCAAGGCATCCAAATAGAGCTTTGAATGACAAGAACAAAGAAAACAAAGGTAAAGCAATTAAGAAAAGTTATTATGTTATAGAAGATGCCAGCATATCTGATGATGAATCTTACTATGGGGATGATGAGGATAGTGAATTATTTTTTATGGCTATGAAAGTTGAATCTAATTCTGCTAACTCAAAGAGATGTGTGAAGGAAAGTACTCTAGAAGTAGGTCATAATACTATGGTGACTACTTTTCATGCTAGAGAGGAGAAGAACTACTAGATTATTGGCAGTGGATGCTCAAATGATATGACTGGTGACAAAATTAATTTTTTTAGACTTGAGAAGTATGAAGGAGGTCTAGTTAAGTTTTGTGATGATACTGTTGTCACATGAAATTGCACCCTATTGAACCCAAATTTCAACATTCCAATGACATAATGGAAACAACCTCAAGGTGTGGAACCTTTGCACGTATGAGGTTGAATCTCTGGAGAAGGATAGCTTCCTCTTTTGATCCAAGTGCAATGTTCTAGTCAAACCAACACATGAAAACCTACTACTACCCTACTCTAATAGCTCACTAAGAAAAAGGGGAAGAAGGAAAGCATGAAAGGGAAATGGAGGTGACACCAAGATGGAAATTTGTTTCTTCCTAGCTAATATTTCTTAGCACATTGAAGAAGAGGATCAAAAGGCTCACACAATTATCTATTTGGTGATTCTTAGATGAAAACATAGAGGTTAAGGTTTGACAAGGTACTAGAAGGAAAGAAGATTCTCAAAACAACAACTGTAAATAAAATAACTCAGCATATAAGCATGAAAAACATAATAACACTTAGACATGAAGGTAATGAAATATTAATGATACATAAAAGAGGAGAGAACTAACAACAACGATCAACTTTAGTAATACAAAGGCATATAGCCAATCTTTACAATTGCAAAGTGCAAAATGTAAGTCTGCAATTTAGAAAAACCTTGAAGGAGCTAGAGTAAGAACCCTTGAAATGAATACATTTATTTTCTTTATATATTATGCATAACTTGGAACCATAAACCAAACCCTAACCCTATCCAAGGTTAACAATGAAGTCTATGCATAAAAGGATGGAGCCATCCCATGAAAATTGTGATTAGGGCACGAATCTATTACAAAGTTGACAATGAGAAATAAATGAGCATGGGCAACCATAAAATCAACTTGCAAAAGTTAGGGGTAGCAATAAATGTCATCCTTGAAGTCCATAAATCAAAATAGGCTGCTCATAAGTGATTCAACCATTAATGTTGTCAGCTAGAAAACATGTCAAATCTACTAAAAGGTCGGGGCATTGGGCCCAAAAGAAAACCTTTGCTATGCATTCAATGGTCTAGAGCTGAGAAAAAATCACCTTCATTAGGGATCAAGCTTTGGGCTTACTTCATACTTTATGATTCACTATCATCAGACCATCAAGGATCGGGCGTCAGGTGTTCACCATACTGCATACTAGAATAAAAGAAGACAAAAGGTCGAAGGAGTGAATCACAAAGTCTGGAAGGATCATCATTTTTTATCTTTGGAGGTCAAGAAGGAGGCTTACACCTTATTGCAAAGATAAAAAGGGTAAAAGGGAACACCAAATACGCAATATTGAAAAGAGCCATTGGGGGTCGAAGAGAAGGGTTACCTCTTGTTAAAGAAAGGTAAGAGGTAAAGGGGAGGGTTGAAGCCCGAAGTCTAAAAACCCAACACTTAGTCAAATTTTCAAAGGATTAAAAGTGAGCAGGAAGAAAGATGGAAGATGAAAGTCTGATGCCTGAAAGCCAAAGACAAGATTTTGGGGATTGGGGGTCAGGTGGAAGCTCTACTTCTTATGACGAAAAGATGGAAAGCAGTGTTGGAAATTAGTGTTCACATGGGATAGAGTGTGTGAGGTAAAGTGAGTTAAAGTAATAACTCACATAGTATTAAAATTAAATATTTGTTAGAGTTTTTTTATAGGTTATTATAATAGTGGTGGGAATGTTTGTTTGTAATTGAGTTGTTAAAACAACTCAATATATTTAGGGATGTCATTTATGTTATTTTCTAATAAATAAAATTTAAGAATCCTATAAACATGTAAAGTGTATTGAAGAAAAATATGAGACAATTATATTTTTATTGATTGCAAAAAAATTTGCCTCTGCCATATTTTATATTATGGTATTAGAGCATATTTTGGGTTGATGAGATTATCTCCAACCTGATTATGTGGAAGGATTTATTATTGTGCCCCACATAGTTCATGTAATAGAATTTTAATTATATAGAAATTTCTTATATTTCATCTTTCAAGCGATTGTGGAGGATATTTATGATGCCAAGTCATTCACGTGATTAGCATCAATGGATTGAAATTTAAAAGAGTGATCATACCAAGAGCTCACAATCATTTTTTTATGGTTTGCATTTAAATTGAAAGCGAGCATGTGTACCTTTCTTCTTCAGATCCATGCTTGGGAGAGTCACAATCAAGAAATATTGGCTACCAAATTATGGAATCCGAGAGATTCTTTTGAAGATAGAAGTAATTATTGTGAAGATTTTAGGATTTGAGTGGTGGTAGCGATAACTTTGGTGCATTTGCGTGAGTGTTGGACTAGATCAGCCATCTTCTCATATTACTTGGATTGACAATTTCAATCAAGTCGATTGGCCTAGAGTAACCATTGACATGCATATTCACTACTCTTGATCAGTGGATTAGGCTCTACTATTGTTGTTAGCCTGTGTATTTTCTAAGATCCGCGTATATGCATAGCTGGCGGTGTCCCTTTCGAATATTCCTTGGCTTTTCGAGCTTCAATAATTGTGATTGAGGGTCCATCACCTTTGTGTGCTTAGAATAGTAAATCATCTACTTATTGATTGGATGGTTGAATCATCTCTACAACCCTCATGCATTATTTCCAGCTTCTTCCTCTTCATCATGGCATAGTCTAGATAGGGTCTATGTGTGCATTGAAGGATTTCATTTCCATCGATTTCATTTAAATCTCTTGGCACCAACCATTTTAGAGAGAAAGAATGAAGGCATGACTACCACAACATATTTTGTTTTGAGCCAGGTAGTTCTATATTCACTCTCGTTCCTTGCTTTCATTGGCCTAGGTGGAATTATCAGAATGGGGGTATTTTGCATGTCTTTAGAAGATTTGATGTTCACAGGGTCTACACAATTTATTTGAAGATTTGGTGGTTGAAAAATTTTTATTGGAGGGTCTGATCTAGTGTGCAGTGTGTGATTGTGGCTTACTTCTTGTAATTGGCTCATGGTGTGACACAATTTTTCTCCTATTATTGCATCAAGTATCAACGAAGACCTTGGATCGTGGTTCTCCACCAACTATGGCTACTTCAACCATTATTAGCAGGTCGATGCTTCTTGAATTCATTGATGGCTTGTGCACAATCTCCCTAAGTCTCATGGCTTGTGGTTTTGAATGACAATGTAGGTGGAATGTTGGTTGTTATTTGTTTATAGATTGGAAGTTAAATTGTTATTAGGCCTTATAGATATATTATCTTTTGTAGACTAAAAATTAAATAAATATTGTATAAAATAAGTCAATTTGGATAGGGTATGTTTTTCAAGCCAAATCAAGTTATATTATTTCAACATAGGGTATTTTTACAAGTCATTAGTGGTATTTTCTTCTTCCAAAATTTAAAAATGTCAAAAATAATTATTGTAATTGGATGTACTCTCACTTGTACATGACATCCATTTTGTTGGGGGCATTCTGATGTAGACTAGTTGGTAGAATTTACTCTATTCAACTCAAACTTACTTGAAACAACCCAAGAAATCAACCTTTGATCACTTAAACCCCAATCTTTCCAAGACTCACTCAAAAGGCTTCTAGCCCTTACTACACAACCATGGATGAAAACTCTTGAAGAATTTCATACAAAGACCTAGAAAACATCAATAGAGACCTACCACAATCCCAATGCAAGATTCCCAAAAGATCCCACAAGACTTCTTCATGTCAACATTGAGGAACATAAACTGACCCTACAAAAAGGCTACTAGAATTAGCCCACTTTTCCAAATGAAGTGTCTTCAAATTGATTTTTCTACACAAAAAATCTTCTAACAGTCACTTATTACATCTCAAAACTCCCAATTTCACAAACCATTCTCATATTCAATGCTTTGACATTGTTGTCCCAATAAACCCTCAATTTTCCATGTAAACACCTAGGGTCTTCATAAAATCACTACTACAGGGCCCCTAAAATGCAACCAACTATTCAAACAAGTTTATTTAGGTTTGTACATACATTTACCACCTTCAAAAACTCTGTCCCATCAACAATTCAACAAAACCATGCTTTGAACCACCATTTTCACAAGAAAAATGATACTGCCCAGCCCTAGGGCATCCTCCCATTACACACAAATTTCTTTTTCTTTCCAACTAAGGCATGTAAACAACTACCCTACCATGGTGAAATTCCTTCCCACTAAGAAATAGCCATAACAGTAGGTGGAAGGCTTATTACAAGATTAAAACTCCAAACAGGGCTTTTTCTGCCCTAACATAGAAATTCCATAAATTTTAGAATATCTTCCACAAAACCTGAAGTTAGGCCTCCAAAATAGAACCAAATGAAAGGTCATCCAAGTAACTTCATAATCACAAAATAATTTAGAGCCTTTAGTATCTGTACGGGTCCGTACGTAATGTAAAAGTTCAAGAAATTAGGGAAAATAACAAAAAATTGAAGAATGAATGTTGTTCTTATGGAAAGTTCAATACATTTCTTCTCTAATATTTCTTTGAGCCTTGGAGAGGCCTTTTAAACCATTTCAAATAAAAACTAACCAAAACCAACATTCATAACCACTTTTCAAACTCCTACAACTCTTAATAACCCCTTAAACTACATTTGGCACTTTTCCTTGATTGACAATATTGCATTTGTTTACAATTTTGAACAACTTTGACACCTATATTACTAAACCACCAAAATACATCATGAATGGTATTTTAGACTTTATTTAATAAAAATTGACTATACTAACCTACTAAACCCCCTCAAATTCACCTTGACACACTTTTACCAAATCCAATTGTGCATTAAAGTTGTAGGTGCTTCTGCACCATACAACCCCACTGTAAAAAACTCATGCCTCATGAGTTGAGGCTAGTACCAATTCCACTATCCTTCATACATGCTTCTCTGGTTCATAAAATTTTTCCATTTTTCCATGCTTTGTGCTCTTGCAAACTGCTCTACACCCTAAATTGTGCTTACACTTGAAAATGACTATGCTTTTTTGTTCAAACCTGATGTTTTCCCTCTCTCCATTCTTTGTCCAAAGCTTGTTTGTTTCATTGTACTTGTACCTGCACACAAGCAATGGTTAGTAGCTACACGCACTTATTTATTTCCCAAGTCATTCCCTTGCTTACAACTGTCTTCACTACCCTGTTCTTCTTGTCTTTCACTTACTTCCCCATTAACTTGTCTTATCACTATCTTATTAGACCTCTGTACTCCTGTACCTGCACATATTATTTGTTTCACCATCTTGTTTTTAGTTATAGGACACTCCATGGTCCCTACCACAACACTCTCTTGCTTATTGACTATCAAACCTTGTCTCAACCCCATTTTTTCCTTCACCCTTGTTGTCTTAGGGCAGATTACCACATCATAATTTTTGGTTTCCTCTACAACATTTATCAAATCTTTCTTGCCACACCTTATTACCTTTTCCTTACCCTTCACATCTTCCACAAGTGGGGTTAAAAAAAAAGAACAACCTTCTTTCTCTATGGTGTAGGTATTTTCCTTTCCATCATACATGGCATGCCTGTCATATTACCAACGTCCACCTAAGAGTAGGTGACAACAGTCCATAGGTAGGATATCACAAACAACACTATCACTATAACCTCCAATCTGAAAATCAACCACTACCTTTTCATTCACCAACAAAGACTGGTCATCACTTAACCATGAAACTTTATAAGGAAACTCATGAGGTATTCTTTTCAAATTTAACTTATTCACCATCTTGGTAGACACCATGTTCTCTATTGAACTAGAATCAATTACAACTCTACATACCTTATTTCCACTCTTACAATTAGTCTTGAAGAGGCTTTTCCTTTGCAAAGGCTCCACCTCTTTTGTTTCCTTCAATACTCTCTTCCTCACCATCAACATTTCCCCTGTTTCAGGATCAACCCTCTTACTTGTAGAATGATTTCTTTCACACTCCTCCTCTTGAACCAATTGTGCTCTCCTATCAATCCTCTTTTCACCACTTGATAAACTACCAACTCTCTCAGGACACTTCCATGTAGGATGACCAAATTCATTGCATGTGTAACATCTCCCTGCAAAATCATTAGAACTTCTACGAGCACTAAACCTTCATCTACCTCTAAATCCACCTCTAACATCAATACCTTGGTCTTTACCTTTATTTTCTCCTTCTTGTTCTTCCAATGGTTGCTTTTGTGTAGAAATTACTCCTCTTCCTCTTGCACTAGTACCACCTCTTCCTCTAACTACTTTCTCTTCTTTTAAGCTTTTCCTCCACCCTGATTGCTAATTGAAAACATTCTTCAACAATTTTGGGGTTAGCAACCACAAGTTCATCTTGAATATTAAACCTCAAACCACCTAGATACCTAGCCACCTTTTCAGCCTCATTCTCATCCCTTCTAGATCTTATGCTTAGTTTGTAAAATTCATCAATGTAGGCTCTAACATCTAGTTCTTTTTGTTTCAATCCTTGCAACTTTTTATACAACTGAACTTCACAGTCCTTTGGAAGAAACTTACCCTTCAACTTTTGCACCATCTTGTCCCATGAATTAATCCTTGATTTTCCTTGTTTTCTCCTCTCTGCTTGTTCATAATCCCACCATAGAAGAGTATGTCCTTTTAGCTTCTTTTTTTTCCACATTCACCATTTGCTCATCTAAAATATCCTCACTTTCAAAGTAATTATCCATAGCATTAATCCAATTAAGTAATTCCTCTTCATTTAAATTACCACCATAGATGAGAAGATCAACTTTTACCTTTGTTGATTCGACTTTCATTGCTTTGAGCATCCTCACCATCCTTTGGTCTTCAGGATCTAGTTCTTCTCCAACATCTTCATAGTCTTCATCTTCCTCCTCTATTTCACTCTCATCATTCACTTGTCTCCTTTTCTTTGTCTCTAAGGTAGCAAGCCTTTCCAAAATGACATTATGAGATTCTAAAAGCTTAGCATGCTTCTCTTTCAAGTCCTGCAACTCTCTAGCAACACCAACACCTTTTGGAAGCATCCTTTCAACCTTGACTCTTCACCTTCTCCTTCAAACCTCAAAAATAAAAATCAAAAGATCTTCTTCCTGATGCTCTGATGCCACTTTGATGTAAACTAGGTGTTAGAATTCACTCTATTCAACTCAAAATGACATAACACAACCAAGAAATCAACCTTTGATCACTCAAACCCTAATCTTCCCAAGACTCACTCAAAATGATTCTAACCCTTACTACACAACCATGGATGAAAACACTTGAAGAAGGTCATAAAAATGCCTAAAAAAAATCAATAGATACCTACCACAGTCCCAATACAAGATTCCCAAAAGATCCCACAAGAATTCTTCATGTCAGCATTGAGGAACATAAACTGACCCTGCAAAAAGGCTACTAGAATTAGCCCACTTTTCCAAATGAAGTTTCTTCAAATCACTTTGTCTACAAAAAAACTCTTCTCACTATCACTAATTACATCTCAAAATTCCCAATTTCATAGACCATTCTTAGATTCAAGGCTTTTACAATGATGTCCCAATAAACCCTCAATTTCCCATGCAAACACCTAGGCTCTTCAAAAAATAACTACTATAGGACCCCTAAAATGAAACCAATGCTTCAAACAAGCTTATTTAGGTTTGTATAGGAATTTCCCACCTTCACAAACTCTATCCCATCAACAATTCAACAAAACCATGATTTGAACCATCATTTTCACAAGAAAAATGACACTGCCTAGCCCTAGGGCATCCTCCCATTGCACACAAATTGATTTTTCTTTCCAACTAAGGAATTTAAATAAATACCCTACCATGGTTCAATTCCTTCCCATTGAGAAATAGCCATAACAGTAGGTGGAAGGCTTATTGCATGATTAAAACTCCAAACAGGGCCTTTTATGCCCTAACACAGGCAATTCTACAAATTTGAGAATATCTTCCACAAAACCTGAAGTTAGGCCTCCAAAATAGAACCAAATGAAAGGTTAGACAAGTAACTTCATAATAAAAAAATAATTCAAAGCCTTTAGGACCTGTACGGGTCCGTACAGAATGTAAAAGTTTAGTAAATTAGGGAAAACAATAGAAAATTGAAGAATGAACGTTGTTTTTCTTATGGAAAGTTCAATACATTTCTTCTCTAATATTTATTTGATCCTTGGAGAGGAATTTTAAACCATTTCAAATCAAAACTAACCAAAACTAACATTCATAACCACTTTTCAAAATCGTAAGACTCTTAATAACCCTTTAAACTGCATTTGACACTTTTCCTTAATTAACAATATTGCATTTGTTTACAAATTTGAACAACTTTGACACCTATATTACTAAACCACCAAAATACATCATGAATGGTATTTTAGACCTTATTTAATAAAAATTGACTCTACTAACCTACTGACCCCCTCAAATTCACCTTGACACACTTTTACCAAATTCAATTGTGCATTAAGGTTGTAGGTGCTCCTACACAACATTCTAAAATTGAACTTCAAAGCCAAGTTTGCTAAGTAGCAACCAACTGAAGGATGGAGTCATTGGAAGCTAGAGGATACTCAGTGACCTCTCATTAGTCACTAGCGACGAGGCTGCAAAATTGCACTGGTGACAAAAATATTTATGCCAAAATGACTAAAGCCAAGATCGGTTTCTAGGTGGCAACGACAACCGTCTCATATCATTTGTGATCAAAGTGGAAATGGTCTATAATGGTGACTACATATGCAACAATGAAGGCTTGGTGTTAAATATTTTTATGCTATGGTTGGATGTGTATGTTCCCAATCACATTTCTTGGTTATTAGTGAATGGAAGTGTTTGTTCCCATTCATGAGGTAGTGAAGTGATTGGAAGTGTTTGTCCCCAGTCACACGAGTTGGTGATTATGATTGGATGTGTTTGTCCCCAATCATAATTTTTGTGAGAAGATGTGTGTGTCCCTATTCATAAATTTGATGATGTTGGATAGATGTGTTAGTCTCTATCCTCAGTTCCATGGGTACATGTGTTTGTCCCTATCCTTGGATGAAAGTACCCTAAGCATAGTGAGGCCAATTCCACTACTGCTTCTCATGAGTAGATGTGTATGTCCCTACTCTTACCTTATATTTTTGATGAGCTACTATTTGTGGTCATCAAGTATTGTGGTGTACTTTCACCCCATGTTAACACTAAAGGGGAGTGTTGGAAATTAGTGTTCACATGGGATAGAGTGTGTGAGGTAAAGTGAGTTAAAGTAATAACTCATGTAGTATTAAAATTAAATATTTGTTAGAGTTTGTTTATAGGTTATTACAATAGTGGTAGGAATTTTTTTTGTAATTGAGTTGTTAAAACAACTCAATATATTTTGGGATGTCATTTATGTTGTTTTCTAAATAAAAGGATTTTAGAATCCTATAAATATGTAAAGTGTATTGAAGAAAAATATGAGACAACTATATTGTTATTGAGTGCAAAAAAAATTCCTTTGCCATATTTTCTATTAAGCAGTAAGAGGGAAGATTGAACCTCAAAGTCCAAAAATGCAACACTTAGGAAAATCTTAAAATATTTAATCGGTTTTCAGTGGTTAGGTGATAGGCTTATAAATTACCGAAAGGAAGAAATAGGGGTTAAAGGGTAAGGCCAATGGTTGAAACCCAAAACAATTAGGGGAAAATGGAAGGAAGAGGAGTGGGAGTGAGGAAGAAGGCATGCAAGTAGAGAAGTGAAAGCCTGAAATCTCAAACTTCAAGACTTAAACCAATTTTAGGACCCTTCAAGGAGAATTCATGCAATATGTCCCATATAGGATCTCTCAGATCAATTATCAATGATGGGTCATTAAAGGGTGGCATGCAATGTCAACAGATACATCTGCTAAGATATGTGGAAAAGGTTCTATTAGTTTTGATGGCAAGCATAATACAGATGATGTTCTTTATGTTAAGGGTTTAAGGCATAACCTCTTGATTGTTGGAAAAATGTGTAGCAAATGATATAATATTATGTTTCAGGATGATGGATGTGAGATCAGAAAAGGCTCTAGAACTATGGTTGTTGTTGGATGAAGGATAGATGGATAAAGGTGCTAATGGTCATTTTTTATGACTCAAATTAATGAAAGGTTGATATGGTGTAGAAGGATGTGTTACATCAAATTTGATAGCCTAGTAAGAATCAGTTCAGTTCAAGCTATGAGAGATATACCAAAGATTACAAAGCCCATAAATGTTGTCTATAAGGAATGTCAAATTGGGAAGCAAGCAAGAAGAAGTTTCAAATTCAAAGATCAATCTACTATCAAACTATTGGAGCTAGTGCATATAGACCTTTGTGGTCCTTCCAAAGTAAGAAGTATTCAAGGTGATAAGTATTTCATGCTATTGATTGATTATTATTCTAAAATGACATGGGTAACTTTTCTTAAATATAAATCAAAATCTCTAGATAAGTTTAAACCATTCAAAGTTATGGTTGAGAATGAAATGGATATGAAAATCAAGTGCTTGAGGTCTGACATAGGTGGAGAATTCACCTCCAATGAGTTTATTAGTTTTTTTTAGAATCATGGAATAAAAAGGAAGTTATCTGCCCCTGGGAATCCTTAGTAGAATGGAGTGGTTGAAAGAAAGAATAGGATTGTTCAAGAAGCTGCAAGAACAATGATGAAAGAGGAAAACCTATTGGAATTCTATTGGAGAGAAGCAATTTATATTGTTGTCTACATTCTTAATAGAGTTTAAGCAAGAGAAAACAGTGCAAAAACTCCCTATGAGTTATGGTATGGAAGGATTCCTACTGTCAAATACTTCAAAGTGTTTGGAAGAAAATGTTATATTAGAAGAGATGAATAAAACTTAGGAAAGTTTGATAAAAGATCTGATGAAGGTATCTTCCTTGGATATTCTACAAGAAGCAAAGTTTACTAGTGCTACAACAAGAGGTTGAACAAGATTGTTGAGAGTGCAAGTGTCAAATTGGATGAAGACCTACATAATAACTCAATGGTGATAGATGGATATGAATTAGAAGATTCCTCTTGCAGAGAAAATGATAGAGATAAAGGTAAGGAGAATGAAGTATAGATTGAAAAAGAAGAAGCTCTAAAAAGGATCCCTAAGACTCCAAAGTATGTGCAAAAGAATCATTTTGAAGATCATATCATTGGTGAAAAAAGAAAATGTGTTTTGACAAGGAGAAAAGTTTCTATGACATAAGAATAGGTAAACATATGTTTAATTTCTAAAGTTCAACCTAAAACGGTGATTGAAGCATGTAAGGATGAGTATTGGATCAAGGCTATAGAAGAAGAACCAATGAAAATTGAGAAGAATTGTACTTGGGAACTTGTCCCAAGACCAACAAATAAGAATGTAATTGGAACTAAGTGGGTATTCCAAAATAAATTGAATAAGAATGGAGAAGTGGTGAGAAACAAGGTAGGGCTTGTGTATAAGGACTACTCACAAGTAGAAGGAATAGATTTTGAGGAAATATTTTCTCTAGTGGCAAGAATGGAAGTTATCAAAAAAAAATTGCTTTTGCAACACATAAGGATTTCAAGGTTTATCAAATGGATGTGAAATTTGAATTCTTGAATGGTGATTTGGAAGAAGTATACATTGAACAAATGGAAGTATTTTAGTTATCAAGAAAACCAAATATGGTTTGCAAATTGAAGAAAGCATTAGTTGGATTGAACAAGCTCCTAGAGCTTGGTATGCAAGGTTGGACAGGTACTTGATATAGCAAGGATTCAATAAAGGTACTAAAGGTAGTAATATTTATTTCAAAGTTGAAAAAGATCAAATCTTGATTGTGGTTGTGTATGTTGATGATATAATTTTTGGATGAAATGAAGCTATGTGTAAGAAATTTGCAAAAGATATGCAGAAATAGTTTGAGATGGCTATGTTTGGGGAGATGAATTAATTCCTTGGATTACAAATCAATCAGACAAAGAAAGGTATATTCATTTCACAATCAAAATATGTTAAGGAAATGTTGAAGAAGTTTGGAATGGAAGATTCTAAACCAGTATGTACCCCTATGGTTACTGGTTGGAAGCTGAGTAAGAATGATGAATCTCCTAAGGCTAATCAGAGCAAGTATAGATCAGTGATTGGAGGACTTCTATACCTAACTACTACTAGATTAGATATCATGCATGTAGTATGCCTTGTGGCTAGATTTCAAGAAGATCCTAGAGAGTCACATGTTGTAGTAGTAAAGAGAATATTCAGATACTTGAAGGGAACTCGAGAACATGGTTTGTAGTATCCAAAGGATACTATTTTTTCTTTGAGTGCTTATACAAATGCAAATTGGGTAGGTTGTGTGGATGACAAGAAAACTACAAGTGGTGGGGCATTCTTTCTTGGATGAAGATTGGTTTCTTTTCTAAGCAAGAAGCAAGACTTAGTGTCTTTATCTACTAGAGAGGTAGAATATATTGCAACAACATCTTGTTGCACACAAGTGTTGTGGATGAGGGAACCTTGAAGGATATCAAAGTTGTATATGATAAAGCAATTTCTATATTTTTTGATAACACAAGTGCTATTAACATTTCCAAAGAATTTGGTGATGCACTACAAGAAAAAACATATCTCAATTTGGTATCACTTTTTTAGAGAGAAGGTTGCAGAGAATGAGGTGAAGCTTGAGTATGTGCCTACAAAGGATCAAGTTGTTGATATATTCACTAAGGATCTTTCTAAGGATACTATTGAGTATCTTCAAGTTAGGGGTTATTACCCCTCCTTTGAACTATATGCAAATGGATATGCATCAATCTAGTGGATCTCAAGATTCATTCTTTATTCTAGACTGATGTTGGAGGTTACCTCTCAAGGGGAGTACTTAGTGCTTTCTTGGTTGTTACAGCCAAGGGAGTAAGTATTGATGTAGGTTGGTGTTGTCCTTTGTTAGATGTGTCAAAGGATATGTGCAATGGTTGTTGGTTGATATATTTTATTGTGTGCTCCTAAGGGGGAGTATGCAAAGCAATAAAGAGAAAAGGTGGTTGCAGAAAAATTGTTGTCCCTTATAGGTATTACCTTTAGGGAGAGAGAGTATGTATGTTTGATTTCAAAGTGGGAAAGAGATGCAAATGTGTTTCCCTTTTCCATTGATGTCAAAGGGGGAGAGAGAAAATAATGTCAAAAATTATCAGTTTTCAAAGGGGGAGAGAGAAAGTAATCAGTTGAGAAAGGGAGAGAGATTGAAGGAGAGTATGATGTAAGGGGGAGAAGGAGAAAGTTGGTGTGGAGCAATATGTTGATGATCAAAGTTGTTATGTTTTTTATTGGTGGTTTTTCACATCATGTGTTGCAATTAAAGACAAAGGGGGAGATTGTTGCAAGTATGAGCAGTTGGTGTTGTCATTGATGTCAATAGTCTTATGTTTGTGTTTTCATTTATACCAACTGGTGATGGTTGATAAGTTGTGATGATGCTTTGATTAGTTTCATTGTGTTGTCATTAGTAAGTGTTACTGGTTTCAACCTCTAGTGTTTCTTTGATAAGTTTTTGTTTGTAGGTGTTACTTAATTTTTTCTATTGCAGTTGGATTGGTGATGATGAGGAAGTGGTGAAGATAATGATAATGTGTTTCTGGTGCTTGGCTTCCAAGTTATTTTGAGAAAAATTGAATAAAAGAGGAAACAATGTGTTGCATAGGTGTTCTGGTATATAGAGTGGTTTTTTGGTTTTACTCTGCATTTCTTCTATGTTGAAGATATACTTGTGCAATTTGGATGTGTTGGTCAGAGGTGTTCATAGATGTTATATCTAGAATTGATTGGTCTAGATTGTTGTGTAGAGAAAGTTTTGTTCACCAATGCATGAACTTTGTATTGCAGTGGTGTCTAGGAGAAGTAGTTTTGCCCCACATTTCTCTGTAGTTTGGTTTCTGGTCTTGTGGTTTTGGAAGTGTGTTAGTAAGGTTCATATCTATCTTCAGTCGAAGTTATTTGTGGTTTGGTGCTTTGCAAGTTTATTTTTTGAGTTACAGTGTGTGGAAGATTATCTAGGTGAATAAGATGAGTTTGTTCTTCAAGTGAAAGTTGTTGCAAATGAATTTATTGGATTTCAGGGTGCTCATGGAATATTCCAGACTATTTTTAAGCTTTGTGTGTGTTCTACCAGTCATCTTTATATTTTAGGAAGCTTGTACTTAAATGTTGATGGTGCTTACATAGGTTCAGTTGACCTTGAATGTTTACACTAATTGTGAATTTGCTTCAGTGATTTTGGAAGTGTGGCATGGAATGTATGAGTGTATTTGGATCTAAGTTAAGGTGTGATGTGGTCTGCCTTCATTCCTTTCCACTGCAAGAATGCTTAGTGCCAACCTAATTTGAATTTGCATGGTTGAGGTGCATAATTGACCTTAGAGAATGTTTTCAAGGTTGGATAAGGTATAAATAAGTGTTGTGTTGATGGAAGATTTTGAATAGTGTGTACGATGCGAAGTGCAAAGTTGTGAAGTGTGGATTTGTGAAGTGTAGTGCAAGCTTTAATGAGTTAGACTACTAGAAGCAATGAACAAAAGGTGTCTACTATCTTCATAAAGGTTATGAATGTGTTGGTGATGCTATGGTCAAATTTTTTGTTGCATTGAGATAAATTTCTCACTATAACATTCTTCTTTCTTCTTTATGTAATCTGGGAGTGAGTCATTAGTAGTGATCCCTTCTTTCTTTTGGGTAGTAAGCCCTCCGACAGTGAGCCCTTTTATATCTGATGTTGTAATTACATTATGTTGTGAGCTAATCCTCACCATGTTTTTTTCCCTTATTTGATTTTCTATGTAAATTTGGTGTTCTATTGTGCATGGTGTTGATGTGTTTTAGTTTCTATTATTTTCTTTCATGCTAAATCATTCTAACAAATTAAGGGTTAATTAAGTTGATGGTGATCTGAATGTTAATGAGAGTTCTGATGTTTTAATGAGAAAATGATTCACCCCCCCTCTCAATTATCTTGTGTGTTCAACATAAACATGTGTTTACAATTGATGCAGTACAAGGATTCCAAAACTTTCAAACAATCAGATCCCTTAAACTTTCACCAAATTTACTTCATTCAAACTTGATTCCAAGAGGTGAACAAAGCACCAAAACACCCAATTAGCATTCCAAACTCACAAAATACCCTAAAAACACCTTGAACATAATTATCTTGACTGAATTAGAGAAAAGACATTCTTTTATACCTCATTTTTATCAGACTTTCAATTACTTGCACCATGACACCAATTTCTTGTAGTAGTTGAGAATAGCAAAATTGAGTATATGTTTTGACCTAGATTGAATTTACATTGACACAATACATTTTCAAGAACCCATTTTAGCCTAATTAAACATTCTTTAAGATCAGGCACTATTTCTTCATAAAGATTAACATAAAAATTGACTGTCCCACATCAAAATAAGCTCGAATAGGCCTAAAATACAAAGCTAGTACCTTTTATTTCACCCCAATACTTCAAATAACCTTGGGAAGCATTAAAAAAGGTTCTAAAACCACTAAATCAACAATATTTCTTAAGAAAATCATTCACTAAAGTAGCAAATCAAGAAACCCTTTCTTAAAGCTTAAACTATGCCTCATTCAATGAGGGTTTGTTGAAAATATACATAACCAACCTCCAAACACCTTGATAATTCTTCAAGAACCTTGGAATAGGCCTTCAAACCAATTTTTAAGAGTTTTAAATGGTGGAAACTTAAGATATGGATTTTTCTTCAAAACGGGAACCTTAATTTCTGAATAGAGCTGCTAGGAACATTTGACCATTAGACAACTTAAATGACCTTTTCAAAATTTCTGGTAAGAACAAAAAACTTTAGAAATTGAATTATCTTTCCATCCATATAAGTTTCAGGGCCATACTAAACCGTACAAATCCGTACAACTCTTTGGAACAACAAATTTCACTGAAAAACATAGAAAAATGGAGCTTTCATTTGCTTCCTTTCACCAAAATCTTCAACTAACTCTTGAATTCAACCATACACATTTTTATAAGCATTTAACAACAAAAAAAACCCATATAACTGACCCAAACTAACTTTTTAACTTACATGACCCTTCACATTCCAATTTTGCACTTTTCCTAAACAACATTTACAAATTTTGCAAGTTTGACACAATGACCACATAACCTATCCAAATACCTATGAAATGACTTAAATACATTATAATGGTCTTGAAAGACCTTATTGAATGACCCCAAAACACTCATTAAACATTTATTTACAAGTTGGCCTCATGGAGGCTTGAATGCAACATGGTGCTCCTACCCCAACAACATCCTCTTCATCATTATAGTCACCATGAAGTGTAGACCTACCCACCTTATTCCCATATGATAAAATATGTGTACTAAAGGAAATATTAGTATCACTATAATCAATTTCAACAAAACAAAGAAGCACATCTAATTTAAAAACTATGTTCTTTCTCTTTATGCTTAAAACTTGCACACCTACCTTCAATATCATCATTATTACAAATAAATTCATTAAGTTGAAATCTTGAGAATACATTTTCCTCTTCATTCATAAAATTCCATGAAATGTAGAATCACATACCTCTACCTCCTCAAGTGTGTGTTTATTTAAACCATATAGCTTACAATCCTCACTAACACAAGATGCATCCTCATATTGTTCACTTTAATAAATTAACCCATCATTATTATTAATTTAGTAATTGATGACATAATAGTATTCACATGTTCATGCCTCATCTACTTGATAAATTGAACCCACCTATAGGCATGATCAAGACTATTATGTTTCATCTCTTTGGGCACTAAACTCAAACTAGATTCATAGGTTGTGAAAAATAAGTCAACACATACTAAATGCTCAAGCCTAAAATATTTTTGGATGCTATATATGGTAGCAAGCCTATGATTAAAATAATTAACTAACTGATCTCGATAGTGTTGGCATAGCTCAAGATGGAAAATATCAAAAAATCCAATTTTTTAGTATTTTCTATGTTTTTCTAAATTGCATTTTGGAGGCCTTTGAAGCACAATTTGGATTGAAATTAGAGCTCTTGAAGATATTTCCAATAGCGTATATAATTCTAGATTTCAACCCACATGCTAGAAGTTATGACCCTGCCAAGTTGTGGTACCAAAATAAACATATCTTTTTTGAAAATTTATGTTTTCTTAGTTAATTTTCCACATCCAACTATTTAATTTGAATTCCATAGGATGTGATGACTATTCATATTTTGTTAAAATGTGTAAACTCTCAAATTTAAATATAAAGAATCAAACTTTGGTGGCATATATTACATTTTTTTTATAATTTGTGCTCAATACTTTATAATGCTCCATGTTTTTATGCTAGGTATTGTCCATCGAATTATTTATTCAGATTAGTAGTATCAAATTTTGTTCGCTCTTGTATGCCACATAAAATGCGGTTAGGATATCAAAGGCTTGGAATGAAATCAAGAGATTCATCAAACCACCTTCCTTTGAGATGCACACAATCACAGATGGATGGACTACACAATAAATATTAAAGATTTTTTTAAGGGTTAGTGCTTTTGACCAAGAGCTATGAATCGATGAGTTCATAAATGGGAGACCTCATCCCCAATATAAACATTCAAAAATAATGCCCCAATGGGATTTGAACCTTGATGGAACGAACAACAACACAACTTAACCATCACATTATGCCACTATTGGAAAGATTGAAGAAAATTTTAAACAAAAAAGGAAGAAAGATTATTTTACAAATAGTAGATCAAAGGGTGAGGGTAGTAATAATTTTTCAAGAAATAAAATAGACAAGGAATATTTCTCAATCCCACCAACAACAAATAAGAATGCTAAGAAGATGCACCTAGATACATGCATGTGGTATGAAACTCATAATAGTGTGTGGCATAACACCAAGGATTGTTTAACTATCAATAACCTAATGATAGAGATGCACAAAGAGGAGGATGAACCTAAAATATTTCCAACGGATCCTTTCGAGAAAAAAGAAGGAAATTATATCATTGAAGAAAACCCCTATGCAATAATTGCTACAACCAAAATATTTCCCTATGAATATGAAGATGCATGTTTCGCTCACAAATGTGGGTTGGTTGAAAGGATTTTCATTTTTCTATTAATAGTGATAACCAAAAGAATGTTATTTTTGTTAAGAAAATTAAAAGACCAAATTACAGACAACACCACATCTACAGCCATACTTCATGTTGTTAGGTAAGCTAGGGGCGAGATATCTAGGTAAATAAGCAAAGTCATCTATCATATTCAATCAAACCATTTAAAGAAGAATTAATTTTTGATGTGGCACATTTAGAAGTATGTTATGTTTTTTTGGGACAACCATACATGTACAAGCATCATGGTATCTATGATTCTATTTAACACATTATCATTATCAAGCTATGTGAATAAAAATATTAGATACCTAAGGTAAGCCTATAGTGTCATAAATTATGCTCCTTGATGGTGCAAGCACAAATCCATGCTCTATTTGGAACTTTATTTAGTTTCCACTCCCCTAGTACATTTCATAAACATTTCCAACCTTGGCCTTACCTCCAACTCAAGAGATATGTTGATA
>VDFB02379711.1:85722458-85741405 GCA_007258455.2 Sequoia sempervirens | reverse complement strand
GGACAAAATATCTCTGGCTCGCTGCCCTCTTTGGGGCCCGTCGCCCACCTAATGCAAATTCAAGGGCTCAATCAGGCATTTGCTCACCAAACTCCTCTCATGAACTAGGTGCCACAATTGTCTATGGTGCCGCATCTGGGGCAGCCATTGAATTATGCGCCTCCCGTAACATCTTATTTGCAGCCCCAGTAGCAGTATAGCTATTCCCAGATAGCTCCACAGTAGCAGGCATATTCCCAACAGCCCCAGGCGCCGTTGTACTTATCGGGACCGGACTTTCCTCCAGCATATCAAAATCAGCCGGCAGCCCTGCCCTCTTTTCTCCAAAATCTAGCCCCGTTGTCTAAAGGCGCGGCCGAGAAGGACAAGCTAGAGGAACTAACGGAAATGATTAAGAAGATGTCCACAGAAATGACGCATCTGAAGAACTAGAATAATCAGTTGCAGGCCTCCCAACGCAATTTTCAGGCCAATCTCAATAAGGACAGTCGAGAGTCTCGAGACAATAGAGACAACAGGGATAATCGGGAAGCGGACACCTCCTCGGAGCAGAATTATGAGAGAGGGCAGAACTCCAATCAAAATACAGAAAGGAGACCTTCTTAGAGGCAAAACCGCATATGGAACACCAGACCCAACAACGGTGGTGTCCCCATGCCATTTGATCAACCAGCAAGCAATGATAAAACATCCAGCGGTGTGTATCTGGCCGAGGTGGCTTTGTCCGGATGGTGCCGACTTCACAAAACCAGCAGGCATTCTGAGCTGGATTGTCCTGAGTTTCAGACAGCTGCCGAAATCTTCCAGGTGGAGGTACAAAATACCGTCGACAATGCCAACTGCAGGGACATCGTCCCATCTGAGCCCTACGATTCCTCATGCTTGGTGGTCAATCAGGCGCCATTTCTACGAGGCGATCGCAACGAACCCGAAGCTGAGCCCACCCCTATTGAGGATGAGAAAGCACAAGAGGTAAGTAACGAATCAGCTTTAGCTCAGCTTTTTGATTCGGTAGATAACGGTCCAGTGGATGAAGAAGAGCCATTTGTAAATGAGGTTCACATGTTCCATCAACGGTCGAGTCCCTATTTCCTTAGAAATAGACAAGCCGGTGGACCCTTCACAACTTCTACCCCACCGAACAACTTCGCCACCCCGCCTGATCCAAATGCTAGCAATAACCCAGGGCTCCCTCATATACCTACCCAATATCTCAGCAAGAACCAATCCCAAAACTGACCACAAGGTCAGCCTCAGAGCCAACCCCAAAATCCGCCTAGGCAAACCAAGATTCAAACCCCTAGTTCTCCCATAGGCCAAGCTTTTAGCTCTGAAATCGAGCAAATGGGTGAATATGTGGCGGAAGAGTTCAAAAAGGTCAAAATTAGTTTGTCGGCCTTCGAATTACTCAAGGTTCCTGCTATAAGGCACGCCTTTTTCAGGGTTCTGAATGAGACTCCCTCATCTAGCATGACATAAGAGACCCCAGCCAAGAGGGTAACCTTCAAGGAGCCCAGGGAAGAACTGGAAGCACAGGACAATATTGGAAGAAGGAACGGTGTGCCCGTAAATCAGTCAGCAAATAGATATATTGAAAAGGAGCTAGAAAGGGCTAGTAGACAACCTCCCAAGGACCAGCAATTTAAACAAACCAAGGATACAGGCAGTGACAGGAACAAAGGCCAAATAGCTCAAATGGACACACCCGTGGGTATCCTCTAAGGGAGACCAGAAACTCCCCCATTCCTGACTACTATTAGGGTCTTTGGCAAGAATTTGCACAACTCCCTGCTCGATTCAGGCGCATCTGCCAACGTCATGTCCTTGGCCGTATGCAAAGCTCTTGGCATTACCCCCACGCCTTCAAAGAGAAAGGTCACCCAACTGGACAAAACAGAGATTAATATCGTGGGCGAAATAAACCGCATCCCCATGCAAATCGCTGCGGACCCCCGGATACAGCAAGTTGTGGACATCCAAGTGGCAGACATACCTGATGCCTATGGAATCATTCTGGGGAGAGAGTTCACCAAGGCGCTAAATGGATACACTTCCACTGACCTTTCTCACATGTGGTTGCCATGGAAGGGGCTGCCAAATTAGATTTGTATAGACTATGAACCCCGGATGAAGTATATGATCACGGAATACAATAATCTCAGCGAGGTGTTGTTCGCTGAGACTGACTTGGGGAATTATCCCCCTTTTGCTTACCAAAATGAGCTTGAGTTTCAGGAAGAACGGGCAGATGAGGTATTGCTGGTATTATGTAGTCCCTCGGCGGGTTCCGAGCAAATGCCCCCAGATGCAGAAATGTTGGCAGAAGCTGATGATGAGCCGGATAAAGATGACAACTGGAAATTTCTCGATGGCTTCCAAGATTTCATGGAAAAATGTGCGAGAGATCAGCTCAGCTTAGGAGCTAGAATGAATTTTCAAGACCTATTATTGCCGAACTGGTGTAGGGTACACAATGCTGCTCACTTCGAATTTGACTGTTGCCTGTGCCAAGCAGCAGTGGAGCATGTTAAGAAAGCCACTGCTCCTCCGACAGCAACACCAAAGAAAGCACTAGAACCACCTGCTGATCATTGCCTCAAACCGAAAAACCTTCCTAAGATCACAAGGCCCGCTGTCCAGCCAAAAGAGAACGAAGGCTCAGTCAAACCCGAAGATAAGGAATCCTCTGAATGTTGGACGCTCTGATTTGATGGATCGAAGTCTAGACAAGGAGCCGGAGCAGGGATCAAACTCATCAGTCCAACGGGTAAGACATTTCTCACTGTCTATCGATTGTAGTTTTATTGCACCAATAACGTAGCAGAATATGAGGCCTTAGTCCTTGGCCTTCTTATGGCCTTGAGGAAAAATGTGAAAGTACTGCAAATCTTTGGGGATTCCGCACTTGTGGTTAAGCAGGTCAGGAAATTGTACTCCTGTCATGACCGGAGACTCACCAACTATAGACATAGGGTGTGGGATCTCCTAGAGGGCCTAGATGCGATCAACATACAATTGATCCCTCGTGCTCAGAATCGCACAACTGATGCCTTGGCTCAAGCAGCTAGCACGTTACAGCCCCTCTCGTTGTCTGGGCTCAAGAAGTTCACTGTTGAGCTAACATCTACGCCATCGGTCCCGGACAATGTTACCCACCTACAGGTCTTCAATGATGATAAGAATATCCTCCAGTTCATCACAAGCTTTGACGTCTTTGCTGCCCAAATAAGCAATGAAGCTGATCCACAGGAGGCTGAATTGGACATAGAAGGAGTTATCAATCTAAAAACCAACACGATCCTCAGAGGTATGGTTCAGCTGGAGCGTGTATTCGACTTGGATCAGATTAGGGATTAGGATTGACAAACAAAAAAGGAGGCTATAAGAAGCCAGTGCAACACTCACAACCTAGGGACGGCCGAGGATACCAAGAATGTTTTTATCAGAAAGGTATGTACGCTCGAAGAGAAGAGGGGAATCACGGATGCTTTGCGCAGATATCCTGATGTGGTGGCATGGAGTTACGAAGACTTGAAAACATACGACACATCTGTCATCACGCACACCATCCCTCTGAAGATAGGAGTGAGGCCATTCCGTCAGCGGCAGCGCCCTATTAATGCCTTGCTAGAACCTATTGTTTACAAAGAGGTGCAGAAATTACTTTCAGCAAGAATCATCTTTCCCGTTAGGCATTCCACGTGAGTGGCTAACTTGGTCCTGGTCAGGAAAAAGAATGGAGACATCAGATTGTGCGTGGATTTCCACAATCTCAATCGCGCCTCAGAAAAGGACAACTATCCGGTGCCTTCACTGGATGAAGTGCTGCAAATTGTCAACGGCTCCTAGATGATGTCGTTCCTCGATGGATACTCCGGGTATAATCAAGTAATGGTACAATACGAGGATCGCCACAAGACTGCGTTCACCACTAAGTGGGGGACATTTGCATACAGAAGAATGTCGTTCGGGCTCATCAACGCCAGTGCCACTTTCCAACGCGCCATGGATATCGCTTTCAAGGACCTGATTGCCAAATGTATAATCATCTATATGGATGATTTGACCGTATTCTCCAAGAAGCGAGGTGATCACGTCTCTGACCTATGCAAAGTATTTCAGAGATGTAGGGAATTCGGGGTTTCTCTCAACCCCAAGAAGTGCATTTTTGGATTGACCGAAGGCAGACTACTCAGGCACATCATCTTAGAGCAAGGAATTTCCATTGATCCTGAACGCATTGAGTCGTTACTCAAGATTCAGCCCCCGAGCAGCAAGAAGGAATTAAAGCCTTTATTCGGAAAGATCAACTTTGTCCAGAAATTCATCACGGGTTTTGCGGAGATCGTCAAACCTCTCAATGCCATGCTCAAGCAGGACGCTAAAGTTGAATGGACGCCAGAGGCCAAACAATCCTTTGAGAAAATCAAGCGGGCCATTGCTGAGGCACATGTGTTAGTCAGTCCAGATTATCTGAAGCCGTTCTATATCTACTCATTTGCTTCGGAGCATTCTTGTGCTAGTATGTTGACCCAAAAGGATGACGAAGGAAATGAGCATCCGATCACCTTCATGAGTGCACCCCTCAAAGATGCTGAATTGCGTTACCACAACGTAGAAAAGCAGGCGTACGCTCTCGTTAGGGGAGTAAAGAAATTTAGACACTACATTCTACGCAACAAGGTGTTCGCAATCGTCCCCGACCTAGGAGTCAAAACACTTCTCATGCAAAACGAGTTGGGCGAACGGAGGGCTAAGTGGGTCACCCTACTCCAAGAATATGATATGGAGATCCAACCAATGAAATTGGTAAAGGGACAGGCACTCACCCGTACAATGGCCGAAACAGCAGCAGAGGCCGGACCTGAACTCACGGTACAGCAATATCAGCTTGAAGACGTCTCTCCAGGAGAATGGTACCAAGATGTCGTTTATTATCTGCTCAATCATAAGTGTTCGCCGCATCTGCAAGGAGTCCAGAAGAGGGCCCTCAGATTGAAAAGCAATGGTTATATGTTACAGGGTTCCATTCTTTATAAGAAGAATCATGAGGGAGTTTATTTAAGATGCCTCGGCAAGGAGGAAGCAGAATGCGTTTTGAGGGAGTTTCACAATAAGTTTGGTACAGGCCATGGCTCGGGTTCTTCTACGGCACATCAGATATTAAGGGTAGGGTACTATTGGCCAACCGTCTTCAAGGACACCCATTGCCATGTTTGTTCTTGTCATACGTGCCAGACCATTGCTACTAGGGAGAGGAATGCTGCTGTCCCACTGCAGCCCGTGCTGGAGGTAAGGCCTTTTGCATAATGGGGTCTTGACTTCATCGGTCCGGTAAGCCCTCCATCATCTGCGGGACACAAGTACATTCTGACCGCTACTGATTATTGTACTAGATGGACGGAAGCAATAGTTTGTAAGCATTGTACAACTGAAGTAGTTACTGAATTCTTAGAAAGTTTCATTTTAAATTGCTTTGGTTGTCCGTATGCTTTGGTATGTGATAATGGACCTGCCTTCGCCTCATTGAAATTTGCCAGCTGGGCGTTTGACTATGGGATTGCCCTCAAATTCTCGTATAATTATTACCCTCAGGGCAATGGCCTTGCCGAGTCCACAAACAAGAATTTGATTTTCGTAATCAAGAAGCTGTTAGATAGGAACCCCAAGGACTAGCATACCCAGCTCCGTTTTGCCCTTTGGGCTGATCGCACCTGCCATAAGGCTGCCCTTGGTGATTCCCCGTTCCACCTTGTCTATGGTCTTGAGCCAATATTCCCCATCCACCTAAAAATTCCTACTCTTCAGTTCATCAACGACTTTTATGAAGGAGGAGATCGTAGGGAAGCTCATTTAACTGAACTTTTACATATAGAAGAAGTTTGAGACCGCGCAATAGAAAATTTTGCCAAACATCAGGGCGTAGTGAAGAGATGGTTCGACTGCCGAGCCAAAATCAAGGCCTTTAGGATTGCAGACTTGGTCTTATATTGGGACAAGGCCCATGAAAAGAAAGGGGGACACAATAAATTCGACAAGCTCTGGCTTGGCCCCTTTCAAATAGCTGAGATTTTGGGAGATAATGCCTTCCGCTTAAAGAACTTAACCGGTGAAAATGTCCCGTTGCCAGTCAACGGGCAGCACCTGAAGCATTACTTCCAGGCTTGAGCTCCTTTGAGCTCTTTGCTGTAAATACCTGTGCATAGGTTAGAGTAGTTGCTTTCTTGCTTGTTTGCGTTTTGTTCGCGTCGCTTTTTGCTTTCTCCCTCCCGGCAGTTTTGTTTCGAAAGAGGTTTCCCGCTCCTTTGTGGTGGCCATGCTTGCCTGACAAGCGGTTCACTTTGCTGTCCGTTCTTTGTGTTCTCTAGCTAAACATTCACTCTAGACTATCGGTCTTTCAGAGCTGTCCGCGAATGATTTCCACTGTCTAAATTCGCTCAGAACTTGACCCCATTGGATCTTCTTATCACATCTCGGATCTCGCTACAAATCACATAAATAATAAATTCGAAGGACCGTGCTATGGTTGCCACGACACCCAAGTGAGTGAAAAATCTTAAGTCTACTCCGGTGACCACTGCGATCTCAAACCCATTGTAGGCTTCACTGCTTACCCGGTCAAGCTAAACGGTAAAAGAGAAATGAAGTATCAAAGCAAAAGAGAAAAAAGAAACTCTGAGAAAGAAAATAAATGACCATATGGGTGTTCGGATAACTCTACCGGGGCTATGGATGCCCGGCCGGCAGTAGAGCAATCCATGAGATTGTAGCAACAACTCCGTTGGGGCTATGGACGCCTGACTGGCAGCGGGGCAATGTCCAGGTTACTTTTGGTGTTAGGCAACTTACGTAGCTCACTTGGTTAAAATAATAACCCTGGTTACTATCCCTAGGAAAAGAATGAACTCACTTCACACACACTTTCGAGATGTCATGTAAGCTGACCGAATTAAGGATCTCGTTCTCCCGGATTCATCCTTGGAAGTCATTTCTGGTCTGCGAAACCAGAGATTCTAGGTCCTGAATGAATATTTATCCATAGAACGCTCTGGAGCGTTCTCCAGCGGAGTCGCCATTTGTTGTGCCCTCAGCACACACGCCCCGTTCGGAACAGGGACCCTCTTTTCTGTCGCCTTGTCGGGTCTGTCGAGGTTGCCTCGTTTTACGTGCCCCTCTTTTTTTGATGTTTTGCATGGTCGATATTATCCTAAAAATTTCATCATAAAATTGACTACGTTCTCACTTTTGGTTTTTGCTGCCCTCTGGGGCCTCGTGGGTTCCTTGGACCTTTTGGGCTCTGGGCCGGACCCAGGCCCCTCCGGGCCTGGGCCTACGGGATTCCCTTATCGGGCTTCCCCCTTTCGTTTGCCGCCCCGGCGGCGTTCCCGGGGCATCTTTCCGTCCTCCGGGACCCGCCCTGTCATTTGCCGTTCGTGGTTCTTTGGGGGTTTCTGGGCGGCCCCTGCTCCTTCGGGCCCCGGGCTCCGGAAGTCCGTGTCTGGACTTCCGTCCCAGGATCGCCGTCCGTGACGGCGATCCTCCGGTGGCCGCCCGCCCCTCAGGCTCCAGGGTTTTGCTCGCCGCCGCCCTTCAAGTGCAAAGCGAAGCCCTCGGCGGTGATCTCCCGACGGCCTCCCGCCTGCCGGGATCCGAGCATCCCCTCGCCGCCGCCGTTCAAAGTCCTCGTAAAGTTCCACGACGGTCGTCATTGCACGGCTTCCCACCTGCCGGATCCCGAATTCTTCACCGCCGCCGCTAACTCAAATTTGAAACCCACCAAACTTTTGGCGCGATCGTACGTGCAATAAATGCGAGCATTAATGACTGATAGGGTATATAAACTGTGGTCCCCAATGTCATTTTAACTTGGCGAATTTGAGCAAATTAGAGCGGCAATTAAATTGGAGCCCACTGCAATCGGCATCATCACGATCATCGACATTAGCATCGCCCCGTCAACCCTGTCGGTGAATCCCATCAACTTCCCGCTTAGCGAATTGGAGGTAGGCCATCCTCGTTTGCCCTCTGATTGTTTTGATCTATTTTTTGGATTTCGTTAAAGTGAACAATGAATTAAATTACGTAAAATTGAACATCACCCCGTCGCGCCCATAACCCATGTCTTCGAATTTGCCAGAACCCATCGGAATCACCCTCACCGCCGGCCCGGGACTTGTCCGCGTCGTGGGCATTCTTCACACAGTGCAAAGGTCCCTGCCGGGCCTGAAACCCTCCATCACCGTCGAAATCCGGAGCCACAAACCCCCCCGATGGAGGTCTGCCCTTCTGGGCCCGGGTCTCCAGGTTTCCCCTCCCGGACCTCCGCCTCAAACTCACCGCTATTTTAGCCTCAAAATCTCTCGGCGTCTTTTGGCGTCCTCCTTGCTGCCCCGCGACCCTTCGGGTTCGACCATCCGGAGTTCCGTCCCGGGAACTCCGTGACGGTTTCGCCGTCACTCACCACGAAACCCTGCCGGCTTCCCAACCTTCGGGCCCCACGGATACTTTCGCCGCCACTGTCGCCCGAACTTTGATGAAATTTCCCGGCGGCCGTCATCTCACGGCGCCCCGCCTCCCGGGCCCCGTGGGCCTCTTTGCCGTCACTATCTGTACTTCGCGGTGACCTGCGTCTCCCATCTCTCTGGTTACCGGGTCCCAGTCTGTCTTTCGCCGCCGCCGTTGAAAGTATCTCAAAATGCATGCGACGGCCTGCACCTCGCATCGTTCCGCCTCCCAGGTCCTGGGACACCTTTCGTCGCCGTCGCCTGTGAGTTGTCATTACTTCCCGGCGACCATCCCCTTGCGTCCTCCCGTGGGCCGGAGCCCGAACTTCACCTCACCGTCACCGCTGGGCCACATTGCAAAATCATTCGGCGGTGAACCTCCTTCGGCTCCCCGCCCTCCGGGCTTCGGTCTCCTCCCCGCCGCCGCCATCCAAAATGATGAAAGAGTATGCGGCGGCCTTCACGCCGCGGCCTCCCGGCCCGCGGGGCCCGGTTCTCTGAATGCTGTCTGGTCTAAACCGCTAAACCGCACTTCATGTCAGCCGTCTTTTTGCCTCTCGGGCTCCAGCCCTCGGACTTCCGTCCGATGTCCGCCGCCGCCGGCTTCCTTCCCTTGACTACCTTCCGACCTGAAACCTCCGGAGCTCCCCCAATCGATCCAAATCGATTCAAATTGAAAATCTAACGTTGACCCACATCCTAAATCATGCCATTCTCCATCATGGGTCTCTTAGAACATCAAAATCTGACCAACGGGGGTCTCCGGGAACTTTCGGTCGTGTTTTCCCTTCCTGGCAGCATTCATGCCAGGGAAGTCCGGCCCTCTGGGCCCAGATTGCTCAATTGCCCTAAAATGAAATTGATATCGTTTGAGGATTAAATTTATGATGCATTTGAATGGTTATTTAGATGATATGCTCACAATGCGGACTAACATTAATGTTATTGGTGTTTTGTTGTACTGACGTCGCCCTTTGCTTGCAGGATATATGGAATCGGCCGCAGGAACTTCAGGGGCCTCTGTCGAAAAAGACAAGGGCAAGAAATCCAGAAGGGCCGCTCATGGAAAGGGCGATAAGGACCAAATGAAGTTTCAATTTCAGGGTGAGCCGCTCCAGTCGAAGGTCTCGACTGACTAGAAAGAAATCTCAGATACCAATATAGGCCAGGTGGACATAGATGAGTTCACCCAAAGGGTCAAAGTGGACCCTAAAACAAAGAATGTCCGGTTAATACGCCAAAGTGGAATTGCCAAAGCTGTCGGCTTCCCTCCGTCTCTGATAGCACCTGAATTGGTGATGGCTTGCCGGGAAGCCTACCAGACGGATACCTGAACAATCGTGGACAAAGAAGGGAATATCCTTGCTAACATGTCTCTGGAGGGAATCACAAAAACATTCCACATTCCCACGTTCCCGCACATGTAGATCCCCACTTTGGAGCAGTGTCAGGCGGCATGGGATGCCAATCCATTGGGCTGCAAAAAGTTAATTAACATTTACTGGTTAAAGGAGAGACGGGGCAGTGCTGCAAAGGTGCCCCAAGAGCTGTTCCGCAGCGACTTCCACGAGGACTATCACGACTTGGTGACCATGCTAAGCAGGGTCATGGGCCTCCCAGCAGCCACCTACTTCCAAGAGTGGATGGCTTACTATATTGAGCAAATCATACGAGGAAATGAGGATGTGAAAACTAAGATCTCGTTCGACTGGGGGAGCATCATCAGCAACTACTTCCATGAGCAGTTCGTAAATGTCAAGAAAAGCAACAAGTTCTACATGACCTCATACCTGGTATACTCCTTGGCAGGTCAGAAACAATATAGTGGGCTATTTATGGCACCGGATGGGGATCACAAACGAGGGCTTAAGCCTTTTGACCGGTACCCTCAACTACAGTACCGTTACTTCAAAAAAGAGTACCGCCGGGTCAATGATGCCTTCATAGGCCACATTATTAGATTGATAGTCAGGGACTTCGAGAGAAGGGTATCTCACAGCGCCAGGGCACTCTTGAAGGATTATGCCTTCTTATACATTCAATTCCCCAAGTTCACTTACATCCGTGCCCAGGGATTCACGGAACGGCCGAACAAGTTGCCGAGATACCCGAATGATAGGATTATTCTCCTAGAGCTTTCCCGGCAGCTCCAACATATTCAAGCGATCTTCAGCAACAAGCATGTAGCAGGGATCCCTTATCCCATGACCCTCGGCCAGGGCCTCTATCGACTGCAAACATCTCAATGTGCCGTCAACTCAGAAAAGGAACTCAAAGAATATAACTTTGAATGGTACACGGCTCGCCCACGGATGGACCCCCACGGCCACGTCAGGAAGGCACTAGGACCAGCATACGCCCACCAGTACCATGTCGAAGATTTCTGGGCAGATTGTAAAGATGATAAGGAGGTCCACCAGAGACACTACATGCGAATGACAGTGTAGTTTTTAAGGAGAGTGCAGCTGTTTTTGGTGCCAGACCAACTTGAAGAGGATGAGTCCACCCTTGTGCACTCGAGGTACCCTGCGGTTGCCGACCTGGCAATCCCTTCCATCGACTGGGACGAGCAAGAGGTCGAGGACCTGGATATTATCATGAAGCCAATTATAGCTCACACTAAGGAGTGGGTTGATGGGCAAGTGGCACAACTAGGGCGACAGGGGGTCACTTTAACATATGAAGCGCTCAAAAGCGAGTCAATCGCCACGGAGGACGTTGCTGCCTCCCCATCAGTTGGTAAGACTTCCAAGTCTCCCCCCATCACCAGGTCCCAGAAGAGAAAAGAAGCAGAAACAACATAGTCCGAGGACCCCAAAGAACAAGCAACAAAGGATACAGGAGGCTTATCTCCCAAGAAGCTTAAAATGACAGTAATCACAACAGAGGCGCAGCCTCCATTGCTCCTTCCTCCCCCGACTGGTGTGCTTCCCACCTCTCAGGCCGCAGTCACCTCATCTCCACAGGCGGTGGACATTTCTGTCCACCTTGCCTCTTCGCTCCCGACCGGGTCCATAATCAATATCGACTCTTCCTCGAGCATGACCACTTCCCCTTCCTCTACTGCTGCCATGTCACCCATCGCCTCCCTGCCTCTGGCAACGATAGCATCGTATGTTCCCCTCTCCATTATACTCGAGGCCATTACACGACACCTGCAGAGTCTTCCTCCTGAGCTCTCGCGGCTTTTAATGGACCCTGCTCTCCAAGCAGCCCTGGCCCAGGCCCTCGCAACATCTCAACCTTCACAACCGCCAACAGGGCCGCCAGCCATGGAAGCCACAATGCAGATTTCCAAGGAGCTGGAACAGGAGGCTTCGAAGCCTATCGAAGAGGAGGCCGATGATTACTATGAGCAACCCGAATACAGGCACAGAACCATCGACAAGGTTGCCTACGAGGAAGAGGAGACGGGCTCCTCCGAGAGCAGGGACGGAGAGGAGGGCTCAGGTGATAAGGAGGGTGTTCAGACCTTTGATGAAGATATCGAGGAAGAGTCAGCTCAGCAGCCAACAGATGTTGGGGAGGCGGCAGAACAGTCGCCACGTGGTGAAGAGGGACAGCTACAAGAAGAGCAACTTAAAAAGGATATCACTGAGGCTGAGACCCACATTGTGAAGAGCCCCGAATCCGGGGCCACTGAAGAGAAGAAAGAAGAAGAGGCAACAAAAGAAGAAGATCCCACCAAGGCACCCGTTAAGCGCCTCGTGTTTTATCAAGACTCTGACGAGGAGGAGGATGCTGCCAAAGAAAAGAAAGAGCTTCAAAAGGAGGAAGAGGCAAAGATCTTACATTTAACAGAGAAGGGTGAAAGCAGCCATGAGGCACCCAAAGACAAATCTGTCATGCCCGACTGGCTGGAAAAGCAGCTCGAAAAGACTACTCCTATTCTGAGTGACCCGAGGTCGAGATTGGAAGCCATCTTGGCTCAATCCCTGACCGTAACAAAGAAGGAGAAGAAGCCTAAGGTCTATTCTAGGATAACCATGGACACTTCTGGCTCCCGGGCAGCATAGGTAGCAAGGCCAACTGTTGGCTAGGCCGAAGTTAGCTACAACATCTCCACTATTGACCTGGGGACAGCAACCAAGGAGCAGAAGGTCGGACATCTGGAGGAGTCAATGGCCACAGTGGTGCATCTGATTAAATAGGACAAGGTCACCAAAGACGAGCTAAAAGCGCAGGTTGCTGCCCTGACCGACTATATCTAGCAGTGGTCTTCAATAGATGACCTCCCCACTACCTCTACAGCCGTGCCACAACTACTCTCCAAGGAACAGATAGATAAGCTAGAAAGGAGGAAAAACTTGGAGAAGACCACGAAGGACTGGTTCCAGCAGGTTGCGAGCGTCGAAAATGTAGGGATCGGATTGGCTGTGCAAATAGCTAATAAGTTCCTGGACCTAGTTCAATCCTTGGAAAGCACAAAGAAACTTTGCACCAACTTCCTTGCGATCTACGACTCCACCTTCCAGAAGGTTGAAGCCATCCTTCAAAAGCCATAAAGCATGTGGGAAGAGAAGTTAGAATTGAAGAAGGAAGATCACTGGTTGGTAGACATATGGTGCAGAGACCTCATCAACCAAAAAGAAAGGATGGAGCAGATCTAGAGCAGGGTGGATCTGGCTATTGCATGGATCAAAGAAATCTTAGTTGAATGCGCCGAGTACCTTAAGCTGATAACGGGCCATGATATGCCCATGGTGCAATTAGATGCAGAAAAGGCCAGGTCATACTTTGAGGAAAAGATGAAGGATGGGATAGCCGGAGATATCACAATGGACTTCCTGAGTTTCGTTGCCCGTGCCTTCAATAGATTAGAGCTATTCAGAGATCAGGGCTCAAATTATGATGAGGACTGGAAGCGGCTGGAAGACAACGCCAAAGAATGGAGCTACCAGGCGTTGAGATGCGAAATCCTTGAGGTAGACAAGCTCCAGGCCATAATCCTCAAGCATATCGAACACACAGCCTCCGAGGAGCAACCAGACAGCCCAGCCAAGGAGAAGGACCTCCTAGAAGAGTAGCTACAGCCAAAGAAACATCAATTAGCTACAGGACGAAGAAGCAAATAGTGTCATCCACTAGATGACAAAATAGGGAAAAGACAAAAGATGTTTTAAAATTGTAAATCTATTTTGGGGTAGGTGAAACCCTATTTGGTAATGAATCGTGGCCACACAATGGAAATGAATCTTGGCCATTCATTTGGTTTTTTGAAAACTATAAATAGAGCACTCCCCTCATTTGCAAAAGTGAGAGTTGAATTGTTGTAAAGGCATGCTGCTGAAATTTATGAGAAATAGCATTGACTTGGTGCATTTCCTTGTTTTCTCTCATGTCAATTGATTCACTTCTCCAATATTAGATGTTTAGTTTAGATCTCTTTGCTGTTTAGTTAGCTGTTCATGTTATTTTGATAATTTTAGGAATGTTGTTGGCTGATTGTGAAAATTTCTATTTTGTTGATGATCCCTTAGTCCATACTTTTTGCTGTTTGCTGAAGGTAGACAGCTGTGCAAAGTTAGCCTGGACTTGATTAAAGCTGCCCAAACACTTATCTTTAGTTCATGCATGTATGTGGTAGATGAAGGATAAAAATCTGCAGCCCTTAGAAGATAGCACAATTTCCATAATACTGTGAAATCCCTGGTTAAGTGGGATATTGTTTTGAAGGAATTGTCCATTGCAGGAACTCCATTATCACTGTTCGCAGCAAGCTTTAGGCTTAGGAACTTTTCTTCCCCTTCGCTCTTTTTTCACTTTCTTTAGAAACTGAACAATACCAAGGTTCATTGCACATTATAAAGCCAAATCTAACAACTAGATGGAGTTTGGGACTGTTGTTTGAACCTACAGCCAACACGTAACTGCTTTCGTGCTAAGAACTCCCTTTTCGAAGATCCAACTTCATGTTTTGTGCCCATACTTTGTATTTCTGTAAGACTGCCTTGTGATTCTAACAAATCACATCAAACTACTGAGGTATCTTAGCACTGTCATGACCTGACACCCGAGAGACCTTGGGATAGTGTTCTACAACTCGATTGTGGGAGATTGTCTTTCAAGAGAGGTAGTGCACTTGCGCACTGCTTGTGTTGTGAAGTGCATAAAAACACCATCAACAGGGATTACCTCCACCGACGTCTTGGAAGGTTTTATGTCAAAGTAATTGACATGATTTCCTAACACAAACTCAACGTATAATTTTAAATAAAGTAAAATAGTATATCACTATTGTTGTTGGGTGGTTTATCAAAAACCATACACCAATGATCCCAAAAGCTATCTACTATGTTGTTATGTGTACACCATTTTATAGAAAGTTTTGGTTTATTAACATTAACTAGTAAACCAGTGTGGGGGTTAAGAAATAAAGAGGTTGTAGACACATAAAAATGACCTAGGTCTGTAAGCTCTATTTTTACCACTTTCATCCTAGCATAATTATGACATCTTAATTATGTCATTGCTCCACATTCGACTATTAATTAAATAATTCATAATTATTTAATTAATTCATGTCCTTTTATTCTTCATGATTATTAAATAAATATATATTTTATTTATTTATTAAATACGTCATTAATAGTCTAAGTCTTCCCCTAATTAAATAAGTTTCTTAATTTATTTAATTACCTTTATTCATTTATTCTTCCTATTATTAAATAAATGAATTTCATTTATTTATTTTATATGTCACTAATTCTCATAATTAAATGAATTTATTAAATTATTTAATTATTAATCATATCCTCTAAATTAAATAATTATCTTTAATTATTTAATTGTCAAAATTAACATTTCCCTCATTTTAAATAAATGAAATTATTTAAAATGATATCACATTCTTGATTGTTAGTTCATTTTAGTAAATAATCTGAAAATCGATTATTTATTATCACACAAAATCCATATTTTGAAATAATTTAATTCAAAATGGTAATAATCTTTCAAAAATCAAGCAATTGAGCAGATTCTTGATTTTCCAAATCCACTTTTAATTTCAACTCTTATCTTCTTGATTTTTCGAATCTCACAAATCAAGCAGTCTTTATCTTCTTGATTTTCAAAAATCTTTATCTTTTAACTAATTATCTCATTTATTCTCGACTGCCAATTCAATATTCTCAGATGACATCTCGACCACTCATTTAATATTTTTTTCCTTACCCTAATTAGGGATTGTCACATGAAATCTTGACCTCTGATTTTAGGCTTCTGTCAAACTTCAATCTTGTCCATCCATTCAAAATTGCATTTTCTATAAAATGCCAATTTTGCTCATACTTAGAAACTTAGGCATACTCACATATGCTTATGCTCGCATTTTATTTGTGATTTTTGCATAATTGTCTTAGGCATTAGAGTCATTTTGTCATAGAAATTTAGATTTCATTTTGTCATATTCCAAATCCTTCAAAGCTTGTGTAGGACATAGTCTTATTTTCAAATTGTTTGTACTTTGAATCTGAGGGCAACACATCTTTCTAGCAAGTTAGAAGGTGTAATGAAGATCAGCCATGGAGATTGAAGACACTTGGTGAGTTTGCTCCATTTCATGTTTTTAGTTTATATTTCCTTTGCACTTCATTACTTTCTTTGGGTTTTGCATGCTTTGATATTTGATAATTTAACCTTTAGGAAATTAACCCTTAGATACATTGGTGAACCTGACTGTTCTTTTTTTGTTTCGTACGATTTTTTTTGTGTTTTCTATCTTTTTGCAAGTACAGGAATGAAACGATGCATTTGAGTTTTCTCACCCCGCATTGGATGCGTCGTGACGCATTCGAATTACAAAATGATGCAATCACTCTGAGGTGATGCACTTGCAGTACGGAAAGCCGCATTTGACAATAACGAGCTGCATCTTCCTGTCAAGACGTGACACATTCGCCCTGCTGCGATGCATCTTCCTGGTGATTTCTTTATTCCTTGTGCATTCTATTTTTCTGATTTCTATTATTTTTCTTTTTGCATTCTATTTTCTGTTCTTTCCTATTTTGGCATTCTATTTTTCTTCTTTAGCATAGGTTTTTCGTGTTACTAATATTGGTTTGCAGCATGTGGCATTAGCATTTTTGTGGGTCAAAGGAATTTGATGAAACTACTGACATGTGAATTTGCAGCTACGTTTGTCAAAGATTTATCATTCAAACCATTTGTTTGTGATTTTTAGTTTAGGAACATTTATTTTTGGTGCACTTAAAATAAACATGTCTTTCATTTCTGATTATGTTTGAAAGTGGTAGGCGAGTATGCTCTCACCCTGTGCAAACTAGGTGATAAAAAAGCCAGACCCACTTTATCCTTGTATAACCTTGATGCAATAACTGGAGTATCCTCTCCCCTTGCGCAATAATGTGATCCTGGGTGTAAGAGAAACAATTATTGCCTTTAGAAATTGGGCCTGCCTAGGGATTTCATCACCCTAATGCAACTCAAACCGGCAACGGAACTAAAGCCAACCTACCCTCAACCAGTATATAAATGTGAATCTTAAGGGAAAACCTAAGATTACGAGTGTGGATGTGTCATACAGACAAAGTTGTACTCCCATAAACCTTGTTGAGCTTAACCTCTTCAGGTTGGAGTGCCACCTAATCGGTGATTAATCTCTTGCCCCATGTATGGCCACTCGAATGGGGTCTCAAATTAAAAACTCTTATTTAGTAAGCCCAAAACCTTCTATTTACTAGTACAACACCAGTTGGTGTGAATCCTTCCACGTCTTCGCAGTCTGTAGTAGAGGTGATCAATCTGCCATGGGAGTTTCATGGGGGTTGGAAGCTTGGTTGGCCTAAGAAGAGAGTGCACTATAAGGGGGAGCCCATGCAGCCAAGCTTCTGGATTCACACACTACTGATATGCGGCTAGGGAAACCCATGTGGAGTCTAGCGAATACTATCATGGCCTAACCTAGGATCGTACTTGTTCCCTTGTGTGTTTGTTTACTTTTCAAAATATCGTGCCTGCCAAGTGTTTTTTGGTTACTCAAACGAAACAAACAACACTTAAACACCAAGAAACAAACAGTCATACTTTCAACAATTCAGGTTTTTAACCACAACAACAAAAAATTGACTTTTTAACATCCTAAGATGCATATGTCAAACCGCATTCACTCTATCGCACTGCCTTTTCTAGACTTCGCAACACATTTGCTCTGACAAACTGCATTTGATTCTCCAAACACCGCATTTTCCTGTCTTATACTGCATTTTCCTTTTCTAAATCCGCATTCGAAATACTGAGTTACATTTGACTTCTTTAAAGCCGCATTTGCAAAACTGGGGCACATTTGCCATTCCCAGAGCCACATTTGATAGATACAACACATTTGGTGCCTGTAATGACACATTTTCCTATCAACAAAGTAAACCCTATTTTAAGACCAAAATATGAGTCTAGACATCTTAGCCCACTGTCAAACATCTTTTTCAAAAGTTGTCAGAATCCAAAATCGAAATTGCTCAAAATGTCCATCATTTGCATTCATTGGCTTGCAATTTAACCATAGGTTTAAAATTTCCATATTTTAGTTGCATTCCTTAGGCATCATAATCGTCATTCTTTTCCTTAGGATTCATTTTGGCAAACTTTGGATTAGGCCAAATCTTCACACTTTGCAAAAACCATTGTTTTCAAAATTAGGGTATCTTGGGACATAGTTATTATTCCTCTTTTCGGTCATTGTCATTTTTTGAGAGAACCTCCAACTCAACAATCTAGTTAGGCAGGCTCACTCGTCATTTAGTCCCTTTAGCAAGTCCTTTTGATAACCTAAATTGTGACATACGTCAAGCTTAGAGTGGTTAGATAAACCTTTCTCCAAACATTGTCCAAACTTAGTCATCATTTTAAACTTAGACTTTGCATTGTTCACCTCTAGTCCTCGGTTTGAACATAGACTTTGCATTAATCACCTTAGTCCTTCATCAACATTACCATCTTAGTCCACATTCGACACTTTGTCTTTTGACAACCTTTTCATTTTGCATCAATCATTTCCTTAGTCATCACCTTGCATTGTCATCCCTCATTATCTAAAATACAAAAAAAAAACACATAGTCTAATATCATCCTTGCATTTAGTTGTCATTCTCATCATTTCCATTTGATAAATTTCATTTTATGGTGGAAACTAGACTCCAAAGAAAGAAAAGATAAATGGAAAACTTTAGACAAGATTCTAATTCCAATGTCACCAATCACACTTATAACCCAAATTGGACTTTTGACGACCCATTCAGCAACACGAATATTCAACCTCTCATGACCATACCATCTTCATCAAACAGCCCCTTTGAACCATTCTTATGTAAGGATGAATATGGACAAATACTTGAGGAAAACCTAGAGGTAGCAGCACAAGATCCAAAGGCAACCTACTTTGTCAAACAAATGGTCTTATATGACAAAGACAAATATTTGTCCATA
>VDFB02379711.1:85686524-85722358 GCA_007258455.2 Sequoia sempervirens | reverse complement strand
CTCCCACCCTCTATCACCCTCTCTCCCACAAGCATACATACATACATATAGGTATACATACAATCATGCATACATACATACATACATGACACACCAACATACATATACATACAAACATATCAATAAACATTCAATAAAGTGGCATTTAACTAAAGGAAGACATAATGTGAGTGCGTTATGTGTTGCTAGACATGTTCCTCGGAGAAGCAAAAAATGTCAAAACTAACACATAACGTGTGCGTGTTATAACGCGCTCGCGTTATATTTTGCTTTGGAAATCCCCGAGCCTTAGCTTTGGTATTTTCCTTGGAATACCAACCCAAAGGCTTGGAGGGAATTCCCAAGGACCCGAGACGTGTTTTTGCAAATTTACAATTTTTCACATAATCGATTCGTGATCACCGTCAGGATTGCATCTAGTTCAATATCAACAAAATTGAACACATGGGTAATGTTAGGGTTCTCTTAGCTTTCCAATGATGTAATTTTTTTCACTTTCTGACAATGTTAGGCCTTTCATCCATAATTTCTTTTGTTTGTATGTCTGTTTTTTGTCAAAAAGTTAGTGTTTGGTGTTTTTTTTGTTATAAATTAACCATTCATCAAAATTTCAAATAAATTACATTTTTAGAAACTAGACTCCATTCTACAAATTTAAAAAATAAAAAATAAATAAATCTATTACTTTCCAAAATTTGTAGGGGAGAGCACGGCCAAAATTCTGCTTTTAGGAAGTTCCCACTTAGAAAATTAGTAAAAAATCAAATATTCATTAAAAAATTATCAGAAAAATCATGCATCAACTAGATACTGTTAGCTAACCTCTCACTATAGAAATTTTAAAAATACTACAAAAAATTTCACCGTACTAGGGTCATACAAGAGTTGCTATGTTATGTTTTTCTAAAAAAAACAACAATTTGTGTACATCCCTCTTTTGAACTGCTTAATATCAACCATTTTCAAGATAAATTAGTAGTTTAGAAAGTAGACTGAGCACTTCGATCCTTGTTTTTGTTCCATCTCAAAATTTTGAGTGTAGCTATCCTCAATTTCATGTCCAAGGTTAGTATTTCCTAATTTCAAAAAAAAGTGGCCACTTAAGCCCCCTTTTTGGGAACCATCTTGGTGCACTTACCCTCCCTTATTACTAGGAAATTTATCCTAATGATGATATTTATTCTAATGGACTATTCTCAAACATGAATGATAAAGGATTTATTCCTAGTATAATATAGCGGTTCCAGATATCAAGAACCAATACACTTGTGATATCTAAGATCACCAAATCACATTTTGAGCCAAAATAGAACCCTATGTTATAACCTATGGTGTATGCTCATTAGGGTACCAAATGCGGAAAAATATATCCTTAATAGAAAATTGTAATGGGGTTAAAAGGATGCTTGCATTGAATTTGTAATAATGATTATGGTGATGTTTAATTGAGATCTGGACAGACATGGATGAAAGTGTCATGGTATAGGTTTACTAAATTGAGAGAACTTTGTATTGAAATTCCCTACTACTCGTTATTCATTATTAACTATTGGGAACCATCTAAAGAAACCTTGTTAGAATAAGATATAATAATTAATGAAACTTTGAATATGGGAACCTATGTGTAGGTTTCCATTGAGATACTTTGCAAGGAGAACTATGTGTGAATTTGATTAGTTTGGAAGCAGGTATGTAGGGGGTCCTTGGGAAAAGCATGCCTCTAAGACCTCAAGTCCATAGGGGAGGGTCTGGGGGGGAATAAATATCATATTTGGGGGTTGTTCCCAATTGGTTTGACCTTCTCTCTTCAGTAGGCTTCAGATGAGGCCAAATAGGTATTAGATGGTTATGAATGAAAACTTGATAACTTGTATTCAATACCTAATGTGTGTCTGAATATCAAGATGAAGGAAGTGAATGAATTAGACTACTTGGTTGTGGTTATATGTTGAGTTGAGCTCACCACTTGTTGGTCCTAAGTGAAATCTTTTATGTACTATGAATATTAACCTCAAACTTAAATGACTATTTATAGGCTTGGGTGATCCCACAATAGTGGTTTACAATTTTTGGCCAAACTGGACACTGAAATAATTTTTCTTAAATAAATATTCACTTTCGGGAACCTATAGTGGCTAAACCGTGAGGAATTTGAAGATGATGTAAACTAGAGTTTCGTGACATTTTGTTTGTAGATTCTATATATATATATTTTTAAAATTTTGGAATCATATTGCACTTCTATTTCTATCTCCCTCGAAAACTAGTTTTTTTCAGAAAACAACATTTTTAAAAAGTGACTCTCACTGTATAATGTATAACTTTTTTTCCATGAAGGATAAAATTCTAATTCTTTCGAATTTAGATTTGTAACTTTGATATCTAGTGCTTCCACTTGGTTGGATAGTTTTTTATTGAATATTTTTTCTTTAATCAAGTTTCGAAGTCAAACCAATTACAATTCAGACATAGCGCAACCATATAACATGTAACTTTTTTTGTATGTATCAATTTTTTTTAATTTTTTCTGTCGAATAAAGAACTTCAATACCTAGTGCTATCATATTTTTAATTTTATTTTTTTATAATCTTCTATTTTTTCACATGTGTAGAACAAAGAGCTTGATTTTCGGTGAAAAACCTACATTCACAAGAAATAAAAAATAAATATAATAATCAAATTTAATTTAATTAAAATTATACTTTTTTGGAAGCTTATAATAAAGACTACATACTTACAGAAAATAAATTTTAGATGAATTCATTTGATCCCCCAAAAGGTAAATCAAAAGTGGTTTTTTATCATCATTTTGATAGGTGTAAAGGAGACTTCGTTATAGGTATGGTTTAAAACTAGTGGGGTTATATCCAAGGGGGCTTGGTATAAGTTGGGTTGATCAAAGCCTCTTCAATTGGAATCCTTTAAATGAAACTTTTCAAGGCTTAAATCATTATATTTTAAAAAAATATGTGATTTTAGCAAAAATTAGGATCTCCCAGAAAGTGTAAACCACTATTGTGGCAGCACCCGCTTCTAATTCACTCAATTGTGATCTACTTATTCTACGTTAAGAATCTATCTTCTAGTTATAGTGATAAGTGTGGGTAAGGGGTAGTACTTTACTCGAGATGGACAATAGTCAAGGAGCAATACTATTATGCTCGAGATTTACAGGTGTTTAGGGGTAGTACTTTGCTTGAGATGGACAGTAATCAAGGAGCAATACTATTATGCTCGAGATTGGCAGGTGTCTAGGGGCAGTACTATTCTCAAGATGGATAGTAGTCAAGAATTAGTACTATTATGCTCAAGATTGACAGGTGTTTAGGGACAGTACTATGCTCAAGATGGACACTAGTCAAGGAGCACTCTATGCTAGTGATGGCCACCCTTGGTTGCTTAGTTGTCCAATGGACTTCAGGGAAGAGAGTTTCTAATGAAGGATAGGGAGGTAATAGTTGGACCAACTTCATAGTATAGTTTTGGCATATCTTAATATGGAAATGGTATACTTGACCTTATTAATTTGAGGATGGACCCCTAGTGTAGTATGGGATGCACCAAATCCTCTTTCCAGTTGTCTAACGGTGTAGAAGATCGAGGGGAAATGATGGGACCCACGGTGTAGTGCAAAATACATCGACATTCCTTTTTACCTGTGATGCACTAAGGGAAAGTGTGTGTTAGCCAATGTGAATGTATTTTCTAGTCATGATTGTGATGTGATGTACATATAAGCCTATCACTAATGTACTTGTGATGTACATATGAGCTAGTCACTGTGTATATATGACATATGTTGATAGTAGTCATTGGGTATTTATGATGTATGATGGAGCTAGCCATCCTGTATATGTGACATATGATGGAGCTAGTCACTATGTATATGATGCATATGATGGAGCTAGTCACAGTGAGTATGTGATGTATGTTGGAGCTAGTCACTTGTATATGTGACGCATGTGTGGCATATGTTGAAGCTAGTCATTGGGTGGATGTGATGAATGTTGGAGCTAGTCGTTGTGCATATGTGATGTATGTTGGAACCAATCACTATGTATATGTGATGTGTATGAGCTAGTCACCCTATGTATGTGTGATGTATGCTCGATTCCCCTCCCTACAGGAATTGGGGAATTATGGAATAATATGACCATGTGTGTTTGTGTCTATTGTACACTATCGATTGATTATGTTTGGTGGGACCAACTTTTGATGATAAATAGTATCGTTATATTACGATTGGACTAAATTTTATAAATAGTCATGGTTTAAAGAGATATTAGAGATCTCATACAAGAGGAGAGAATGAACTCCCTCTAACCTTTTTGGGAAAACTATGAAGCCTTTGATTTCCTACCAAGGGATACGTAGGAAAGGTCACCAAGAATGAACTCTTGAGGCTTAAGTCTAGGTCTAAAATGATCTTAACCTTGGAAGTATTCCACTCCCATGTGTATGAAAATAAGTGGTGATGACTAGTTGATGCCACCATGGTAAATGAGAAGTTTTGAAGTTAGCACTTCTAAGCTACATGGATGATGCACAATTGATTAAGTTGGTATTTGTTATGAATTTTTTTAAGAAACAAAATGGTAGAAATCAAGGGGCGGTTGTTACATATTGTTTCCTACAGGTGGTTCCATTTAACCAATGCAAAATTCAAAACTGCAAAATATAGAATATTTTCCTAAATGCAGAGTGACACTTTACTAGGAAGGGAAATTTGAGTGATGGTACTTGATGGGGGTAAGAAATTTGTAGTACTGCTAGATATATTTGATATATTTTGGGATAACTTTGCACTAAGTGGTAGCTCTATGGAATTTAATTGTTTTAACCTTTGAAATTGTCTACTAGTAGTGTAGAAAAATAGATGTAGTCATCCACATGACCATTTTTTAGAGAAGAGATTTGTCAATTTTATCAGTATCAGTTGTGGAGAAAATATTGGAATGATCAAAGGGTTGTAGCTCAATTGGTGAGTATGATGGTATGTTCCTTGATTACATCATCCACCAAGGTTCAAATTTCCCTGAGGTGCAGTTGGGCCAGGTTCATCCCCTGAATGAATTTTATAGATTGAATCCTAATACTCATGATAGTTTAGCCAAAAAATGTCTTTTGGTTTCAATGTATGCTCTCTCATAATATTTAAAGAAAAAGATATTGATATCTATTTAATTCAATTGATTTCATTTAAAAAAAACAAAAAAACTAGAATGTCCCCCTCAATGCAATTGCTACTGTGACCAGGTGAAAATCCTCGTTCCTAAATGTGCAGCAACAACAAAAATGCAAGAAACAATGAAGAACACCTAACACCTTAAGATTGGGAAAAAATATTGAACTTAAACAAAGAAGATGGAATGAAATGCTTATACCTTGTCAAGTTGTCCCTTGGTTGACCCTTTGATCTTCGATGTTGTGTATGCTCTTTGGATGGAAAATGAGATGAAGATGCAAGATGGGATGGAAGATGAGCTTGAAAGTGTGATAGTGGTGGATTCAAGTGCTATGATGAAGGAAAGATATGCAAATTGGCTAAGCATGGCTTCAAATGGAAAAATGGCAAGAGTTTGGTATCAAATGCATAAGGTCCCTAAATGAGAGAAAAGAGGGGGTATTTATAGAGGTTAGAGAATTCAATGGTCAATATTGAGCCACCATGGCCAAGATGAAGGGCTATGGTGAGTTGAGGACTCACAAGCCCTCACATCTTGACATGTGGAAAGTGAAATGGCCAAAGATGTGATGAGGTGTAGGTGAGGTGGAAGAAGGACATGTACCTTGAAAGTACATTGGGAGATGAGATGATTTCCTTAAAAGGAAAGTTCTTGTTCCCAAATGGTTGGAAAGTGACATGAGAGGAGTTTTAGTATTCCTCAAAATTCTCCATGGGGAAGAGGAAAGTAGTTGGAAAAATAAATGTGAATTAAAAATTCACATGCTTGGAAGAATCTCATGGGCAAGACAAGGTTCCAAAAAGGGAAGCACTTGTCCACATGTGACTTGATGTGACAAATCAAAGATTCTAGAAGATGCATGGGAAAAGGGGATTCTAGGAGGAATAAATGTGAATTTTAAATTCAAATGGGAAAGAGGGTCAATGCTAAGAAAGGAAAATGAAAAGGTTGACTAAAAAAACATACTAAATATGGCTAATGACTTTGATTAAGGTTGTGCAAACACATGATTATGAGGATTAATGAGGGATTAGAAGCAAGTGGAAAATGTTGGAGGATGTGACATTAATCTTGATTAAGGTGTGCACATCCTAATCATGAATTAATTAATTTAATCCAGATTAGAAGAGGGTTATGGAGGATGTGACAATGAGAGAGATAAAGAGGAATTAAAAATTGGCTTAAATTCAAAGATATCACATGACTAAATTAAATAAAGTGATGTATTTATTTAATTTAGAGAGGAAAGCAGTAAAAGGTAAAAATATTTAATTATTGAATTAAATATTTTAGGAACCTTACACAAATAATGAAATATTAATTAGATGAGTGATTTGATTAATACCAATGAAGAGAATGAAATAAACGAGTAAAGGGTGAATAAGGAGACAAGCTTGACCGTATGGAAGTGGTCAAATTTGGATGTCTACATTTTGCCTCTCTTAGAAATGTTGTTAGGATAATAGGGTTTCGAAGAAAAATAAAATACAGATGACTCTACAGAGGAAGCGACCAGAAAAGAGATGCCCCAGCATGGGAGAAGCTGCGTGAGCTGCCCAAACAGAGGCAAATGAAAGGGGATGCCCCAGTCTCACAAGAGAAGGTCCATGACAGAGGAAAGGAAGAGAATGGTAGGGTATGCCCCCTCAAGAAGGCAGATGGGGAAGGAAAAGGGGTCTCGAGCAACTTCTCGAAAGTATAAAGTGGTATATGTCATGGGAAAAAGCATGAAAAACCGAGAAGATTGGCTTTTGAAAGGAGTCAAATGGATGCATGGTTTACAAATAGCGGCCCCGAGAAGATAGAGGGTTAAAGAATTAGTTGGAGGAAAATATTTTTTAAATAAGGGGTAAAAAATACCCTTCATTTAAAAAAGTAAAAAAGGGGGGAAAGTTATATAAGGTAATTTTAGGAATTACCTCTCCTCATTTGAACAACTGTCAGTTGAGGAAGAAAGGGAGGAGAAGAGAGGGAGAGGACAAGAGGGCACGATGTCAGACAATTATGACACCGATATTATCCATCGGGCAGACAAGGTATGACGGTTCTACAGTGAGTGCGTCATTCCACGCTAGGTTAGCCCCAAACCCAACTTGGTGATTTTTAGCATTTTTTTAAGTTTTAGTGAAATTTGAAAACATGGGTTTGGGTAGGGGGAGGCTAGAACAAATGGGTAGTCAGCGAAAGTTAGATGTCATCGAAGGGGTGGGTAAAATTTCCTATTAGAGGCAATGGGAAAAAACACAGTGTGCTAGAGTAATGGGAAAATGGGAGGGAAAAAGGAAAAGAGGCAGATGGGGCCCCACAGAGGAGCGTACCCTCCCTTCGAACAACAGATTTGCCAAGGTGGGTCCACCCATCCAAGGGAGAGTCCACCCTAGGCTGGGCAGGTCCACCCACTGTTGGACGGATCTGCTCCACGGACTAAGCAAGTTCGCATGTGGCTAGGCAGATCCATCAGTAGCCGAGCAAGCGAGTTTGCTCATGGTCAGGGTGGATCCGCCCACGGTTGGGTTAGGTCTGCCCGCGACTGGAGTGGGTCTACCCATGGCCAGGGTGGATCTACCCCAAGCCAGGTAGGGTTGAAAAGGAGAAGGAAAAGATAGGAGAAGGGGGAAAAGATGAGAAAGGGAACCCAAGACCAGAGAGAGAAAAATGGGGGAAAAAGAGAAAAAGAGGAAATGAAAGAGAATGACTGACATGGTTTGCGTGACATGAATGTAGGACTTTGATAGATTTTGGATGCATGAGAGGTAGTCTGAGGTGTTGAAGGTTTGTATAGCGGCCATGAATGGTGTAAATCACCATGCACTAGCAGAGGTAGGACTATTGCACATGCTATCATGATACCCGACTATTAAGGCACATAGGGCCATGTTGACAGTGTTGATAGAGCGCTAGGATTCAACTACGTCATTGTTTCATATGTCGATAGGAGAGATGATTGTGACCTTAGAGGATGTATGGAGGATTCTGAGGTTCCCCATAGTGGGGCTCTTGGTTAGTAAGTGTAGGGTGGAGAGGGAGGCATTGGACAAGTCTGTGCAGGTCATGTTTGACAGAGATGAGCTACCGATTTAGCGGCAGCAGCTAGATGTGGACAGGTGTCTTTCCTATAGGGTGCCAACACTATCACTATATCTAGTAGGGTTGATCAGTGAGATCCTAATGTCGGACAGAAGCGGTCAGTTCCTGCATCTCAGATTTTTGGAGGTGATTCAACACATTATCGAGGGACGAGAGGGTTAGTTTGCATGGGGGACTTGTCTGTTAGCATAGTTGTATAGGGATATGCATGTGATATGCTATCAGGAGGTACTGAATGTGACACATGTCACACTGCTACAGGTATGGTCCTGGGAGTATATCAGGATCACCAGGTCAGTCGTGGTGAGAGGAGGGGAAGAGGATAATAGAGCATCAGTAACCTGGGGGGTGGGGGATGGAGGTTGGGGCTATATTGTGCTATGAGGGATTCAGAGACTTGGATGCAGGGAGGAGACTATTTGATGAGCTTATGATGGAGGTGATAGTGTGGTGACCATACATGTTGTGGAGGTTTAGGGAGTGGAGGAATGAGGAGGTTAGGCATAGGGATTATATCTACACCCAGTGCTATATTATCAGGAAAGATCCATGTATAGTGGAGTTACAAAGACTAGATCGAGTGATGAGGCAGTTTAAGGTGAGGTAGGATATTCCATAGGGTCGAGAGATGTTCTGATAGATTACATGAGAGCGGCCATGGGGAGAGGATATTGAGCCTAAGGTTGTGAGGGAGGAGTGGGAGACACTATGGTTAGTGGCATATCCAGGTAGGAGAGTTGGGCTGAGAGATGCAGGGATGACAACTCGATATGACCAGTGGTTTTTCTGACATCTGCCACAGTGGATTACTCCAGTGGTGCCAATTAAGGAGGCATTAGGGTTTGGATTAGAGGAGGAGATAGCGTCTGTGAGGAAAATAGAGAGGAGGACAATAGGGAGGAGGACAGGGTGTGACCAGAGCAACAGGAGAGCTGGCTAGGATGGCCAGGAGGAGGAGATGGCGGCTGAGAGTCCAAGGAGGGGACAAAGTAGAGGGGGAGGGGAGGATGCCAGGGTTGCAAACCAATAGGATAGGGGATAGGAGGCACAGAGGGAGATGAGACATGAGGCTAGCATAGCTATAGGAGGCCAATAGGGGTAGAGACAGGAGGAGGTCGAGGCCACTAGAGAGTGGGAGAGGATGATAGAGAGGAGGAGGAGGAGAGCCCCGATGGTGATTGATGTGGATGAAGTGGGGGTAGAGGGGAAGGATGAGCAGGAGGAGCCAGAGGCCATGGATGTTGAAATGGAGGTACATGATATCCCTCCATTATCCATGGCACCACCTATAGGAAAGGATCCAGTAGTGCTACTGAGAGGGGCCTTGGAGAGATTGTGACTCAGCAAGCAGTAGCTATGGTGGTTAGAGGCAGAGGTGAGTGAGTTATAGGAATAGCTTGTTAGGGGTGAGAGGGATTATGTAGATCTTTCCACGGTAGTGATGAAGATGGAGAGGAGTCTATGGAGAGAGAGATGAGTCATGAGATGAGGTGATCGAGCTACGTGCAGAGAGAGATAGGTTGTGGGCAAAGTTTGCTAGGGAGCATGAGGAGGGAGAGGCAGCAAGATGGGAGAGGTACCATCTAGTGGCAGAGGAGGTGGCATGATAGGCTAGAGGATAGGGAGATGCTAGAGCAAGGATAGGGTAGGGACCTGCAGAGATTGGGGCAGAGGTAGTGGGAGATGTGGAGGATTTGCAGAGGCAGGTAGAGTGGCTATGGAGAGAGAGAGGAGATATGCAGGGAGAGCGAGATGAGCTATGGGATAGAGTGTATTGTTTAGAGTAGACAGTTAGAGATATGGGGTTTATGCAGAAGAGAGAGGATGAGATGAGGGGTTAGGTACATGTGATGTAAGCAAAGAGAGACATAGCACAGGCATAGGCGCAGGCCATGGAGGCGGAGAGAGATGTAGCTCAGGCATGAGTTTAGGTGTTGCAGAGTGAGAGGGAGGTGGCAGAGGCACATGTATAGTCTCTTAAGAGAGAGAGATGAAGTAGTGTCATAGGTACCATCTCTTTGGAGAGAGTGAGATTCAAAAAAGTTGAGACTATAGGCATTGTAGAGAGATAGGGATGCAGTGGTGGCTCAAGCACACGCTGCATAGAGGGAGAGAGATGTCATAGAGGTGTGGATGTATATGTTGTAGGGAGAGAGGGATGCAACAGTGGCTCAGGTGCAGGCAGTACAAGTTGAGGGTGGTGAGGCAGGAGTAGACATACAAGGATTGCAGGCACAGCTGCAGACTCCACACATTAAGAGGGATAGGGTCACAGAGCAGGTACAATAGCTAAGGTTGGCACAGGAGGCATGGCGGTAGGAGCGGAGATCCATTAGTGTGGATCAAGATAGATACAGACATGAGCGGAATGCCGCTAGAAATCAGGTTGGGTAGAGAGATGATTATATGCAGGAGGCAACCTACTAGAGGTGTGCTTATGAGCAAGCAGTTCCAGATCCGACGCAGTGCACAACGCGCTATGTCAGGCAGGTACCTCAGATGTTGGCACCATCCCAGTCATTAGGGACACGTACCAAAGGATATAATGACTTTCAGCTGACTCCTCCTCGCTATGGCAATTATTAGGGGACTCCAACCCATGATTATCAGAGGACTCCCACATGCAGAGGGCCAGTGCCTTATTATCCTCAGAGATCAGACGTGGGCAGCTCATAGTAGAGTGCGTAGAGAGCAGGTGGCAGGATACAGGTTTTTTGATAGGCGCAAGATGGAGACTTAGTACATATCAACAGGGAGCAGATGTGATCTACATCCTTTGATTTGTACTTTATTTGATATATATGATGTATATGTACTTGATTATGTTTTAGAAATTATGATGAGATGGACATTGTATTTTTTATTATTATGATATGCAATAGCCCTTATAGACACTATGCACTATGCTTATGTGATGAATTATTTATGTTATGCATATGAATAGGTTTTTATGCTCTTGTGATGGATCATGCAATGTATGCATGTGTATGATGATTTATGCTTATGTGGATGATTTGATTATGCATGATGTTGATGATGATTTATTTATGTGGATGATTTGATTATGCATGATGTTGATGATTATTTATTTATATTGATTTTTTTGGGTATATGATGTATTAATGTTTATGATGTAGGATGGGATGAATGATTGGTATGATGTGTAATTATTATGGACCTAACAACATATTTTGCAGGTGGTGATGCATGTAATGTGTAAATGTCAATATGGAAATGTATGGATTAAAATGAACCTAATGATGTTGAATCTAGTCAATCCATTATGTATATGGGATAAAGTATAATGGACCTATGACGTAACAATGCAATCTGAATGGAAAATGAACTCTGTCACGAAATGCAATAAGTGTCAATAAGGACTTGCATGGGGGTGTAGGTGTGATACTGCGCCTATTAAGAACCATTGGTATCCTGAGAAGAAAAGGGGAAAAGAATCAAAGTTTGCACAACCAAAATCATAAGTCGTGGGTTAGGAACAAGAATGGATGAAGGATACATGCAATGAAATGAAATGCAATCATGAATGCAATTTTCCATCTTTGGAGCATTGATTTTTTCTATAGCATAAGACACCAGCTACCAGGGTATATGAATCCAAGGAAAGTTAGCATCTAATGCATAAAACAAACACCACAAACAAGGTGATCCCAACACCCCAAGGTCAGGAAGACCTTGGTCGGGCCAGGTATTGGGATAACCACAAGCACAAAAGGATCTCCCCAATGTAACACAGAGTCTTGGAGACCCTAGTGGGTACTACGTGGGAATGACCCAGTAGATAGCAACAATAAACGATCAAAAGATTGCCCCTATGTTAACCCATCAAAACACACCATAATATGATAGCTTATGGCGACCTTTCCTTAGGTGTAATAGGGAGCTCAAGCAATAAACAAAAGCTAAAAGCATTAAAAGATCATAATCAAATTCAAATGCCCTTTTCCATAGGATTAGAAGGATGGATGGGTTTGATGAGGTATGTTAGGAAGGATACATCCTGTTGAAACGAATGATGGAAAATAACTAAGATGATCCACATGACCCAAGATTTTTGTCATTAACCAAATATTTTGACACTAGAGGATCATGTTTGTGAAGAACCAGCTAGATAAGGGCAGTCTTGACAACATGACACAAGAGACCAGACAAAATAATGAAACACCCTAAATACCTAGGGGCTCGGGGGCTGATCAAAGATTAGCCTTGCCTACGTCAAAGCGCAGAGCCCTCGTAGTTCAAGAAAGACCATGGATAAAAGCGGAAAGAGGATTAATGGAGACTGATGAGATGAAGACAAAACAAATCAAAGTAAAAGAAAAGGAAAGTGAAATAAAGCCTCGGGGGTGGATCAAAATATTGACCTTGCGTATGTGAAAGCGCAAGGGAAACGTAGTTCAGACAAGACAAACGACGACCGACCATGGATAAAAGCGAAAAGGGGATGATGGAGAAAAATGATGGATGACCATCATGGGATGGTCAAAATTCCTTGAGGGTAGATCAGATGATCAGCCTTGCCTATGTGAAAGCACAGGGGAAACGTAGTTCGACAAAAGGACAAAAAGACCAATGTGACAGGATGAGGCCTAGATGGAGACCGACACGATGGATGATCCTAGATGATGACACAAACCAAATGAAAAACATGCAAACACCACGAGCTCAGACTAGGATAAAAAATCACAGGATGATGGGTAGCCAATGTGGTTCATCTAATGCTCAACCAAAATATACACCAAGCGGCCAATGATGGGATGGGAGATGATGTTAGGATAGGACAGATGAAGTCATAAAGTAACTAGGACGCAAGGTAGATAATGATTAAGCTCTCTACAGATGATGCCTGTTACCAGGTTTTCACCACCTGTACTTATCCAAGGCACCACCAAGGTTGGTTTTCTCCAGAGGATGAAGTATTTCTCTTTACTATTTTTTTTTGGATTTTGTTGATTTTTTAATTTTTAATTTTTTCTTTTATTGATAATTTTTTACCTTTTTTTTGGATTTTTGCGCAGATAGGGCCACCAAGCGGACTTAGGTATAAAAAAAATTTAGATGCATGATGTTAATAGGCTCTTCTAGGGGCTCTCCTTCAAGGGTGGTGAGTCTGTATGCCCTAGATCCATACTTTGCGGTGATGATATAGGGACCCAACCAGTTTGCTTCAAACTTTCCATCCTTATCTTGGTCCTGCTGGGTGCGCTGGTTTTCTTTAAGGGAAAGGTCACCAATATTGAATTGACGAGGGCGAACCTTCTTGTTGTAGTTACATTTGAGATGGTTTTGATAAGCTTGAAGGTGATCATAAGCTTTGATCCGTCTTTCATCAAGTAATTCCAGTTGGGCAAGCCTTGCAATGCGGGTGTCTTCCTCACTGATAAGGTTCTTTAGAGAAATTCTCAGTGATGGGATTTTGAATTCAATTGGAAAAATGGCTTCAACACCATATACGAGGGAATATCAAGTGGTGCCAGTACGGGTACAGATGGAAGTGTGATACGCCTAGAGGGTGAGATGAATGTGGAGGTGCCAATCTCAACCAGTGTTATTGATGACCTTTTTGAGAATTCAGATCAGAGTCTTGTTGGTAGCTTCTGCCTGACCATTACCTTGGGGGTAATAAGGCATTTACCAATGATGTTGAATATGAAAGGTGTCACAAAGGTGTTTCATGGCCTGGTTTTTAAAAGGATTTCCATTATCAGAGAGAATGGTGGATGAGATACCATATTTGCATAGAATATGGTAGAGGATAAATTTTGAAATATGAGTACCAATGATTTGTGTGAGTGGCATTGCTTCCACCCACTTGGTGAAATACTCAGTGGCGGTAATAATGAAGGTGTGGCCATCAGAGGATGTGGGTATATCTTCTCGATCAAGTCGAAACCCCACTGAGAGAAGGGGCTGAAGGTCCTGTGCCAGAGTGTAAATAAAATCTGTATGTTGTTGACATGGGAGGAATTTCTTCACAAATTCATAGGCGTCATGTTCCAGCGTAGGCCAATAATATCCAGCTTGAAGAATCCTTTTAGCTAAGGCCATACCATTTGAATGGGCCCCACAAACACCACTATGTACTTTTGTTTGTGCAGCATGGTCTTCAGTCTCGTCTAGACACCTGAGGAGGGTTCCATCATACCCATGATGATAAAGTATATCACAAACGATGACGTATCAAGATGAATGTTTTAATAAAGGATTTGTGTTGGTTTCGTGTAAAGTCTGAGGGTAGAATGTTATCATGCAGGTAAGCATAGACATCCTGGTACCAAGTGGAAGTGGGACCCACATGTCACACACCATTTTAGTCTCAGGGATGTCGTATGCTGAGATTAAGAGTTGTTCAATGAGGAACTCACATTCTGTTTGATCCTTGGGCATGTCAATCAAGGAGCCAATAGTAGCCATGGCATCAGCAGCTTTGTTCTATACCCTGGGAATCTGATCAAATTGTATGGAGGTGAAATACTTCTTGAAGTCATCCACCATGCATTTGTAGGGTAGCAACTTGTCATCCTTTGTAAGGAACTCATCATTAACCTGCTTAATGACCAACAAGGAATCACCGAAGACTCTTAGGTGAGTTATGTGCTACATTTTTGCAATTCTAAGGCCTGTGAGGAGGGCTTCATACTCAGCTATATTGTTGGTGCACGGGAATTCCAATCTGAATGACTTGGGGATGTAATCACCTTGAGGGGTAACAAACATAATTCCTACCCCTGATCCATTATGAATGTAGGATCCACCGAAGTACAATATCCAGGTGGGTGCTTCAGCAACTGCAAAGACTTCTTCATCTAGAAATTTAGTAACCAAAGGGTAAGCATCTACTAAGGGTGCATCAGCCAACTGATCAGCTATAACTTGTCCTTTTATGGCTTTTCGATCCACATATTCTATGTCAAATTCACTCAGGAGCATGACCCACTTAGCCATGCGACCAGTTAAGGTGATTTTGGGCAACAGATATTTCAGTGGATCAATTTTTGCTATTAGTTTGATAGGATGGTTGAGCATATAATGTCTGAATTTCTACATAATGAAAACCACTGTGAGGCAAGCTTTCTCCATTGGTGAATAATTCAATTCATAACCAACCAGTGTATGGCTAATGTAATAGATTGCTCATTCTTTTGCGGACTCATCATGTTGTGCCAATAATGCCCCCAGTGCAAATCAAGTGGCAGAGATGTATAGCGGGAGGGGTTTTCCTAGAATAGGTGGCGTCAAGATTGGCGAGTGGGCCAAGTACTCTTTGATATTATCAAAACCCAACTGGCACTATTGATTCCATTTGAAGGTGGTTTCTTTCTTCAGAACGTGGGTGAATGACTGACACTTATCTACAAGTTGGGCTATAACCGATGGATAGATTGTAGCTTTGCATGAAGGCTTCTTAACTATTTCAGGTTTCAAGGTGGAGGCATATCTATGATAGATTTTACTTTGGTGGGATCAACCTCGATGCCCCTTCGAGAGATTATGAAACCCAACAATTTCTCTGATGTGACGCCAAACACACACTTTTTTGGATTTAGTCTTAGCTTGTACTGTTCCAATTGCTTGTAGATCTTTTTAAGAATGGCAGGGTGCTTTGCTCTGGTTCTGGATTTTCCCAACAAGTCATCAACATTTAATCTTCCATGATAATGTGGATGAGGTCATGGAAGATAACAGTCATTGCTCACTGATACGTTTCCCCCGCATTCTTAAGACCAAAGGGAATAACATTATAGCAAAAGGTACCCCAAGGTGTTGTAAAAGCGGTCTTGTGCTGGTCTTCAAGTGAAATTTGAATATGATTGTAGCCAGAGAAGCCATCCATGAGGGACAACATCTCGTGTCATGTAATGAGATCGACCAACATATTGATATTGGGCAATGGGAAGTCATCTTTTGGACAGGCTTTGTTGAGATCCTAGAAGTCTATGCAAATCCTAATGTCTTCGTTAGGTTTAGCGTCAAGCACTATGTTGGAGATCCAAACATAATAGTCAATGGGTTTGATAAAGCCGACATCTAGTAATTTCTCTAATTCTTTCTTGACTAGCAGTGCTACCTGTGGATTCATTTTTCTAAGTTTCTGCTTGACAGGCTTTCCATCTAGGCGAATATCCAGATGGTGAACTACTAAAGTGGGGTCCAGACTTGGCATGTTTGACTACGACCAAGAAAAGTTGATGATTCCATCTTTGAGCAACTGGATAATGATGGAATATTCTTGTTTTGATAATGATTTGGCTATGCAGGTGATCTTCAGGGTTTCTCCAGTACCCAGATTGACTTCTTGAGTTTCTTTGATCAGGATGGATGATCGTGTAGATAATTGAGTTCCCATAAATGGAAGATGAACATCTCCATCCTCTAGCGCCTCATTGAGGTTTTCACTATCGGATGCATCCTTTATTTTTTATTTTTTCCAGGTCAAGAAGCACCTCGGGGAGGTTTTCACTAGATGACCGTTTCTAATTTTTTCTTGTTTTTACTTTTGCGACTAGAGCGTTCATCTTCCCCCAATCCCGTAAGGTTGACATATGCGTCTAGGGAGACATTGACAGGTGCACTACCATTTAGGTCCCAGTCAATAAGTTTGGGGTGGCGTAGGGAAAGGCTAATGGTAAAGACGGATAAGCAATCAAACATGGATGAAAGGTCCATGTGATCCACATCATTGTACACATGTATGATGGAATCTTCCTCAGGTATGTATTCTAAGGGACCATTGTCCACACTAACATTATTGGAAGCATGGGATGATGTTGCAGGGCCTTTTTTCCTTTTGCCATATCCTAGGCCTGAATTATGTGGAAGCTTCGGTACATCAATAGGTTTTAGCCGCCCTTATTCTTCTTTTCCTAGACCCCCACCTTGATAGTATGGTTCTCTATGAACTTAGTAGACCAGGGATATGCTTCGTGAAAATATTCCTTAAGGGGAGGATCCGGTTGGGGCTCTTCATGATATATCCACTGACTAATATCATCTTCTGGTGTATCTTTCCTTAAACTAGGGGACCGAAAAGTGCTAGTGGGGATGTTTTTGGCATTGAAGGTAATGGTCTTGTCCTCTTCCTTTGGTACTAACTGCGGAGGTTGACCATATTTGTGTGGTGACAGTGGCATAGTTTCCACATTCAGAGTTGTATGTATTTCATATTCACCACAACCCTTATTGATGATCTGGACTTTGGTGATGGTGGAATCGGTGGTGGAAGATGGAGTGGCTAATGTGGTGGATGATGGATTGGAGGATGATGACTAAGGTGCCCCCATTTCAACTCCAGGACAATAATGCAAATGGGGAAATGAAGCTTCTAAGACACGACAATATTCAAATGGTTGTGAGTCAGCGTAAATGGTGACCTATCCATTAATTAGGAATTTTAGGCATTGATGCTATGTGGAGGGGACGACTTTCATGGTGTGGAGCCATGGGTGGTCGAAGAGGAGGTTGTACAGTAAGTCCAAATTAGGGATATGACATATAGTGTACTGAGTCACGGGTCCAACCTATATGGGAAGACTGATAATTCCTTCCAAATCTCTTTCTACATTATCATAAGCCTTGATTGTAATGATTTTACTACTCATGTCCACTTGAGTGTACCCTAACTGCTTTAAGAAGTTTAGAGTGCATAGATTGAGGGCAAAGCCAATATCTACCAAGAACATTTTTAGTTTATGACGGACAACCAGGACTTCGATGTGTAGAGGAAGGTTATGGTTGGCATCAATGTTAGGCATGCCATTTTGGCTAAAGCGTAACTGGTAGGATAGAGCCATATGTCCTACTAAAGCTTGGAATTGCATGGGATCAATGTTGTTAGGCACTCGAATTTCCTGTAAAGCTTGGTTTAGGATCTCTTGATGTGCGGAAGAAGATTTAAGCAGATCCAAAATTGAGATATGAGTAGGAGTCTTTCCTAAGTGATCAAGAATGTTATATTGAGAATTCATAGGATTTTGCTAGATAGATGTAGAGGTTGCAAGGACAGTAATTTCGGTTCTTTGGGTAGCAACAACACATTGGAGATCCTTAGCTTTCACATGTATCATGGATATGTGGGGTTCTACCTGCTCAATGTAATGGACAATGTCGTCGTAATTGAAGGGCACATTCTTATAACTTATGTTATTTGTATTGTTGTTTTGGGAATTGTTATTGGACATGTTTGTGCCTTGATTATGGTTAGGGAAGGCATTTTGGTAAATCTATAATTGAGCATTGGATGATGAGGCTTGACTGGCGTCAACTTGGATATCTCCTCGATTGATAAAATCTTGGATGTATGTTTTGAGACCTTGACACTTATTGGTAGAGTGCCCTTTGATTTTGTGAAAGTCACAATATTCATTGTCTTTATACCAATTGGGTTTTGGTTTGGACTCATCGAAGGGCTTGGTCGTAGGGTAGATGATTGAATATTTTTCCTGTAGGAGTCTATTGAAGATGGTACTTAAAGACTCACCTAGTTGAGTGAATTGGTGTTTGTTGTTACCTTGACTGTTCTGGTTTGACTGTTGAGGGGGGTGAGGTGCCCCTTGTGGTACTGATATGATGTTTTGGGTAGATGGTTGGTTAGAGGAAAGTTGTTGCCTCTGAGAGTTACTAGCCACTTGAACATGTTTAGTGTCAATGACACCATCATTCACAACATCCTTGTTCTTATTCTAGTAGCGTGACTTATCTTCGGATGACCGTTCTTTGTCATGATTCTATATCTTGACATTCCCTTTAGGAATAAGGGCCCATTCAAGGATGGGTCCTTTCTCCACTATCTCATCAAAGGTGGTGACACAATACAACCTGAAGTTATAGGCCATGTCAAGATGTGAATTCTCAACAAAGAGAGTGACCATGTCTTTCTCTTTGAGAGGGGTTTTCATTCGGCTTGCTAATGCACACCACCTTTGGAGGTAGCTGGAAAAAGCTTCGCCTTCACGTTGCTTCTCTTTGAGGAGATCCAAGGTATCAGTATCCTTCTCTAGATTGAAGGATAAGTAGGAAACAAATTTCTCTGAAAGATCTGTGAAGGATTTGATGGATCCTCGCTCTAGACCCATGAACAACTCTAGGGCATTCCCTGTCAGGCTCCACAAGAAGAGATGCAAGAGGTAGTTCTCATTATGCATAACCTCTTGACACTAGGAGTAAAACTCTTGCAGGTGGGCTTTAGGATCCTTGTTTCCCTTGTATCTGTCAAATTTTAGTATCTCAAAGTGTTTCAAGAAGGGAATCAATGAGATTGAGGGGTCGAATGGATAGGGACATATATCTTTGAATTTGAAGAATTACTTACTAGTCCTGGCTTGGAGATATTTCAAAGTAGCTTTGATTTCTAATAGATCTGCAATGACTGGCGGCATAGGAGCAGAGGCAGATGGATTTGATGGATATGGGTGGTAGGATGAGGAAGGATCCTATTGAGATATTGTTTGAAGGTTGATATATGGATTTTGATAATAAGATGATGATGTCCCTTGCTAGTATGCTGAGGGTGTTTGTTGGTCTGGGGGTTGTTGTTGCAAAGTATAGTACAGATTGGTTTGATATGGATATATGACATAATGTTGCAGAGCATGAATGGAGTGTTGTGGATTGGTCTGCTGGTACTAGGGGTATTGCTACAACTATTGGGAGGCCACATAGGGTGGTTGTTGCTAGAACTGTTGCTGGTTATGATAGAAATAATGCTAGGGAGGTTGTTGATGTGATATCGGCTATTACGTGGGCCAAGATGGGATATTGTGTTGTGATTGAGCTTGTGGACGTAAATTAGATGTGAGCAACATAGATATGGTCAGGATGGGAGGTCGAGATGGATTTCCTTGCAATTAGTGGGGTGGTTGTTGTGAGGGAATCAAAGGATTATGCATGGGTTGTTGCTGATGAGGTGGTTGAGATGATGTGGAGGCATTCTACAAAGGAGGTTGTTGGGAGACAACAGGAATATTTGGTTGGGATGTACCTTGCAGAGGTAATTGACATGGTATTTTAGATTGAGGAGGTTGTTGAGATGTGAATGGAGGTGGTGGTAGATTTGTGGCTCCAAGAGGTGGGCCAGGAAGTGAAAGGGTTGCCCCCAACGTTTACTGGAGGTTGATTTGAAAGGGTGGTGTAGTCAACATTAATGGCAGACACTGCGAAATATTTTGTGGCATGCTGTAGGTGAAAGGGTTATTAGGATCAGATACTTGGGAAGTCCCCACGACTAAGACTAGGGCGCATAGGGGATTGTTGACATGGTAAAGGATGGCATTGTCGAATTTAGGTTGATACAAACCCTCCACTGGAGGAACATTGGGGTATGTTGGGTGTGGCATTGCAATATTTGGATAGGTCGATGCCTGATGGAGGTTTGACACCTTTTTCAATTAGGTGGGCCAATATTTCTTCCCCATGTTGTTTGAGCAGGTGATCTATCAATTGTGCATTGGTGGGGTTACTAAAATGTTCCTCGAGTGTGAGTTCAGGCTAGTTGACCATACTCTCTTAACCATGCGGTGAGTTGTTCTGACCTTCGGTGTTAGATTGTGATGACCCCCCGTTGACAAGAGGATTTTCCTATGGTGCGTTAGGTTGGGATCTGGGGTTTTGTTGCTTGGCCATCTTCTTTTCTTGTGACCAAGTTTGAACGGGCATGCAAGATGATAGAGTGGACTAAGATGAGAGGATGATCAAGATGATAATTGGAGGGCTGACTTGATTAGATGATGGATTAGTCGACAAGGTGTGACTTGATAGGATTGGATTGGATGATTGATAACAGATTTGATTTGATTATACTAGAGTGGATTGTTTGATAAATGATTGATGAGATTAAATTGGATTGATTGAAAAAATGATTGGAAAAATAGTATTGGATTGAATTGATTGATAAGATGATTGATGAGATAGAGTTGGATTGGATTGATAAAATAATCGATGAGATTGGATTAGATTGATAAGCGATTGATAGGGTTAGATGGTAAGATGAATTAGGATGATGACAGGGGTTCAAAACCAAGTTCAAGAATTACCCTAGGTAACGCAAGGTGTTGATTGATCGATTAAAGGATGGATGGATGATGACGGCATCGAATCCAACTTGAGATGGAATTGGATTGATAGGGCCGAGGAGGATGACCGAATTAGGACAGATGACAATCCTAAGCTAGTTTTGAAGGATGACAATCAAGCTTAGGCACCTAAGTCAACTCGGATAACTACTTCAAATGAAGTTTAATGGAATGGTAGGATGATTTCTGGAATGGGTGAATGGCAATCCAGAATGGATGAGCGGCTCTAAAGAACAAGGAAATAGGAGCCTAAAATGAGGGAATGACTATCAGGATGGATGAATGACTATGGGTGAATGACAATCTAAAAGAGGGAATGGATGCTCAGATTGGAAAAATGAAAATTCAAAGTGGATGAATGATAACCCAAAATGGAAGAATGACACTTGGAACATGGAGAACGGTTATCGTAATGGGTGAACGACAACCCAAAATGGAAGAATGGTTAGATGAACGGAGGTTCGAAGTGGATGAATGATGACTGAGAATGAGTAAATGGATGTTCAATCGGGGAGATTAACCTTTAGAATGGGGAGACGAATGCTTGTAATGGGTGAACAGTCACTTGGAATGGGAAAACGATTAGTCGAAACAAAGTAACAACACCCGGAATGACCGAACGAAGGACAAAAATAGTTGTTTGAAGGATGGGTCCGCCTATCCAAGGAAAGGTTTGCCCCTCCAAGGGCAGGTCCACCCCTACTAAGTCAGGTATGCCTATTCAGTGAAAAATGGGCAAAAATAGTTGTTTGGAATTGGAAAACAGGTGCACGAAATGAGGAAATGGATGTTCGGATGAAGAGGATGAACATTTGGGATAGGGAATGAATTCTCATAACGGTTGTACAAATGTTCAAAATGGGGAAACAAGTGATCAAAATGATGAAACAGGCACTCAGAATGATGAAATGGGTGCTTAGAATGATGAAACGAGTGATAAAACTGGCTGTTCAAGGGACAGGTACACCTATCCAAGGGTAGGTCCACCCCTCCAAGGGAAGGTCCACCCTTACTAGGGAAGGTATGCCCCTACTAGGGAAGGTACAAATGTTTGACAAGAAGTTGAGCAAATCTGACAAAAATAGGCTAAAAAGGGACTGAGATAGAGGGCATGTTCATCCCTAGTAGGGTAGGTCTACCCCTCTACAAGGGTGGGTCTGCCCCTTTGCACAAGCTTGAACTTGATTTTCACAAAAATGACTATGGAAAAGGACCCAAAACACATCAAACAATAATTAGAGGATAAGGTTGACTTGACTAAATAGAAAATCACTGGTTTTGCACAAAGAAAACAATTCAAGCAGTACGATCCTACTATTAGTAGAATGGGTATGGCCAACCAAGTATTCTATCTAGGATAAACAAGGTGGCTAGGGAGTCCTTAATATACACCTTGTACATGAGGCACAAATTGTGAACACCGGCTTGTCACAAGCATGAGTCGGGAACCTTAGCGAGATACTAAAAGCTCGGACCAACTCTTCACGTCATCCCGACGCTTCACCAATAACAACTTGGTTGGATTGGGGTAAAGCTTTGGCTCTCCCCACTTTCTATACCCCGTCAGTATGTGTGGTTGGGATCGTCCCTTGGGGTGATGAAATCCCCAAGCAAGTCCCCTAAGAAAAAGCAAAAATGGGTGACTCAAAGGACTTGGTAAGCTATGATTTCTTGTCACCTAGGATCGCCAAATGGTGCAAGGGGATTTGATACGTCAATAGCCTACCACAAGCACAACACACAATGTAATTTTGACCCCCCTAGTTAAACTATGTGCCTAAACTGATGAAAAACGATAACAAGTAGCTGATAAATGCTTTAAAAAAGGATGGCCCTGCAAGAAATTTTTTAGTAATTTGTTTTTTTTTTCCACCAAACGTTAATCAAATCCTTGCACAGACACAAACAACACATGTTGGGGGGTCATAAATACTCAAAACAATAGAAAACAATGCTTAAATTGCAGTTTTTACCTTATGGAAAATGTTGTTTTGGGCGGGTCCGCCCCCTTTGTTTGGGCAGGTCCGCCCTTGGTTGGGTAGGTCTACCCCTCTATGGGTAGGTCTGCCCCTCTGTTGAAATTTGGAAAAAACTATTGTTTCTAGGCTCTATGGAGGGTAGGTCCACCCCTCTGTGGGCAGGTATGCCTCTCTACAACCTGAACCTGTAGACAGTGAAACAATAAAAAACTTGAGAGAAAGAGACCCATTTGTGGGTCCCACCAGGCATGCCAAAAATGTGACCAGTTGAAAATCCTCATTCCTAAACATCCAACAACAAAAAACATGCAAGAAACAATGAAGAACACCTAACACCTCAAAATTGGGAAAAAATTTTGAACTTAAAGAAGATGGAATGAAACAATTATACCTTTTCAAGTTGTCCCTTCGTTGGCCCTTCGATCTTCGATGTTGCGTATGCTCCTTGGATGGAAAATGAGATGAAGATGCAAGATGAGCTTGAAAGTGTGATAATGGTGGATTCAAGTGTTATGATGAAGGAAAAATATGCAAATTGGCTAAGTATGGCTTCAAATGGAAAAATGGCAAGAGTTTGGTATCAAATGCATAAGGTCCCTAAATGAGAGAAAAGAGGGGGTATTTATACAAGTTATTGAATTCAATGGTCAAGATTGAGCCACCATGGCCAAGATGAAGGGCTATGGTGAGTTGAGGACTCACAAGCCCTCACATCTTGACATGAGGAAAGTGAAATAGTCAAGGATGTGATGAGGTGTAGGTGAGGTGGAAGGACATGTACCTTGAAATTACATTGGGAGATGAGAGGATTTCCTTAGAAGGAAAGTTTTTGCTCCCAAATGGTTGGAAAATGACATGAGAGGAATTTTAGTATTCCTCAAAATTCTCCATGGGGAAGACGAAAGTAGTTGGAAAAATAAATGTGAATTAAAAATTTACATGCTTGAAAGAATCTCATGGACAAGACAAGGTTCCAAAAAGGGAAGCACTTGTCCACATGTGACTTGATGTGACAAGTCAAAGATTCTAGAAGATGCATGGGAAAAGGGGATTCTAGGAGGAATAAATGTGAATTTTAAATTCACATGGGAAAGAGGGTCAATGCTAAGAAAGGAAAATGAAAAGGTTGACTAAAAAGGCATGATAAATGTGGCTAATGACTTTGATTAAGGTTGTGCAAACACATGATTAAGAGGATTAATGAGGGATTAGAAGCAAGTGGAAAATGTTGGAGGATGTTACATTAATCTTGATTAAGGTGTGCACATCCTAATCATGAATTAATTAATTTAATCCATATTAGAAGAGGGTTATGGAGGATGTGACAATGAGAGAGAAAAAGAGGAATTAAAAATTGGCTTAAATTCAAAGAGATCACATGACTAAATTAAATAAAGTGATGTATTTATTTAATTTAAAGAGGAAAGAAGTAAAAGGTAAAAGTATTTAATTATTGAATTAAATATTTTAGGAACCTTATACAGATAATGAAATATTAATTGGATGAGTGATTTAATTAATACCAATGAAGAGAATGAAATAAACGAGTAAAGGGATGAATAAGGAGACAAGTTTGACCATATGGAAGTGGTCAAATTTGGATGTCTACAACTACAATTATCACATTTGGACTTGGTGAATTAATGATTGTCAGTCAATGTGCTACAAGAATTGTGTCGCTTCGGTTGTGAAGGATATGACTCATCACAAGTAAAAGGAACAACAATATAATTGAAATGGCAAGAAAATAATTTTCAATATTACTATATTGTTTCAAACACTTTAGTATCATTATTTCATAGAGCATAAGTGCACTATGCACTAAGGAACAAGAATTGAATTATTAATCTGTACTTCAATACTTTTCCTACTTTCTTTTGTTTTGTGATTGCTTGCTACCAAGATATTTCGAAAGCATTTTCTTCCTTGAGTTTTTAAAGGTTTTAAATAAAATTGTGTAGAATTTTTGAATCGCATCTTAGAGTCATCAAAATGACTTGATCTATAATTTGTTAATTAATTGAGAAATGCTTTCTTTCTTGGTTTTTTGGTTCTTCCTTCTTTGAAATTAACGTTATTTGGTTTGTCACTAAATTCATCCTGAACATATGTTTACATCAGCGAGAGTTATTTGTTGACTAATGAAGACATTGCTATCATGAAAAATGAAAATATTCAAAATGAGAACAAAGGCATCAATTTGTATTGCATTGCAAAACCTTACATGTACATTGAGGAGAGTGTCCAGAGCGCTAACCCTCATTAGAAATAATCCTACGAACAACCAAAAACTCCATTCTCATCCTATTGCTATGTTTATTCCCTGCATCTAACATTTATGATCTTAGCTCTCCCATAAATGATAGATCAACAATGGAGATCAAATGAAGTATAGCATTTCATTAAAAAAATGATGTTTCAAGTGCGACAAGGAAATTTGTAGGAAATTCATTTCATGTTGTATTCCACAATGTCTTAGGGTTTTTTTCTTGAGTATAGTATAGAAGACATAATATGTTAGCCAAAACATCTGTGTGAGAAGCAACACGAGAATTATGTGTTTCCTTTAGAGTTCCTTACTTGGAAAAAGGACATGGAGAAAATTCTGAAACATGGAACATGCATTTTGTCAAGGAATTTTTGACTCTTCCTGTCCAAGTATTTTTCTTTTTAGAGGCAAAAATTTACATATGCCATACTAAAAGATGAAACAATGGAAAATTTCAAAGACATAAATAATGAGAATCAAGCTTAGTAATGAAAATTTGTTTAGACAAAAGAATTAAATCAACATTTTGGACACTCCTTATGGCCTCATTAGGATAATTCTTTTGTCAAATGGTACTTGAACAAGGATGCTTCAGAGCTCTTGCTCATTAGGGATTCTACGATCGATCCCAATGCAGTGGTTGGAAACCAGGAAACTAAGGAAGGAAGTTGTGTTTTATAACAAGGGTAATCTATTTCCTACTTCATTCTAGTGGGGCCAAAAATGTTTCAACTTGAAACTGAGTTTCAACTAGAAACATCAAAGATTCCTTAATAGTTGTTCAAGTTATCAGGTTTATCTAATTTAGAGTGCTTGTTTGTGGCTATGAAATGAAAATAAATGAAATGATTTTAACTATGTATGAATGTTTTGTTGGTTTAGTAATTTGTGGTTGGGAAAATTTTTAATTATTGATAAGTATATATCTATTTTAACAATATAAATTTATTGTGTGTTTCTGTGGGTTCAATTGTGTGGGATTTGTTTCCATCAACGTTTCGTATCACATTCCATGAACCATCATCATTTTTTCTCTTATAGTTCTTTTTACATCTTGGTCCAAAACACTGATGTAAAAAAATCTCACATTTGAATCCAAAAAAAGCACACACTATTCAATATAGTATGTGAAATTATGATATCTTTAATTAATATAAATTTAACCCTATTTCTTATCAATAAGAAATTTAACTTTTTTATGTGTTCAATCCTATTTCCTATAGTGATACCAAAGAATGATGATAAATATGGAATGAATGAATGAAGACTTCTAATAACATCCATGAGAACAAACAACTTATGGGACTCACAAATCACCAACAAAATAGAACACTACAACAACCTAGAACAGATGAACCTACAACCCAACAATTAGTTGAACTCCCTTTCCTTTTGGATCTTAGATCTTCTGCTATGTAGTTTAATCAAGTAATCAACACTTTTTTGTTTTTTCTCTGCTTCAAACAAGCTGCTCAAAGTGTCCACATTTAAAATCTTTATGTAATTGTCCCAAATATCCATGTAAGTCAGACATTCCATGATATAGTGCCATATCGTCTCCACTAGCTCTGGAGTACAAAAATTGCATATTCTATCTACCCACTCTTCTTTAAGTGTTGTCCATCTTCTAGTTTCAATAGCTTGTTGTTACTATTTGGTCACGAGTAATGCTAATTGAATGCTGATGCGTCAAATAGATCTACTAACCTTCCTTGGTCAAAGGTTAAATTTTAGTAAAAACTTCTAGTAAAAGGTTTTTAATTGTATTTTTTGAAAAGTATTGTAGCTGAATGGTTTGGAGGACATATTAGGCATAGAGAAGTATGATTTTCAATTCAAGAGGGCCACATTCATGTAAGGATAGCCATCTTTTTTCCTAAGATTGAAATTGTTTCCAAATCAAATAGTTAAAAGATTTATTTATTTAAGAAAAAAACATGCTTGTTTGTTGGAGGCTTTGTTTTGAACTTTGAGTTGTAGTGGGAATTAAATTGAATGAGAAACATATATTGAGGAAATTTTTAGGGGTGATATTGGTGTCAAGCAAAGTGCTTCTTGTTTTTTATTCTTTTCGATTTATGTTTTGATAAATTTGAAGAATGATTAAATTTGTAAGGTAAAGATGGTGTTCATTTGGGAGAGTTTGTGATAAAGTTTCTTTTATATGTAGGCGACCTTGATTTGATTGCTAAAACAACTCACGTATTACAAGAGCACATATGCCCTTAAATTTTTTTTGCATAGTGGGGATGCAAGCCAATACCAACAAGACAAAAAACATAATTTTCTTCAATAAGAAAAGCAGAACCAACATAAGTTCTACTTTGAAGGCAATACTCTTGAAGAATAAATTGAATACAAATATCACGAGATTTACTTCAGCAACAAACTTAGGTGGCAAGGCTTCATAAATAAGAGAACTTTGGGAGGATGGAAAGCATTATGCACTTTTAAAAATAGATGTAAAGAGGTAGAGTTATGAGATTGGAAAGTTGCTCAATTTTTTTGGGGATTTTAGTGCTTTTGACAGTGTTAGAGTAAAAGGTATTTCCTAATTAATTAATTATTTAATTATTAGATTTATTTTCTTCTAATTGCTTAAGCTTACTTAGGTCATGTTCTTCTTATGTTTCATGTCATAGGATGAAGACACATGTCATGATCTTGTTTTATCCTCACTTAGGGTTTCTAGGTTGATTATCCTTTTATAAGGATTTTCTATTGTAAAATCATCAAGATGCACATTCATAATGATTCATGCTTTTTTGGATCAATAGCTCTTGGTCTCCATAGCTTTACTATTCTCTCTTTTTGTGATAGGTGTTTGATTGCAAGTGATCCTTGGGAGTTATGGAATTGATTTTTCCCAACTTCATCATGGTATTAGAGTTTCAGGCCTATAATCGCCTCTCCTCCTTTTGAGAGATTTTTTTCTTAATCTATCATTTGATGCATCCTGGAGAAAAATAATGTATTTCATTGGATTCAAAGTTGTTGGGAAAGTCAAATTTTCTTTTTATTTGGCCAAATTTGGACTCCAGAGGTCAGATCTGCAAGGGTTTGAAGTAGTATTTTTTCTAGATCTAGAGGATGGCTATATTTTCGATGCATTTTGGAGAAAAACAAACATTGCCATTGTGTTTGAGATGTTGATTCGACGAATTTTGATATAAAATTAGCCCTATTTTGGTGTCGGGAGCATCCGAGGCAATTTTTTTGTTAGAAATGTCATACAACCTCCCCAACACGTAGGTCGAGGTAAAAAAATTTAAAAAAAAGGTTTAATTTTTTCCAGCGAATTAAAAAATCAAAACAAAAAAATTAAAAACCTTTAGAGGGTTGGGGTTTTTGGTTTAAAAAAATTAACCCCATGAGGGGGTACTTGAGGGTACCACCCCCACGTGGGGGTGAGGGGGAGGGTACCATGCAGGGTACTGCCCCTGCAACATTTGTGGCAAAGCGGCTCCTCAGGGCTCGCCTAGGGGTGGTGTGGGTGCGCTCAACCCCCTGCCACCTCATCTTTTTCTTTTAATATATATATTTTAAAACACAATTAAGTTTTTTTAATATATTTTTCTTATAAAATATATATATATATATTAGTTTTTTACCTTTTTTGATTTAAAAATAAAACAAACAAATATTTGCAATTTTTTTTTGCAAATAAATGCAACTGTACTTGTTTGGAGAAAGTTTTTTTCCTAGGGGCTCTAAATTTGGCGGACTTCTAAATTTGGTGGTATTTTTGCTACATTTGGCAAAGGTTTCTTTTTTTCTAGCCCAAACCCTCTCTATTGGGCTTTTATATTTTGCACCCCAGCTTCCAGAGGCCATATCATGGCCATACGATAGTCTTTTCTAGTGATTTTTTTGAAACAAGGTAGAATTTTGTGCTCTTCACAGTGGTGCATGTGGTTTGCAGTTTTGGCTTTTGGTTTTTTCCAAAAATTAGTTTTCTCAGTGTTGTTATTGTATAGTTCTTGTTTTGGACACTTTTTCAAGCCATATCTTTTGCATCTAGACTCCTTTTTGGGTGTCTTTAAAAATTGCATGGTTTTTGTATACTTCATCATGGTGCTATCAATTTCCTCATTTTTTATCAGAGAATTGTATTTTTAGCATGTAGTCCTTTTTTGGACATTATGGGCTTCCATTTTATGCACTTCTCATTATGCAAACACAATGACATGAATTGCCTCTATATTGTACATATATTATTGGGATATTGCACATCATTTTATGCCTTATTGTACTTGCACTATGCTATAAAGTGCCATGGGGGTTGATGTTTTCATTTGTTTTTCCATCAAACCTTTGTTAAGTGAGTGTCCATTCTGTTAGAACTGTAAAATTCCAATAATTTTACATAGTTTCATACCCCTGAGTTTCCAATCGAGTCCTCACCATATGCTCAAGGCCTCTCTTCATAATATTTTGCTCACATTCTGCACATTTTTATCCCATAAAATTCATCTAGGTTTGAGTATTTCACATAATAGTCCATATCAACATGAGATTATCAAGGTCTCCCTGACCCATAATGCATTTTTGTTTATATACATCTATTGTTGCCTATCGGCAAGACCTCAGGGATGTCACAGTGATCAAAATTTACCTACAGGCACCTATCAGTAGGACATTTTCATTGTCTCGGCAACTCAAAAGGATTATTTTAGGCTAGACAAAGACTTGGGGGCGAGGTCTTACTGATTGTATTATGTCTCAGCGACTAGCACATAGAACGATGTATCAACAAGAGATATGTCTTCGGTATGTAGTCTCACCAAATGGGTCGTGTCTCACCGACCATGTGCACATGGACATACTTCAGCCAAACAAATGGTATTTAGAATGAGGTCTTGGCAAGATCTTATTGTCTCACCGACTAGTGACAGAGGGAGCTCATTGGTGAGAGATTTTTCTTTGAGGTGAAGTCTCGGCGAACTCTTTATGTCTCACTGACTAGCACGGAACAAGCAAGCATTTTGGCAAGAGTTGTGTCTTCGGTGTGTGGTCTTGCCAAACGCTTCGTGTCTTGCCGACCACTGATAAGGATATACATCTTGGTGAGAATATTTTGCATCAGAGAGATGTCTTGGTGAGTGGCTCCGGTCTCGCCGACAATGCAAATGAGCTCTATCGAAGACTATTGGTGTGAGGTTATATATTCTTGCCGATCTGAATGTCACGCCAACTTACTACTTCATCGGTGAGTGAATGATATTGTCACGATGACAAAAAGTGAACTTAAAGAGATTTCTTGGCGAGACACAAGGTATTCTATGGGATGTCTCCCCAACAACAAAATTTCACAGCGAAACACAAAGATCAAAGGATACGTGTCGATAAGACTTTGGACTTCAGCATAACTGTAGGATGTCACGGTGAATATTTGGCGAGTATTAACAAAATCCCAAATACTGTTGGCTGATGTTTGGATACGTGAAGCAATGTGTCTATTCAGATGCAGATGTATAAATATCCATTTTCAATTGTAAAAGGAGGACATTAGATTTTAGATAGGAGATATATAGTAGATAGGTTAGAAATGGATTCAATAGAATAACATTTTCAGAACAGAGACTATGATGTATGATTTCAAAATGGAGATATCAATGAAAATCAATTGATGTGGCTGCTTATTTCTAGTGTCAATTTTCTATTGTACTTATTGAAAGTATTACTAAGTTGTCTCCAAGATTGATGCTTTTTGGTTGTTTAAATTGGTATAACAAGTTTATATTCAATCTATCAGTGCACATTTGTTGTATATATGTGGTTCATTGATTGGTTCTTTCAAGAAAAGATTAAATCCTTTTGGTTGATCACAGTAATTAGGGAAATTCATCTAGATTATTAAGAAGAGATTAGCAATCACAGTCTTGCATGTTTATACAAGTTATAAACAAAACATATGCCAACAATTTGAGTGTTTTCCAGAAAGAGGTTGCCCATTTCTATTTCATTTGACTCCGCATACCCAATAAGGCACTAGTCTCTACATTTCTCACCATTTAGATTCATTCATTTTCTTTACATCTGTTAACTAAACATATTAGGATTTAGTCTTGAATATTGCTATACAATTTATACCAAATTTAGTTTTATTTGTCCACCTCCATTTGCCATTGTGGGAAAAATATTTCAAGAGAGGTAAGCACATTAAGTCTGCTTCATTCATATAGGTACACCCGCCTAGGTCTAGCAGCACCTAAAGAGTAGAAAGCTTAAACCATTTGGCTTTGTCTGTTACCTTAAAATGTACCAAGAGATTGGCAACCTCTTGAGGTTTTCTGCCTACGTTTTTGAGAGCTAACACATTCCACGACCATAATGAATAACATTGATTCTTGTCTCATGCGTGTGTTCCTTAGTTAACATTAAAATGGACCTAATATCACCTTGATCTAGTGTTGTAATGTATTTTATACATTCACATTGGATTTAGGGCCCTTTTAAGCTAAATTGACCTAATTTTGTCTTAATTTAATGTTGTAAAGTGTATTTGTTTTCACCTTCACATTTGGGCCCTTGTAAACTAAATGGACTTAATTATGCCTTATTTAGGGTGTTGTAAATTTTGTACCATACTTTCACACTAATTTAGGTTTTTTGTTATTAATTGGGCTCCTTTATGCTTTAATTGGCCTTATTTTACATCCACAAGCCTTAATTAATGCATCTTTTCAAGGATAATCTCGACATAAACCAACATCCAATCATAATTCATGTCTTTTTAGGTTGTGTGGCCCATATTTAGTGATATGGGACTCATACGCCACCTTGGATGTATGAGTCCCACCTAGGTTTTAGGGCCCCGCTCTGGATTTTACATCATTCTAAGCATTTTTAAAAAATGTGTCCCATAGTTAAGCTTAATGGGACTCATACGCCACTTCTAGTGTATGAGTCTAATGTCACCCAAAATCAAATTTAATTCAAATTCTTGGTGGGATTTTATTCTCCTAGATTTGATGTCAGCTTGTAGTGTTGTAATTTTGGGAAATTGGGCATAAATAAGTATAAATACAAGGCTATTTCACTCAATTTCACCTAATAATTTCAAGAGAGCATTTCTAATAGTAAATTTATGATTATAAGAGTTTACAAGGCTTCACAAGAGAATTCAAGAGCATTTCTAAGGCATTCAAGGGAAAATTTCTTTGTCAATTGTTGTGTCAATTCAAGATCCATCATCATGTCAAAGTTATCAAGAATCAAGCATGTTGTTGAGCTAGTGTTGTGAAGTTTTACTCAAGATCCAAGGTTAAGCATTATTCTACACTTATTTCAAGATCTAGATCTACATCCTTCATGGCCACTTCATTTTAGATTGCAAATTTACAAGAAATCATTCAAGGTATCATTATTCATGTTTCAAGTTCCATGTTTCATGTTTCATGTCCTTATTTCATTATCTCACCATTTGGTTTAATTACCTAAAAGGGATTTAACCAAGGAAAACCCCTATTCTCTAACAATCAACAAGTATTTCTCTCCTTATATGTGTGATTACAGATCTAGGTGTCTTAAAGCTTGAAGATCCTTTGAATATTAGGTTGCAAGGTTGAAGAAAGTCATCAAGTTGTCACAAGGTTGCCATCTACATGGAAAGTCACCTACAGGTCGTAAATCAGGGTTTCAGATCCAAAATGAAGTGTGGAAGGAAGAGCAGAGTTTGGTGACTAGATTCAGGCCTTAACCCTCCAAACAACATTGAGTGGGACTAATACACCACTTGTGGCATATGAGTCCCAGTATAGGGATTTTTCTAGATTTTAGGAGATTCACACTCACCACTATCAGATTCCAGTTTTGGTACAAAAACCCTAGTCTGGGACTAAATCACCCAGGCTAGTGTATGACTCCTAGTGGGCATCAAACAATAAGTTTTTTAGGGTTTTGGAGCTTGTTTTGACTTCATCGCTCTTCTAGGTGCACCTTTGTTCATTTCCAATTTGATATTTTGTATTTTAGTTTCATTTCCTAGGTCATCTAGTTAGGCTTTGCATGGTACTTTGCATAATTCATTCATCTCTTGTCTTTCCAAGACCTAGCTTGGTAGTGAACCCTTATTTAGTTTCTAATCAGACCCTAGAAAACCCCTATTACAAATCTCTCTCCTTCATTTCATCCCTAGTTTGAGATCTATAGGGGTCCCTTTGAATGTGATGTTAGCAAAATAGGAAGGGCCTCATCCCTCTTTAAGTGTTTCATCTTCCAAAAAGGTGGAACCCTATTTCCTACACTACATTTTGGTGAACCTACATTTAGAACATCATTATTTCTGATTTGGAGTGACTTATAATCCTAGATCTAGCTTGCATTAGTTAACTTGCATCTAGGGTTTCTAAATCTTGCATTAGTGAAGTGCCTATAGGTTGCATTTTTGCATCTTGCATCATTGAATTTCATCTAAAATCTACATTTTCACTTAGCCTAGACATCATCCTAACTAGAAAACATAACATTCACAAAGAATTTGCTGAAAATGGTGCAAAAACCCTAGATTAGGACTCATACACCCCTCTGGGAAATTTAGACCCAGTATAGGTTATTTTGGCTACTTTCTTAGATTTCTGTGTTATGCATTTTCTAGCATTTGAACCCTTGAAAAACCCCGACTAGGACTCATACACCCCTTTGGGCGATTTAGTCCCAGATCAGGCTTGAAACTGCCTTTTACAACACTAAAAATCTTGTTTTTGTACTTCCTAAGCTTGTTGGTAACATATAGTATCAGTCTCGAAAGTTTTAGTAACTTCTGTTTTATGCATCTAGGTCAAAAACATCAGTTTAGAGTAGTCATTTTTGAAATCATTTCAATAACAACAATCATCAGAGCTGAAAATGTTCACATTTCTAAAACTTTGCATAATATGGATAAAAGTACTTTTCACTTTTGCATACACAATGTTCACATTCATAAAACTTTGCATAAGTTTGATAAAAGTGTTTTTCATTTTTGGATACACATTGTTTGCATTCTTAAAGTTTTACATACATTGGATAAAATTATTTTTCATCTTTGGATATGGGTATGTGCAGGATCATCATGGAAAAAACAAGCCCTTAAGTGGCAATGAAAATTCAGAAAAATCAAAGTTAGGTGCAACTTGACGTAAAAATTTGAATAAGTTATCTATATTATTTAAAAAATATGTAAGAATAAAATCCATGGAAAATTAAATGTAGTTTCTAAACTACTAGGATTTAAAAAAAAAAAAAAACTCTATTTGGTGAGAAATTGAAATTTCAATGCAATAGTACTTAAATTTTAGGGAAAAAATAAGTAGGTGTCACCCTAACCATAATAAAATGATAATATTTTTTATAATATTTTAAATATAAGTAGAGGACTCATGGGATGTGATGCATATTTTTTGTAATTTTTTCCATGTAAATAATTAATTATGAATTTTTATTACAATTTTTAAAAATATAAAAACTCATATGTCGACCACCTTAACTTGGTCAAAACTTCATGAAATTCAACTTTTTTTTTAATCCTATAGTATGTGAAGCATAGAATGTGATGTATGTTTTGGATTCAAAAAATGTGATACCGTTTGAAAGCTATAGATGATTTTCAATCAGGCTATGAATCAGGACTTTAGTCATAATTCTAATAGAAAATGAATAATAATTATTTATTTGATTCAAAATAAAGTATAATTTATATTAGTGGAAAGTTGAGAAGCTCCTTTACAAACCCTTTTTATTTCATCAATTTTGGGTAAGAAAAAAGTTGCCACATGGGCAAAGTCTGGAAAAGCAAGGTAAGTTAAACACGTTTTTTGTGTTGACTTCTTAGGATTGGTAGGTCGAACCAAATTCCAAAGCTAGCCTGAGGCTAATCCCTAGGCATTAAATTTTGTGTCAAACATATCAGATATCCAATATGTTTTAGATATGAGTTTAAAAAATGTTATACAATTTATAATATATGATTTAAAAAATGCAATAAACTTTATAATTTAATATATAATATATACAATATAGTTTATAATGTATTATATAATATCTACAATATAGTTTATACTGTAATATATAATATACAATTTATGATAATCTTTTACCGAAATATGTACTTAATATATAATATATTATATTATTATGTATAATATTTAAATATTATTTCAATATTTTAGTTAATGTATAAATATTTAAATATATATATATATATATATTACTAATATATAAAATATTTAAATATTATCTCTTTCC
>VDFB02379711.1:85405753-85682929 GCA_007258455.2 Sequoia sempervirens | reverse complement strand
GAGACAAACTTGTATTGATTTTGACATAAATCATAAAACTTTGGATAGAGCACTTGCAAGAAGAGAAAGAATAGATGATCCTCTTCAAAATGATACATGGGATTTTATCGGGAGGCTTCCACATGTTGATAAGAAGCTAACCGATAATGTAAAGAAGGTAATTCAATAATTTTGGCATGATAACTCTAGAGTATCACCCAATGCAAAGGATTTTTTAAAGTTAAGAATTGGCAATCAAGACCATACACCGCATCCTAAACATTTCTTGGAATCAAGCCAAACAATGTTGTTCAAAAAATTTATTGAAACACATCCAAATATGAAAATCTCGCAAAGGAATTTTGAAGGTTTGAAGCCATTTTATTGTGTTCCTCTTAAGATTCGTAATACTTGTTGTTGCAAATACCATGTGGAGTTTTCAATATACCATGAACTATTATGTTATATCCGTTCTACTTTGCATACTAATGAAATGTTGTAGGAGTGTGGTGCAATGTATCTTCTGAAATCATCAAGGGACTTGCTAGATCTATTTTTATGTTCCAGAGATGATGGTTTCTTTTTCTATAGAAATGATTGTTTAAATGTGAAGTGCTGACAATGTGGTGGCTTGTCAAAGTTTTTTCAGTGTTTTCATGAGGGTTCCAAACATGAATTTGGAAAGAAGCTTGTTGAGAAAAAGAGCTATGAGATAGTCAAATATACTTTGCAGAGTGGAGGTGAAGGTTCTAGATGTGAGTTGGTTACAAAAGAATGCAATGTTGCTGATTTTATTTTAGATTTTAAGGACAATCTTTTGTACAAGTATGCAAGGAATAGTCATAGGTCTTAGTGGTTGGATCAACAATTTAGGATGTGTAAGGACTCTTTTCCGATTGGCACTATTATATTAGTGGTTGATTTTACAGAAAACTACACATTACAACCACAAAATGAGGTACAATATCAGTATTATAATTCCATTCAGATTGCTATTTTTTTCCACATAATGTTTAGACATGCACCTGATAGTATAGAGGAGGATCGAAAGATAATCAAAGAGTATCATTTTTATATGAGTGATGATAGATCTCACTCATTTGAGTATTTCCAACACTGTTTCGAGATTTTTTTTGAGTTCTTGCAGGAGCATGATATAGCACTAGGCCAACATCTCATTTGGTCAGATAACTGCACATGTCAATTCAAGAATGCTCATATATTTTATTGGTTGAGTAGAATGCATGTAGAGAGGGGTGTACATCATATTTGGAGTTTGTTTTAGGTTAAGCATGGGAAAGGGGAGCATGATGGAGTAGGTGCATGTGTAAAGAGAGCTCTAGTTAAGGAGCAATTAAAGATTTCAAGAGAAAAATTCAGTGATGCACGTTCTATTGTTGATTGGTGTATTTCAACATTGTCAAAGGGAAGGACACTTGATTCAATAGTGCACAGATTCTTTTGGTTGGTTGAGGAGGGTACAGTGTGAGGTAGATTGGATTGTCATACAATCAAAGATTCTTCAAATATGCATTCATTTTGAAGCTCAGATGCAAGCACATGGACCATTTGGACACAAGAGTTGGCTTGTTTTTGTCAAAGTTGTATTCAATGCGAGTGGGATCAATTTGAGTCAAGTGAGTGGCTGGATACATGGGTTCCACAATATCTAACTCCTTTATCTCAAACTATATCCATGAAAAATGACACAATGGAAAGTTCAATTGATTATGATTGGCTTTCATATCTACTACAACCAAGACATGTTCTTGCAGTTGTTGCACCATAGGGGAATGAAGAGAGATCAGTCTATTAGTTGGATTGATGTGTGTGGGTAAAGCACAAGCTAACACAACTGATGGAAGATGATGATGGGTTCGTGTATCCTACAGGTTCAGTTGTGGTTGCAGGAACTTGGTTGTGAACATACATGATTAGAAAGAATGGCATACCTACATTTGAAGACTATGAGAAACACAAAACCATTCTCATATATTCACACCTTGTTATAGCAACAAATGTTAAGTTGTTGAAGCATCATGCCAAACCAAAGACAAAACAACTATGGACACTTAGTAATGTTGATCATGAAGCAATATTGGATACTCTTAAGCAAAGAGATGACCTTTTAGGCACAATTGAATAGTATATTCAAGAATGGAAGGTACAATGCTTAGGTTCATTACGCTTAAGTTCATTAGTGTTCTTTATTTAATACTGATATTTTGTATACTATTGCAATGCAGGTGTCTTTAATAGTGATATTTTGTATGTACTTTTGTGATATTTTTGGAATGATTGATCATGGACCTGCTGCAATAATAGCTAGCTCTAATCCTTTCAGAGAGGTATGCCACAGATTACAATAATATAGATTGGTTATTCAAAACATCTTTTATAGTTTGCATTACCAATTCATCAACATTCACGTTGTTTAGATTAATATAGATTTGTTAGTCTAAGCATCTTTTCTATTGTGACAATATAGATTTATCATTTGACAACTTTTGCAATATTTTTGGCATGATTGATCATGGACCTGTTGTAACAATAGCCAACTTTGATCCTTTTGGAGAGGTATGCCATAGATTACAATAATATAGATTGGTTATTCAAAGTGTCTTTTATAGTTTGCATTACCATCTCATCATCAATTAGGTCATTTAGAATAATATAGATTGGTTATTCTAAGCATATTTTATAGTTTTCATTACCAATTCATCATCATTCAGGTTGTTTAGATTAATATAGATTTGTTAGTCTAATCATCTTTTCTATTGTGACAATATAGATTTATCATTTGACAACTTTTGTGATATTTTTGGCACGATTGATCATGGACCTATTGCAACAATAGCCAACTTTGATCCTTTCAAAGAGGTATGCCACAAATTACAATAATATAGATTGGTTATTCAAAGTGTCTTTTATAGTTTGTATTACCATCTCATCATCAATTAGGTCATTTAGAATAATATAGATTGGTTATTCTAAGCATATTTTATAGTTTTCATTACCAATTCATCATCATTTAGGTTGTTTAGATTAATATAAATTTGTTATTCTAAGCCTCTTTTCTATTGTGACAATATAGATTTATCATTTGACAACTTTTGCGATATTTTTGGCATGATTGATCATGGACCTATTGCAACAATAGCTAGCTTTGATCCTTTCAGAGAGGTATGCCATAGATTATAATAATATAGATTGGTTATTCAAAGTGTCTTTTATAGTTTGCACTACCATCTCATCATCAATTAGGTCATTTAGAATAATATAGATTAGTTATTCTAAGCATCTTTTATAGTTTGCATTACCAATTCATCATCATTCAGGTTGTTTAGATTAATATAGATTTGTTAGTCTAAGAATCTTTTCTATTGTGACAATATAGATTTCTCATTTGATAATTTTTGTGATATTCCTGGCATGATTGATATGGACCTACTGCAACAATAGCCAGCTTTGATCCTTTCGGAGAGGTATGCGACAAATTACAATAATATAGATTTGTTATTCTAAGCATCTTTTCTATTGTATGTAGTTTAACTGCTACCTTGATGGTTTGTATAGGTGCTTGTCAGTCCAGAACGTGAACATACTACTATTGTGGAAGACTGTGCCCTGAATGCTTCCAATAGGAAAAAATTGTAAAATTTGAATTTTCAAATGTGAAACAATGTAAAAAGGTCATAACTGTGTATGGGCATAATCTATATCTAGTGAAGTTTTTTGAAATATGGGTCAAATGTCTAGCATTGTATAAAGGGTATGTTTAAAATGTAAAGTGGTTTGTATTTTGGAAACTCATAGGTTGAATTAGTCATACATGTGTATGCTTTGTTACTGTTATTGGGATAATTCTGTAATAACTTTTTGTACTTAATCAAGCTACAACCAAAGTTTTTCTTCCTGGTTCTTTCCTGTCAGTATGCTCATTTGAACCAGGTTTTGTAATATCTCCTATTTATATATAATAAATTACAATGGCTTGCCACTTTTTCCAAAAAAATAAATGTAAAAAGGTCATGTGAAGGTCATTTCCAATGTAATTGAGTCTTTGATCTAGCAAAGTGGAAACAAGGTATTTGGGTGTGCATGATGTTCAAGTTGATTGGGTAAGATTTTTCTAATACAAGAGCTAGGTGGCTTTAAACATCACAATTACAATTAAAGATGATTCAAACTTCAATTTGATCCTCAAACCAGAACTTGGGTGCAACTTCACTAAAATAGGCCCATTTTACAAAGAGACTCGTATTTAAACACTTCCCAAAACTAAAATTTCAATGGGGCGGCATTAAAATACCTACCAAACTACCAAAACCACAATTTTTTTGGTGAGATACGCTTTCTAAAGCTCTATTTCAACGAACCCTCATTTTTAGCAACTTTCATGAGGTTTTTAAGGAAATCAATGTTTCCAACCTTGCCACAACCTATAAACTCATCAAACACATCTATTAGGACTTGCACAAGCTTGATCCAACCTTAAATATTTCTTCCCCCACGTTTCATTGACATTAGCAAGTTGTAACCACCATTTTTCACCTAATTTCACTCATTTTTGCCATGCATGACAACTCACCAACTAAACTACATACCTTTCCAGCTCTTTAAGCCCACATAGTCACCTTATATAGTCCTAATAACATCTGCCATGGCCATACCATCTAGCTATAGATCGTACAATAGATGGTATGGCCTTTTAGCACTTTGGACTCTTAAGGAAAATCGTCGGTCCAATGTAGCTCGGAGTGATTCGATGTATTTGGGTGCAAAATAGGACCATCCCTAGCATAAACGTAACCATTTGAACTTGTTGGAACAATCTGTTTGGTCGTACGAGTTGCAAAATGAAAGTTGCACCACTTTGTAACTTTACACTGCTTGCATCTAACAACTTTTCCCTTAACTGAAAACTTGCCACCACGGGAAAATGCCTCTAAGATAGCAAAAACTGAGAGAGGTTATTGTAGATGGGCCCCACATGATCCCATAGCCTCAGACGAAGAGTCTGTAAATGTCACAGTTTTCGAGAAATAGCCCTTCAAAGATTATTTCCTTTTAGTACTTTGGACTCTTAAGGGAAATCGCCGATCCAATGTAGCTCATAGTGAATCGGCATATTTGGGTGCAAAAGAGGACCATACCTAGTGTAAAATGTACCCATCTGGACGTGTTGGAATAGTCTATTTGGTCGTATGAGTTGCAGAATGAAAGTTGCACCACTTTGCAACTTTACACTACTTGCATCTGACAACTTTTCCCTCAATTGAAAACTTTCCACCACGGAAAAATGCCTCTGAGCTAGCAAGAACTAAGAGAGGTTATTGTAGATGGGCACAACATGATCCCATAGCCTCAGATGAAGAGTCTATAAACATCGCAGTTTCTGAGAAATATCCCTTCAAAGATCGTCATCTTTTAGCACTTTGGACTCTTAAGGGAAATCATTGGTCCAATGTAGCTCGAAGTGATTCAGCGTATTTGGGTGCAAAAGAGGACCATTTATAGGGTAAATGTACCCATCCATAAATTTTAGAATAGTTTGTTTCATCGTACGAATTGCAGAATGAAAGTTGCACCACTTTGCAACTTTACACTGCTTGCATTTGACAACTTTTCCCTCAACTAAAAACTTGTCACCATGGGAAAACGCCTCCGAGATAGCAAAAACTGAGAGAGGTTATTGTAGATGGGCCCAACATGATCTCGTGGCCTCAAAAAAAAAGTTTGTAGGCATCACGATTTTCAAGAAATAGTTCGTCAAAGATTGCTTCCCTTTTGCACTTTGGACTCTTAAGAGATTTCACTGATTGAACGTAGCTTGAACTGCTTTGGCTTGTTTGGGTGCGAAAGGGGACCAGACCTAGCCTAAAAATAACCATCTAGATATGATGGAATAGTCAGTTTGGTCATACGAGTTGTAGAACAAGATTTATTTATGCCCTTACAAGTAGTTTTCAGCCTCCAACCGAACTCCAACGCTGATTTTTGTGTGAAAAAAAGCCATGAGACCATAGCTTGTTGCTTTATTTTTAATGGAAACTTGGTTTGAAGTAATTTCATTCATTTTTGTGAAAGCAGACTATGACACAACTTTCTTTTTTCAAAAATTGTTCTGCATCATTGAACTAAGAATTTATCACATATTTGTAGAGAAACAGAGGAGTACTACAAACTAAAATACATTACACTTATGTTCTCACTGACTTGATGTACTCCCCAACATCTCTCTTCTCTCATGTGGAGAGTTAGAATTGTTTGTCCATGCCTTTGCATCATTAGGGAAGTTTTTCTCTTTTTAACAATGTCAAAAGCATGTTTACATATAGATTAGGCAAAATAACTTTCCTTTTAGATTAGCAATGCATGGAAGATTCAAAAAGTATCCTTGATATTACAAAAAGATATGTGTTTATACACTTCAATTGTGCAGTCACCCTTTGGTTCTTTCAAAGAAAAATCTACCTATGCCACTGTTACACTGCACAGGTAAACCAAATTTTGTATTGTGGAGCTATATTAAGCTACCACTCTCAAGACCAATGTAACAATGATACAAAATAACATTTGTGACTGCAAGAAGACATCAAAATGGCTAGTGTACTAAACAAATTCTTATAATTTCTGAAGAATGCTGATAACTCTACTCAGTTGGCTTTTGTTTTTCAAAATCATACAAATTGAACCCTGGCATTAATAGACTATGTATATCAATCTACCACAATTCAAGTTTCAACGATGAATATTTATCATGCATGTTTTAAATCACATTCAATTTTATGGTGGTTTTTTTGTATATATGATGTTATGTGATATTCTAATCCTAATTCATGCTTCTAGATTGCATATATATATATAAATTTTACATGTTTTTGTACTAACAAACCCAAAACGAACCAAATCCCCCCCCCCAATTTTTTTTTAGCCGAATTGATGAACTGAACCCCCGAACCCAAACCCGAACTGGTAACTTAGTTTGTAAGTCAGTTATTGGGAGTTGGTTGGTTGTTTTGTGTGGGGATAGTCTTAAAAAAAGTTGAGGAACTTGCTTTGGGGATTGGTGAATGTAATTTTGTGAAGAATCAATAAGATCATATTGAGTTACCTTGCAAAAACTATGGTTTCTACAAAAAAAAAAATTGTTTTCTCCATTGTTCAACCCCTACACAACAAGTAAATGGATGCATAGAATTTGGAATGAGGGGGAAGTAGGCCTGAGACCTCTTTAAAGTTGGTTTAAGTGCTTTCTTTTCATTTTTTGTGAGTTTTGTGCCAAGTTTTCTCAAGGCAGGTAGTGAACCCAGATTTTGCATTTTGAGTAAATTATGAATTATTGAAGCCCTCCACCTACTGTACCTTTCATGTGTCTCAGTGGAGAGGCTATGTAAAATATGATTTGAATGTCTGCAAGTCCATTTAAGGAAGGGGAAATGATTTGTGAGTCTTGGAGTTGTCCTAAGCAAATCATTGCTTAAATTGCATGAAAATGGAGCTTTTAGCCTAGGGTTTTTTAAAATCAATGAGAGTGGGGGAATTTATTTTATTTTTAAGCATATTGGGGTCATAATAGAGATTTCTAAGTTAGTGGCATGGTCGGGAGAGTTGTGCAAGTGGGGATTTCAATAAACCCTATGCATTTGCATGGTAAACAAAGGGTTTCATGGGACAACCTGCTAAATGACCTGTAGGTGCAGAATAATCTTAGAATTTGTTGTTTTATGACACAAATCAAGACTTTTTGGGGTGTTCTTGTGAAGATAAAGTGTTTAAATGGAACTCACTTTGTAAAAGAGGGCTAATTCACTAGCCTAGGACAGGGGTATGCTATTGGTTCTCAAATTTGGTCCAAAGGAGTCAAGGGTAGTTTTCACATATGTTGTGTAAATATGAAAAGGGTGTCTAATTCACTAATTTGTTTGTGTGGTGTCTTAGAAATTTGGGTTGAAGAATCCCTTAAACTGGGTTGTCAGTGCGACAAGGGAAAGCATAGTAAGGTTTGGAGTTTTGAGTAGATCATCTAATTTTGTTTTGAAATTTTGATTGATACTCATTGGTTTGGAAGATTGAATGGTTTCCACCCCCACTCTGCATCAATCCATAGCTTGTTTGAAAGCACTTGTTTTAGGATTTTAGCCATAGCAACAAGCTAGTAAACTATTTGATAAAAATCTTTGGTACACATGTATGAAAAATATGGTAGCACAGACAAGGCAGTGAACTGTTTGAAAAAATGCCTCAAAGAAATGTGCTCTCATAAAATTCCATGACAAGCAAATGCAATTGACAACTACTCCTAGTTATTAGTTATGTAGTGTGAAGTAATTGCATAATTGCTTAGGTTGACTTTGTAAAAACTATATTGTAATTGGAATTTTTTCATCTATCAACATCTAGTTGTTAGTTATGCAATGTGAAGTAATGCTTTGAGTTTGAAAGATGTGCAATGCAATGTAATAAATGATATGAATATAAACTACATAATACAACATTATTTTTTATGCTATTACACATTGATATTTAACCATTGCTCACTTGATTAAATTTTCAAAGAGTTTAATCATGCACATGAGGAAGAAATTAAATTTCGATTGTCAAATTCTATATATCAAATTATCCAATAATCAATTGTATGTCCATATACAAAATGGCATCAATGCCAACTCAAACAAATTTTTACAAAATGTGGCATATGCCATCTCGATATCTATTCAAAATTTACATGCCAAAATGTCTATCTCATCCTAAACTACTGGTGGATCATCAAAATGGAGCCTATTTGAAGCAATCGTTGGCTCTTAAGGTAGTTGCATAAGAAAAATTCAAACCACAATTAACATTAGTTATACTATATAATTTAAAATCAAATAATTAACATCAAAATCAATATACATTGAATTATAATTGAACTCTAAAATTGAAATCTTGATTACCTAAAATATACGTCTCTTCAAAGGGTCAGGAGTCCTAGAATATGCCCCTCTCAAAGAACCAACCAAACCAACTTTTGTAATGTCAATCTGTATATGTGAACAAAAACATAAAATTGATCCAAGTTAGCATAGAATTTTTGGTAATAGGAACATATTTACCAAACAAAAAATAAAATAAACACATACCTCTTTAGGCTAATCTTTTTCTTTATCTCCTTTCTAGGTGTTTGGACACCTCCTCCTTGAGGTGTTTCAACACCTACTCCTTGAGGTGTTCCAATACCTACTCCTTCAGGCGTTGTGACACTTGTCAACAATGACGTATAGCTTATAACTTCTTGTACATAAATATGACAAGTACATATGAAACTACCAATCTATGTTGATGTATGTATAATCAATAAAAGATCTTAAAAATCGTAATTCAATTGAATTTGAGCTCATTTACCTTTCCCTTATCTAACATTGCGCCTCCACAATCTAGACAGTGTTGCACCTCACTCCAACTAGGTTTTTCCTACAAGCAGAGAATAAAATAAACATATAAGTTAATATATAATTTCATTAATGAAAATTCAAATGACAAGCAAGTATATAATAAAAAATGTAAACGAGAGAGTGCGAAAATATATACTGTGTGCATGTTGAGGCCAAATGAAATGGCCCTAAGGGTGCTATCAGTCACCTGTGTGAGCTCCTCCTTAGACATCAACTATTAAATAGACCATGTAAATAAATATTAGTACTTGATATTATCTCTTATTAATATTCATTTAAAAACAAATGCAAGTTATGAATTTACAACTTAAATCTTACCTGTGTAACTATTCCAGCATCCCCCTCTGTAGCAGGAGAGGACTCTGTAGGGTTTGCTCCACTCCCCTGCATCTGATGCCCTATATTGTCCACATCCTGGATCTCATAATCAAAAGTGTCCAAGCGATGCTCAACAGGTTGTACAAGAGGACCCAAGCATATCTGTTGGCACACAAAAATGTGGACCTAAGGAGGATGATACAACAACACTGAATCCATCACCAACATCACCAAAATGTGGTTGAGCTACTGTAGAAGCATGGGAAACCAAAAGACCACTCAAAGAGTGAATAGCCTGAATACTCTATGTGGTTGGATCCTCGAAAATATCTAGATGATATACTAGAGGTGTTGGAGGAAGGGGAGGAGGGGGAACATATGGGCGCCTGACTACTCTAACTTCCCCTGGTCTAACTTGGGGATTGTTGTGCCCTCAGCACACACGCCCCGTTTGGAACGGGGACCCTCTTTTCTGTCACCTTGTCAGATTTGTCGAGGTCGCCTCGTTTTGCGTGCCCCTCTTTTTTTGACATTTTGCATGGTCGATATTATCCTAAAAGTTTCATCATAAAATCGACTACGTTCTCCCTTTTGGTTTTTGCTGCCCTCCGGGGCCTCATGGGTTCCTTGGACCTTTTGGGCTCTGGGCCGGACCCGGGCCCCTCCAGGCCCGGGCCTCCGAGATTCCCTTATCGGGCTTCCCCTTTCATTCACCGCCCCAGCGGCGTTCCCGAGGTGTCTTTCCGTCCTCCGGGACCTGCCCTGTCATTTGCCATTCGTGGTTCTTTGGGGGTTTCCGGGCGGTCCCTGCTCCTTCGGGCCCCGGGCTCCGAAAGTCCACGTCCGGACTTCCGTCCTGGGATCGCCGTCCGCGACGGCGATCCTCCGGCGGCTGCCCGCCCCTCGGGCTCCAGGGTTTTGCTCGTCGCCGCCCTCCAAGTGCAAAGCGAAGCCCTCGGCGGCGATCTCCTGATGGCCTCCCGCCCGCCGGGATCCGAGCATCCCCTCGCCGCCGCCGTTCAAAGTCCTCGTAAAGTTCTGTGATGGCCGTCGTTGCACGGCTTCCTGCCTGCCGGATCCTGAAGTCTTCACCGTCGCCGCCGACTCAAATTTGAAACCCACCAAACTTTTGGCACGATCATACGTGCAATAAATGCGAGCATTAATGACCGATAGGGTATATAAACTGTGGTCCCCAATGTCATTTTAACTTGGCAAATTTGAGCAAATTGGAGCGGTGATTAAATTGGAGCCCACTGCAATCGGCATCATCACGATCATCGACATCAGCATCCGTCAACCCTGCCGGTGAATCCCATCAACTTCCCGCTTAGCGAATTGGAGGTAGGCCATCCTCGTTTGCCCTCCGATTGTTTTGATCTGTTTTGTGGATTTTGTTAAAGTGAACAATGAATTAAATTGCATAAAATTGAACATCACCCCGTCGCGCCCATAACCCTTGTCTTCGAATTTGCCAGAACCCATCGGAATCACCCTCACCGCCGGCCCGGGACTTGTTCGCATCGTGGGCGTTCTTCGCACAGTGCAAAGGTCCCCGCCGGGCCTGTAACCCTCCATCGCCGTCGGAATTCGGAGCCACAAACCCCCCCAACGGAGGTCCGCCCTTCCGAGCCCGAGTCTCCGGGTTTCCCCTCCCGGACCTCCGCCTCAAACTCACTGTCGTTTTAGCCTCAAAATCTCTCGGCATCTTTCAGCATCCTCCTTGCTGCCCCGCGACCCTTCGGGTCCGGCCGTCCAGAGTTCCGTCCCCGGAACTCCGTGACGGTTCCGCCATCACTCACGGCGGAACCCTGCCGGCTTCCCGACCTTCGGGCCCCGCGGATACTTTCACTGCCGCCGTCGCCTGAACTTTGATGAAATTTCTCAGTGGCCGTCATCCCGCGGCGCCCCGCCTCCCGGGCCCCGTGGGCCTCTTCGCCATCACTATTTGTACTTCGCGGTTGCCTGCGTCTCCCATCTCTCCGGTCGCCAGGTCCGGGTCTGTCTTTCGCTGCCGCCATTAAAAACATTACAAAATGCATGCGGCAGCCTGCACCTCACGTCGTTCCGCCTCCTGGGTCTCGGGACGCATTTTGCCGCCATCGCCTGTGAGTTGTCATTACTTCCCGGCGGCCGTCCCCTTGCATCCTCCCGTGGGCCGGAACCCGAACTTCACCTCGCCGTCGCCGCTGGGCCATATTGCAAAATCATTCGGCGGCGAACCTCCTTCGGCTCCCTGCCCTCCGGGCTTCGGTCTCCTCCCCGCCGCCGCCATCCAAAATGATGAAAGAGTATGCGGCGGCCTTCGCGCCGCGGCCTCCCGGCCCGCGGGGCCCGGTTCTCCGAATGTCGTCTGGTCTAAACCGCTAAACCGCACTTCATGTTGGCTGTCTTTTTGCCTCTCGGGCTCCAGCCCTCAGACTTCTGTCCGATGTCCGCCGCCGCCGGCTTCCTTCCCTTGACTGCCTTCCGACCTGAAACCTCCGGAGCTCCCCCAATTGATCCAAATCGATTCAAATTGAAAATCTAACGTTGACTCACGTCCTAAATCATGCTATTCTCCATCATGGGTTTCTTAGAACATGAAAATCTGACCAACGGGGGTCTCTGGGAACTTTCGGTCATGTTTTCCCTTCCTGGCAGCATTCCTGCCAGGGAAGTCCGGCCCTCTAGGCCCGAATTGCTCAATTTCCCTAAAATGAAATCGATATCGTCTGAGGATTAAATTTATGATGCATTTGAATGGTTATTTAGATGATATGCTCACAATGCAGACTAACATTAACGTTATTGGTGTTTTGTTGTGCTGACCTCGCCCTTTGCTTGCAAGATATATGGAATTGACCGCAGGAACTTCAGGGGCCTCTGCCGAAAAAGACAAGGGCAAGAAATCCAGAAGGGCCGCTCGTGGAAAGGGCGATAAGGACCAAATGAAGTTTCAATTTCAGGGTGAGCTACTCCAGTCGAAGGTCTCGACTGACTAGAAAGAAATCTCAGATACCAATATAGGCCAGGTGGACATAGATGAGTTCAGCTAGAGGGTCAAAGTGGACCCTTAAACAAAGAATACTCGGTTAATACGCCAAAGTGGAATTGCCAAAGCTGTCGGCTTCCCTCCGTCTCTGATAACACCTGAATTGGTGATGGCTTGCCGGGAAGCCTACCAGACAGATACCTAAACAATCGTGGACAAAGAAGGGAATATCCTTGCTGACATGTCTCCGGAGGGAATCACAAAAACGTTCCACATTCCCACGTTCCCACACATGCAGATCCCCACTTTAGAGCAGTGTCAGGCGGCATGGGATGCCAATCCATTGGGCTACAAAAAGTCAATTAACATTTACTGGTTAAAGGAGAGACAGGGCAGCGCTACAAAGGTTCCCCAGGAGTTGTTCCGCAGTGACTTCTACAAGGACTATCATGACTTGGTGACCATGCTAAGCAGGGTCATGGGCCTCCTAGCAGCCGCCTACTTCCAAGAGTGGATGGCTTACTATATTGATCAAATCATACGAGGAAATGAGGATGTGAAAACTAAGATCTCGTTCAACTGGGGGAGCATCATCAGCAACTACTTTCACAAGCAGTTCGTAAATGTCAAGAAAAGTAACAAGTTCTACATGACCTCGTACGTTGCTGCCTCCCCATCAGCTGGTAAGACTTCCAAGTCTCCCCCCATCACCAGGTCCCAGAAGAGAAAAAAAGCAGAAACAGCACAGTCCGGGGACCCCAAATAACAAGCAACGAAGGATACGGGAGGCTCATCTCCCAAGAAGCTTAAAAGGACAGTAATCACAACAGAGGTGTAACCTCCATTGCTCCTTCCTCCCCCGATTGGTGTGCTGCCCACCTCTCAGGCCGCAATCGCCTCATCTCCACAGGCGGTGGACATTTCTGTCCACCTTGCCTCTTCGCCCCCGGCCGGGTCCATAATCAATATCGACTCTTCCTCGAGCATGACCACTTCCCCTTCCTCTACTGCTGCCATGTCACCCATCGCCTCCCTGCCTCTGGCAATGATAGCATCGCCTATTCCCCTCTCCACTATACCCGAGGCCATTACGCGACACCTGTAGAGTCTTCCTCCTGAGCTCTCGCAGCTTTTAATGGACCCTGCTCTCCAAACAGCCCTGACCCAGGCCCTTGCAACATCTCAGCCTTCGCAACCACCAACAGGGCCACCAGCCATGGAGGCCACAATGCAGATTTCCAAGGAGCTGGAACAAGAGGCTTTGAAGCCTATCGAAGAGGAGGCCGATGATTACTATGAGCAACCCGAATACGGGCACAGAACCATCGACAAGGTTGCCTACGAGGAAGAGGAGACGGGATCCTTCGAGAGCAGGGATGGAGAGGAGGGCTCGGGTGATAAGGAGGTTGTTCAGACCTTTGATGAAGATATCGAGGAAGAGTTAGCTCAGCAGCCAAAGGATGTTGGGGAGGAGGCAGAATAGTCGCCACGTGGTGAAGAGGAACAGCTGCAAGAAGAGCAACCTAAAAAGGATATAACTGAGGCTGAGACCCACATTGTGAAGAGCCTCGAACCCGGGGCCACTGAATAGAAGAAAGAAGAAGAGGCAACAAAAGAAGAAGATCCCACCAAGATATTGACCACCAAGGCACCTGTTAAGCGCCTCGTGTTTTATCAAGACTGACGAGGAGGAGGATGCTGCCAAGGAAAAGGAAGAGCTTCAAAAGGAGGAAAAGGCAGAGATCTTACATTTAACGGAGAAGGGTGAAGGCAGCCATGAGGCACCCAAAGACAAATCTATCATGCCCGACTGGCTAGAAAAGTAGCTCGAAAAGACTACTCCTGTTCTGAGCAACCCGAGGTCGAGATTGGAAGCAATCTTGGCTCGATCCCTGACCGTAACAAAGAAGGAGAAGAAGCCTAAGGTCCGTTCCAGGATAACCATGGACGCTTATGGCTCCCGGGCAACACAGGTAGCAATGCCAACTGTTGGCCAGGCCGGAGTTAGCTACAACATCTCCACTATTGACCTGGGGACAGCAACCAAGGAGCAGAAGGTCGGACATCTGGAGGAGTCAGTGGCTACGGTGGTGCATCTGATTAAACAGGACAAGGTCACCAAAGACGAGCTAAAGGCGCAGGTTGCTGCCCTGACCGACTATATCTAGCAGTGGTCTTCAATAGACGACCTCCCCACTACCTCTACAACCGCGCCACAGCTGCTCTCCAAGGAACAGATAGATAAGCTGGAAAGGAGGAAAAACTTGGAGAAGACCACGGAGGACTGGTTCCAGCAGGTTGCGAGCGTCGGAAACGTAGGGATCGGCTTGGCTGTGTAAATAGTTAATAAGTTCCTGGACCTGGTTCAATCCTTGGAAAGCACGAAGAAACTCTGCACCAACTTCCCTGCGATCTACGACTCCACCTTCCCGAAGGTTGAAGCCATCCTTCAAAAGCCAGAAAGCACATGGGAAGAGAAGTTAGAATTGAAGAAGGAAGATCACTGGTTGGTAGACATATGGTGCAGATACCTCATCAATCGAAAAGAAAAGATGGAGCAGATCTAGAGCAGGGTGGATCTGGATATTGCATGGATCAAAGAAATCCGAGCTGAATGTGTTGAGTACCTTAAGCTGATAATGGGCCATGATATGCCCACGGTGCAATTGGATGCAGAAAAGGTCAGGTCATACTTTAAGGAAAAGATGAAGGACGGGATAGCCAGAGATATCACAACGGACTTCCTGAGTTTCGCTGCCCATGCCTTCGATAGATCAGAGCTATTCAGAGATCAGGGCTCAAAGTATGATGAGGACTGGAAGCAGCTGGAAGACAATGCCAAAGAATGGAGCTACCAGGTGTTAAGATGTGAAATCCTCGAGGTAGACAAGCTCCAGGCCATAATCCTCAAGCATATCGAACACACAGCCTCCGAGGAGCAACCAGACAGCCCAGCCAAGGAGAAGGACCTCCCAGAAGAGTAGCTACAGCCAAAGAAATAGCAATTAGCTACAGGACGAAGAAGCAAATAGTGTCATCCACTAGATGACAAAATAGGGAAAAGACAAAAAATATTTTAAAACTGTAAATTTATTTGGGGGTAGGTGAAACCCTATTTTGTAATGAATCGTGGCCACACAATGGAAATGAATCTTGGCCATTCATTTGGTTTTTTGAAAACTATAAATAAAGCACTCCCCTCATTTGCAAAAGTGAGAGTTGAATTGTTGTAAAGGCATGCTGCTGAAATTTATGAGAAATAGTATTGACTTGGTACATTTCCTTATTTTCTCTCATGTCAATTGATTCACTTCTCCAATATTAGATGTTTATTTTAGATCTCTTTGCTGTTTAGTTAGTCGTTCATGTTATTTTGATAATTTTAGGAATGTTGTTGGTTGATTGTGAAAATTCCTGTTTTGTTGATGATCCCTTAGTCCATACTTTTTGCTGTTTGCTGAAGGTAGACAGCGGTGCAAAGTTAGCCTAGACTTGATTAAAGCTGCCCAAACACTTATCTTTAGTTCATGCATGTATGTGGTGGATAAAGGATAAAAATCTGCAGCCCTTAGAAGATAGCACAATTTCCATGATACTGTGAAATCCCTGGTTAAGTGTGATATTGTTTTGAAGGAATTGTCCATTACAGGAACTTCATTATCACTGTTCGCAGCAAGTTTTAGGCTTAGGAACTTTTCTTCCCCTTCGCTCTTTTTTCACTTTCTTTAGAAACTGAACAATACCAAGGTTCATTGCACATTATAAAGCCAAATCTAACAACTAGATGGAGTTTGGGACTACTGTTTGAACCTACAGCCAACACGTAACTGCTTTCGTGCTAAGAACTCCCTTTTCGAAGATCCAACTTCATGCTTTGTGCCCATACTTTGTATTTATGTAAGACCGCCTTGTGATTCTAGCAAATCACATCAAATTACTGAGGTATCTTAGCACTGTCATGACCTGACACCCGAGAGACCTTGGGATAGTGTTCTACAACTCGATTGTGGGAGATTGTCTTTCAAGAGAGGTAGTGCACCTGCGCACTGCCTGTGTTGTGAAGTGCATAAAAACACCATCAACAGAACTGACGCTAGAAGGAGGGCAGCGATCAGAATACTAAGCTACGGGATAAAGCGAAGCTGGATCGAATCGGATCATTCTCCCCAAAAAGGTTTCAAAGGATTCTGCGATCAGCACCAAATAAGAGAGAATTTGAAGAATTGCAGCCTCCCACGAGGGCAAAACAAGCACAAGGAAGTAGCTCCGCCTCTTCCTCTACCTCCATCCCACCCGCCTCCACTTCGCCTCCACCTTCATTTGGCTGGCCTTCATCTTCCACCCAACCATCTCAAACATCATTTGCACATCTTCCTTCCGGCAGCCAGGGGTTCACTCCTCTCCCGGCCCTCTCAGCCCAAAGCACAGTCCAGGCAGCCATAGCTCAAGGGCAGCCCCATATTGTGGTTGTATTGCCAATACAGCCCCAAATACCTATTCTCCAATAGCAAGTGCCACCTCCACCTCCCCCCATGGCTTGGCTTGTGCATAACCCTTCGCCGATACACTTTGCTGTTTACAATGATATGCCCAAGAATTCGGAGGGCTTTTGTTCGAAATTTCATCTACGTGACATGCAAAGAACAACCGAAGAGCATATCAAGATATTCAAAACGGCGATTACCAAAATACAAGTGGGCCACGAGGACGTGGCGTGTCGCCTCTTTCCGCATTCGTTGGGAGAAGATGCCTTCTACTGGTACATCAATCTGCCACAGGGATCGATCACCTCGTGGACCCTGATGAAGAATGTCTTCCTGCAGAAGTACAAGATTCCTGTCAACCCCGCTGACCTTTACCAGCAGTTCATGTCCATCAGAAGGGAGGTCAACGAACCTATTGGCTCCTTCAATGATCGCTTCCATCAGGTTCACATGAGGCTTCAGGATCCGTACCTCCATAATGGTGCGGCTGCTCTGCCAGTCTACTATGCGGCCCTGGATAACCTCACGGCGGCGTTGGTAAAAAGGATGTGCCTGCCGCCTGCTACCTTACTGATCGCCTATGCAGAAGCTGTCATTGCAAGTGCAGATTTGGGACAAAATATCTCTGGCTCGCTGCCCTCTTTGGGGCCCGTCGCCCACCTAATGCAAATTCAAGGGCTCAATCAGGCATTTGCTCACCAAACTCCTCTCATGAACTAGGTGCCACAATTGTCTATGGTGCCGCATCTGGGGCAGCCATTGAATTATGCGCCTCCCGTAACATCTTATTTGCAGCCCCAGTAGCAGTATAGCTATTCCCAGATAGCTCCACAGTAGCAGGCATATTCCCAACAGCCCCAGGCGCCGTTGTACTTATCGGGACCGGACTTTCCTCCAGCATATCAAAATCAGCCGGCAGCCCTGCCCTCTTTTCTCCAAAATCTAGCCCCGTTGTCTAAAGGCGCGGCCGAGAAGGACAAGCTAGAGGAACTAACGGAAATGATTAAGAAGATGTCCACAGAAATGACGCATCTGAAGAACTAGAATAATCAGTTGCAGGCCTCCCAACGCAATTTTCAGGCCAATCTCAATAAGGACAGTCGAGAGTCTCGAGACAATAGAGACAACAGGGATAATCGGGAAGCGGACACCTCCTCGGAGCAGAATTATGAGAGAGGGCAGAACTCCAATCAAAATACAGAAAGGAGACCTTCTTAGAGGCAAAACCGCATATGGAACACCAGACCCAACAACGGTGGTGTCCCCATGCCATTTGATCAACCAGCAAGCAATGATAAAACATCCAGCGGTGTGTATCTGGCCGAGGTGGCTTTGTCCGGATGGTGCCGACTTCACAAAACCAGCAGGCATTCTGAGCTGGATTGTCCTGAGTTTCAGACAGCTGCCGAAATCTTCCAGGTGGAGGTACAAAATACCGTCGACAATGCCAACTGCAGGGACATCGTCCCATCTGAGCCCTACGATTCCTCATGCTTGGTGGTCAATCAGGCGCCATTTCTACGAGGCGATCGCAACGAACCCGAAGCTGAGCCCACCCCTATTGAGGATGAGAAAGCACAAGAGGTAAGTAACGAATCAGCTTTAGCTCAGCTTTTTGATTCGGTAGATAACGGTCCAGTGGATGAAGAAGAGCCATTTGTAAATGAGGTTCACATGTTCCATCAACGGTCGAGTCCCTATTTCCTTAGAAATAGACAAGCCGGTGGACCCTTCACAACTTCTACCCCACCGAACAACTTCGCCACCCCGCCTGATCCAAATGCTAGCAATAACCCAGGGCTCCCTCATATACCTACCCAATATCTCAGCAAGAACCAATCCCAAAACTGACCACAAGGTCAGCCTCAGAGCCAACCCCAAAATCCGCCTAGGCAAACCAAGATTCAAACCCCTAGTTCTCCCATAGGCCAAGCTTTTAGCTCTGAAATCGAGCAAATGGGTGAATATGTGGCGGAAGAGTTCAAAAAGGTCAAAATTAGTTTGTCGGCCTTCGAATTACTCAAGGTTCCTGCTATAAGGCACGCCTTTTTCAGGGTTCTGAATGAGACTCCCTCATCTAGCATGACATAAGAGACCCCAGCCAAGAGGGTAACCTTCAAGGAGCCCAGGGAAGAACTGGAAGCACAGGACAATATTGGAAGAAGGAACGGTGTGCCCGTAAATCAGTCAGCAAATAGATATATTGAAAAGGAGCTAGAAAGGGCTAGTAGACAACCTCCCAAGGACCAGCAATTTAAACAAACCAAGGATACAGGCAGTGACAGGAACAAAGGCCAAATAGCTCAAATGGACACACCCGTGGGTATCCTCTAAGGGAGACCAGAAACTCCCCCATTCCTGACTACTATTAGGGTCTTTGGCAAGAATTTGCACAACTCCCTGCTCGATTCAGGCGCATCTGCCAACGTCATGTCCTTGGCCGTATGCAAAGCTCTTGGCATTACCCCCACGCCTTCAAAGAGAAAGGTCACCCAACTGGACAAAACAGAGATTAATATCGTGGGCGAAATAAACCGCATCCCCATGCAAATCGCTGCGGACCCCCGGATACAGCAAGTTGTGGACATCCAAGTGGCAGACATACCTGATGCCTATGGAATCATTCTGGGGAGAGAGTTCACCAAGGCGCTAAATGGATACACTTCCACTGACCTTTCTCACATGTGGTTGCCATGGAAGGGGCTGCCAAATTAGATTTGTATAGACTATGAACCCCGGATGAAGTATATGATCACGGAATACAATAATCTCAGCGAGGTGTTGTTCGCTGAGACTGACTTGGGGAATTATCCCCCTTTTGCTTACCAAAATGAGCTTGAGTTTCAGGAAGAACGGGCAGATGAGGTATTGCTGGTATTATGTAGTCCCTCGGCGGGTTCCGAGCAAATGCCCCCAGATGCAGAAATGTTGGCAGAAGCTGATGATGAGCCGGATAAAGATGACAACTGGAAATTTCTCGATGGCTTCCAAGATTTCATGGAAAAATGTGCGAGAGATCAGCTCAGCTTAGGAGCTAGAATGAATTTTCAAGACCTATTATTGCCGAACTGGTGTAGGGTACACAATGCTGCTCACTTCGAATTTGACTGTTGCCTGTGCCAAGCAGCAGTGGAGCATGTTAAGAAAGCCACTGCTCCTCCGACAGCAACACCAAAGAAAGCACTAGAACCACCTGCTGATCATTGCCTCAAACCGAAAAACCTTCCTAAGATCACAAGGCCCGCTGTCCAGCCAAAAGAGAACGAAGGCTCAGTCAAACCCGAAGATAAGGAATCCTCTGAATGTTGGACGCTCTGATTTGATGGATCGAAGTCTAGACAAGGAGCCGGAGCAGGGATCAAACTCATCAGTCCAACGGGTAAGACATTTCTCACTGTCTATCGATTGTAGTTTTATTGCACCAATAACGTAGCAGAATATGAGGCCTTAGTCCTTGGCCTTCTTATGGCCTTGAGGAAAAATGTGAAAGTACTGCAAATCTTTGGGGATTCCGCACTTGTGGTTAAGCAGGTCAGGAAATTGTACTCCTGTCATGACCGGAGACTCACCAACTATAGACATAGGGTGTGGGATCTCCTAGAGGGCCTAGATGCGATCAACATACAATTGATCCCTCGTGCTCAGAATCGCACAACTGATGCCTTGGCTCAAGCAGCTAGCACGTTACAGCCCCTCTCGTTGTCTGGGCTCAAGAAGTTCACTGTTGAGCTAACATCTACGCCATCGGTCCCGGACAATGTTACCCACCTACAGGTCTTCAATGATGATAAGAATATCCTCCAGTTCATCACAAGCTTTGACGTCTTTGCTGCCCAAATAAGCAATGAAGCTGATCCACAGGAGGCTGAATTGGACATAGAAGGAGTTATCAATCTAAAAACCAACACGATCCTCAGAGGTATGGTTCAGCTGGAGCGTGTATTCGACTTGGATCAGATTAGGGATTAGGATTGACAAACAAAAAAGGAGGCTATAAGAAGCCAGTGCAACACTCACAACCTAGGGACGGCCGAGGATACCAAGAATGTTTTTATCAGAAAGGTATGTACGCTCGAAGAGAAGAGGGGAATCACGGATGCTTTGCGCAGATATCCTGATGTGGTGGCATGGAGTTACGAAGACTTGAAAACATACGACACATCTGTCATCACGCACACCATCCCTCTGAAGATAGGAGTGAGGCCATTCCGTCAGCGGCAGCGCCCTATTAATGCCTTGCTAGAACCTATTGTTTACAAAGAGGTGCAGAAATTACTTTCAGCAAGAATCATCTTTCCCGTTAGGCATTCCACGTGAGTGGCTAACTTGGTCCTGGTCAGGAAAAAGAATGGAGACATCAGATTGTGCGTGGATTTCCACAATCTCAATCGCGCCTCAGAAAAGGACAACTATCCGGTGCCTTCACTGGATGAAGTGCTGCAAATTGTCAACGGCTCCTAGATGATGTCGTTCCTCGATGGATACTCCGGGTATAATCAAGTAATGGTACAATACGAGGATCGCCACAAGACTGCGTTCACCACTAAGTGGGGGACATTTGCATACAGAAGAATGTCGTTCGGGCTCATCAACGCCAGTGCCACTTTCCAACGCGCCATGGATATCGCTTTCAAGGACCTGATTGCCAAATGTATAATCATCTATATGGATGATTTGACCGTATTCTCCAAGAAGCGAGGTGATCACGTCTCTGACCTATGCAAAGTATTTCAGAGATGTAGGGAATTCGGGGTTTCTCTCAACCCCAAGAAGTGCATTTTTGGATTGACCGAAGGCAGACTACTCAGGCACATCATCTTAGAGCAAGGAATTTCCATTGATCCTGAACGCATTGAGTCGTTACTCAAGATTCAGCCCCCGAGCAGCAAGAAGGAATTAAAGCCTTTATTCGGAAAGATCAACTTTGTCCAGAAATTCATCACGGGTTTTGCGGAGATCGTCAAACCTCTCAATGCCATGCTCAAGCAGGACGCTAAAGTTGAATGGACGCCAGAGGCCAAACAATCCTTTGAGAAAATCAAGCGGGCCATTGCTGAGGCACATGTGTTAGTCAGTCCAGATTATCTGAAGCCGTTCTATATCTACTCATTTGCTTCGGAGCATTCTTGTGCTAGTATGTTGACCCAAAAGGATGACGAAGGAAATGAGCATCCGATCACCTTCATGAGTGCACCCCTCAAAGATGCTGAATTGCGTTACCACAACGTAGAAAAGCAGGCGTACGCTCTCGTTAGGGGAGTAAAGAAATTTAGACACTACATTCTACGCAACAAGGTGTTCGCAATCGTCCCCGACCTAGGAGTCAAAACACTTCTCATGCAAAACGAGTTGGGCGAACGGAGGGCTAAGTGGGTCACCCTACTCCAAGAATATGATATGGAGATCCAACCAATGAAATTGGTAAAGGGACAGGCACTCACCCGTACAATGGCCGAAACAGCAGCAGAGGCCGGACCTGAACTCACGGTACAGCAATATCAGCTTGAAGACGTCTCTCCAGGAGAATGGTACCAAGATGTCGTTTATTATCTGCTCAATCATAAGTGTTCGCCGCATCTGCAAGGAGTCCAGAAGAGGGCCCTCAGATTGAAAAGCAATGGTTATATGTTACAGGGTTCCATTCTTTATAAGAAGAATCATGAGGGAGTTTATTTAAGATGCCTCGGCAAGGAGGAAGCAGAATGCGTTTTGAGGGAGTTTCACAATAAGTTTGGTACAGGCCATGGCTCGGGTTCTTCTACGGCACATCAGATATTAAGGGTAGGGTACTATTGGCCAACCGTCTTCAAGGACACCCATTGCCATGTTTGTTCTTGTCATACGTGCCAGACCATTGCTACTAGGGAGAGGAATGCTGCTGTCCCACTGCAGCCCGTGCTGGAGGTAAGGCCTTTTGCATAATGGGGTCTTGACTTCATCGGTCCGGTAAGCCCTCCATCATCTGCGGGACACAAGTACATTCTGACCGCTACTGATTATTGTACTAGATGGACGGAAGCAATAGTTTGTAAGCATTGTACAACTGAAGTAGTTACTGAATTCTTAGAAAGTTTCATTTTAAATTGCTTTGGTTGTCCGTATGCTTTGGTATGTGATAATGGACCTGCCTTCGCCTCATTGAAATTTGCCAGCTGGGCGTTTGACTATGGGATTGCCCTCAAATTCTCGTATAATTATTACCCTCAGGGCAATGGCCTTGCCGAGTCCACAAACAAGAATTTGATTTTCGTAATCAAGAAGCTGTTAGATAGGAACCCCAAGGACTAGCATACCCAGCTCCGTTTTGCCCTTTGGGCTGATCGCACCTGCCATAAGGCTGCCCTTGGTGATTCCCCGTTCCACCTTGTCTATGGTCTTGAGCCAATATTCCCCATCCACCTAAAAATTCCTACTCTTCAGTTCATCAACGACTTTTATGAAGGAGGAGATCGTAGGGAAGCTCATTTAACTGAACTTTTACATATAGAAGAAGTTTGAGACCGCGCAATAGAAAATTTTGCCAAACATCAGGGCGTAGTGAAGAGATGGTTCGACTGCCGAGCCAAAATCAAGGCCTTTAGGATTGCAGACTTGGTCTTATATTGGGACAAGGCCCATGAAAAGAAAGGGGGACACAATAAATTCGACAAGCTCTGGCTTGGCCCCTTTCAAATAGCTGAGATTTTGGGAGATAATGCCTTCCGCTTAAAGAACTTAACCGGTGAAAATGTCCCGTTGCCAGTCAACGGGCAGCACCTGAAGCATTACTTCCAGGCTTGAGCTCCTTTGAGCTCTTTGCTGTAAATACCTGTGCATAGGTTAGAGTAGTTGCTTTCTTGCTTGTTTGCGTTTTGTTCGCGTCGCTTTTTACTTTCTCCCTCCCGGCAGTTTTGTTTCGAAAGAGGTTTCCCGCTTCTTTGTGGTGGCCATGCTTGCCTGACAAGCGGTTCACTTTGCTGTCCGTTCTTTGTGTTCTCTAGCTAAACATTCACTCTAGACTATCGGTCTTTGCAGAGCTGTCCGCGAATGATTTCCCTGTCTAAATTCTGCTCAGAACTTGACCCTTCGCTGGATCTTCTTATCCACATCTCGGATCTCGCACAAATCACATAAATAATAAATTCTGAAGGACCGTGCTATGGTTGCCACGACACCCAAGTGAGTGAAAAATCTTAAGTCTACTCCAGTGACCACTGCAGTCTCAAACCCATTGTAGGCTTCACTGCTTACCCGGTCAAGCTAAACGGTAAAAGAGAAATGAAGTATCAAAGCAAAAGAGAAAAAAGAAACTCTGAGAAAGAAAATAAATGACCATATGGGTGTTCGGATAACTCTACCGGGGCTATGGATGCCCGGCCGGCAGTAGAGCAATCCATGAGATTGTAGCAACAACTCCGTTGGGGCTATGGACGCCTGACTGGCAGCGGGGCAATGTCCAGGTTACTTTTGGTGTTAGGCAACTTACGTAGCTCACTTGGTTAAAATAATAACCCTGGTTACTATCCCTAGGAAAAGAATGAACTCACTTCACACACACTTTCGAGATGTCATGTAAGCTGACCGAATTAAGGATCTCGTTCTCCCGGATTCATCCTTGGAAGTCATTTCTGGTCTGCGAAACCAGAGATTCTAGGTCCTGAATGAATATTTATCCATAGAACGCTCTGGAGCGTTCTCCAGCGGAGTCGCCATTTGTTGTGCCCTCAGCACACACGCCCCGTTCGGAACAGGGACCCTCTTTTCTGTCGCCTTGTCGGGTCTGTCGAGGTTGCCTCGTTTTACGTGCCCCTCTTTTTTTGATGTTTTGCATGGTCGATATTATCCTAAAAATTTCATCATAAAATTGACTACGTTCTCACTTTTGGTTTTTGCTGCCCTCTGGGGCCTCGTGGGTTCCTTGGACCTTTTGGGCTCTGGGCCGGACCCAGGCCCCTCCGGGCCTGGGCCTACGGGATTCCCTTATCGGGCTTCCCCCTTTCGTTTGCCGCCCCGGCGGCGTTCCCGGGGCATCTTTCCGTCCTCCGGGACCCGCCCTGTCATTTGCCGTTCGTGGTTCTTTGGGGGTTTCTGGGCGGCCCCTGCTCCTTCGGGCCCCGGGCTCCGGAAGTCCGTGTCTGGACTTCCGTCCCAGGATCGCCGTCCGTGACGGCGATCCTCCGGTGGCCGCCCGCCCCTCAGGCTCCAGGGTTTTGCTCGCCGCCGCCCTTCAAGTGCAAAGCGAAGCCCTCGGCGGTGATCTCCCGACGGCCTCCCGCCTGCCGGGATCCGAGCATCCCCTCGCCGCCGCCGTTCAAAGTCCTCGTAAAGTTCCACGACGGTCGTCATTGCACGGCTTCCCACCTGCCGGATCCCGAATTCTTCACCGCCGCCGCTAACTCAAATTTGAAACCCACCAAACTTTTGGCGCGATCGTACGTGCAATAAATGCGAGCATTAATGACTGATAGGGTATATAAACTGTGGTCCCCAATGTCATTTTAACTTGGCGAATTTGAGCAAATTAGAGCGGCAATTAAATTGGAGCCCACTGCAATCGGCATCATCACGATCATCGACATTAGCATCGCCCCGTCAACCCTGTCGGTGAATCCCATCAACTTCCCGCTTAGCGAATTGGAGGTAGGCCATCCTCGTTTGCCCTCTGATTGTTTTGATCTATTTTTTGGATTTCGTTAAAGTGAACAATGAATTAAATTACGTAAAATTGAACATCACCCCGTCGCGCCCATAACCCATGTCTTCGAATTTGCCAGAACCCATCGGAATCACCCTCACCGCCGGCCCGGGACTTGTCCGCGTCGTGGGCATTCTTCACACAGTGCAAAGGTCCCTGCCGGGCCTGAAACCCTCCATCACCGTCGAAATCCGGAGCCACAAACCCCCCCGATGGAGGTCTGCCCTTCTGGGCCCGGGTCTCCAGGTTTCCCCTCCCGGACCTCCGCCTCAAACTCACCGCTATTTTAGCCTCAAAATCTCTCGGCGTCTTTTGGCGTCCTCCTTGCTGCCCCGCGACCCTTCGGGTTCGACCATCCGGAGTTCCGTCCCGGGAACTCCGTGACGGTTTCGCCGTCACTCACCACGAAACCCTGCCGGCTTCCCAACCTTCGGGCCCCACGGATACTTTCGCCGCCACTGTCGCCCGAACTTTGATGAAATTTCCCGGCGGCCGTCATCTCACGGCGCCCCGCCTCCCGGGCCCCGTGGGCCTCTTTGCCGTCACTATCTGTACTTCGCGGTGACCTGCGTCTCCCATCTCTCTGGTTACCGGGTCCCAGTCTGTCTTTCGCCGCCGCCGTTGAAAGTATCTCAAAATGCATGCGACGGCCTGCACCTCGCATCGTTCCGCCTCCCAGGTCCTGGGACACCTTTCGTCGCCGTCGCCTGTGAGTTGTCATTACTTCCCGGCGACCATCCCCTTGCGTCCTCCCGTGGGCCGGAGCCCGAACTTCACCTCACCGTCACCGCTGGGCCACATTGCAAAATCATTCGGCGGTGAACCTCCTTCGGCTCCCCGCCCTCCGGGCTTCGGTCTCCTCCCCGCCGCCGCCATCCAAAATGATGAAAGAGTATGCGGCGGCCTTCACGCCGCGGCCTCCCGGCCCGCGGGGCCCGGTTCTCTGAATGCTGTCTGGTCTAAACCGCTAAACCGCACTTCATGTCAGCCGTCTTTTTGCCTCTCGGGCTCCAGCCCTCGGACTTCCGTCCGATGTCCGCCGCCGCCGGCTTCCTTCCCTTGACTACCTTCCGACCTGAAACCTCCGGAGCTCCCCCAATCGATCCAAATCGATTCAAATTGAAAATCTAACGTTGACCCACATCCTAAATCATGCCATTCTCCATCATGGGTCTCTTAGAACATCAAAATCTGACCAACGGGGGTCTCCGGGAACTTTCGGTCGTGTTTTCCCTTCCTGGCAGCATTCATGCCAGGGAAGTCCGGCCCTCTGGGCCCAGATTGCTCAATTGCCCTAAAATGAAATTGATATCGTTTGAGGATTAAATTTATGATGCATTTGAATGGTTATTTAGATGATATGCTCACAATGCGGACTAACATTAATGTTATTGGTGTTTTGTTGTACTGACGTCGCCCTTTGCTTGCAGGATATATGGAATCGGCCGCAGGAACTTCAGGGGCCTCTGTCGAAAAAGACAAGGGCAAGAAATCCAGAAGGGCCGCTCATGGAAAGGGCGATAAGGACCAAATGAAGTTTCAATTTCAGGGTGAGCCGCTCCAGTCGAAGGTCTCGACTGACTAGAAAGAAATCTCAGATACCAATATAGGCCAGGTGGACATAGATGAGTTCACCCAAAGGGTCAAAGTGGACCCTAAAACAAAGAATGTCCGGTTAATACGCCAAAGTGGAATTGCCAAAGCTGTCGGCTTCCCTCCGTCTCTGATAGCACCTGAATTGGTGATGGCTTGCCGGGAAGCCTACCAGACGGATACCTGAACAATCGTGGACAAAGAAGGGAATATCCTTGCTAACATGTCTCTGGAGGGAATCACAAAAACATTCCACATTCCCACGTTCCCGCACATGTAGATCCCCACTTTGGAGCAGTGTCAGGCGGCATGGGATGCCAATCCATTGGGCTGCAAAAAGTTAATTAACATTTACTGGTTAAAGGAGAGACGGGGCAGTGCTGCAAAGGTGCCCCAAGAGCTGTTCCGCAGCGACTTCCACGAGGACTATCACGACTTGGTGACCATGCTAAGCAGGGTCATGGGCCTCCCAGCAGCCACCTACTTCCAAGAGTGGATGGCTTACTATATTGAGCAAATCATACGAGGAAATGAGGATGTGAAAACTAAGATCTCGTTCGACTGGGGGAGCATCATCAGCAACTACTTCCATGAGCAGTTCGTAAATGTCAAGAAAAGCAACAAGTTCTACATGACCTCATACCTGGTATACTCCTTGGCAGGTCAGAAACAATATAGTGGGCTATTTATGGCACCGGATGGGGATCACAAACGAGGGCTTAAGCAGCGCGGCGTGCCCTCAACTTCTGATGCCGTTAAGCAAAAAAAAGTACCATGGGGTCAATGATGCCTTCGCAAACCCACATTAATGGAATGATGTCAGGGGACTTGAGAGAAAGAGATTATCTCAAGTAGCCGGGCACTCTTGAAGGATTATGCCTTCTTATACGTTCAATTCCCAAGTTCGCCACATCCGGGTGCCGAAGTTCGCGGAGCGACCCGGGTGCAAAGTTGCCGAGATGCAGAATGAGTAAGGATTATTCTCACAAGAGCTTTCACGGCCCGGCTCCAACATAATTCAAGCGATCTTCGACTAACAGCATGTAGCGGGGATCCCTTATCCATGTTACCGGCGGAGGCCTCTATATTTACCGAAGCATCTCGGTAATGCGCGTCGGCTTCGGGGAAAAAGGAACTCGAATATAACTTTGAATGGTACGGGCTGCATACTGGATGGACCCCATTACGTCGAGGGAAGGCACTAGGACCGGCATACGCCCACGGTGCCATATTCGAGATTTGCGGTGATTGTAAAGATGATAAGGAGGTCCGCCAGAGACACTACATGCGAATGATAGTGCAGTTTTTAAGGAGAGTACAATTGTTTCCGGTACCGGACCAACTTGAAGAGGATGAGTCCACCCTTGTGCACCCGAGGTACCCTGCGGTTGCCGACCTGGCAATCCCTTCCATCGACTGGGACGAGCAAGAGGTCGAGGACCTGGATATTATCATGAAGCCAATTATAGCTCGCACTAAGGAGTGGGTTGATGGGCAAGTGGCACAACTGGGGCGATAGGGGGTCACTTTAACATATGAAGCACTCAAAAGCTGAGTCAATGCATGCAGGAGGCGTTGCTTTGCCTCCCCATCGGTTAGTGAGACACCCGAGCCCTCACATCACGAGTCGAGGAAAGAAAGCCGAGAACAACATAGTCCAGGGACCGAAGAACAAGCAACGAAGGATACAGGAGGCTCATCTCCCAAGAAGCTTAAAAGGACAGTAATCACAACAGAGGCGTAGCCTCCATTACTCCTTCCTCCCCCGACTGGTGTGCTGCCCACCTCTCAGGCCACTGTTGCCTCTTCTCCACAGGCAGTGGACATTTCTATCCACCTTGCCTCTTCGCTCGGCCGAGGTCCACCAATCATGCTCGACTCTTCCTCCGAGCGCAGCCGCTTCCCCTTCCTCTCACTGGCACCATGTCACCCTTCGCCTCCACTGCCTCACAGCGTAGCATGTGTAGTTCCCCTCTCCATTATACTCCGGCCCATTACCGGCCTGCCGAGAGTCTTCCTCCCGAGCTCTCGGCGGCTTTTAATGGACCACTGCTCTCCAGCAGCCACGGCCCGAGCCCTCGCAACATCTCAGCCTTCACAGCATGCTTGAGTAGCCCGGCCATGGAAGCCGCAATGCAGATTTCGAGGAGGGCGAGGCAGGCTTTATCGAGGAGGCGATGATTACTATGAGCAGCCAGTCGAACCTGGGGTCATCAATAAGGTTGAGGAGAAGCGGAGCTCCGAGCCGAGGAGAGGGCAGGTCAGGAGGTCGGACAATGCGAGGAAGTCGAAGCTGAAATGCGAGGATGAAACAATGCCATTGGTGAAAGAACAACCAGAACTCTTTCAGGATAAAGGCTGAGACCAATGTAAACCCGTCGATGGCGTCAAAACTTCGGTCCGCCTCGTGTTCGGAGCAACAAAGGAAGGAAAGAGGATCTGCAAGAAAAGAGCTTGAGGAGGAGAAGGAATAAAAGATCATACATTTCATGAAGGGTGAAAGCTGACCATGAGGCGCAAAGACAAATCGTCATGCAGGCCCGGCTGGAAAGCCTTCGAAAGACTACTCCTATTAAGTGACCCAGAGGAGTCGAGATTGGAAGCCATCTTGGCTCTATCTCTAGCCACAACAAAGAAGGAGAAGAAGCCTAAGGTCCGTTCTAGGATAACCATGGACCGCCAGCTCGAGGCTGACATAGGTACTTAAGGCCAAGCTGTTGGCTGGTGAGTGCTTCTAACATCCACTATTGACCTGGGGACAGCAACCAAGGAGCAGAAGGTCGGACATCTGGAGGAGTCAATGGCCACAGTGGTGCATCTGATTAAATAGGACAAGGTCACCAAAGACGAGCTAAAAGCGCAGGTTGCTGCCCTGACCGACTATATCTAGCAGTGGTCTTCAATAGATGACCTCCCCACTACCTCTACAGCCGTGCCACAACTACTCTCCAAGGAACAGATAGATAAGCTAGAAAGGAGGAAAAACTTGGAGAAGACCACGAAGGACTGGTTCCAGCAGGTTGCGAGCGTCGAAAATGTAGGGATCGGATTGGCTGTGCAAATAGCTAATAAGTTCCTGGACCTAGTTCAATCCTTGGAAAGCACAAAGAAACTTTGCACCAACTTCCTTGCGATCTACGACTCCACCTTCCAGAAGGTTGAAGCCATCCTTCAAAAGCCATAAAGCATGTGGGAAGAGAAGTTAGAATTGAAGAAGGAAGATCACTGGTTGGTAGACATATGGTGCAGAGACCTCATCAACCAAAAAGAAAGGATGGAGCAGATCTAGAGCAGGGTGGATCTGGCTATTGCATGGATCAAAGAAATCTTAGTTGAATGCGCCGAGTACCTTAAGCTGATAACGGGCCATGATATGCCCATGGTGCAATTAGATGCAGAAAAGGCCAGGTCATACTTTGAGGAAAAGATGAAGGATGGGATAGCCGGAGATATCACAATGGACTTCCTGAGTTTCGTTGCCCGTGCCTTCAATAGATTAGAGCTATTCAGAGATCAGGGCTCAAATTATGATGAGGACTGGAAGCGGCTGGAAGACAACGCCAAAGAATGGAGCTACCAGGCGTTGAGATGCGAAATCCTTGAGGTAGACAAGCTCCAGGCCATAATCCTCAAGCATATCGAACACACAGCCTCCGAGGAGCAACCAGACAGCCCAGCCAAGGAGAAGGACCTCCTAGAAGAGTAGCTACAGCCAAAGAAACATCAATTAGCTACAGGACGAAGAAGCAAATAGTGTCATCCACTAGATGACAAAATAGGGAAAAGACAAAAGATGTTTTAAAATTGTAAATCTATTTTGGGGTAGGTGAAACCCTATTTGGTAATGAATCGTGGCCACACAATGGAAATGAATCTTGGCCATTCATTTGGTTTTTTGAAAACTATAAATAGAGCACTCCCCTCATTTGCAAAAGTGAGAGTTGAATTGTTGTAAAGGCATGCTGCTGAAATTTATGAGAAATAGCATTGACTTGGTGCATTTCCTTGTTTTCTCTCATGTCAATTGATTCACTTCTCCAATATTAGATGTTTAGTTTAGATCTCTTTGCTGTTTAGTTAGCTGTTCATGTTATTTTGATAATTTTAGGAATGTTGTTGGCTGATTGTGAAAATTTCTATTTTGTTGATGATCCCTTAGTCCATACTTTTTGCTGTTTGCTGAAGGTAGACAGCTGTGCAAAGTTAGCCTGGACTTGATTAAAGCTGCCCAAACACTTATCTTTAGTTCATGCATGTATGTGGTAGATGAAGGATAAAAATCTGCAGCCCTTAGAAGATAGCACAATTTCCATAATACTGTGAAATCCCTGGTTAAGTGGGATATTGTTTTGAAGGAATTGTCCATTGCAGGAACTCCATTATCACTGTTCGCAGCAAGCTTTAGGCTTAGGAACTTTTCTTCCCCTTCGCTCTTTTTTCACTTTCTTTAGAAACTGAACAATACCAAGGTTCATTGCACATTATAAAGCCAAATCTAACAACTAGATGGAGTTTGGGACTGTTGTTTGAACCTACAGCCAACACGTAACTGCTTTCGTGCTAAGAACTCCCTTTTCGAAGATCCAACTTCATGTTTTGTGCCCATACTTTGTATTTCTGTAAGACTGCCTTGTGATTCTAACAAATCACATCAAACTACTGAGGTATCTTAGCACTGTCATGACCTGACACCCGAGAGACCTTGGGATAGTGTTCTACAACTCGATTGTGGGAGATTGTCTTTCAAGAGAGGTAGTGCACTTGCGCACTGCTTGTGTTGTGAAGTGCATAAAAACACCATCAACAGGGATTACCTCCACCGACGTCTTGGAAGGTTTTATGTCAAAGTAATTGACATGATTTCCTAACACAAACTCAACGTATAATTTTAAATAAAGTAAAATAGTATATCACTATTGTTGTTGGGTGGTTTATCAAAAACCATACACCAATGATCCCAAAAGCTATCTACTATGTTGTTATGTGTACACCATTTTATAGAAAGTTTTGGTTTATTAACATTAACTAGTAAACCAGTGTGGGGGTTAAGAAATAAAGAGGTTGTAGACACATAAAAATGACCTAGGTCTGTAAGCTCTATTTTTACCACTTTCATCCTAGCATAATTATGACATCTTAATTATGTCATTGCTCCACATTCGACTATTAATTAAATAATTCATAATTATTTAATTAATTCATGTCCTTTTATTCTTCATGATTATTAAATAAATATATATTTTATTTATTTATTAAATACGTCATTAATAGTCTAAGTCTTCCCCTAATTAAATAAGTTTCTTAATTTATTTAATTACCTTTATTCATTTATTCTTCCTATTATTAAATAAATGAATTTCATTTATTTATTTTATATGTCACTAATTCTCATAATTAAATGAATTTATTAAATTATTTAATTATTAATCATATCCTCTAAATTAAATAATTATCTTTAATTATTTAATTGTCAAAATTAACATTTCCCTCATTTTAAATAAATGAAATTATTTAAAATGATATCACATTCTTGATTGTTAGTTCATTTTAGTAAATAATCTGAAAATCGATTATTTATTATCACACAAAATCCATATTTTGAAATAATTTAATTCAAAATGGTAATAATCTTTCAAAAATCAAGCAATTGAGCAGATTCTTGATTTTCCAAATCCACTTTTAATTTCAACTCTTATCTTCTTGATTTTTCGAATCTCACAAATCAAGCAGTCTTTATCTTCTTGATTTTCAAAAATCTTTATCTTTTAACTAATTATCTCATTTATTCTCGACTGCCAATTCAATATTCTCAGATGACATCTCGACCACTCATTTAATATTTTTTTCCTTACCCTAATTAGGGATTGTCACATGAAATCTTGACCTCTGATTTTAGGCTTCTGTCAAACTTCAATCTTGTCCATCCATTCAAAATTGCATTTTCTATAAAATGCCAATTTTGCTCATACTTAGAAACTTAGGCATACTCACATATGCTTATGCTCGCATTTTATTTGTGATTTTTGCATAATTGTCTTAGGCATTAGAGTCATTTTGTCATAGAAATTTAGATTTCATTTTGTCATATTCCAAATCCTTCAAAGCTTGTGTAGGACATAGTCTTATTTTCAAATTGTTTGTACTTTGAATCTGAGGGCAACACATCTTTCTAGCAAGTTAGAAGGTGTAATGAAGATCAGCCATGGAGATTGAAGACACTTGGTGAGTTTGCTCCATTTCATGTTTTTAGTTTATATTTCCTTTGCACTTCATTACTTTCTTTGGGTTTTGCATGCTTTGATATTTGATAATTTAACCTTTAGGAAATTAACCCTTAGATACATTGGTGAACCTGACTGTTCTTTTTTTGTTTCGTACGATTTTTTTTGTGTTTTCTATCTTTTTGCAAGTACAGGAATGAAACGATGCATTTGAGTTTTCTCACCCCGCATTGGATGCGTCGTGACGCATTCGAATTACAAAATGATGCAATCACTCTGAGGTGATGCACTTGCAGTACGGAAAGCCGCATTTGACAATAACGAGCTGCATCTTCCTGTCAAGACGTGACACATTCGCCCTGCTGCGATGCATCTTCCTGGTGATTTCTTTATTCCTTGTGCATTCTATTTTTCTGATTTCTATTATTTTTCTTTTTGCATTCTATTTTCTGTTCTTTCCTATTTTGGCATTCTATTTTTCTTCTTTAGCATAGGTTTTTCGTGTTACTAATATTGGTTTGCAGCATGTGGCATTAGCATTTTTGTGGGTCAAAGGAATTTGATGAAACTACTGACATGTGAATTTGCAGCTACGTTTGTCAAAGATTTATCATTCAAACCATTTGTTTGTGATTTTTAGTTTAGGAACATTTATTTTTGGTGCACTTAAAATAAACATGTCTTTCATTTCTGATTATGTTTGAAAGTGGTAGGCGAGTATGCTCTCACCCTGTGCAAACTAGGTGATAAAAAAGCCAGACCCACTTTATCCTTGTATAACCTTGATGCAATAACTGGAGTATCCTCTCCCCTTGCGCAATAATGTGATCCTGGGTGTAAGAGAAACAATTATTGCCTTTAGAAATTGGGCCTGCCTAGGGATTTCATCACCCTAATGCAACTCAAACCGGCAACGGAACTAAAGCCAACCTACCCTCAACCAGTATATAAATGTGAATCTTAAGGGAAAACCTAAGATTACGAGTGTGGATGTGTCATACAGACAAAGTTGTACTCCCATAAACCTTGTTGAGCTTAACCTCTTCAGGTTGGAGTGCCACCTAATCGGTGATTAATCTCTTGCCCCATGTATGGCCACTCGAATGGGGTCTCAAATTAAAAACTCTTATTTAGTAAGCCCAAAACCTTCTATTTACTAGTACAACACCAGTTGGTGTGAATCCTTCCACGTCTTCGCAGTCTGTAGTAGAGGTGATCAATCTGCCATGGGAGTTTCATGGGGGTTGGAAGCTTGGTTGGCCTAAGAAGAGAGTGCACTATAAGGGGGAGCCCATGCAGCCAAGCTTCTGGATTCACACACTACTGATATGCGGCTAGGGAAACCCATGTGGAGTCTAGCGAATACTATCATGGCCTAACCTAGGATCGTACTTGTTCCCTTGTGTGTTTGTTTACTTTTCAAAATATCGTGCCTGCCAAGTGTTTTTTGGTTACTCAAACGAAACAAACAACACTTAAACACCAAGAAACAAACAGTCATACTTTCAACAATTCAGGTTTTTAACCACAACAACAAAAAATTGACTTTTTAACATCCTAAGATGCATATGTCAAACCGCATTCACTCTATCGCACTGCCTTTTCTAGACTTCGCAACACATTTGCTCTGACAAACTGCATTTGATTCTCCAAACACCGCATTTTCCTGTCTTATACTGCATTTTCCTTTTCTAAATCCGCATTCGAAATACTGAGTTACATTTGACTTCTTTAAAGCCGCATTTGCAAAACTGGGGCACATTTGCCATTCCCAGAGCCACATTTGATAGATACAACACATTTGGTGCCTGTAATGACACATTTTCCTATCAACAAAGTAAACCCTATTTTAAGACCAAAATATGAGTCTAGACATCTTAGCCCACTGTCAAACATCTTTTTCAAAAGTTGTCAGAATCCAAAATCGAAATTGCTCAAAATGTCCATCATTTGCATTCATTGGCTTGCAATTTAACCATAGGTTTAAAATTTCCATATTTTAGTTGCATTCCTTAGGCATCATAATCGTCATTCTTTTCCTTAGGATTCATTTTGGCAAACTTTGGATTAGGCCAAATCTTCACACTTTGCAAAAACCATTGTTTTCAAAATTAGGGTATCTTGGGACATAGTTATTATTCCTCTTTTCGGTCATTGTCATTTTTTGAGAGAACCTCCAACTCAACAATCTAGTTAGGCAGGCTCACTCGTCATTTAGTCCCTTTAGCAAGTCCTTTTGATAACCTAAATTGTGACATACGTCAAGCTTAGAGTGGTTAGATAAACCTTTCTCCAAACATTGTCCAAACTTAGTCATCATTTTAAACTTAGACTTTGCATTGTTCACCTCTAGTCCTCGGTTTGAACATAGACTTTGCATTAATCACCTTAGTCCTTCATCAACATTACCATCTTAGTCCACATTCGACACTTTGTCTTTTGACAACCTTTTCATTTTGCATCAATCATTTCCTTAGTCATCACCTTGCATTGTCATCCCTCATTATCTAAAATACAAAAAAAAAACACATAGTCTAATATCATCCTTGCATTTAGTTGTCATTCTCATCATTTCCATTTGATAAATTTCATTTTATGGTGGAAACTAGACTCCAAAGAAAGAAAAGATAAATGGAAAACTTTAGACAAGATTCTAATTCCAATGTCACCAATCACACTTATAACCCAAATTGGACTTTTGACGACCCATTCAGCAACACGAATATTCAACCTCTCATGACCATACCATCTTCATCAAACAGCCCCTTTGAACCATTCTTATGTAAGGATGAATATGGACAAATACTTGAGGAAAACCTAGAGGTAGCAGCACAAGATCCAAAGGCAACCTACTTTGTCAAACAAATGGTCTTATATGACAAAGACAAATATTTGTCCATACTTCTAAGTCAAGGTGCTAAATTACCTCATGGATTCAACATTGATACCTTGAGATCTACATCTCCTGCCAATAATGTCAACAATACACATAACATGTCAAATAATGGTCAACCTCCAAGCACCACAAGCAATACCTTTTTTGATGCTACCTCACAAAATGTCACAACGACCATGAGTGCTACCTCCAACATTCTAAACAGCTCCAATTCAATAAACGCTACATCCATTGTAGGATCACAATCTGTCACAATGCCCACAATATCCACAATACCATCATAATCGGCTGGAACCACCTTTGGGTCCTCGATAGTGTGGGAAAGTTATTCCAATCCTCTCTTTACCACTACGGTAAATGCCATGGGGGCAACATCAAGTCATCCAAATCCTCCATTGACAACCATAGCTAGTACCATGAGTACATCTTCATCATATCCTCTCATTGGTATTTCACAAAATCCTTTGGGTGGAGGCAAATGACGTATATTTATTCAAGGAGAACAAAAAAATGTTAACACGTCAACACAGTCAAATGCCATCACCTCCTAAGGAAAAAATACAACCATTCCCCTTGTACAAACCCAACAATTTGGACAAGGCAGTCAAAACACACAACCTATGGCATCATTCGCACATCAAAATATTCATGGCCGCCATATTCCCCAAATATTGACCCAAATGGCTGAGGGACACATCCCAACATACTCATCCCATATTCATACCCACCAACATACCCCCAATCCAAACTTTCAATACCAACAACACACAAATCATAACACATCATACATGCCACAACAACATGTACCTCAACAACATGCCAACATCCACTCACAACAAATGGGGACCTATGGCGTACCAATAAATTTGATGTATGGGGCCACAAATGACCCTATAATCGATGCCTTGCAAGAAAAACTGATGGGTCTAGAGAACACTATAGAAAACATACAAATATACAGAAAGAAATCAGAAGTGTCATATGATTTATTTGTCTATCCCTTTGACATGAACTTATACATGCCACCATTTCCTCCAGGATATGTGTCACCTAATTTTACCAAATATAGAGGAAAGAAAAACCCTATTGAACATGTCAGAGAATTTGCAACCAGCTGTATGGACGTCACCTATGAACAAACGTACTTGATGAGACTCTTTTCTAAAAGTCTTGCAAGTCCTGCCCTTGAATGGTTCTCCACTCAAAAGGATATCCAAACATGAGATGAGCTTAAATACAAATTCATAAAAAATTATGTGTACAACATTGACATGGACACCTCTATTACTAGCTTATGTAATCTCAAGCAAGAGGATGTTGGTGAAAAATTCATCCCATTCTTTCAAAAATGGAGAAGTCTAGCTAGTTGTTGTCACATCGACATACCCGAAAAGGAAAAGGTGGATATGTTCGTTCAAACACTTCTAGGACCCTTAAAATATGCATTACAAGTACATTATTGCACAACCTTCATGGACCTAGTCGAAAAAGGTGTCCAGATTGAGAAAGCCCTTATTGCAAAGGGAGAACTAAGATACGGTCCTAAAAACATAAATGCAAATCCTCCCACTAACAAAAATAAGTACTGGGTCAAAAATAAACATGTTACCAACGACGGTGTTGTAGATGCCAAGGCTGTAAAGACTATGGGTCCTGTACTGGCTCTGAAAAGGGTTCAACTGTAAAACAAGCCAACAACGATACTAACACCCCCTACCAATGTCCCCCCAAACAACCAAAACAGCCAAAATAATCAAGGACAATACCATCAGATGAGACAATTCCCCAGGGTCGCACATACACGTCCTTGGGTGAGCCCATTGAGGAGGTCCTCAAGAAATGCCTTCAAAATGGTGTCATCACACTTTAAGAACCAAAACCATATGACCCAGGACAATTCAAACCAACATGGTGGGACGATAATGCATTTTGTGATTATCATCAGGCAAAAGGACATAAAACTTCTTTCTGTCGACAACTTAAAAATCTTGTACAAGACCTTATCGAGAATCGTATAATTGAGGTAGGTGGACCACAATTTTCCTCTAATTTAGATCATACCATTCATAAGAGCCCATTGCAAGACCATGGCTCTAATAACGCTTCCACATCAGGTCCTAAGACAAACAATAATCAGGTCAATTACGCCCGCGCAAAGTATGACTATTCCAGTGGAACTACTATAAACAATGTACGAATTGACGATGAATACATCAACACCATCACAGTCAAAGGAGCACCCCAATGCAATGCCACTACTCGAAGTGGAAAGGTCACCATAGCTGGTCTGCCTCCCGTTAGGCAACCTAAGATCACCATACCCTGTCCATCTCCTAGGAAATCACAACCCACCTCGACCACAAAGCAATGGCAACCCAAGAGCCAGTTTAACCTTATCGACCAGCTTGGAAAAACTACCACATAGATTTCCATAAATAATTTGCTTCGCATCTCTCCCATGCATAAGGCTATACTGGATAAAACCCTGTAAGAGTTGTCAATCCCTAAGGATATTGATTCCAACCAATTTGAGACCATGGGGGGATACCTCACTATGCCTCACCACGTCAGCTTTTTTGATCAAGACTACTCGTCACCTAAGACTAACCACAATGATGCATTACACATTGAAACTTTCATCCATAAGCACAAGGTCCGAAGAGTTTTAGTAGATGGTAGAGCAGGATTGAACATATGCTCCTTGAAACTGGTTAAGGCTCTAGGATTTTCTGATGCATTTGTGGACCCTACAAAGAGTATAGTCATAAAAGAATATGATGACGAAGAATGCTCTTCACGAGGCATTATTTCTCTTCCTATTAGAATGGGACCATTCATTGTGGATACAACTTGCTAGGTACTGGATCTAGAATTACCTTACAACATCTTGCTCGGGCGCCCATGGATTCATGCCTTAAAATCTACTCCATCCACATATCACCAATGCTTAAAATTCCCATTTGACGACACATAAATCACTATATATGGAGACCCCAACCCTTTTCAATATTGTACCAACCTAAGGGGTATTTATGCAAACTGAGTGCCCATCGACTGAGAAGCTCTTGGCTCCTCTTCTTCTAAGTACATTGACCCATCCACACTCACATCATCTTCCACGTCCACTATGTCCACATCTTCCACTACACCACCATCTTCCACACTTCCTAAGGATGAACCCAGTGTCAAGATCCAGGACCTAGGCTATGGAGAATTCAAACTACATATGACATATAGCATCACAACAATACCCAAGTTTCTGAAAGTCTATGGTTGACCATGTTTCATAATGGAACCCAAAGAAATTTTCAAAGTTCCACCAAAAATGGTTTTCATAAAATGGGGAGACATGAGTAACGAGGACCTTGCTGATATTACAGGATGGCCCTATAAAGATATGGCCGAACTACCCCCATTACCAGTTAAGAAATATGGTAAGGGATATGAAATGATGAAGGCTAAGGTCTACGATGGAACTAGTGGCCTAGGCATAAATAAAATTGGAAGAAGAGAGCCCATAAAATCTTTCAAAATACCAAAGTATCTTGGATTAGGGTATGGATTGTCTGACAATGACGGTCGATGTACAAGTGGACTTTCAAGTGAGCGCGTGCATGCTTCGAAAAGTGTCGAGACTGCTAAGGAAACTTCCACCAAAACTAACTCCCAAGAGTGGGAATTTGGCTCCCTACAATCCTTAAGTGACTATTGCCTTGATGATTTGTTCCTTGAAGAAGGGGAACTGACCTCTGAACAAAAAATTTGGCAAACATTTAAAATAGATCAGGCACTGAATAGTCACAGTCCCATTTCCCTTCCCCATGACATACAAACCCCACCATCTGAATCCCTTCAGTCAAATCCATCTAAATTTCTAGATGACACTGATAACCATGACTATGAGTCCTTCACCCCCTATTTTGACAACGAATATGAAACAAGTGAAGGGGAATATTGGATAGAGTCTGATGTGGAATTGGATGATGATAATTTAATCTACAATATCTCTGAATCCATCTGCATGCTTTCCACATACTCCCCTCAATTCACCAACACTAATGATGGAATTTCCTTAGTCTATCCACAATTAATTGATTGGGACCAATAAGGCCCGCTATTCTTGGACACCTTTCAGAATGATGAGGCTATCACAGAATTTATGGGATTAAGTGAGGGCATACCCAGTGGTGATCACAAGGCAGGATTTTCCATCGAACTAGATTGTGCAGCCTACTTCGATGAGACTGCTCCATCCTCCAGTTGCAAAATTAAAAATAAAAATAAAACAAAAAATGAAACATCTTTAGGTGAAAACCGAAAGGCACCTTCTGATGACAAAAAAGTAAAAATAAAGGATGTATCTGTGGGTGAAAACCTCTCTGAGGATCCCAAAGATGGAGGACTAGACGTTCTTCCTGTAACATAAGAGAAATCAGCTATGCTCATAGAGGACACCATAGAAGACAACATATCAACAGCAGAAGATCCCAAAATGGTCCTCTTCACTGCATCCTTGACTGAAGAAGAGAGACCAAAATTTCACAATTTTTTTGCAAAACGTAAAGTCAACTTTGCATGGTCCTATGCTGACATGCCAGGATTAGACCCATAACTAGTTCTGCACCATCTACCACTATTTCCTAATGCCAAACTAGTTAAACAGAAGTTATGCAAAATGCATCCTTAGGTTGCTTTATTGGTCAAAGTTGAGTTGAAGAAACTTCTAGCTGTTGGATTCATATGGTCTATTGATTAAGCTGAATGGATATCTAACCTTGTGCTAGTAATGAGGCTAAATGGAATGATCTGAGTCTGCATAGATTTCAGAGACTTAAACAAGGCATGCCCAAAAGATGACTTTCCTTTGTCGAATATTGATATCATATTCGACCTAACGGCAAGATACAAGATGTTGTCCCTCATGGATGGTTTCTCCGGCTACAATCAGATTCATATTTCCCTCGAAGATCAACATAAGATGAAATTCACTTTCCCTTGGGGTACATATTGCTGGAATGCCATGCCATTTGGTCTTTAAAATGTAGGCACCACATATCAAAGGGCTATGACCACAATCTTTCATGACATGATGCATAAAATAATGGAAGATTATGTAGACGACCTATTGGCTAAATCAGTAACAAGAAAATATCATTTGAATGTGTTAGACACAATTTTCAAGAGATTAGAAGAATACAAAGTCTGACTGAATCCTAAGAAATGTGTCTTTGGTGTAACATTTGGTAAACTCTTGGGATACATAGTTTCTCGAAGAGGCATTGAAGTTGATCCAGCAAAAGTCAAAGCCATCATGGACATGCCTCTTCTTAGAGGAATAAGCGAACTCAAGACATTATAGGGTAGGGTGCAATCTATCTAGTGCTTTATAGCACAATTGGCTGACAAGTGTCAGCCATTCCAATATCTTATGTGAAAAGGCATCCCCTTTGTGTGGAGAGATAAATGCCAAGACACCTTTCAACAAATAAAAGATTACTTACTGTCACCGCCAATCCTCATGCCACCCATTCATGGAAAACAATTGATCCTATACGTCTCTGCCACTAATTCAACACTGGGGGCATTGCTAGCACAAAATGACCAAGAATAAAAAGAAAGGGCCATATATTATATCAGTCGGACACTGGTCAGGTATGAACTGAATTACACATCAATTGAGCGTGCTTGTCTAGCAGTTGTCTTTGCAGCTCAGAAGCTAAGACATTATATGTTGAGCCATCAGACATAGTTGGTAGCCAAGATTAACCACCTCAAATATCTATTGAGTCGTGCAGCATTGACAGGACGTTTGGAAAAATGGGTCATGATTCTAAGTGAATACGACATTCAGTATGTTGAAAGAAAGGCGGTCAAAGGACAAGTGATTGTAGACCAATTGGAAGATGTGCCTATATAAAGTGATCATCCCTTAGTGACAGACTTCCCAGATGAATCAATATTCCATACAGAACTAAAGTCTCCTTGGAGACTCTACTTTGATGAATCGCATACTAATCATGGCTCGGGGGCAGGGATATTGTTTATCACCCCTCAAGGAGATTCCATTCCCAAATCTTTCCGCATAGTTTTCCCATGCACGAATAACGTGGTGGAATATGAATCACTGGTTATGGGACTTAAAATCGCAATAAAATGGAAAATTAGGGCATTGCATGTTTATGGGGATTCTCAGTTAGTCATCAACTAGGTTAATGATGATTATGACACAAAAGATGAGAAGCTGATGCCCTACAAACGAATGGTTGACAGTTTCCAAACGTACTTTCATATGGTAACTTTTGAACAAGTTTCGAGAACACATAACAAAGCGGCAGATGCCATGGCTACAATAGGATCTCTCCTTGACATTCCAAGCAATATGCCTCAGCTGGAATTCTTGATAGAACAACTATTGGTCCCCACCTATGATGTTCCAAAATCAGAGATGGTCTGCGAGCTTGTTGGTCTCGATTCTCCCTAGTACCAAGACATCCATGACTACCTTAAGTCTCAAACTCTCCCCCCTAATCTGTCCAATAACCAGAGGAAGTATTTTATCTGAAAAGCCACAAGATATGCCATCGTCAGTGAAACCCTTTACCATCGTAGTTTTGACGACACCCTCCTTCGATGTCTCAACACCAATGGAGCACACACAACCTTATGTGAAGTACATGAGGGTATATGCAGGTCTCATTCGAGTGGTCCTACTCTGGCCAAGAAGATAACGAGACTTGGGTACTACTGGCCGACCATTGAAAAAGATGCACTATAATATGTTAGGACTTGTCACCAATGCCAGATTCATAGTGATTTGATCCACACTCTAGCACAGGAACTTTGACTGATCACTTCTCCTTGGCCCTTCGCACAATGGGGACTCAAACTCATGGGAAAGATCCATCCAACCTCATCCAATGGCCACAAATTCATCATAACCACCACTGAGTACTTTATGAAGTGGATCGAAGCCATCCCTCTGTCATACATAACTGGTAAACAAATATCCAAATTCATTCTTAACTATATCATTTTCCGATATGACCTTCCGCAATCCATCATCACTGACAACGTGCGTTCGTTTAAACACCAAGACGTTCATGAGTTATGTGAGCGATTTCATATCCAACATCACTTTTCCTTGCCATATTACCCGCAAGGAAACGGTCAAGCTGAGGCGTCAAATAAAACCATTGTTAAAATCCTTAAAAAGACTGTCAATGAAGCTGGCCGTGGCTGACATATTCAACTCAACCCTACTATGTGGGCTTACCTCACTAGCATTTGTACGCCTACAGGAGCCACTCCTTTCGCCCTGGTCTTTGGAGCGGAGGCCATCTTTCCCGTCAAGATTGAAATTCCTTCCTTACGAGTTCCCTGAAAGGTTTAACTGATGATGAGGAGTATAGAGAGTCGCGCCTGCACGAGCTGGAGATGTTAGAGGAAAGAAGGCAAAAATCCCTCAACCATCTACAGGCATATCAAAACCGTCTCTATCGCAGTTACAACAAGAAGGTCATGGTCAGGAATTTTGACATTGGTGATTTAGTCCTCATGCAGAACCCTAAGAACCAGACTAATAGAGAAAATCTAGGCAAGTTTGAACCAAACTGGTTGGGTCCTTATGTCATCATATCTTCTTTTGGTTCTGGAGTGTATCGGCTGGCTACCTCAGATGGTGAACAATTGACAGAGCCTATCAATAGTCTACATCTTCAGAAGTTCTATGCATAAGTATCAGAAAGTTGAGCCGAAAAATTTAAAAATACAAAAAAAGACAAAAATAGGAAAGAGAAATAATTCATCCAACAATGAAAACTTGGCAAACAGGCGCTTTGGATAAGTACCATGGTGAAAACCTAGAAAATAGGTGCCATGCATAATTAATCATTGCTCTTCCCTCTACTGTTACTTTATCTATCTTGGTCAAGGATGAAACACATTTTCCATCGCCACCATGACATCTGCCATAATAGCATACCCTTCCTTTCATGGTTGATAAAAAGGTTGACATCAAGTCCTGACTACTGTCCATCCGGCACCTCAGGCACATCCCTTTCACGTCTTTTAAAATTGGCTAAGTCTTGGACCCGACTAGGGGAAATTTTTTTATCCTGTGACTGTAGTGGATATCACGCATGGTCTGGGCAATTGAAAAAAGTCCTAAAAAACACTAAAAACATCAGGAAAAGTCCTGGAAAAAGACAAAAACACCATAAAACATCTTAAAGAAAGACCTAAAAATTGAAAAACGTCTTGAAGAAACCACAACAAACATCAAACTATCTCGAAATCAGTCAAGTCTATGTCATTCATCCGAACTACATTGTCTCTGCGCATTTGCTACGTAGGCAAGACTCATTTTAGAGTCCCTGAGACATTAGGTCAGTCCTTTTAGGTTTGTCAAAATAAAATCATGACGCAATCTTTAGTCATCAAGAAAAATTCATTGGTCGTGTCGATCTACGAGGTCTTTGAGTATCTGATGTAGGCAAGGCCATTTGTCGATGAGCCCCCGAGGCCGCACTAGGTCAGTCCATTAGGGTTCATGGCACTACACTGGCACACACGTCAAAAGTCTACAGGTAAAATCAAATCATTAAAAAGAATTATGAAAATCACTTAATATTCGACATGACAATCACACCAACATATCAACATGACAATATCAACATATAGTCAACACAAGTCAAACTTCAGTCAAACTCGGTCAAAACAAGTCAAAATTGTCACAATTGGTCAAACTATCAAATCTTGGTTATCTTTTAGATGTGTCCTTCTAAACAATAGCCTCTGTCATTTATGCCTTAGGATGTGTCCTTCCTAGGCATCGTCATCCGATTTTTTTTTTGAGGAATCCTCTTGACATTTAAAGATCACTCCTCTTGACATCAGTATTCTTCAGATGTGTCCTTCTGAAGAACAATCTCTCTTATTCATGCCTTATGATGTGTCCTTCCTACGCATCGTCATTGTCATCTGACATTTTTGAGGGATCCCTTTTGACATTTATGGATCAAACCTCTCGACATCAACATTATTAAGGATGTGCCCTTCCTAAATTTGGCAATTTTCGACATTCATCATCTTGGCATTGTTAAAACCTTGACACCTTGGCATCTCAACATCATCAAATATGACATCTTGACATTAAAACACTAGGTATCTAGACACAATTGGCAAACACTTGGCACTTGTCTTTTGGATTTTTATCATGTTACTAGTTTTTTCAGCGAGATCCCAACAACAGGATTTAGAGAAGCAGTGACGTATCATGACGTTTGTCTTGAATTTTGACACACATGATTACTAGTTTCTCAACGAGGTCCTGATTTTGAGATTTAGAAAAACAGTGGCATATCATGATAAGGGCTCTATTTTTTATTTTGGCAATCATGTTGCTAGTTTCTCAAGGATGTCCTAGAAACAAGATTTAGAGAAGCAACGACGTTTTATGAATTGTCCTTGTCTTTTTATGCTTGCGGTTGGTTATGGCAAAAATATTGGGGCAACTGTGCTCTTAGTATGAGTCGTGATCATCTTTGTCTGTGACTACTTGTCTTATGTGATGGTACGACCTTGTACACCTTGATCTATGTCATATCATGGTGTTGGTTGGCCATCACAACAATCTGCCCAATGATGATTAAGAGCAATAAATATAAAAAGTCCTATGGTAAAGTTTTAAAGGATTTTGGTCTAGGAACTAACATGCATCTCCTTCGGTTTGGTCATCTTCTCTCGTCCATCTCACGATGATATCCTGTGACATACAAAAACATAAGTGCATACATAATCATATAAAAATTGCATTAGGTCCATACATACATCATCCATAGCATTACATCATATACATTTCATTGCATATTGCATTAACATAATCATAAACATGGCATCCATTCAAATAAATACATTATGCATATCATTATCATCATCATCACAAAATCGACATAACATATAAATAAGCATTGCATCATCATGGCATCATATCATAAGTAAGCATCATAGGACATACATGACAAGACATATAAATAATACCATCATCCATCATAACTGCATAATTCACATAAGCATCACATCACATATATCATAATGCATAAATCAAATAACATCGCATAACACATATGTAGGCCGCATCAAAACTACATCATCAAATATATATATATATATAATGTCACAGGATAGAGTCAAGATATATCCCAAAAATAGAGCTCACAGGCTCAATGGTCTATACATAACGTGTCATAACATAGAAGCAAATGTAGCAAACATGTCCCTAAGAAAGGCTCTCATCATCCCTTCATGGCAAAGAGTGTGGTGACTAAGGATCTGTGCCCGACACTGAGGTAATGGGTGGACCTGTAGCAACCTCTGTCTGTGCAACCAATGGAACTAACACTGATGGCATCATCTCCACGGTAATAGGCATTTGTGATGACACTGTGACCTGACTCTGTGACACTAAAGGATCTATCACTAGCGACGGCCTCTGTACTGACCTTTGCTCTGAACTGGTAGACCCATGACTACGGCTCAAATGATGACTCGAGGCATGCCTATGTGAGTGGTGGGACTTGTGCCCTGATGTGTGCCCTGATGAGGTAGACCCTCCTGCACTAGTGTGACTCTTGTTGCTACTCCCACTCCCTGATCTGTGACCGCTGCCTGTCCTTGTCTGTGAGCGTGATAGTGTAGGATCTCGTCGCTCGGGAGGCACTGTCTGCTCATAGAGGGTCTTGTACTACCCATACCGAGTGCTCAACCTGGCAAGCTCATGAGCCATATCCCCTGAAGGTCCTAAACATAGCGCCAAAAAAACCACACACCACGGTGCTGATGGATCACTGCCTGATCCTGCTCTACTCGAGCCACCTCTAGCTCTGCCTGCAGTTCCCTGACCTATGCCACACTCTCATCTAGCCTCCTCTATAGATCTGCCACCCTCTGGTCTGTTGTGGCATCCTGGGGCAATGTCGAGGTAGATGGTATCTCCTCCTCTCCCTCAGGAGTCTCTCAGCCTCATCCATGGCATCATCATCATCATCATCCTCCTCCTCCTCTGCGACCTCCTCGCCATTGACTCCCTCATCTCGAGGCACATCCACCTCCTTGCCACCAACTCCCTCATCCCGAGGCACATCCACATCCACATCCACCTCAAGCTCCTGCTCCTATCTCTCCTCCTCCTACCTTGACTACTCCTCCTGTCTCTCCTCCTCCCCCTCCTGTCTCTCTTGCTCCTGCCTCGACTCCCCCTCTTGTCTCTCCTCCTCCTCTCTCTCCCCCTCCTCGGCCACCTCTGGAATAACATCCAATGCTACTTTTCCCACACACAGTTGCACCCTCCTTGGCCACCTCTGGAATAACATCCAATGCTACTTTTCCCACACACAGTTGCACCCTCCTACCCTGCCTCTGGCCATCTCTCCTCTATCTCCCATCGTCTCCTCCATCATCTCCACCCTGACCTTCATCCCTGCCCCCATCTCGCCCTCCACCCCGACCTCCATCCCTGCCACCATCCCTCTCCCTACCTCTGCCTCTATCACCATCTCTGCCCCCTCACTTGACTCTCAGCACACGTGGTATAATTGACCTCATGTCAACAGGTGTTGGCCCATCTGGATCTATCAGTGGCACTGGTCGATGTGCCTATGACCATAAGTCATAGTCAATGGTAGTCCCGAGATCTGCAATCCCACCTCTCCATCCCCACTGCTGGGTTGCTAACCCATCAATTTGTTGCTCGAAAAAAGCTATAGGAATTGTTGGCCCCCAAGCTGACTCCCTTGAAGATCTGGTGTACTTAGTTGTGCCTGCTGGTACACCCTGCTGCTCCTCGAACTATCTCAGTACATGATGTGGAAGGTACATCTCTATAATGAGCTGACTCTGCACTATCCTCCCAATCAAATAACGGTATTGTCTGCATAGGCTCAGGTGGTCATCCTCATCATTCCATTGCTGGCAGTCTCTGTACGACCTCCAGATGAATGAAATCATGGTATCAATCCGATGGCGCCACCAACCTTTCTCTCCCATCCTGGTCTGCTATAGGGCACCGACATAATAATAAGCATAAGGCATCCCCTCGGCTAGTTGCGGTCTCTAGATAGGAGGTAAGAATATGGCCACATGCTCCCAGGCCCATATCATTAGAAGTGTAGTCCCACAGGAAATGCTCTCTACCCTCCTATAAACCACCTCGTGAAGTTGATGGTAGAGTGTGCCTAACAAACAAGGCCCCCAGGCATACACTGTCCTATCCCACCTCATCCCCACTATCACATCTCCCCAACTAATGGGAAACCCATGCCCACATCAGTCAGGAATCAGTATCCCGTCGATCAGTGTCGCTAGAAATGCATCAAACTAAGCATAATGCTTTGCCATAAACTCCCAGCAAATCTCATAGCCCTAGATGCCGAGTCCTACTCCCTCATCCCGATAGTACGCTGTGAATTTCTGATATCCATGCTAAGGTTCATAAACAATCCACTCTCCTCAGATCAACAAGCGTAAGATACAATAGATGTCCTCTAGCGTCACTATGGCCTGTCCCGTCGGCAAGTGAAATGAGCATGTCTCTAACCACCACCTCTCGCATAATGCAGTCAACAAACCCCTATTTTCCCAAATAACAGGCATATAGGCAACATAATATAATCCCAGCCACATCAACCATCATCACTCCCGTAGAGTCAGCTGATCACCAAATCAGAAGGTCAATGGCCTTCTCTCTCGCGTATATATGGGTGCAAGTTGTCTCTGCACAAAGCCAAACAATGCATCAATACCTTTTGGACAATCGTCATTATCATGATTATAAATAAAAAGCATTCAAAATTTGAAAAGCATCAGAGTCAGCCCTAGTCGAACACAAAGTCAAATGTGTCGCGTTGACTGCACTTGCGTTGCAGAAAAACACTTGTGTTGTTTCATACTTCACTTGTGTCACAACATATTGATTGCATCATTTTGTCGCTCAATTGCGTCGCATCAGAGTATTTGCGTCACAATTTATGACACATGTGACACTTTATTCGAATGTGTCACTTAAACTAACGAATGCTTCGCAAAATGATACATGCGGCCTTATAACTCTCGAATGCGATCCGATGTGATGAATGCGTCATACTTTTTGGAAAATGTGTTACAAATCCTCGACCTTCTCTAAGTACCCCTTACACTTGCGTTGCGACGCATCAAATGCATCGAACACGAAGTCAAATGCGGATTATGCACATGCATATGTGTTGCAGTGCATTCATTGTTCACCCTAAAACCCTAATTTTGGCACACAAAACAAAAAAACCACAAAGTGGGTTAGGGATGCATACCGCTGGCTCTAAGCCCTCTGGCCGCTTGTAGTTCCACACAATCTCACCTTGATGCTTAGTCATCGGAATCACCATCTTCGCCGAAGTTCTACTTGCTCTGAGCTCTCAAATTTGCTAAGGTAAATAGTGAAAATGAATTGACTTTTACCCCTTTATCAACCTATTTATAAAGTCAAAATGACATTTGTGAACTAGGTTATTACTAGAGGCTCCTTTAACCAACTTTGACCACCCTTTTGGTTACCTTAAACATGTCAGAATTCGAAACCGTCTGCGCCATCGTTTTTCTGGTCATTAAATTGACTTATCAGGACACTTTCCAAAATTTTCTGTCATCGACCCAAAATTTGAAAAATTTCTTGAGGGGGCATCAATACTCCATACCTTTGCTGGGGCATGATTTTAACTTATTTTCTTTGTCACAACGCGGGGTAAAATGTAGACACATAAAAAATGACCTAGGCCTGCAAGCTCTATTTTTACCACTTTCATCCTAGCATAATTATGACATCTTAATTATGTCTTTGGTCCACATTCGACTATTAATTAAATAATTCATGTCCTTTTATTCTTCATGATTATTAAATAAATATATTTTATTTATTTATTAAATACTTCATTAATTGTCTAAGTCTTCCCCTAATTAAATAAATTTCTTAATTTATTTAATTACCTTTATTCATTTATTCTTCCTGATTATTAAATAAATGAATTTCATTTATTTATTTTATATGTCACTAATTCTCATAATTAAATGAATTTATTAATTTATTTAATTATTAATCATATCTTCTAAATTAAATAATTATCTTTAATTATTTAATTGTCAAAATTAACATTTCCCTCATTTTAAATAAATGAATTTATTTAAAATGATATCACATTCTTGACTGTCAGTTCATTTTAGTAAATAATATGAAAATCCATTATTTATTATCACACAAAATCCATATTTTGAATTAATTTAATTCAAAATGGTAATAATCTTCCAAAAATCAATCAATCGAGCAGATTCTTGATTTTCCAAATCCGCTTTTCATTTCAACTCTTATCTTCTTGATTTTTTTAATCTCACAAATCAAGCAGTATTTATCTTCTTGATTTTCAAAAATCTTTATCTTTTTAACTAATTATCCCATTTATTCTCGACCTCTGATTCAATATTCTCAAATGACATCTCGGCCACTCATTTAATAATTTTTCCCTAACCCTAATTAGGGATTGTCACATGAAATATTGACCTCTAATTTTAGGCTTCTGTCAAACTTCAATCTCGTCTGTACATTCAAAATTGCATTTTCTATAAAATGCCAATTTTGCTCATACTTAGACACTTAGACATACTCACATATGCTTATGCTCGCATTTTATTTGTGATTTTTGCATAATTGTCTTAGGCATTAGAGTCATTTTGTAATAGAAATTTAGATTTCATTTTGTCATATTCCAAATCCTTCAAAGCTTGTGTAGGACATAGTCTTATTTTCAAATTGCTCGTACTTTGAATTTGAGGGCAACACATCTTTCCAACAAGTTAGAAGGTGTAATGAAGATCAGCCACGGAGATTGAAGACACTTGGTGAGTTTGCTCCACTTCATGTTTTTAGTTTATATTTCCTTTGCACTTCATTACTTTCTTTGGGTTTTTGCATGCTTTGATATTTGATAATCTAACCTTTAGGAAATTAACCCTTAGATACATAGGCTATTTGGGATTTTGTTATTTGGAGATCTTTCACATCATTGTAAGACAATCCACATGAGTAATTCCCTCATGCTTTCTCACCACGAATGAAAGTTATTATGTTGGGTGGAGAGGGTTTCTATATTTTTAATTATTTCCTTCAATGTGTTTGTCATCTGGGATAATCGAGGGATTGTCTTATAAACATCACAAATGCCCCTCAATTGCTCCAATTTTTCACCAATTAAGTCTTCAATTGATGGGCACGGAGGTGGTGGATCATTTGGAATTTGTGCATTTTCATTCTCAACCATAATACCTGATTAAAGTTAAAAACTAATTAATCTAATTGAAATTACACATTATAAATGAAATTATTGTAAAAAACCCCTAGTTTTTAATAAAAAAAAACCTTACTTTTTAACAAAAATCTATTTAACAAACTCTAATTTTTAATAAAAATACATAAACAACACTAATTTTTAATGAAAATCCATAAAAAAACATTAATTTTTAATAAAAATCCATTGTAAACTCTACTTTTTAAAAAAAAAATCAATCAAAAACCTATTTTTTTAAAAAAATCCATAAAAACTACTTAAAATTATACAAATCTAATTGAAAAATTGTTTTAAACAAAAAAAATCCAAAAACTTACCTTTGAAATTGGATATTTGATATCTAGAAGTTGTTCTCACTGTGCGCTCACAACCTCTTCAAAATGAGTAAAATGATTTTAAAAGCTCGTTGTTTTGTATTTATAGTCAGCTCAAATCAGATACCCAATATATAAATCTTGGTTTGGGCATTGCTTTGGAGCAATGTATTGACACCCAACCCATAAAAAAGTCAACTTAGGATTTTCGCGTTTTTGGGTCAATGCAAAACGTAATTTTTTTCCCATTGCCACTTTTTGGCCCATCATGATCCTGCACATATCCCCTCACTTAATATCAATGTCATCACACAAAACAATAATGATTCGAATTCGTTAGATTTTACATCCTCCTTTCAAGGAGAGAACAAAATCTCGCAATCTAAAGAGTCTTGTGTAACTATGACACCTAATACTAAGCAAGAGACATCTTTGTCACAAAATAAAGGAACATCTTCTACTATTGATCAAGAGAGTATCTTTTTGAGACTACTCCAAGATTGTTTGGTATCCCTCCCTTCAAGAACACGAAACAAATTTTACTACAAGAATTCATTTTGTGCATATCATAGAGTTCATGGTCATTCTACTAATGAATGTAAGGCTTTGTGTAATAGAATTCAACATCTTAAGAAGTGTGGTGCTCTTCCTTATTTTGGGGTACCTAATTCCTTGAATTCATATTGAATTTCAAACCTCTCATCAATCACCCTGGCTCATCCTAGTCTTGCACTAAGTGGGGACAAGGGGTTAGGTAGCCTTGTCCTCATATGTCACTTGTCATTGTCTCTTTTGGCTAGTTGACTACCTTTCATGTATATATAAGAGCAAGCTTGGGATGTGGATGACATGCCCTAAATTGGATTGCATGTGACATACTGAGTTATACATTTTGGGGGCAACCCCTCCCCTTTTCATGACGTAGCTTATTGGAAACATATGACTTGGCATAGGGCTTTCCAAGTAAGCTCTCATATATTCTTCTACTTTAAAGAAACTTCTCATAGCAATGGTGTTAGCAACCGCTTTAAAGTGGAGGCATACATCGACACTCATATTTCACTACGCTATTTTCTTTCTTTGTGCAATGCATCTTCTTCTTGATGGTGTCATTGGGTTTGATTTCTTTCGAAAGTATGATATTTATTTGAATTTTCCTCTCTTGGAGACATTAGGCACAATGTTCCCTAAGATGAGACCTTACATGAACTAAACAAAATTCCTTTGAAAATAATTTACACTATTTCACATTTACAATATTTGTTATATGGCCACCTTACATAATACACTTTGCTTGCCTGCGGAGCCATCCTGTTTGTTCATGAGTTTCAAGCATACAAAGTTTTGCTTGCTTCATGAAGCTTGAAGTTCATTGTTTTGTGGCGACTTGTTAAATTTTTCAAGAGGTATAACTTTGGTATGGTTGGTATATGATGAGAAGCCTAAATGTGGGCATGACTTTCTCATTGTACAGTGAGAAGTTGCTATAGAGGCATGGCTTTCTCACTAAGCCACCCTTTGGATACTCACCTAGTGAATAGCCTAAAGTTATGTTGCCTCAGAGTGAGCATTTTCTGACAAACAACTTAGATCTGATCCACATCATGTTGGAAAAACAATCGAGGCTTGATCCACCTCTTTTTATTTTTCATTTTTTGATTTTTTTTTTCTTTCTCTGACATTGCATGTTTATATATATTGATGCTGCATATCATATACCTTGTGCGTGTCCTTTCGTGCTTATGTTGGTTTGACGTAGGATCTTGGATCCTAGGGGCTTGGCCACCTCCTTTGATCTTTTTCATCCTTTATCGTCTGCATTGGTACACTCGAACCCCTCTTGAATGTCCACTTTAGTGCACATGATTTGGAAGCAAGTTCCTCCTCTCACTAAAGTGGGGGCTAGATGTAATGACAAAAATTGTACACCCTTCTTGGAGATAGTACAATTTATCACTTAATATGGGAATGATTAACATTAAAATGAACCTATTATCGCCTTGATCTAGTGTTGTAATGTATTTTCTAAATTCACATTGGATTTAGGGCCTTTTTAAGATAAATTGACCTAATTTTTCCTTAATTTAATGTTGTAAAGTGTATTTATTTGCACCTTCACATTAAGTTTTGGGCCCTTGTAAACTAAATGGACTTAATTATGCCTTATTTAGGGTGTTGTAAAGTGTTGTACCACACTTTCACACTAATCTAGCGTTTTCATTATTAATTGGGATTTTTTATGCTTTAATTGGCCTTATTTTACATCCACAAGCCTTAATTAATGCATCTTTTTGAGGATAATCTCAAAATAAACCAACATCCAATCATAATTCATGTCTTTTTAGGTTGTGTGGCCCAAATTTAGTGATATGGGACTCATATGCCACCTTGAGCGTATGAGTCCCACCTAGGTTTTAGGGCCTCGACTTGGATTTTACATCATTTTAAGCATTTTTTAAAAAGGTGTCCCATAGTTAAGCCTAATGGGACTCATACATCGTGCTTTTGGCATATGAGTCCCATGTTTCCTAAAATCAAATTTAATTCAAATTCTTGGCAGAATTTCATTCTCCTAGATCTGATGGCGGCTTGTAGTGTTGTAATTTCATAAAATTAGGCATAAATAAGTATAAATGCAAGGTTATTTCACTCATTTTCACCTAAGAATTTTAAGAGAGCATTCCTAATAGTAAGTTTATGATTACAAGAGTTTAAAAGACTTCACAAGAGAATTCAAGAGCATTTCTAAGGCATTCAAGGGCAGTTTTCTTCATCAATTGTTGCAACAATTCAAGATCCATCATCATGTCAAAGTTATCAAGCATCAAGCATGTTGTTGAGCTAGTATTGTGATGTTGTATTCAAGATCCAATGTTAAGCATTGTTCTACACTTATTTCAAGTTCTAGATCTACATCCTTCATGACCACTTCATGTGTTAGATTGCAGATTTACAAGACACCATTCAAGGTATCATTATTCATGTTTCATGTCCTTATTTAATTATCTCATCATTTGGTTTAATTACCTAAAAGGGGTTTGACCAAGGCAAACCCCTATTCTCTAACAATCAAAAAGTTTTTCTTTCCTTGCATGTGTGATTGCTGATCTAGGTGTTTTGAAGCTTGAAGATCCTTTGAAGATTAGGTTGCAAGGTTGAATAAAGCCATCAAGTTGTCACAAGGTTGTCATCTACACAAAAATTCACCTACAGGTCATAAATTAGGGTTTCAAATCCGAAAACAAAGTGTGGAATGAAGAGCAAAGTATGGAGACTAGATTCAGGCCTTAACCCTTCAAAAAAAGCTGAGTGGGATTGATATGCCACTTGTGGCGTATGAGTCCCAATACATGGATTTTTCCAGATTTTAGGAGATTCAGACTCACCATTGTCATATTCTAGTTTTGGCACAAAAACCCTAGTTTGGGACTAAATCACCCAGAAAGGCGTATGAGTCCTAATGGGCATCAAACAACAAATTTTCATGGTTTTGGAGCTTGTTTTGACTTCATCACTCTTCCAGGTGCACCTTTGTTCATTTCCAGTTTGATATTCTATATTTCAATTTCATTTCCTAGGTCATCTAGTTAGGCTTTGCATGATTCATTCATCTCTTGTCTTTCTAAGCCCTAGCTTGTTGGTGAACCCTTCTTTAGTTTCTAATCAGACCCTAGAATGCCCCTATTGCAGATCTCTCTCCTTCATTTCATCCCTAGAACCCTTCTTTTTGGGTCTCTAGGGGTCCCTTTGAATGTGATGTTAGCAAAATAGGAAGGGTCTCATCCCCCTTTATGTGTTTCATCTTCCAAAAAGGTGGAACCCTATTTCCTACACTACACTTTCTAATTCCCATCAAATGCAAATATAGAAATATAATATGAACTTATAGTAAATATCACATGTAAATTTTAAGTAACTACAAACTCAAAATTAAGGAACTTTAGAAATATAATTTGAACTTGCAATATATAACATTTACAAGCAACTATGAGCATGCAATTAAGGAAATGTGAGCGAAAGGAAATGAATGACATATATATAATATGAAATTAAAGTTGATAATGTTGTGGTAGATAGCAAAATGGATAAACTATAGTAGCGTGTATAGAAATTCTATAGGGAGTTGTAGAAAAAAGCTAGTAGAGAACATGGTGTATTTATAGCCATGTCATCAAGTAAACTATTTGTTGGTGATTTTGCAATTTCATTTGATTAGATGATATTCAATTGTATTGCATCATTTCACTGGCCAATTGCATGTAGGATCAAAACATGTAAGATAAAATAATGGATAGATGGATTTGAAGATCTTTGAATTATGCTCACAAGTTTGAATGTATTAATTTGTTCAATGATGATTTTCATCCTTTCAAATTGTTTTGAAATTTTGATTGGTGAGCCTTACAAATTTGATACATTATACTTACAGGCATTCATCGTAGCAATAACTAACTTTGTGCAAAAATGATTTGAAGATGTTTTATTCATGTTAAGATTTGAAACAATTAAGTTTCTTGGATGAGACAATCAATAACTCATTTTTTTTATGAAAGGATAAGATATTTGTATTGCTTTATGAATAACACTACTTTTGCATTTAGAACAATTCATATTTAACTATTTTATATAGAGATTTTATATTAACATGTATGATCTCATATCTTGTAGAAGGAGAATGTGTATAATTTATGTCATATCAACATAGTATTAATGAAATATATATACAACTACTTTCTACCACCTTATCTTGATAAAATATTTTCTATTTAATAAACATTTTAAATTTAAAAAATTACATTCATTGTAATAAAATTTTGAATTTTAATAATCTCTTTCTACTTAAATAAAAAAACAAACATTTATTATATTTTTAAAAATATATTTTTAAGTAATTAATGGTAGATGTAGGTGATCAACTTCAATACCAGCTATAATAACCCACATCGCTATCAAACTCTCTCCCCTACTTTATTAGTTAAATATACTATTTTTAATTAAAACTTTTTCCAGATAAGCCGATGATACCAGCTGAACCGGGAATAGACCAAAACTTCATAGTACAGCTCCATGATAATATCCCTTGGTATAAGGCATCTTAGAAAGAATATTACATCGTAACAGGGTTTGGTGAGAATAACTATTCCAGTTCACTGCAGCTCATACCCCTGTAATATACCTTTGCTTATCTCTTTCGAAAAGGCTCAAGTTAATTTTATCTATTGCTCTAGGCATGCGTTATGCCATAAGACATAAAATGTGCATTATTAAGATCTTGCTTGTATGTTTTCATTTGTTTGTAATTCTTGGTGTAATTCTTGCAGCAAATGCACACGCTAAAAAAAAGTTGGGTTTTGCTTCTGCCAATTCAAGCTTTAAAATTGCAATTTTTGCAGATTTACATTATGGCGAAAATGCATGGACAGATTGGGGTCCCCTGCAAGACCAGAAGTCCAGTAGGGTTATGTGCACTGTGCTAGACGATGAAAGCCCAGGTGATGTTTTTCAAAATATTTAGATCGATTGCCAGCTATAGATTCCTAATTTCTTAGTTGGGTGTGATAAAAAATGTTGATTTTACCTGTAATTAAGAAAGCTTAGAAGACCAGTTCACTCTAAAGGGAAAATTTTGCTTTATGATTGGAAAAGAACTTGTGCAGATATCTTAGCAAGTTAGCAGTAGATTACTGATTTAAGGTTAATTGACAACTTATCACAGTTGATGTAGATTGAAGGAATACACACAACCCATTTTTTAAAAGAGTTTGTTTTTAATATGAATTAAATCCTATCAGCAATATTGGGTATTGCGGAGTTGTGATTTATCTTGTGTTTGGTAAAAATTTCATTCTCTTAAAATTTCGATTTTTTAAACAAATTAAGACAGTTTAATTCAGAAAAATTGTTTCAAAATTCTTATGTACTGTGGAAATATCATAAAAATTCATCCTACTTGATTATTTTCATATGCATTAGAATGTATTAGTATTACTCAATTGTGCAAAATTCGTTGCTTTTCCTATTTTTCTATATAAGTTTATAAAATAACTTTGGAATGAAGTTCAAAATGTGATTTGAAACATCGATTGGAAAATTACTACATGGTTGTTCCAAAAGCTTGATTTTCTTATTTCCATAAATCCCCATTTCTTTAGTGCATATGTGTGGTTTAGCTGTAGTATTATGATGGTACTAAGATTTGACAGTGAGCTTAAAATGTATGAGAATTCATTGGGCATTTGGGAATATGCAGCTTACGTTACATATAGTTATATCTTTATTTTACCTAGCACTTTCATGGTATTAGTAGATTTGAAAGGCAATTTAAAATGTGTAAGAAGTTATTGGGAATTCCAGAGTTTGCGGCTCTAAGTAAGTTTATTTGGCATTTCTGGAAATGTTGCATTCCAATACCCGTAATTGTGGTTTTAATTGTTTGAATACTATGTAGCCGGTTCGCAGGGTTCTGGCCCGGGTCCTGGTCCGGGTTCGCCCTGGGTCCGGGTCCTGGTCTGGTCCTTCTGCTGGTTCGGCTAGGGTCCTTGCATTTGGGCCTTGGTTCGCCAGTGAAGAACCTGGGCGAACCCGAGCAGAACCCGGGTGAACCCAAGGCGAACCCAAGCAGAACCCGGGCGTATGGGCGGCAAAAAGTGATTTTTTTTTGTTTTTTTTAATGTTTACTTCACTTTGACTTTGACCCACGCCCATGGGAACCCTAAAAGTGACCTCTAAAACATGTTAAACACCTAAACTGCCTCATTTTCATTCATTTGTTTTGCAAACAAGCATTTTCATTCCACATCATATCACAATCTGTAGCATTAATAATTCTGATCTTGCTATGCAGTTTCTAATTGTCGATTTCAACGAACTCCAACCTTCGATTACAAATTGTAGATGCATGGGGACTTACTCTTTCAGAAAGGAAACACATACCTATGTAATAAATATTTATGATGTGGGTACAGTTTAAATAATTAAAATATTGTATTCAAATCCCTTCAGAGACAGGGATAATGTTCCCCATTATAACCTCAAATTTTCAAATATATTAAAAAAAATTCCAATCCATTCAGATACGGGGATAAGGTTCTCCATTATAACATCAAAATTTTAAATAAACAAAGAAAACACAGATCTCAAATTTTAATAACCATTTAAGTATAAAATAGTCAAATCAACTAGTCTCTAAATTTTGATTGTTTATTTTTTAATTGATATTTAAGATCACATTTTATCATCCATTATAAAAAAAATAAAATCATAATCCTAGATAAGAAAACAATATGTATTGCAATACAAACTCAAATTACCAGTAAACATTACAATGCAAAGGTCCTACAATTTGATTTTTTCCAACCATTAAACTTACATAGAGAGAATTTACAATATTATCCTCAAATAACCACAGAAAACATCACTGTGCTGCATTACAAAAGAGAGTGAAATAAAATTATAAAAGCAATATACATAAGAAAGAGCAACTAAACAGCAAACCCTATAGCAGCAAAATATAAGTGTATATAGCATTCTCTGAGAAGAATGCACAACTGAATCGCAAACAAAGTTTAAGTCTTAAAACCAATAGCTCCACTTCAAGTATAGTATCAGCTAATTTCTTAATAGGAGCAATGCAAGATCTGATAATAATGGCCCTAGTTTATATCTCCAAAGACAGTGAAGATAGGGGCGGCTTGTCGGTCTTGTGGGCTCAGCCTACTTCATCTAATGTCAATGTTGACATTGATATGGATGATCTAGAGAATCCATATGATGATTAAAACTTTGAAAGTGTTGTAATATTGAACTTGAAGTTTGAACAATGAATATTTATCATGCATGTTTTAAATGACATTCAAGTTTATGGTGGTTTTGTTGTTTATATGATGTTATCAGTTATGTGATATTCTAATCCTAATTCTGAATTCATGCTTCTAGGCTGCATATATATATATATATATTTTTTACATATTTTGTAATTTGTACTAACGAACCCAAGGCGAACCGAACCCACCCCCCAAAAATTTTTGCCGAACCGGCGAACCGAACCCGCGAACCCGAACCCGAACCCGAACCCGAACCGGCTACTTAGTTTGAATACATTGTGTAGTTACTCCAATCTTTTTCAGAGAATGATACTTAAAGCAATGATAGCCTGGTAGCAGGGCATTTCAGAGTTTTTTTTTGCCATTTTACAATCATGGCTTAAATTGCTTATAATATTTGTGTTTTATAGTTTGATTACATATGCATGTTCTATGGAGCTACTTATCACAGTTAGTGGTACTGGTGGATTTGAAGGTGAATCAAAACATAAAAACAGTGATTGGGCATTTCAGAACGTTTTTGGGAAATATTGCCTAAATTTATTTTTAATTTTAAATCTTTATAGTTTGAATTCATATTTGTGGTTTATCTACTACTTTATCAGAGGTCATGGTTACTGGGTAGCTTGGAATGTATATGACATATATATACGTTCACTAGTAAGTTCATCAGGAAATTCAAAATTTGTGGCTTAAACTAATTATAAGGCTGTTTTTGCTTGTCTTTTGTCTATCCCATATTTATGAGTTCATGGTACTCTGTAAATTTGAGAACAAATTAAAACATTAGCAGGAATTAGGTGTTTCAGAAAATGTAGTTTATATAGAGTCATGAATTCTTGAAAATGAATTAAAACTTTTAGCCTGTAATTGTTATTCCAGATTTTGTGGTTTATCTTGGAGATGTTATCACAGCCAACAATTTGGCTATCAGAAATGCAACCAAATACTGGGAACAGGCCATTTCGCCCACCAGGAGCAGGAACATTCCTTGGGCTTCTCTGTTTGGCAACCATGACGACATGGCATTTGAATGGCCTGATGAATGGTTTGGAAGCTTGGGATTGCCAAGCATTCAGCGTCCGGATTCTTCTTTGGCAACAGGTAGTGCCAGATTTTTATGTGTACCCATAATTGCTACAAACTTAAATTTTAGGAGCATTCATCTGCAATTCAAAGCTCTTTGGTGTTTGTGATCCTATATTTTGCTTGTCCAATTTGCTTCTTCCTTCCAGGGTTGTTGAAATGGTTTTACGTAGTTGGTGGAATCCAATGCATAACGTAGAGGTCTATCACAATTGTTTTGCACAAAATGGTAAATATACTAATGAATGTACATGTGCCTAAAATGATGAAAACCTTATGGGCTGTCTGCGTATTGGATACATGCCGTTTCCCCTAGAAAAATACAAGGTTTTCAAAATTGTCAGCTTCTATTTTGATTGTAGAAATCTGCAATTATATCCAGTCGCCGGTCTGTCAAATGCCCTGATTTTGTTCTACTCATCAAGCTGTTACAGGAAGATCCCCAAAGCAACCACTCTTTTATGTGTTGTTTGTAACGTGTTTGCGTATTGGATAGATTTTGGAAGGAATTAACAGGATTTATAATTCAAGAGAGACAAGAAAGAAGTTTAACTTAGATTCCATTTTTTCTGCCCCAGGAGTTGAACAAATGACTGACTGCTATTTCCAACGGACATCCCGTGTTGACATATTGGAGATGGATGCACAACAACGTTTGTCTCACTCATCATATGGACCTAAAAGTCTTTGGCCCAGTGTATCAAACTATGTTCTTGAGATTTCTTCTTATAAGTGTTCTAAATCGCCAGCAGCCTTGCTATACTTCTTAGATTCAGGCGGTGGTTCTTACCCTGAAGTAATTTCCAAAAAACAAGCAAAATGGTTCCAGCAAACAGCAGTCCAAAAAAACCCCAACTCAAGGTAAAGAACAGCTATTCAAAAGCAGGCCTAAACTCTTACTGTTAAGGCATTTAGAAGACAAAATGCTCTAACGTTATGATTTTTTTATAATGTTCAACTCATCTAGGATGGCAGGTTCATTCAACTTGCACATAACAGGTTATAGAAGCGTTTCTTAACTTGAGGTGGCATGCATAGAAATGTATTCTGGCTTGTTGGATCTGATTCATATTGAACACTATTAAAGGGGCTAAAAAAATTTAATATCCAAGCCCTTTTTCTGAGGGGCCCCTGTTTTTGAGTGGCTTTGAATATGTCAACTCTAGCCAATAGTTAATGTCTGTGCAATACTTTTTCCATGTTTGCTAGAAGTAGGATGCCAAATATTTGTGGGTATTGATTTTAGCTAAAGTTGGATAATTTTATGGAGTAATAAGGTTTTCTTAGATAAGATTAGAGCAGGTGAATGACATTTTTCCGACGTAAAATTTAGACTAGATTGTAACGGTACTTCCTAGATTTGATGAGTAATTGGAAGCATTTCCAGTGAAAACATGCAAAACAGTAATAAGGGAGGCTGCTGTTACGGATTGCAGGATTCCGGAAATTGTCTTTTGGCATATACCTAGTCAAGCCTACAAAGAAATTGCCCCTCGTGCTGGCACCCCAATCAAGCATCCATGTGTTGGCTCATTAAATCTAGAGCCAGTTGCTTCCCAAGCAGCTGAATGGGGAATCATGGATATCTTGACAAATAGAACATCAGTTAAGGTATGGAACTATACATTAAATTCTGATGGTTTGATCTTTTGTCATTTATACTGCATTTAAATCTGCTGTCTGAGTGGGGGCATATTTCATTACGGAGATATATTGCATGTATTAAGGATCAGTCTTTTTGGTTTTACATGACATTCTGTTAAAGATTTATGTTTAGGTTAAATTTGAGACGACGAAACAGTATCAGGATGTATCTTAAAGAATGCATTTTTCCCTCATTAATTCTCCTCTGGATAAACATTCGAACCTGAAAATAGAAAAAGGAAATGAAGCAAATCAAGGTTAGATGAGCGTATTTCATAGTTTTCATTTCAAATTATTGTTAGAGGTCTTATGTGTATTGGTATATGCAGGCTGTATTTGTTGGTCATAACCATGGTTTGGATTGGTGCTGCCCATGTAAGAACCTGTGGCTCTGTTTTGCTCGGCATACTGGTTATGGAGGTTATGGTAGTTGGCCAAGGGGGGCTAGGATTTTGGAGCTGCTTGAAGAAAATTCTGAACTTAAGTCATGGATTAGAATGGAGGATGGAACGACCCATAGTCATATTACAATAGCTTCTGCATGAAAGCTTGATATAAATTTTAACTAGGGTGATATGAGTTAGCTTAGACTTTGATTTGTTTGCTACTTCATCTAAAATGATCATTGTGCTATAATTTCATTATCTATAAAACCAATATTTTTCATAGAGTTGTTCTTGCATCTTGCATATTGAGCCAAAGAGAACTATATCTTGGAAGAAATCAACACACACCATGAATTGCAGAATTTGGAGGAAGTTAACTATCTTCATGGACATTTGAAGACATAAACATAATGAAGCTTTACCAACAACATTAAACTGGTGCAGATGCATCTAAGCACAGATTTAACACCTGATAGGTATCCAGAAGAGTAAAGGTGCCAATCCCTATGTTTGACACCTATTTGGGATGAAAAATTTGAGAATTCTCTCATGTTGCTCAAATATTTAAGCCTAATAAATTTTCAGCATTTGATGTCACACTTTATCCTTGGTGCATTATGAGTGTCAGCCCACTTAGGCAGAGTCCCAGACTCCCAAGGAGGGGGATACTGCAGCTGTTTTTTCGTGCAGGTGGTTCCATTTAACCTGTGCAAAATTCAAAACTGCAAAACATAGAATCTTTCCCTAAATGCATAGTGACACTTTACCAGGAGGGAAAATTTGAGGGATGGTACTTATTGGGGGTAAGAAATTTGTAGTGCTGCTTGATATATTTCAGGAGAGCTTTGCACTAAATGACAGCTGTATGGAATTTAAATGTTTTAAGCTTTTAGACTGTTTACTAGCAGTGTAGCAGAATGATATAGTCATCCACGGGACCATTTTTCAGAGAAGAGGCTTGTCAATTTTATCTGTATCACTTGGAGAAAAGATTGGAATGATCAAAGGGTTGTAGTTCAGTTGATGAGTATGATGATATGTTTCTTAATTACATCATCCACCAAGGTTCAAATTATCCTGAGGTGCAATTGGACTAGGTTCATCTTCTGAATGACTTTGATAGATTGAATCCTAATACTCTTGACAAAGGATCTTTTGGTTTCAATGTATGGTCTCATAATATTTAAATATTGCAATCCACTATATCAGGACAAAGATAGTGATAATTGATGCCTATTTAATCCAATTGATTCCATTTTTACGAGAATGCTCCCCTCAATGGATTGCATTAATGAGTTTTAGTCAATGTGTTACAAGGCTTGTGCCGCTTCGGCTGTGAAGGATATGACTACACAAGTAAAAGTCACAACAATATAATTGAAATGGCAAGAAAATAATTTTCAATATTACTATATTGTTTCAACACTTTAGTACCATTATTTCACAGAGCATAAGTGCACTAAGGAACGAGAATTGAATTGTTAATTTGTACTTCAATGCTCTTCCACTACTTTTGTTTTGTGACCGCTTCCTACCAAGATATTTTAAAAGTGTTTCCTTAAATTTTTAAAGGTTTTAAATAAAATTATGTAGAATTTTTGAATTGCATTTTACATCACATTTTATGATCCATCGTCAGAATAACGATGACAATAGATTGTGAAGATCATATTCTATGATCTGTGATTCGTTAATTAACTGAGAGATGCTTTCTTTCTTGGATCTGTGATTCGTTAATTAACTGAGAGATGCCTTCTTTCTTGGTTTTTACTTTTTTGGTTCTTCCTTCTTTGAAATCAAGGTTATTTGGTTTGTCACTAAATTCATCCTGAATATATGTTCACGCCAACAAGATTAATGAAGACACTGCTATCATGGAAAATTAAATTATTTTTGAAACAAACAGAAAAATGAGAACAAAGGCATCAATTTGTATTGCATTGCAAAACCTTACATGTACATTGAGGAGGGTGTCCAGAGTGCTAGCCCTCATTAGAAGTAACCCTGCAAACAACATAAACTCGTTTCTCATCCTATTGGTACATTTAATCACTATATTGTTTACGATCTCCCACAAATGACAGATCAACAATGGAGATCAAATGAAGTATCAACGACATGAATCAAACAGATTTATTAAATATGAAAGATAAAGCAGAAGATATGAACACAAAGATTTACATGGGAAAACTCTTTCGGGTAAAACATGCCCACCCTCCAAAAATATAGATCCATTGTATTATTCAACAACAAAATACACAGTTACAATACAATTGTAGGCTCTAAGCCTTTACATGGAGATTTACATCCTATTCTATTTGGAGAAAATCAGGTAACGTAACCCCTGTGAATTCAGTCTCTCCTCACGACTCCTCAAGCAAAATAACATATTATAGAGTTTACAATGAACAAATTAGACATTTCCAAATCCAACACCCAAGCATGAAGATGCAACATGGAAGGTGCCAAAAAAAAACTACACATGCAAAATGGTAACCTTCCAATTGTTAACACATGCAAATATGCAACTGTCAATTGTCACCAAACTTGCACATGCAAAACTGTAGCTGTCAAAATATAACTACACCTTCAAGGCATCTACATTCCATGCAAAGTCAACACAGAAATAGAAAATTCTTTCATGCACAACTCCAGCACCTTTCCTACTTGACTCCTCCTTGGAAAACAAAATGGCAAGTTGTAATTCATGGGATAATTAGCAACATTAAATAATTAAATAATCAATGCTAAAAAAAAATCAAAGGTTAAAACACCTTCATTTTCCTAACACAAAAGACATAATCTGCTAACCAGAACATCTGTCTGAGAAGCAACACAAGAATGATTTGTTTCCTTTGGAGTTCCTTGCTTGGCAAAAGGACATGGAGAAAATTCTGAAATATGGAACGTGCATTTTGTCGAGGAAACTTCAACTCTTCCTGTCCAAGTATTTTTCTTTTTATAGGCAAAAATTTACAGTGGCCAATGGCCATACTGAGATGAAACAGTGGAGATTTTCGAAGACAGAAATAATGAGAATCAAGCTTAGTAATGAAAACTTGTGTAGACAAAAGAATTATATCCACATTTTGGACACTGTTTATGGCCTCTTCGGGAGAATTCTTTTGTCAAACCATACTTGAACAAGGATGCTTCAAAGATGTTGCACATTAGGGATTCTGCTGTCGATCCCAATGAAGTGGCTGGAAACCAGGAATCTGAGGAAGGAAGCTGTGTTTTTATAACAAGGGTAATCTATTTCCCGCTTCATTCCAGCAGGGCCAAAAATGTTTTAGCTTGAAACTGGGTTTCAACTGGAAACAGCAGAGATTCCTTAACAGTTAACTGTTCAAGTTATTAGGTTTTATATGATTTCGAGTGCTAGTTTGTGGTTATAAAATGAAAATAAATGAAATGATTTTAACTATGTATGAATGTTTTGTTGGTTAAATAATTTGTGGTTGGGCAAATTTTTAATTATTGATAAGTATAAACCCATTTTAACAATATAAATTTAACCCTACTTATTTTTTTATGTGTTTAATTCTGCATCCTATAGTGATACTAGAGCATGACGATAAATATTGGAGAGATATGTTTTGTTGACTATCTACCATAGCTTAGTTTTGATAACGTAAACACGGGAAAAGAGTCTGGACCTATTACAAACCAGTCATAGAGATAAATAGAACAAAACTCACAAAAATAAGACTAGAAAAAACAACGAACAAAGCAAGACTAGTCTTACAAAGAGTGAAACAGAGACTAATTAGCTACAACAGAACAAACAGAATAACAAGACTAGACCAGCAACTGCTTTTGACTGGAGAAAGAGTTATTGTTTGGTAGTTAGTAATGCTGACTGAACATTAATGTATCACACAAATCTACTAACCTTCCTTTGTTAAAGGCAATTTTTTGGAAAGTAGTTTAGTCGAATGGTTTGTGAGGACATACCATGCATCATTTCAACAAAGATTTCCAGTAAAAGGTTTCAATTTATTTTTTGGAAAGTATTTTAGCCGAATGGTTTGTGAGGACATATCATGCATAGAGAAGCGTGATTTTCAATTCAAGAGGGTTACATTCATGTAAGGAAAGTCATTCTTTTTGCCTGAGATTGGTTTGTGAGGACATATTAGGCATAGAGAAGCGTGATTTTCAATTCAAGAGGGCTGCATTCATGTAAGGAAAGTCATTCTTTCTGCCTGAGATTGGTTTGTGAGGACATATCAAGAATAGAGAAGCATGATTTTCAATTCAAGAGGGCTGCATTCATGTAAGGAAAGTCATTCTTTCTGCCTGAGATTGGTTTGTGAGGACATATCAGGCATAGAGAAGCGTGATTTTCAATTCAAGAGAGTTGCATTCATGTAAGGAAAGTCATTCTTTCTGTCTGAGATTGAAATTGTTTCCAAATCCAACATCTAGAAGATTTATTTATTTAGAAAAAAGAAACATGCTTGTTTGCTAGAGGCTATGTTTTGAACGTTGAGTTGCGGTGGGAATTAGATTGAATGAGAAACATAGATTGAGGAAAGTTTTAGAGGTGATATTGGTGTCAAGCAAAGGTGCCTCATATTTCTTATTTTTTCTGTTTATATATGATAAATTTGAAGAGTGAATAAATTTGCAAGGTAGAGATAGTGTTCATTTGGGAGAGTTTGTGATAAGGCTTATTTTATATGTAAATGACCTTTTGATTGCTAAAACAACTCACGTATTGCAAGAGCACTTACATGCTCTTAAACATTTTTGCATGGTGACGATGCAAGTCAATATTAGGAAGACCAAAATCATATTTTTCTCCTACAAAAAAAAAACAAAACCAACAGAAGTTCTACTTTGAAGGCAATACTTTTGAAGAAGTAATTGAATACAAATATCATGGGATTGATTTCAACAAGCAGCTTAGTTGGGAGGGCTGCATAAGGAAGAGAACTTTGGGAGGATGGAAAGAATTATATACTCTTAAAAATAGATGTAGAGAGGCAAAGTTATGGGATCAGAAAGTTGCTTAAATTTTCTGAGGCTTTTAATGCTTTTGATGGTGCTCTATGGGTGTGAATTGTAGGTTAGCAATGCCAAGTAGACTTGAAGTGGAAACAAATTGAGAAAATTCAAAAGTGTATAATCTCAAGTAAGTTCATAATAAAAGGTTTGGTTCCTTATGAGATTATGTCGAGTAAAAAAAGGACAACTCCTATTAAAGCAATTTCTATGGTGCATCTTATAAGGTATTTAAAAAGAATTGAACAAATGGAAGTGAGTGGATGGCCTAAAGTAGTTTTCAATGACATCATGAGCAAAAGAAAGAAGACATGAATAAAACAAAACAAATGGATGAGCAAATGGAATATCTATTTGAATGCATGCCCCACAAATAGCAAAGAGATAAAGGCTTTTGTTATGGATAAGTTCTACAAGCATGTATGGGGTAAAGTGCTAGGGTGAAAGAATAAATATTACCTTGAAGAGTTCAACCTAACATGTGATCATCAACAAAAATAGTACATAAGGGCTAATATTCTGCGGAGAGCTAAGATTATTATTGTTCAATTAAGAACCAACTCTCATCAATGTTGATGTGAAATGAGATGATGGAAAAGACCTAAAGAAGCATGGGAAGAAGAGGTGTGTATTTTTTGCACTACTATGGTAATGGAACTAGAAAAACACTTTATTATGGAGTGTGATGCCTTCAAAGACATTAAGGACAAACATGTCGATATCTTGACAACTATTTCTTGATATAGTTTATTTAGTGAGGGCACTATTGAGAAGTTGGGGGAGCTCAGCATCACCATAAATAAGAAAATGATTAAAATGAAAAAGACAAAAATGATAAGGTTGGTTGTCTCATAATCTATTTTTAGTCTTGTAGACATTAAAAGTTATTCATTCATTACATCTATTGGTGCATAGGCAAGTGTGCTTTTAAAGCTTGTAGTCATTATCTTAGATAAAGTTGCTAGCTTTTTTTTTTGTCATGCATATTTCTTTTACAAAAGAATAATTGTCAAGGAAATTCAAGTTTAGTGAGATTATAATGCTAGGCATGGGAAGACATTTCCTCTAATATGACTTATGATCTTCTTTGTGAACTTTCATTATTTTCAACATGATGGATACCTAGTGGTATTGGTAGCAAGTTAAATTGTTAATGCATTTAACTATCATGTGTTAATTTCAAATCTTGTAAAGAGTGCTTTTGACTATCAAATATTGTAAAGAGGGTCTTTCAATCATTTTATATCTATTAATAGTTGTATTTTAGCGTCTAAGGGGTATACCGAAGAGGTCTTAAAGGTAAATTATTAGGTCTTTCAATAAATGGTATGAGCCTAGCTCCCCATGGACATGTGTCATATTTGGATCATTAGCACAAAATAATTGATTGAAACTCTCTCTCCCACTCTACATCTCTTTCTCTTTCTATTTTCCCTCTTTTTTACTTCTTTATCTCTCTCTCTCTCTCTCCACTTCCTCCCTCTCTCTTTGTCCCGCTATCTCTAGCCCTCTCTCCTCTATCTTTATCCATCTCTCTCAAGAGGAGAGAGGAAGAGAGAAAGATAAGAGATATAGAGGGAAAGAGACCTCTCTCTCTCTCTCTAATGTACCCATTGCACATTGAAGTGTGATTGCTAGTTATTATCAAGTCAATATTTTGTAATAATTCAATGGAATATAAATTGTCGTATGAAATTTAAGATTGCTAGTTACTTGATTCAATGAAATTGTAAATTTTATGAAAATCCTACAATGGAAATGTGTATGCAATTTCTAGCGGCATTATTAGATAATAAAAGGTTTTACAACAATTTGAAAAATCACATGGAGACTTCGTTAGATATGATCTCAATTATTTAGCTATATGAGAACAACCTCTCAATTAAGATGTGTCACTTTCAATTCATGCCAACTGATGTAATTGGAAATATGGACAATAATAGTCTTATTGGTATTACTGAAATTGATTTATCTATCACTAAAATCTCTACCTTAATATGAACAGATATAATTGAGTCCTAAGAAGAAGCTTGCCATTACAAGATATGTCAATTTATTAATCATATTACCTCATGGGGAGATGTGTCAAAAGAAATGAAATCAAACTCAACACCTGTAAGTGTTGTCACTTGTATAACAAATCCAATTTTATTTAAAAATTGGGGCGCCCTCTTTTGATCTCCATGTCAAAAACATTTGTTTAAACTTAAACTCTATCCCACAAGGTCTTTTTTCTATGTCTAAATCAAGTCCTTGTGCAAGATATGCACAAAATGGATGTGTTAGTTTAGTCCCCAGTTTGTACTATATAGAGATATATTAGGAGTCCATCAAAATTCAATTATTTATTAAGGGGGAGTGTTTGAGAATTTCATTCACAATTGAATTATACTTGTGTTGTGTACGTGTCATCACATATTGTCTATTAATTTTTGTCTTATTTGTATAAAAAATAACACTATTATAGTATGTTGTGAGGTTATTTGTAACTATATGTGTGTATTATGTGGCGAACAAAATGTGCATGATTTTGTTGTTATGTTATCTGTCTTCAAACTTTAATTATCGTGGCATTCCATGAGACCATGTATTTATTTGAGGAATTTTGTCAAATAGTTTGCATGCCTTGTCTATGCTTTAACACATTAGACACATGTCTACTAGAGTAGTTGCAAGTACAACACTTGACAAAATTCCTCTATCCTTTATGCTTAGATGAATGTCCATAGCCTTTTCCAAAGATCCCATGTGGTATAGGTTGGGAAGATGTTAGCAAATATTATTGAGTTTGGCTTTATAGTTTCCAATTGCGTTTGCTTGAAAGTTTATAAATCCCTTTCAAATGTACTTTGTGAATATCCTACAATGAGGTTATTCTATGAGAACACACTTCTTTGAATAATTTTATCAAACGATTCACATGCCTTACCCATACTTCCACATTTTGCATACATGTCTATTAGAGCATTTCCAACTAAAACATCTGATAAAATTCCCCTATCCTTTATGTTTTTATGGATACCTATACCCTGTTCCAAAGCTCCTATTTCTAGGAGGCTGGGAGTACATTGGCAAATATTAATGGATCGAGTGAGAGACCCACTTGTTGCCTTGTGAGGACAACCATGTCTTTTGTACACTACAATAACCATATTCCATGAGAGGCTATCTTGTTCTTTTATGTGATCAAACATGTTGCACGCTTCACCAAACTTCTGCAATGTGAGAATACTGAATTTGAGTTTGGTTATGCATGGGAACTACTGCCTTCTTATTGTTGACTGTAATGGCCACTATTTAGGGGAGCTGCTGATTGTTGACTATAATGATGACCATTTAAGGGAACGAAAATAGACGTTGACGAAAGGAATAGATTAAGTAGGTCTCATATTGACACGTACATCAGTCAACTCTTAGAATGTGTAATTTATGCCCAACCATTTAATATAACTTTTTATAACCATTTTTACATACATATGATCATAAAATTTAAGGACATATTGAAATTTAAAATTTTAATATCATTTATTTATTTTTTAAAAATAATTATCTTTTAATAATGTTAAAAGTTTATTTTATTTAATCAAACATAAAGGATAAAATTTTACACCTCATTTGTGCTAAATAAGATATCTCCATCTTGCACCACATTTTCTGGAAGTATGGTCACCATTCCTGCAAGTTCAATGGCTCTTTCAATCTTCTTTTCATCTGCATTCTGTGCCGACTGCTTTGTGAATTTGAGAATCAGATCGGGAGCTTCTAACAGACCCGAAACAATGACATGGCCCACCAATGTGCGTAGCATTTCACACAATCCCTCCAAGTTGTAATAAGCACATTCATCAAGTCTGATCAACAGACTGTTGGACGCTCTTTCATCAGACCGTTCCAATTTGTGCCTAAACTCTCTAACCATCTCGTCTACTCTCGCCCGCTCTTCTGGTGTAACCACTCTTTCTACTCTCGCCCGCTGTTCTGTGCCCAAGCCCTGCTTCAACCTTCTCTCCACCTCGCGCATTTCTCCTTCGAAATGTATACTGTCGCTCAAGGCATAAAAATTCAGCGTGCCCAAGGTGTTGAAGGGGTCCACAACTATGTTGTCTGGATAATCCACAAACTTGAGCACATTCACTGTCTCCCTGTAAGCTACCAAGGCATTCTCCATATCAACGCCTATCTCAATATTAGCTATAACACTAAATATGGTTGATATTGTTCCCATCCAACTCTTATTGATGGACTGAAGACGCTGATTTTGAGCCAGTCTATCGTTTCCCATTATTGAAAGCAATCCTGTGCAGCGTTGCCTCATTTTACAATCATCCATCCTACGATTTATTCTTTCATATGATCTTTTATTGACCTTCCAGAAAATATGTTGGAAATCCACTTCAGGGAGTCCCATAACAGTCAGTTTTGACTGGTATTTCAGATGTTCATCATTTGATAAAACAGATTTCTTATCAAGTTTGCAGAGACGCTGAACAAACTGGCTGCTGAGTACCAGAACCGAGAAACACCGACAGATGAAGCAGAACAAACACAGTAAACTAATCGGTAAAATCAAAACACACAAAGGAAGGAGCGGTACAAGGCAGGCAACGGAAATTAAAATGTTTCTCAACCTATATTTCGGATTCAGAAGAAAATATGCCAGCCTAGGGCATATCGAGCTCACTACTACAGCAGCCGGGACTGCGAAAAAGCGTCTTGCTCTGCTGGAAGCCTTGATGAAATTCATTTTTTCGATTGAAATTGAACAATAAAGCCCCGCCTTGAACCATCTGTAGAGCATGAACATCCATCCCAACAAAATGAATATGCACTGAAGATAAAATATCAGATTATCTCCTCCATTATTATGATGAAGAAGAGATGAACGACATCCCACTTTAGCGGCCATGACGGCAACACAAATTGTGACAATCATTCCCGCACCTGGACTGAAAGCTGAGCTGGTAATAAAGTAGCATGTCTTCCATGCACGAGCTGCAACCCATGACTTCATCACCTCACTTCTTAACGTCTCCCATCTATCACCTTCATTTTCTACTTCTTTAGAGAGTACTTCGGAAATACCGTAACGGACGCCATCACGCGCAAGCTTCCCAGATAAGATGACTGCCCCTAACAAAAGGAGGAGCGATGGGGCTCCCAGTAAGAGAAGAGCGCCGGATGATATGAACCACGGACCCGCTTCCCTTTCGACTAGGGAGTTATCAACGTTCTGCAATGCATAAATCTCTGTAGCGATGTGAAACGACAAACTTACAAACAAGGCAGCTACGTTGCTCCATCTCCCTTGGGTGCCCGCCATGGCCATCCCAGGCAGAAGACAACCCACAAAAACACACATTGTCAGTCTCGCAGAATCCATTTCCAGTTGCCTATCAACCAACACTTCTAAGTCCTTTTCGTTGGGCCGACCAAAAACATTGACTTTCTGAATTTGAACATAGCCTAAAATTTGTATCGTCAGAGCACTTAAAACAAAGAGATTGGTCGGGATCCAGGGAGCTATTTTAAGATAGTGTTTGGCTACGCCCACTGCAACATCCCATAGCATGCATATGATAAGCGCAAATGTGGCCAGTATCATCTGCCACTCCTGCAGATCATAATCCATTTGAATCCCAACCCTACTAAACTCAATACAAGCAAAGAATAATGTCTATCAAATGATTTAATGTTTAGAAATACTAATAGATTTATCAAATATTCTAATTATCTTCCCCGCTAAACCGCTTGTCTTTTTTAATCCAGTTCATTTTCTAGGGACACGTTAAATACCTAGGTAAACAAATCTAGTGTACATTTCTACATATAATAAAAGAGCAAAGATTTGGTAAACAAATCTATTGACGCTTTGTTACGAAAGAAGAAAAGAAATTCCAAACGTCTAAGAAAAGAAATGGCGTGTCACTTTATCTAAAGGTAATCTTAAACTTTTTTTTCCCTTATATTAAGAAGCGACTGGTAACGGTGAAAAGCAATGTATACGATTTATTCAAAGTAATGGCACCAATTCTTGCTTTTCCAAAAGTGATGGCTTGTCATTCTTTACTCGTCCAACATGTCTGACGACTGATGATATTTTTCATTGTGTCCATTTTACTAGAACTTATCACCACGTCAAAAGCAGGCTGCAATCCATACTTTGCTAACCACATTCGAAGGCATAAATATCAGTTCTTTCAAACAAAAGGAAAAATAGCCTTTCTTTAATCTTAGTTTAAATAAAATATAAATACAGGCTCCAAACCATATTTTGGACCAGTCACATTCCAAGACATAAATATCAGTTGTTTAGAATAATATACATTTAAATGTAGAGGGGTATTTGATGATTTAGAAAAATATTTTCTTATTCTTAATTTAAATCAAATAAATGCAGGTTGCAATCTATATTTTGGGTCAGCCGTACTCCAAGACATAAATATGAGTTCTTTCAAACAAAAAGAATAGAATAATATGCATATAAGTGAAGTGGGGTATTTGATGATTCATGTAACTCGTAAAGAAAAATAGCATTTCTTTAATTTTTGTTTAAATTAAATAAATGTAGGAGAAGAGTATAAATAAACCTTTAAAATTAGGAAATGTGTAAGGGCAAATGAAAATGAATTTTCTTTAATAAGATGTAAATAAGTATAAAATAATTCAAGTTAAGAAGTCATATGCAATTTTTTTAGAATTAATGTTATTTTACAAAAGTAAATATATTGGATAACGTTTAGTTTTAAGTTTAAGGATGAATAATTTTGAGAAAGGTTTTGAAATTTTTGAGTATCATTTATTTAAAAGTCATTTCTCTTTGTTTGGAAAATGTCTCAAGATTATTAAATGTCTTTTTGTCTTCCGCACATGTTGAATTGGTTTTTCGATCATCTTTGCATCTATAAATTTGATTCTATACTTTATGTGTTTTTGCTTCTTAATTTGTTTGGTTCATTGCACTTTTCTTTTCTCTAAGGACTAGTGTTTATACATACTTTTAGAGGCTATTAAATTATTAAGAGACAAGTTCCCCTCAGTCAACCCTTGAAAAAGATTGGCACAAACGCTTTAGGATGAATGTGTGTAGATCTATTCCTTTTAGGTGTTCTAATTAAAGTGTTCCTAGAATGCCCCTTCTTTAAAAGAATGATATTTGAGTGATGCTTGCTTATCATTAATAAATACAATTGAATTCCTTCAACTATAAGAAGATAATAATAAATCACTCAAACATGTAAACTTTACTAGCTAATAATGGTTAGTAAAATAGGTGCTAGTTAGCCAAAATTTAAATTTGAGTATTTAAAATTTAAGGGTCAAATATATGGATGTGAGACGTACCTAGAATAACATAGTGATAAAATCTATGAACATGATGAATGCCAAAATATGGAGGGTGCAATAACTTTGGATTATATCGATTGTTTCATTTGTCAATATTTAAATAGATTATGGTATTTTCTCAAAATAGACATACAATTAAATAGAAATAAGCATGATTATGCAAATTTTACCATTACATTTTTCCTTCACTTTCAAGTTCAAGTGAACATGTATCTCAAAGTGTGTAAAACTCACAAACATGCATTTAAATTAAATATTCAAATATAAAAGTATTTCTAAGTCAATATAAGCAATGGACCCTATTGGTATCACTGTATAAGTCCATGCTTTAAGATGTGTTCTCTATGAGAACCTTCAAGATGGAGGGAAAATGTTTAGTGGGTAGGTTCTATCTCACAATTGCAAATTAGGCACAAAATACAAGCCTTTCTTCAATATTTAGGTAATAAGACAAATGAGGGTTAGAAAAATTCTTCTTGTATAGAAAGTGGTACGATTAGCTACATGTGAGATGTTAATCTTTCATGTTATGTGATAATACCATATGTTTCCTTGATGATGAGTCTTTGTGGAACACTTGCCACTACCTAAGAACTTGAAAAATTAATGTTAATAACAATAAATACCCCTCTATAGTTTGTTACATCTATAGGGTCTAAGGAATTACAAGAGAGGGAAAATAGTACATGAAAAGTAAAGTAATAATAATAATAAATATACCATGCATGAAGTAAGTGTAACATTGAAAAGATGAGGCATGGTGTTGCCACATTATTTTATCAGGTTGCATTTAGTTAATCACATTAATACAACATATGCATCTAAGATATGATATAGAATCTACTTGGGTAGATTGCACTTACATCATGTGAATTAAATTAATTCCCGATTTTGATAAATATGTTGTGCAGACATGTGAGTGCATCTCTTATTATTCTATATTGGTTGTATATTAACATCTATTGGTGGTGTATCTTAGATATACCCACTTTTAGCTCTTATTTAAGAATCTAGAATCATCATTATATATTTGCATACATTGATACATTAGAATTATTCTCCCATTTTGTGTCTCTTTTATGCTTTCATTGAAGATCCTTGACCTTGGGTAGCTATCTCCATAGCCAATATTACACATGGTAGGCACATGTGGACTATTGATAACATCAAGGTACGAAGGTTGCTCCTAGCATGGAAAAATAGAAAAGGTGATATGGCCCTTAGTTACCAAACACACTCACATATTCACTAAATTATTTAGAAAAAATAGTAAGTAATTACCTTTGAGAATATAACACAAAGTGTACAAATCTAATTATCATAAAATGGTAGGTGCAAGAAGTTGGATCCACTGAACTATTTTTCTTCAAAATCATTGTTTGTCATACTTGGAGTAAAAATTTGTAGCACTTACACATATAATCTTAAGAAAGTATAGTAATATGAAATGTTGGAGTCTAGGTTTCAAATATGTAATTTATTCAAATACCCAAATGATACAAGTTAATTATGTATAAGATGTAAAAAAAAAAAATTTTTTAAGTGATTTTTTAGGGCCATAACATGCACATGTATGACAAGCATAATTTGACCTAAATAAGATTATTTTTCTAATTCATTTTGTGAAAAGATGTGTATTATAGTGAAGCTTGATGCATATATTTGTTTATAATTTTTTTCAAATATATGTTTTTAATTATTTGTTATTGTCTCTAATTGCTACTTTTGAAAACCCCTTGTGTACAAACAACATAATTTGAGTTAAAATAATCATAAAATGGTTTCTTCATTGTTTAAAAAATGATGTTTAGATAGATGACATATAATTTTATAAAAAAGGCTTTAAAAATTAAAACATTAAAATATACTAATACATGACATTTCAAGATTATGGATTAGTTTCCTCATAAATTAATTAATTAAAAAAAACAAGTCCAATAAAAAAATTGTATTTTAAAACTACACATTGTCATCTATAATGGGTTTTAATTTTGTAAAAAAGTATTTCGAAAAGAAGTTGTCAACCATATTGCTAAATTCTGATAGAGCGAATAACCCAAGATCATCAACTGCAGAAAACCTTCACAAAATAGCGAGAGAGACACAAGGCCATTTCACCAAATAAGGAATGAAGAATATGAGATGATAAATCACATAATGTTACAGGCTTTTAAAGCCATGAAAATGTTGACGGGTAAGAAAACTACCCACACGGGAATAAACCACCTAGATTAATAAATGTAAATTATGCCTAAGTTAAAACTTAAGTTGGTAAATGTAATTTACTATCATAAATTCAAATTCTCTCTTATTATTTGGCATTGTACTTGTAGGTCTAAGATTGAGGGTGGGTTTCCAAGCCTAAACAAAAGTAAAAACATAGGTTTCAAATTTTAAATTTTATGCAACACATAACTGCTCCAAAACATGTACCTATTAAAAAAAAGAGCAAGAATATGATGTAAATAGAAATGGGTACCCAATTTAAAAATAAAAATGGGTGCCTATTTCATACAAGTAGAAATTTAGGTTTGGGACCCTGATCCTAAGTGAGTACCCATTTTTTACAAAATGGGTACCTATTCCTATTAGTATTTTTTCAAGCTCAACACTTCCACTAAAATTGGACCCATTAACTTGCACTTGCCCCTCTACATTGTAATAGAATCACTCTATATTTTTTAGTTTAGCAACATAAAATTACTTGAAAAATATCCCATATAATACCTCTATTTGGTGCCTCTTATATATAGACTTAGTGAGGATAAGGAAACCACCAAAAATTAATACCATATAACCTAACAAGCTCCCAAAAGACCATGGTATGAATTATCACAATCTTCTATTCATCGAGATCATCTCAAAAGTTTCCAAAATATCATGGTATGAATTCACATGGCCCTCTATTCATGGAGAGAATATTTCAAGAACAGAAACTAACTCCCAAGTATGCAAGATCCACCATAATGCCAAAAAGTCAAATTGTAACTCCCAAATAACCTCATTAACTATCTACAAATCATAACTCTTCATATTCTAAAAGGAGATTTCATCTTTCTTTCTCTCTTTCCATGTCTTGCAATAATAATCCCAAATAAAAAAATATGAATTAATATTTGTCGTCACAACACATGGGAATCTAAGTTCATCCATTTTATGTACTAGGGAGACAATAGATTAATTTTTCATATAAAAAAAACCACTAGACATAGGGATTTACAAGATAAATATCACATATTTCCAACATACTTAGGCAATGTCTAGTCTAGTACATATCATCACATATATTAGACTATATAAAACACTAGCATAAGACACTATACATATCCTCAATATCATTATTTGACTTAGGAAATATATCCTATGAAACCTTAGTTCCTATAGGTAAATGAATACTTACTAGTTTGTAATAATGTATAGTAAACCACTACAAAATGGTATCAATATACTTTCTTTGACTAAGATGAAGCTTTTTGTGACCTTGGTCCCTTATTATTTTCATACCCAAATAAATTTGTTTTCCCATAAATCCTTCATGTCACATGCAACAAATGGTTGAGTCTTAAGCTCCCTAATTGTTACCTTGATACCAATAAATAATATGTCATCCATGCATAATATAATAATTAGAATCTAGTCACCAATACATTTAATGTGCATATAATCATTCTTATTCAGTTTTAGAAAAACTCAAATTTAAATAAAATGCATCAAAATTTTCATGTTGTATTTGAAGGAATTATTTCAAACCATACAAAGATTATTTTAGCTTGTAAACTAAATTTATTCTATTTAAGCTCAAAGCGATCTAATTGTTACATACAAATTTTCTCTTCAAGATCTAAATGCAAGAAAGAAGTTTTACTAACTATTTGCTCAGTCTTAAAATTGTAAGTTATAGCAATAGATAATAGGAATGTAGTCAAAGATAGTTTAGTAATAGGAGAGAAAAACTCATTAAACCCAATCCCTCTCTTTTTGAGTAGCCCCTAGCTACTGAAATAACTTTATACCTATTTAACTAACCATCTACTCTAATTTTTGTATACATTCACTTGCAACCAATGGGATTTGTTTCTTTGGGAAAACATATATGATTCTAGGTGTTACACTTGTCCAAGTCCATCATCTCCTATTGAATGGGCTCCATCCAATAATCATACTCCTCCAAAGAAATAACCCTAAAAATCACTTATCCTTAAAATATTATAACAAAATCTTAGCCATCCATTTTTTCTAGAAAATCCCAACCCTCAATCTTAGACATGTGACTCTCACATGTGTTAGAGGAGTTACATATCTCCATCTTATATCTTTGTATTTCCTCTCGAGTGAGAGGAAACTTGTCAAGTGTCTCTTCCCCATGTGATGTTTCACATGCATGAGAGGATTCACATGCCTTCATTTCACTTCCCTATGTATTATCACACACATGTGAGAGGACACTTTCCATAATACCTCTTTCCTATGTGCCCTCACACATGTGCAAGAGGATACTTGTCATAATCCCTCTTCCTTATGTGTTCTCACACATGTGTAAGAGGACGCATGTGCTATAATCATGCTTCCCAATGGTTCTTCTCACACATGTGTGAGAGGGAACATGTGTTATAATCACACTTCCCCATGGTTGTTCTCACACATGTGTGATAGGATGCTTGTCATGATTTCCTCTTTTCTATGTGTTCTCACACGTGTGAGATGATACTTGTCATAATGGCTCTTTTTTATGTGTTCTAACACATGTGTGAAAAGACACATGTATCATAATTACTCTTCTCCGTGGTCCTTTCTCACACATGTGTGAGAGAACTCAATCTCAACATGTAGATCTAATCAAACCAACCCTAGCCATTCATATCTCCTTGATCCTCCTCCTCCCCAAGTACATCAATCAAATGGTTCCACTTGGCAGCCTCTCATCCAGCCTAATCTCTTAAGCATTCTCAACCCTTGATCTTGAGATAAAATCCATTGTTGATCATTCATCTCCTAAATCTATAAATCAGCCCTCTACCAAGCCCTTTACATCAACACACCTCAAAGAAAAGACATGTTGCTAGATTGAGGAACAACCTACACATCAACAAGATCACATCAAAAGGATTCTAGGGAGACCATTGCAGGCTTCTCAAGGTTTTGGGCACACACTCTCCCTCGTCATGGTCAAATAGAGGTATGTGCAAAAGCAAGGTAAAGGCTTATTTGCTTGCATTTGAGTCTCATTTTTTCTTGTTTCTTCATATTCATAGTTTACACATATTAATTAATATTTGGTACCATTGCTACAATAAAAGCACCAAAATAAATTTAAACACTAGTCATTGAAATTAATTAAAACTTTGATTTCATTGAAAACAAAATTGAAACTTGCCGACAGTTTTTATTTAATTACCTTCTAATAATGTTTATTTTTTATTTTTATTTAATCAAACATCAATAATAACTTTACACGATACTGAACAAAATATCTCCATCTTGGACCACATTTTCTAGAAGCGCGGTCGCCATTCCTGTAAGTTCAATGGTTCTTTGGATCTTCTTTACATCTACATCTTGTGCCCACTGCTGTGTGCATTTCAGTAGCTTATCCGGAGCTTCTAACAGACCGGAAACAATGACATGGCCCACCAATGTGCGTAGCATTTCACCTAATTCCTCCACGTTGTAATAAGAACATTCCTCAAGCCTGATCAAGAGACTGTTGGACGCTCTTTCATCAGACCGTTTCAATTTCTGGCTAAAGTCTCCAAGCATATAGTCTACTTTGGCTCGCTCTTCTGGTGTAAGCACTCTTTCTACTCTAGCCCGCTCTTCTGTCGTAAGCTCCTGCTCTACTCTAGGTCGCTTTTCTTTGCCTAAGCCTTGCTTCAATCTTGTCTCCACCTCGCGCATTTTTCCTTTGAATATTATACTGTCGACCACAAAAGAAAAATTCAGCGAGCCAAAGCTGGTGAGGGGGTCCACAGCTATGTTCTCTGGATAGTCCACAAGCTTCAGCACATCCTCTGCCTCCCTGTAAGCTGCCAAGGCATCATCCATACCTATCTTGAGCCCAGCGATATTACTGCATATAATTAATATTGTTTCCATCCAACAATTATCGATGGATTTAAGACGCTGATTTTCAGCCACTCCACCGTTTCCCATTATTGAAAGCAATCCTCTGCAGGGTTGTCTCATTTTACAATCTTTCATCACACGCTTTATTGTTTCATATGATGTTTTATTGACTTTCCAGAAAATGTGTTGTAAATCCTCTTTATGGAACCCCATTTCATTCAGTATTGACCGGTATTTCAAATATTCATCATTTGATAAAACATATTTCTTATCAAGTTTGCAGAGACGCTGAACAAACTGGCTGCTGAATACCAGAGCCGAGAAATACCAACAGATGAAGCAGAACGACCACAGGAAAGTGATTGCTAAAATAAAAGCATATAAAGGAAGGAGCGGCACAAGGCAGGAAAAGAAAATTAAAACATTTCTCAACCCACATTTTGGTTGTAGAATAAAAAATGCCAGCCTGGGGCTTATTGCGTTCACTACAACGGCTGCTGGAGTGGAGAAAAAGCGCCTTGTGCTTCTGGAAGCCTTGATGAAAACCATTTGCTTAATTGAAAGTGAACAATGAAGCCCCGCCTTGAGCCATCTGTAGAGCATGAGGATCCATCCCAATAAAATGAAAGTACACTGAAGATAAAACGTCAGATTACCTCCTCCATTGTTATGACGAAGAAGAGGTGAACGACACGCCACTTTAGCGGCCATGACGGCAACGCAAACTGTGACAATCATTCCCGCACCTGCACTGTACTGTGTGCTGCAAATAAAGTACAATGTCTTCCATGCCCGAGATCCAACCCACGACTTCATCACTTCACTTCTTAACGTTTCCCACCTATCGCCTTCATTTTCCAGGTCTTTAGAGAGTATTTGGAAAAGATCGCGATTGACGACATCACGCGCAACCTTACCAGTGAACATGACTTCCCCTAACAAAAGGAGGAGAGATGAGGCTCCGAGTAAGAGAAGAGCGCCGGATGATATGAACCACGGACCCGCTTCCTTACTTGGAATCCAATTTGTTTCTTAGGGACACGTTAAATAGGTAAACAAATTTATTGTACACTTCTCTATACAATAATAGAGTAAAAATTTGGTGAACAAATTTATTAACGCTTTGTTAATTAAGAAGAAAAGAAAATCCCTACGGTTAAAGAAAATAAATACTGTCTCACTTTTATCTAAAGGCGAGCCTAATCTTATTTTTCCTTTAAATTAAGAAGTGATTGGTAACAGTGAAAAGCAATATATACTATGTACGATTTATCCAAAGTAATGGCGCCAATTCTTGTTTTTTAAAAGCGATGGCTTGTCATTCTTTACTCGTTCGACATGTCTGGACGACCGATATGCTATTTTGCATTGTGTCCATTTTACTAGAGCTTACCACCACGTCAAAAGCAGACTGCAATCAATACTTTGAGCCAGCCGCATTCCAATGCATGAATACGAGTTCTTTCAAACAAAAGGAATAACTGTAGATTGGGTTATTACGACTCCTGTAATTGTATTGAAAAATAGCCTAATCTTCATTTAAATTAAATAAATGCAGCATGAGTATAAATTAATGCAATTTTAATTTTAAGGATGGGAGTATATTTTTTTTATATGAAATGTTATTTTAGGAAAATAAATATAATGGATATTTTATTTAGTTTTAGATTCAAGGATGAATAATTTTAAGTAAGATTTTAAAAATTTCAACTATTATATATTTAAAAGTGATGTCTTTTTGTTTGGAAAATGTCTCAAAGTTTTATGTGTTTTGTCTTTCGTACAAATTGAATTGATGCTTATAGATTGTCTTTGCATGATCTACAATCTTGATCATATAATTCATGTATTGTTGCTTCTTAGTTTGCTTGGTTTATTTCAATTTTCTTTGCTCTAAGAACAACTTTTGTTTATACATACATTTATAAGGTTAGAAGATCATTAAGAGAAAAGTTCTCCTAAGTCAACCCTTGAAAAAATTGGCTTTACAAATGTGTGAGTAATAATGAATAACAAGCGTCAATGGTGCAAATGCTCTAGGATGAATATGTAGATCTAGATTCCTTTGAGACGTTCTAATTAAAATGTTTCTAAATTGCTCCTTCCTTAAATGTGAATGATAAATAAATTATGAATTAATGACATGTTAAATGCATTTAACTATATGAAAAAAAAAGAATAAATCATTCAAATATATATCTTATCAACTCATAATGGTTAGTGAAATGGGTGGTAGTTAGCCAAAACTTAAATTTGAATATTTCAATTTTAAGGGTCTAATATATAGATTTGAGACAGTTTACTTGGAATAATACAATTGTCAAATCTATAAATGAAATGAATGTCTAAATATGGAGGGTGCAATAAGTGTGAATTATATGGAAAATTATATAGATATGGATATGATATAGTCATATGTGTGGAAAGTCTAAAGAAATAGGTGAAGACTATGGGAATGAGTCTGAATCAAACAAGATTGTGCCATTTGTCAATATATAATTGGATTATGATATTTTCTCAAAATAGATATAAAATTAAATGGGAGTTAGCATGAGTATACAAATTTTACCATTACATTTTTCTTTCACTTTAAAGTGCATGTGAATACTTAAATGATAATATATCTCAAAGTATGTAAAACTCACAAACATGCATGTAAAGTAAATATTCAAACTTAAAAAAGATGTTAGATCCTATATAAGTAATGGAACCTATCGAATATCACGACATAAGTCTATCCTTTGGAACATGTATGCTCTATGGGAACATATAAAATGAAGGAAAAATATGTAGTGGGTAGCTTCTATATCACAATCGAAAATTACACACAAAATACAAGCCTTGCTCAACAATTTAGGAAATAGGAAATGAGGAAAAATGAGGGTTAGAAAATTTCTTCTTGTACACAAAGTGGCATGGCTAGCTACATGTGATATATCATAATATTCCTTATTATATGATAATTCCTTATCTTTCCATATGATGTGTCTTTGTGTAGAAATTTTCACTACCTAAGAACTTGACAGATTATTATTAACAATAATACATCCCCTGTACAATTGGTAAAATTTTTAGGATCTAAGGAATTGTAAAAGAGGGAAAATAGTACATGAAAAGTAAAGTAATAATAATAATCAATACATCATGTGATATGTAAGTGTTGAACTGGAGGATAAAGGGGAAAGGAGGATACTTTCCTACTCTATCTTGGTCATTCAATCATGTCCTAGGAGTCCTAATTGGATTGACTAGCTCAACCTCACAAGGTGAGTCAATTATCAATGATGAGGACCTAGGAGGGGGCTTTTTCAGCTTTTAGGGGTTCACCACCAAACAAATGATTGGAAAAGAAAAATGAAAATTCAACCTACTAAACCTAGTTATGCAAGCTAAATGAGAGATGCAAATGATGAAATTATGCAACAGGGGGTTAGGATATTTGTACTTAGGAAGTCTAGAGATGTTGTGAGGATTTCGAAGATGCAAAGAAGCTACCCAAATATTCCAGGGAGGAGAAAGACACTCAAGATGGCGTATTAGTCCCACTACTATTTTTGGGGGTAGATACAGAGTCTTCAGATGTCTAAACCGGATTTGAAGGAATCTATGAAAAATATTCCTAGGAAGACTAAGACGCCCAAGGTGGCGTATTAGTCCCATTCTGAATTTCTGAACACTCTGAATGTGGTGTTGAGCTCCAAAGTCTGCACTTGCTTCTCCTCCGATCTCAGGTTCTGAAACTTCTAGATTCGATCTGTAGGTGAGTTTCTGTGAAGATGACAACTTTGTAATGCAACTTTGCAACTTTTACAACTTTGCACTCCAAATGATCTTCAAGTCTTCAACCTAAATCTGCAATCACAAATATGCAAGAAGGGAAAAACTTGTTGTTTGTTAGTGAATGGGGGTTTTCCTTGGTCAAACCCCTTGTTGGTAATTAAACCTTGAAATGAAATAAATAAATGAAGTGAAATGAAGAATGAACAATATGCAATGCTACAACTCACCAAAATCCTTATAAAGTCTGCAAACTTGTGTGCAATGGATATGGATATTGAACCAAAGGAATGATCTTGAATTGATTGCTTGAATCAAATCCCTACATAACAAATGTTAGCACAACAACACACATGATGCAAGAAGCTCTTTGATATGATGCTTGAATCTTTATGATTGCTCCAAATGCTTGATAGAATGCTCTTGCGAACTCAATTTGCTATGATAAATGCTCTCACAAAAAACTTGGATTAGAATGAATGAAAGAACCTTGTATTTATACTTATCTATGCTTAATATCCCAAAATTACATCACACTAAGCTGACATATGAATTAATTAAATAAAGGAGGTTGAATCCCACTAGAATTTGAAATTAAATCTCAAAAATAACTCAAGGAGGACTAAGACGCCCTAGGTGGCATCTTAGTCCTAAGTTATAAAACTTGGGGCACATACACCAAAAAGGGGCCCAATTAAGATGCCTCAAAATCAGGGTCCAAAGACCTTTGGGGGACAAAGGGGCCCTAGGTGGCGTTTTAGTCCTGACCCAAAAATTAGGGACACTCCGATGAAATCATTAAATCATCATTTGTTCATTGAAGAATGTTGGGATTAGCTAGAAAAATACATAATTCATAGGGTTGGTGAATGCAAAATAGGACTAATTAAGCCATAAAGAAGAATAAATAAAGCAAGGTGGGCCCAAACAAGTATGAAAATGCAAGGGTATGGATTTTACTACACTACAAGTGTAACATCTAAAATTTTGAGGTATGATTTCCATGTATCATTTTATCTTTGCATTTAATTAATCATTTTAATGTATTATATGCACCTAGGAGAGGATACACTTATTTAGGTAGGCATCTAATTGGGTAAGCTACACTTACATCATGTGACTTTTTCTTCCCTATTTTGGTAAAGATGTTGTGCACACATGTGACTATATCTCTCATTATTCTACATTGGAAAGTTGTATTCACCTATATTGGTGGTGTATCTTATATACCCATATTTTTCTCTTATTTAAGAATCTAGAATCATCATTATATATTTGTATCCATTGATAGATATAATTATTCTTTAATTATGTAAATCTTTTATGCTTTCATTTAAGCCCATTAATCTTGGGTGATTAACTCCATAGAAAATTATTACATATGGTAGGTTTTGGAACCCCTTTTTTTTGGGTCTATTTTCTCTTATTTTATTCCAATGTTGTGTATTTGAAGCTATCCACCCTCATTTGATAACCAATCTAAGAAACCTCCAGATGGGTCCCTTATGTTGGGTATTTTTGTAAGGGTTTTGATTCAAAGTTTTTTCATCAATAAAATTATTAAAGGGCACTTTTGTGGTCAAACCCTAGTTATTCAAACTTTCTTTGGGTGTTTTTAGGAAATTTAGGGATTTTATATTTGGTCATATCAACATCCCTATTGGATTTTCCCTCCCTAGAATGTATTTCCTTAAAATCCCCCTTTTCCCTCTAAGTCATGTTTTCTTCAATTTTATGATTTTAGACTTGGTCACCCTAGCATGCATCTCCCCCCAAATCCCCTTTTCCCCTCTAAGTCAATTTCCCTTCAATTTTAGAATTTCAAACTTGGTCATCCCAAGATCTATGTTTTTTGGACTTTGGGATTTGTTTTACTTTCTTCCCCTTTTGACATGTAGTCTCAAAACTCTATTGTTCAAACAAAAAATCCTACCTACATCCCTAGGAAAACTATAAATGTTGCTAATGTCCTAATATGATCATGCAATCACTCTAAAATGGTGTTTCTCACCTAAAAAAATTACTATTAATCATGTAGACACACATTCATACATTTTATAGTGATAGAAAATGAAAAGTGTCCAGAATATTTTTTATAAAGTGGATAATTTTGGTGCACACTTTTCAACAAATTTTGTAGGTTCTTTCTCGGCCTATATGCTAGATCTAACAACACCATAAATTAAAGGAAAATTATAAATCAAAAGATTAAAATTACCCCACATTTTCAAAGTACATCAAGGTGATATTGTAATACATTTCTAACATGGTTTGGAAAAATAACACTTAATGGGTATGCACACCCTTTACTATATACCAATCATGGTTATTGACATTTATTATAAATTGGTCTTTCTTCCTAGATGGGTATTTTAAAATCAAAATTGCTTCATTTTGTAGGGGGTAGAAAATAAAGAGAATGACCTATTACAAAATCACTAGAAAGAGAATATCATAGGAAACCCCAAGGTTTCAATTTCCATTCTAAGTTTTATATTTTTTAGATTATTTTGATGTGGGTTTATCCCTAGTGTCTATTAGACTCTCTATAAGCTCGAAGAAAGAGTGTAACTAGTATATTTGACATTATTTGAGTGTATTTAACAATATCATGTGTATTATCTAGTTATTTAGAAGGTCATAAAAACTATTCCAAATATTTTTTAATGTATCTTCTCAAGGATAAAAGAAGGAATATGTAGTTTTATTTTTTATATCATTAAGTAGTACATAGGAGTTAAATGAAAACTCCCAACACCCTAGGATCAAATGTGAAACCAAAATATCTTTCAAAAGAGAGAAATGGAAAGAGATATTTCTTGATTATGGATGCAAGATTTATTGATTAAATATGAAATATACATGAGATTCCTTACTTGTAAAGGTAAGGTTGTGAGATAGGATTATATAATATCATGGTATGTGTCTTAATATTGTAAAATGAGATAAATACCTCAATAATTATTAAATGACCTAGGAAACATGTATTAAATGCCAAGATAGGATAAGTTAATATCACATGACACCTAAGACTTCTAGAAATATTCCCTAGGACCTAAATAAACTTAACATGTGAATAGGAACTACTAGTGAACTAGTTAGGTAAAACACCTAATTCACACCAACACCCCCCCTTAAGTAAAAGTTAGGGGGAGGTAGATTATTATGCAAATAATGAAAAAGTGAATATTATTATGGGTCCCAATAACTAGGCCATGTTAGGTACCGATTTACAATGCACTATCTCACGACACAGAGAAAATGAGAAAAACTAGTGGGGCAAATTTCCTCTCCAAAAGAGAGAAAATATACAACCAATTTCCCCTCCATAGGAAGGAAAAAATATAAACTATATATCCCCCCATAATGAGATAACCTACTTCAAAGAAACATAGAGAAATGGATCGACTGAAACACAATACAAAACCACCTATTTGGAGACAACACCATTGAGCAAGAGATGAAATTTGAGTCTAGGAGTTGGTTGGAACAAAACTGCCCTAACATAGGACAAGTCCAACCAAAAATTTACAAGGTCACCCAAACATATAAATGGTAGCCTAAACAGATATGGAGTTTGGGACTAAGAGTTGGGTAGGATAGAACTGTCCCAACATAGGACAAGGCCACCCAAAAATATACAAGGCTACCTAATCAAAGATGGAGTTTGGGACTAAGAGTTGGGTAGGTATAAACCACCCCAACATAGGACAAGGCCACTAAAACATATATAGGGCTGCCTAAGCATAGATGAAGTGTAATTTGGGGTTAGGATTGACTTCTACAAGACTACTCAAATAGGGTACGATGTTGCCCAACCATGAAAAAGGCATCCCAAGTGGAGATGGGGTTAAATTTGGGCTCAGAATTGACTTTTACAAAGCCACCCAAATAGGACCATACAAGGTCACCCTATTGGGGATAAGGCCACCTAAATAGAGATTGGTGGATTTTGGATTAAATATTAAGTAGGACAAGGTCATCCAAATACAGGGCTCCCTAAACAAATATTGGTGGATATTTAGAATGAGGGATGGTGGGAGAAATGAAAGATGAAATGGAATACTATTGATTGATGATGATTAAATATGAAGGGGAGAAGATGGATTTGGATTAAATTAAGTGGGATTGTGTTAGAATAAGATGATTGAAGGGATGGGATTTGATTAGGATTGGAAGAAGTGGATGAGATTGGGTGAATGGTGATGTTGTATTTGAATTGGGATGGGATGAATTATTAAGGTGATGAATAAGGTGGATTGGGATGAGGTGGATTAAGAGGTTTCACCTTGGAAACAATCACGAAAAATCACACTCAAGCAACATGCAAATGATTTTGGATTAAATGGAGTTTCACATGTCTTCATATTAATTAGGACACATAAAATAAACTCACATGCCTATAATTATTCAAGTAGGTTTATTAACTTGGTGTAGGCCCAAAAACCAAAGGCTAATATCTCAATATTAGTGCAAGGAACTTATCTTTCAAGAGTCAATAGGTAGAGATCCAATGGCACAAGGGCTCACCTTTTCCCTTTATTTGGAAGTCCTAAGACCTTGCCAAAAGAACTTCTATCTCTACTCAAGGAGATACATGATGAGTAACTTCAGGTATGATATTGTACCTTACTCCACATTCAACAATGGATGAAAGGTCTTATCTAGGATTGAAAAGCTTCCAGGGGAGTCCTCTAAATATGAGGAGGGTATGTGAGGCACAACCACATGAACACTAGCCCATCACAATCATGGATTAGGAAGATTCACTAAAAAAATCAGACCAATATTGCAAACCTATTCATGGTATCACCCAAACATTGAAGCTTCACTAAGCACAATGTGATTAGATTGGGGTAAAATTTTTGTTCTCTCCCCATTTTATACCTTGTTGGCAACACATGCTTGAGGTCATCCCTTAGGGTTACAAAATAATTAAGTAATCGTCCTAATGGGAAAGAGTCACTAGACATTTTTAATCTCCAAGATCATTCAAGGTGCGAGGAGAGAGCATACACGTGACTAGTGCTCTTGGGATTAGCACAACAAGACTTGGACCCACTAAAGGTTTTTGATCTCCAAGATCACCAAATGGTGCAAGGAGAGAGCATACACCTATGAGAGATCCCAAACATGAAAAAAAATATTCTTTCACCCTTTCATCTACTTTAATGTGCCTAATTTAGTGGGAAATAATGTCTTTGACCACAAGGCTACAATACAATCATTAGTAGTTTCCCACTTCATTCTTTCACTAGCATGTAATCTTGGTTACAGGGCCGCCCAAATAGGTCACAAGCTTGCCTAAAATTTTATAGAACCATCCCACTATGAATGGGGCCACCCATTTGTGATTCTTTGTGCAAAAAGATGGTTACTCAACAGTTGATTAAATTCTTGATGCCAAGAGGTAATGTTGATACAATATAGGCCTACAAAGCTAACTTTTATTAATAAACACAAAATATATGTTAGAAAAAGTGTATATAAAATAATCTTAATAAGTGAAAATAAGATTCTATCACCTTGATGATAGGGCCACCCAAACACAATATGTGGTTGCTCAAACATAGGACAAGACCACCTAACTAGAGCAGGGTCGCCCAATCATGACCTGCACACAATAAAACTCAAAAGTGGCCAATTTTTTAAGTGATAAAAGGGAAATGAATCACAACATGGCCATAAAAGATGTGTACATGAATTTTGAGCCTAAATAAAGAAAACTAATGCAATATTAATCTACTATACTGAAAACATAAACAACACTCAGATTAATCACAATAATTAGCTAACATTTATAAAACATAATTTTTTTACCAAAACCAACCATTGTTGCACAAATAAATGGTGGTTTTTTCTCATGGATGGTTGGATGTGAGTTATTGTGCCAATAGGATAAGGTTGCATTCATGTTCCTGTATATATAAAAATGGATTGGATTGAGGCTAATTTATTGATTTTTGGCTCAAAGAATGGATGGAAAAGATTAAAAGATGAGATCAATGACTCATATATTAGTTTCAATCCATATGGAGATGAGAGGATGACAAGTCTCCTCATGTGGTTGAAGGAGATGGAGGGAGAGGGATTAAGGGGAGAATAACTGGTATAGATTCTCCCTGGGAAGATTGGATGGATAAGATGAAAAGGGTACTTTGGAGTACCCAAGAGGGATGGGAAAGTACCTTGACCCATGTAACATTGTACCAAGGCTATGTCACATGTACAAGGGCCCATGCATTTGTACACATTAGAAGATGTGAAGGATTTTATGGGGAATTGACTAGGATTAGATTATACAAGTGGGTGATTACTTAATTAAGTGGTTTAGCCCAATTAATGTGATGCATAGTGTAGTGTAGAAAAATGTATCCCTTTACATTTTCACACTTGTTTAGGCCCTCTGTGTTCAAAGTGGGCTTCTTTATGCCTTATTTGGTCCTATTTTTCATCCACAAACCTTATTAAATGCATTTTTTTGAGGATAATCCTGACATTTATCAAATGACCAATCATAATTTAATGTTTTGGGTCATGTGTTCTAGATATAGTGATCTGGAACTCATACGCTACCTTGGGTGTATGATTCCCACCTAGGTCTTGGGACTTGATTTTGAATTTCACATTAAACAAGACACTTCTTGGAGTTTGTGTCCCGTGTTTAAGCCATTGGGACTCATATGCCACAACTAGTGTATGAGTCCCACTTTAACCACCCTACCTAATTTAAATCAAATTCTTGGCAATAATTTATTATCCTAGATCTGATGTCGGCTTGTAGTGTTGTAATTTCAAGAAATTTGGCATAAACAAGTATAAATACAAGGTTATTTCACATAGTTTCATCCTAGATTTTCATAAACAATCAAGAGTACTTCACAAGAGAATTCAAGAGAATTTCTAAGGCATTCAAGGGAATATTTATGGAAGTTTATTGCAATAATCAAGAGTCATTTCATCATGTCAAAGACTTAGTGCATCATGCATGTTGTTGAGCTAATGTTGTGATGTAACATTAAAGATCAATTCAAGATCCCATTCAAGAATTGTTTATAATCAAGTTTTGTGATCAAGATCTACATTAATTGAGGCCACATCATACTTTTTTGTAGATCTTTAAGGTTTCAAACAAGGTTCTATTGTTTCATCTTATGTTTCATTTCATTCATGCTTCATTTCCCATTAAGGTTTGATTAACAAAATGGGGTTTGACCAAGGAAAACCCCCATTCCCTAACAAAACAACACTATTTCTCTCTCTTTGTGTGATTACAGGTTTATAGGTTGAAGAAAAAGTGAATTTGAAGCCTTCAAAAGTACCAAAATTGCAAAGTTGCAAAAGTTGTCATAAAAAGCTATCAAATCTCACAAAAACTCAGATCTAGAGTAAGATATCCAAACAATTTACATAAAACTAGTTGGAAAGTGCTTATTTCGTCCATCTTCATAGGCTCATAAAGTTTCACTTTAGAATTCTACTCCTGGGACACTTTGCGACAAAATGGGACACTTTGCAATAGTTTGGGTGTATGAGTCCCAGTACTGCCTTTTTACTAGTTTTTAGAGGATCCCAATTAGTCACTTAGAGGTTACAAATCTCACCTAGAAACCCTATATTGGGACTAAATCATCTCTTCTGGCATATGAGTCCTAGTACACCTTAAAAGTAGCAATTTTTAGGGTTTTTAGGCCTTGCTTAGTCATCTTCAATTCTCCAGGTACTTCTCTATTTTATTATGTTTATCAGTCTAATTACATGCTTTTAAATAACATTTTCTAGGTCATATAATTAGGTTTTCATATCATTTTCATTTCCTTCTTTCTAATCCTTTTCTCAGTGGTGAACCCCCTGTTATATTTAATCACAACCCAAGGACACCTTATTGTAGATATTTTTCCCTCATTCCATCCCTAGATTGAGATCTCTAAGGTTTCCTTGAATGGAATTTGAACGAAATTGGTGGTTCTATCTCCTAAAACATAGAGCGACAATTTTCTTCATTTCATTTTGGTGAACCTAGCCTTTAGAACACCTTATTTCTAATTTGGAGTGCATCATAGTCCTAGATCAAGCTTGCATTAACTTTGCATTAAGTCTTGCATTAGTTAATTTGCATCTAGGGTTTCAAAACCTCACATTAGTGAAAGTGTGCATATAGGTTGCATTTTTGCATCTTGCATCACTGAAATTCACTTATAATATATAATTTCACTTAGTCTAGACATCATTCAAACCAAAAAACCTAACATTCACTCAAAATTTGTTGAAATTAGTGTCAAAACCCTAATTTGGGACTCATATTCCCTTTTGGCGATTTAGTCCTAGTACAGGTTGTTTTTTATGGATTGATGGGTATTCTATGTGGATTGTTTTGCATATTTTGAACCCTTGAAAAACACTAACTAGGACTCATATACCCCTCTAAGTGATTTAGTCCTATATTAGACTTGAAAATGCATTTTACAACATTAAAAACCTTGTTTTTGTACTTTAGTTTACTGTTGTTAGATAACTATTTTAGTTTTCTAAGTTTTTGTTTCATTCATTTCATTAGATCTAGTTTAAATTGATTTCATTTCAATTGCCTCTTTCAATTGTGGATAGAATTAGATTACTACACTTTTGTTTCATTTCTAGCATTAGTTCATAGTTTCACAATATTAGACTACATTTGGCATTCATTAGAAAACAAAAACAAAAAAAAAAACCAAAAACATCAAAAGAAACAAACAAAAATGGTTAACCTTGGAGAAAAAATATCATTCAAAAATTTATTACTAATGAATTTGACATGATAGGTGAAGCCCTTGATGACTTCATCTCCCCTAGATCATCCACTAAAGCTTTGATACAAGAGGATGCATAACAATCATAATTTTTATTCTCCCGATACCTCTCCTATTAGTGACAAAGGTATCTTGGGGAAAGAAGATACAATCATTAAGGATCATAAAAGTCTCATTTTTCCTTCTCCTACTCCCCCTTGGGAAGATATTACAACTAATTTTCCTAGTCTCCATTCATCTCCCAACACTTCCCCTACTTGTGAGAATACTTTAGTGTAAAAGGATACAATCGTGAATGATCATGAAAAACATATTTGTGTGGGGGATATGTTGATATTAAGATATCCAATGATTGAGAGCTATGAAAATCCTACCTCTCCTACTTGGGAAGACATTATAGGAAATGGGGATGTAATTGTAGGTAGACATGACAATAAAACTTTTCCTTCTCCTAATATCTCTTCTAGGTATGAAGAAGATAGTTTAGTGTTAGAAGAAATCCTTATTGAGACTCTTGAGAATAGTGTTCCTCCCTTTCCTAATGCCCCTACCATTTGGGAAGACCTATTTGAACAAAAAATTCCAATAATTGGTAACCATGAAACTCATAGTTGTTATGCTCTTGATGCCTCCCTTATTTGTGATGAAGCTACTTTACAAAATCTAACCATGAAATGTGATGAACCTCTTGTTCGTCACTTTCCTAAAAGCTCTCCTACTAGGGTAGATATTATGGCACATGAGAATGAGACCTTAGATAAAAAGGATGAAATTATGGATGTAACAATCAAATTTCCCCCTCTCCTAATATCTCTCCTATTGGTGAAGATGATATTATGGTGTTAGAAAATCCAATCGATGAGAATCATGAGAATCTTAGGGAAAACATTATTGAACAATAAAATGCCATCATTGATAAGCAAGAAAATCCAACAATTGATAACTCCCTTACTTGTGATGAAGTTATTTTAGAAGAACCGATCTTTGAATGCCATGAACATCTAGTTTGTAACTCTCCTAAAAGATCTCCTACTAGGGAAGGCATCATGGTGCGAGAAAATGACAACATTGACACATTTCTTTCAAACAATAGTAATATGGCTTCCTTAGATGAAGATGATGAAGTGAAATTAGACTCCTCTTCACTAAGAGATCATGAAAATAATAAGTAATTTAAGGTTATGCACATTAGATATCCCTTGACACCAACTACACATGTAGAACCTATACAAGAAAAAGAAAAGGAAAATCATATTGAAGAAGTCACAAAGTTATTGGAATCTTGATGCTTGGGAAGTATTTGATTTCATACCTACATTCATGGGAGAATACAAGATCATAACAAAAGAGTCTAAAAAAGGAAACTAAAAAGAGGTAATTTCAATAAAAAATTGAAAAGCACCCACTTCAACCACTTTAGAATAAATGACAACATACACAACAAACTCTAATGAAGTTGATTATGAACAACCACCAAATCCGAAAGAAGTGGAGAATCTTTATGGAAAAGGTTAAGATCTTATGAAACAATTTGGGTATAGTGGAAAAGGATGTGGTGCTAGAGAACAAAGTATTTGTATCCCTGTAAAGCCTAAAACCCAAGAAAGACTAAGGGTCTTGGTTATTTTCCCTCAAAAGAAATAAAGAAGCCTTTATTCAATGTAAACACTATTACAAAAGATTATTCCAAGACAACTTTAACTTTGGTGCATCCTAAACTGATAGATATCTCATTAAATATGAATCAAGTTGATACTTTGTTTAATTATCATAATCAATAACAATAGTTTCTGCTCCTTACCATGTAATAGTTGTAGGATCATATTATACTCACTATTTCATGGGTATGTGCAGGATCATGATGCACCAAAAAGTGGCGATATGATGGGTATGTGTAGGGTATGTGGCTGATGACTTTTTTTAACCCAAAATTGATGAAACGAAAAGGGTTTTTAAAGGAGATTCTCAGCTTTCCACCAATATAAATTATGTTTTACTTTGAATTTAATTAATAATTATTATTCATTTTCTATTTGAATTATGACTAAAGTCCTAATCGATAGGCTGATTGAAAAACATCTATAACTTTCAAACAATATGATATTTTTTTAATCCAAAACATGCGTCACATTCTATGCTTCACATAATATAGGATTAAAAAAAATAAAATTGAATTTCATGAAGTTTTGACCAAGTTAAGGTGGTCAGACATACGAGTTTTTATATTTTTAAAAAGTTGTAATAAAAAAATCATAATTAATTATTTATTTAGAAAAAAATTACAAAAACATATGCATCAAATCTGGACATGACTCCTCTACTTATATCTATAATTTTATAAAAAATATTATCATTTTATTATGGTTAGGGTGGTCAGACAGACACCTACTTCTTTTTTTTCCCTAAAATTTAAGTACTATTGCATTGAAATTTCAAATTTTTACCAAATAGATTTTAAAAAATAAAAAATAAACCTAGTAGTTTAGAAACTACATTCAATTTTCTACAAATTCTATTCTTACATATTTTTGAAATAATATGGATAACTTATTCAAATTTTTACAAGAAGTTTCCTAACTCTGGTTTTTCTGATTTTTTTGCCACTTAAGGGCCTATTTTTTCCATGATGATCCTGCACATACCCTCATGTTTTTACACTCATTGAAAATAATTTCCTTTTGCAAGGAGTAGCATAGATCATCATCCATTCTTGTATCACCCTTGTCCTGCACTAAGCAGGGGAAAGTGGTTAGGTAGCCTTGTCCTTGTATGACACTTGTCATTGTCTCTTTTGGCTAGTTGATTGCCTTCCATTTATATATAAGAGCAAGCTTGGGATGTGGACGACATGTCTTAAGTTGGCTCACATGTGACATACTTTCTTCCTATGTTTAGCATTTCATTTTGGGGGAAACCCCTTATTCATTATGTAGTTTAATTTGGAAACATATGACTTGGCATAGGGCAGATAAGCTCTCATGTCCTTTTTATTGTTAGCATTTATCATTTTCTACTTTAAAGCTTAATTTCTCACAACATGATGTTTAACAATTTCTTTAAAGTGGGGGCATACATTGACATTACCTTTTGAAATTTTGCATGTTTCATTATGTGGTCTTCTTACTTCATGTGGTGCGTCTTTCTCTTTGTGGTGACATTGGTTGTGATGTCCTTCAAAGGCGTGATCTCTCTTAGCATATTATATTCCTCTTAGTGGCTTGATGTGACACATTGCATCCTCTAAGTTGTGAATCTTCTATTCTTCTATTGGTCCTCTCTTGGAGACATTAGGTACATCCCTAAGTTAAGATCTTATATGAACTATGAAAAATTCCTTTGAATATACCTTACACTAGTGTGCATTTACAATAACTATTATATGGCCACCTTGCATAACACACTTTGCTTGTCTGTGGAGCCATCCTGTTTATTCATGGGTGTTAGCATACAAAGATTTGCTTGCCTCATGAATCCTAACATTTGTGTTGTGTGGATCCTTATCAAAATTTTCAGGAGGTATAGCTTTGGCATGGTTAGCGTATGGGAGCTGAACTTACACATGAATTTCCCTTAGCCACCATTTTTGGATAGTTGCCTAATAGATAGCTTGGTTTCATTTCCTTAGAGTGATCGTGCATTTTGGAAAAACAACCAAGACCTAGTCCACATCGTGTTGGATAGACTATCAAGGCTTGATCCACCCTTTTTTATTTGTTTTTTTTCCTATTTTTTTCTAAACCAAAGATGTTATGAAGTGTGGAATGCTAAGTCTCTTTTGCTCAATTAGGATCTTTCACCTAGTGAAAAGAGATAGATCCCACACCCAAAATCTAGGTGGTTCACTCAAATTAATATATGTATGATAGAATTATTCAACTAAATGAAATGATCTAGATGTATCTAGTTGATAAAATTGATTGATTATGAATGCAAAACTAATGAATTGTGCAGTGTTTGAAAACACATTATGATATGCAGAAAACACCTAGAAATGAATGTAAACCACAACATAAATGAATGAAACTGAAGAAGTGCACCTATAAACTTGTTGGAGACTTGAAATTACTTTTTAAATGCTTCTAATCCTAATTTTTAGGCCTAGTGGGACTCATTCACCATTTTGGATGAATTAGTCCCAAATCTGTGAAACTGTTCTAGAGCCCGTTTCAGACAAATGGGTATCCAAAATTGTAGAAAAAAAAATCAGGCCTAGAAGTGGGACTCATTCACCACCCATGGTGAATGATTCCACTTTTGAATTTCTAAAGATTCAAAGGTGGAAACAGGAGCCTATGGTTTGCACTTTCTATTTCTCTAGGTGTCCGGTTCTGAAACTATCAAATTCAGGCCTGAATGTGACTTTTTGTTGATATTTTTCCTTATCCAATGAAGATATGACTTGAAAAAATTTGAAACTTAATCTTCAATGAATTCCAAGCCTCCAAGATTCCTAAATCTACAAACACATAAGAGAAGAAAGAGAAATGTTGGATGTTAGGGCATGGGGGTTTTCCTTGGTCAAACCCCTTTGTAGGTAATTAAACCAAAATGATGAAAGAATGTAATGAAGCATGAAAAAATGAATTCAATACCTTACCATGATGTTTTATCTTGAAGTTCTGCAGCAAAACATGAAGAATCTTCCCTTGAATGTCCTTGGAGGTCTTCTTGATGACTTAGAATTGAAAAACCCTAACTTGCTTGAATTGAAGGAGAAGATAGATGATGAACGAATGATGAGAGATGTGTGAATGAGTTAATGGATTATGAATTATGGCTTAGAAGGTTGTATTTATAGGAAATTATCCTAATTTACCCGTTATTTGGATCCCCAAGGCCGACATGAAGAAAAATTAAACTTAAAACCTAATTTTTCCTGCTCAAAAGTCAAAAATGGCCCAAATGGGACTCATTCGCCAGCTTGGGAGAATTAGTCCCACCTGGCAGGGACTTATTTTCCATAGGTGGTGAATTAGTCCCAGTGGGGCCCATTTGCCAACTAGGATGCTAGGAAGTAAGAAAATAAAGTTTTTATTATGACTTTGTTGGGTATTTCATCAAATATTGCCTTGGGATGCAAAATATGGGGTAATAGGGTCCTATTAATGATGATGTGAAGGTCAATTAGGGCTTGGGACACAAAACTCAATGTGAAAGTGTTATTTAAATAAGTACACTTTACAACACTAAATGAGGTCCACATAGCCTGAAAAGGCACAAGCACCAATGTGAATGTGTAAAACACATTACAACACTAGGTTAAAGTTAAGTTTATTTTACAAGCCTTCTAGATTAATGTGAGGATGTATTTAAATACATTTTAAATAATGTTGAATTAGGGGAAAATGGGTTCATAGAGTCTTGAAAAGTGTGAAATTCCTTTACAACACTTTACAACACCTTTACAAGACATTGATAAATGCATTTTATTCTATTTGCAAGGGTCCAAGGCCTAATGTGGATGTGAAAAAATCCTCAAAAAACTAGATCAAGACCTCGTTAAGTCCAATTTATCATTAATTATTCTCAAATCAAGCAAGTTGCATTTTTTCTACGGTACATTTATCCCCCACTTTAGTGAGAAGATGAACTTGCTTCAAAGTCACACTAAAGTAGACATTCAAGAAAGATTTGAGTGTACATATGTAGATGACAAAGAATGACAAAGATCAAGAAGGCAATCAAGTCCCCATGATCCAAGATCCTAAGTCAAACCATCAAGATGCATAATCATGCAATGTAAAGAACTAGGAAGAAGAGAAAGATGACAATAAAAAGGTGGATCAAGCTTCAATCATTTGTCTAGCTAGTTGTGGATCAGGTCTAGGTTGTTTGTCCAAAAGAAGAAAATGCATACTCACTCTGGGGCGACGAAACTCTTGGTTGTCTGTCGGATGAGAAGGCCCAAAAGGTGAGAAGCATACACTTGGATGGTATGCACTCACAAACACATAAGTGGCTATGGGGAAAGTCATGCCTCAGAATGGGCTTCCCGCTCAACCATACTAAAGTTATACCTCCTGATAACTTTAACAAGGAACCATAAGGGAAGATGATTTTCGAGCTCTATGAAGTAAGCAAAACTTCGTATGCTTAACACTCATAGACATTGTTAATGTAAAATAGTGAAAGGACTGTTCAAAGGTATTTTTCTTAATTCATGCAATGTCTCATCTTAGGGAACATCATTCTCAATGTCTCCAAGAGAGGATAAGTGCAAATGATCTCATCTTGTTTCCAAGAGAGGAAAAGTTCAATGTCTCATCTAGGGCAACATTGTACCTGTAGACATGCAAAATTAACATTATGCATTCAATTAGGTTCATTCATCAAGGTTCCACAATAGGTGCATTAATCAATTAATCAAGTTCACCTTCATTCATTTATCAGGTAATCTCATTAATTTCCATCTCCTAAGGTCATTCATTCAAAATTAAATAAACATTATCATCAACCTTTTAATCAAATAAATCAAACATCATCCCTTTAATTAAATAAACCAAAACTTTATTTAATTAAATCTCCAAATCCATAATTTATCCTTTTTTGATTTAAATAAATCAAATATTTAAGTCATGAAAGTCAAACTCACCTAATCATCATTAAGCTAACCTAACAATGATCAAATACTAATCCTAACCACTTGCATTCTCTAGATTATGCTACTTGCACAAATAAATCAATTTATTGATTTATTACAATCATCATTTTCATTCAACATGGAATTTATGGGGAATATTCCCTCACGTTTGAAAAATATGACAAGTTGATTTGTCCCTCCAACATTGCATTTATTTCTCTTTTTCTTCTCCCCCTCTCAAAATTTATTGCACAAATTTGAATTTGAAATTCCCTCTCATGGGCACACTTCCCAAATCTTGCACATCCCTTGGCCTATCACCACTTGACAAGTGGTCTCTTCTCATTAGTGGATCTTTAGTCCCACATTCACCCATTTGGCCAATCTCTCATCAAGAAAATCTATAAATGAAGGCCTTAATCTTCATCAATCCATCCACAATTTATGCAAAGTCACTCTCTTGGTTTGAGAACTGATTTTGCTTTTGATCTCCATTGCATCTCATCATTTTAGCTATTGAGCAAGGATTGGGAAAGGGTCATTGACACATTTGACACCAATCCACTATGGAATAGGTAAATTGTTATTGTTTTCATAATGCTTTTAGTTTACTATTGTCATTTGTTGCATTTTGAAGCATTTACAAGGTATTTCATAGGAGCATTTTGATGGATTTGTGAAATACTAAACCCTACATGAAGTTTAGTGTTTGCAGATTTTAATGGATGCTTCATTCTGGCGCTAGAAGGAGGGCATATGTTTGAGATTTGAATAAGTCTACAATGTTAAAATTGTGTTTAAAATGAGGAAATCTGTAATACTTTTGTTTCCTTGTTTTGCAAGTAAAAGTAAAAGTTTGTGCCAGGAACTACTGTGTTTAAAATTTATGCCTCTATTTCTTGATTTATGATTAAATAGGAACATTTAAAAGGGATGTATTAGGCTTAAAACATATGCACTTTATCTGTATGCGCTTTATATGTATGCATGGAAAAGGTAGATTTCCTCAAGCATATTTAGACTACTTCCTTCATTGATAGCATTTTACATGTACAACGATCTGTGTACGTTGAAGTTATACGTAACATTTAATCTGATTGTAGTATGGCATTGTCCATTCTCCATTCTTCAAATCACCATGGTTGTGGTAACTTAAAAGTCCCTATTTGTGGTTTTGTACGATACCTGCCAATAATATTTGCTTAAATCTTTGCGCGCCCTTTTCTGTTCTTTTAATCAACCACCGGCCATTTTCATTTAATGATATCTATGGTGCATATCCTGTAATCATTGTATTCCTTACGACTATATTTCTTGAAGCATTTTATCAATAGCTCCCCTACTTGGCACGCCATTATGCTTACTTCCCTGGTCGATGGTTGGGGAATTTAACCTTACGCCTGTTGCATTCATTACTCAAAAGTCTTCGGTGTAGGATAGAACTTTCCTTAGTTGCTTACGTGTGATGATAGAATTTAGCACATGGTGATGAAGTAGGAGGAATTTAAAAATGAGTAGTCTCATTACATTTGAATGGCTGCAGCCATTATGACTATTCTAGTCTTCTTTAAGTTTGCTGGAAACTTCACCTCCTGTGCGCCTTATGATTTGATCTTGAAAATAAATTCCAATTGTGATATGACCGTTGTCTTATAAGCTTTATCTTCTTCTCTATGTTGGAAGGTCGGCCTCTCCCAGGAAAAGAGAGAATCTCTATTTTCTTACATATCTTTCAATGCTTATTTGCAACTTCACGTTTTTACTTGCATTGCATTAATGAGCATCTTATTCAAGATTGGATATGTTTTTGTTTGTTTGGAATTTAAGGGATTTGATGTTTCTGCAGGGTAGTGCTTATCTAATACTTTAGATTGGAAAGAAAAGGAAACTTTAGTGTTGGCAGATACTAACCACAAAAAAATAGATAAAAGTGAATGACAGTTATTTAGCAGATCTAGAACAGATTGAGGAGGCAGCTCGGTTATTGACTAAGTCATTTCACATGCTGTATTACTAGCTGACAGCAAAATCTGCATTGCAAATAGCTATTCACGTTTTACACAGGAGAGCTCTTGTTGCGTTTTATTGATATATCTTTTGGTTGAAATGATAAGAGATCCTGTTCTTTTCTGCGCATTCTAAAGATTTCCTCTTACACATTTTATTGATATATCTTTTGGTTGAAATGATAGGAAATTTTGTTCTTTTGTACTCATTTTGTTGATATCTATATACATTTCTTGCCTCTATTCTTTAAAAAACACGCAATGAGGATCTTGACCCACATCACACATTACTATGAGTATGATTAAGTCTTATCTGGGTGATCAATCTCTCATCACTATCAAATCAAAACAATAAATGTAGTCAAAATCTGTAGGAAGAAATAAGCAAATCCAAGTGGAAACTCGATATGGCACAACATTTAACATGGAGTCATTAATGCTGTTGAAATTTGGCAAGGGTTGTTTCTGTCTTTCTTAAAATTTTCACTTGTCAAATGCTCTCATTTGAAAGGTCTTTTTCTTTAACCAGCCATTGGTTACCCTTTCAAATTTTATTAGCTTGAGAAAGAAGTATTTAGTCATAGTCAAAAACATTGGTTGTTTCTTTAAAACACTTGGGATTTTGTTTTCGAAATCTATTTATAAAGACCATGTACACATCTTTCGATAAAACATACTAGTGCCAAAATTTCAAATTGAAGTTAATATTTGAAATTATCTGAATTCAAATAATAATGATATTCATTAAAAATTTGAATGTTTACTAATCTATCATTGTGATTATCGTGACAGTCAACATTTGAAATTAAGGATAACATTTTTGAAAGACTTGTTCTTTTAAGTTGATTCATTGATATAATTCATTGAGCTTTGTATTATGAATCATTTTCACCATTATGACCATAGTTAAAATTTGAAATTTATGGTGATGCTTTCAAAAGGAATTATTCTTGGTAATTGATTCATTGGCTCAATATTTCTAGTGATGAAGATTATGATAAGGGAGAGAGAAATATTAACAAGTGTGATGCCTTTTCAAATAGGATCATTAATAAATCTTCATTTTATTATCATCACTTAGGATCATGTTGTTGTTTGAAGTCAAATTAAAATAAATTGTATTCTCACATAATCATCTTTTTGTTTATAGGTACAAAGAATAACAAAGGAGGTACAAAAAGCAAGCAAAGGTACAAACAAGGAGAAGGCTAACAAACGAAAACGAAGGAAAACAAAGAATGAGGAGGATATTTTGAAAAAATCAAAGTGTTTTTAAATGCTTTAAGTGTTTGTTTAACACTTCTTCAAGAAATTATCATCTTTTCATTTTTAGGACACTAATTTTTGTTTGGGTCTAAAAATAACACTTTGATTTTTCATTTGCAAAGGGTTAAAATTGAAACTTAGACACCTACTAGATTTTAATTTGGGCTAAAATTGGACAAGCAATCTTCATCTTTCCTTTGGTGTTTTAAAACAAATCAAATCATTGCTTTGAAGGATAAAATGAATGTGTGCCTTTATTGTTTTGTAATTATTTACACAAAGTAATATCATCAAAAGACATATGCACTTCTCTCGTGCCTCATGGTGATCTTGAGAATCAAAAGGCTTTTGGTGACATTAAGTTGCATAAATAATTGCCCATACACACTTCAATTTGGGTTTAAAATTGAACATCTTGTGCGAGTGTGAGTAAAGCATCATCGCATATATTCTCTTTCTTTGAGTTACAAATTTTGTCTTTGCTTACTTTTGTTTATCCTAGGGGGGCTGCCTTGGGGAAAAAGTACTCACCCAAGGGAATGACTAAACTGGTAACACTCTAAATCCAAGAGTATTTCCAGCTGGCATATAAATGTGGATATTGGAAGAAATGCCAATATCACGCGTTTGATTCCGACAAGATGGATCCAAAAGGGGACTCTTGTCGTATGGGTCAATCTCCACAAACGGAAAGTCCTTACTAGAACACATGTGCTAGAATTTTCCAAAATCCTAAATCTATTTGTTGGTGCAAGAACGGTCGTTCTAAAGCCACCCCACACTTTTACAGTCTTTAGTAAAAATGGAAAACATGCCATGGAAGTTTCATGGGTGTTGATGCTTATCTGCTTCGTATAAGTGAGTGTTGTGGAGGGGAGCCACTGGGGTCAAGCATCTAACCATTCGCTAAAGATAAGCTTAGCTGGACTTGTCCAAGTGGGAATCCAACAAATATTGTCTTACACATCCATAGGGTTTTTACTTGTTCTTGGTTTGAAAACACAGTGCTTTATTAAAAAACATTTTCAAACAAACATTCAACATGATCCTCAAAATTTCAAACTCTTTAGGAGGAAAATATCATTGACCAAATTCTTGTGTTATTGCTTGCCCTTGGGATTACATCCTTAGAGGTTTCTAAGCACTTGAATTTACATCTCGATTTTCCCACTACAGTTAAACAATAGGTAACCCTTGCCTTAAATTCATCAAAATTTCACATAATATACCTTGTGAAATGAGACGAAGTTGAGACATTGGACATTCAGTTTGAAATCTAATCAAGAGTGTGTTTGTGGTAAAAAGAATCCATTAAGAAAATATTAAAGACAATTGGACCCCACACATGTGTCTCCAATGATTTCACGCAAAATCAAGATCAAGAAACCAAAGGTGAAAGCCCTTAGTCTGATAGCCCATCAAGAATGTCTCTCTATGTTATACGAAGTTAGACAAAGACTGATTTTCAACTTTTATAAGAAGGCTTCAAGGAACAATCCCAGTTTGTATTCATTCTATTATTGCCAAAACCCAAACCTTTTCAGAGAGTTTGAACATCTTGTTTAGAGAAAAGCTTGTTCTTCAATACCTAGGTCTAGGAAAACAAAGTGTCCTTTTAGGCTCATCTTAGGATCAAAGCAAATCAAAATCCTTTTTTTCCATCCTCCAAAACATCAAAACAAACATCATCTCACAATCACCTTTTGGAAAATCTTGAGATCATCCTTAATACTAGGCTTTTTGGCAAAATCAAAATCATCAAAATGATTGAGACTAAATCCTTGAAAAAATTATCAAAATCACCTTTGGCTAGGTATGTGTAGATGCATCCTTTTGCATATGCTTAGTCAAAATCACCTTGTTTAGCTTAGTATATGTAGATGAATCCTTCGTCATATGCTTAATGAAACTATCATCTTGTTTGGATAGGTGTGGATATATGCATCCTTCTTCCTACACATATTCAAATTATCATCCTTTGATCAAGTCTATCCCTTAGATAATCATCCAAACATCTTAGGGTCTATTTGTTAAAAATCAAAATCAAAATCAAAATCAATCAAGGACAAATCCCAAAATAAAAATCTACAACATATCCAAAAGTTCCAAAAGCCTAGTATCCCCTTCAAGATTTACCAAAAGATCATAACATCTGCATCATTCATCTTTTACATCATCATCATATCATCTTTCGATCCACAAGATATCCTAAAATTTTTCACTTTGGGGCATAAAATAAAGATCAATCCAAAGAAATCAAGATATTCATCTCATATTCTTAAAAATTGATCCTTGTTTTATGGTTCAAACTAGATGTCAATACAAGAAGAGCATGGAAGCCAACAAAGAAACACCCGCTTCAAGTGATTTGAGTCAAACCACTCCTGAAATGAATCCCATTGGGTCAGGAAATCTCATAACCTTCTGACATCATCACAAAATCCGCAAGAGGAAAACCAAGGAGAGGATCTTACCCTTGGAATGTCTCATGAAGAAATAACTGAAATGCTCCAAAATCCGGACAACCATAGAATCATCAACATCATGATGAGACTTAACCCTTTGCTATACATGCTTGAACTAGCAAAACAAGGGGCCAAGTTACCTTCAGATTTCAATGTGAGTACCATAGTAGAGACATCATTTCCTCCAATTTCATCCACCATTCCCATCTCATCTACACCCTCATCCCAAAACATCACGCAAAACATTCTGCAAATTATGACATCGTTGGCTCCAACACAACCCAATGTTAATAAGGAAAATGCATTTCTTAATGCTATTCAAACACACCCCCTTGTTAATAACCAAAGCTTGGATGCAAACACCACCTTGGAACAAAACATACCCCAAAACCCACTACATAAAAATGTTCCTCTCACATTCCATCATGACCCATCATCATCATTTTTTCACGCAACACCTCAAACCCCTCTCCTCACAAATCCACAAGAAGAGGGAGACATGTTCGGACCAGGGGGCATCTTCGACACCACAAAAATTTCACAAGGACTCGTACCCCTTACATTTCCACCTCTCCCATCATTGCCATTGTCATCTACACCACTCCTTGGTTTAGGGCTTCCCCCTCTACCAAGTATCGATCAAAACAACATCCCAACCATCAATCAAAGCATTATGCCAAATGCTCAAAACTTATTGTTGACATAAAAACAACAAATGACAAACATGCAAGCAATGGCAACAACATCAAACACCCCCATAACATCACAAAGCATGGTCTCTCAAGGGCCAATCACATCAACGGTGCCACTCATCACTCAAACCATCACACCAACAACACCATCCACCAATCAAATAATCAACATGACATCACCATTCACCACTACCAAAAATGCCATTCCGAATCCACCACCACCCCCACCACCACCAACTTCCACCACATCAAGTCAATATAACGTAGCTGGTGCAGGAGCACCTATGAAACACTAGGCATTTAGGAAGTCTAGGATGTAGTTCTTTTGTTTTTGATGTTTTCCATGAAGGTCATGTTGACCATTGAGTAGAGAAGATATTTTAGGGATGTGTTTTAACCCTAGGTTTGAAGTTGTGAAGAATGGATGGGTTTAGAAACTCATCTTGCTTAGGTTGCTAAAATTTTGGCAAAAATTGAAAAACACAGTGGATTTTGTAACTATGGCCATTAGGTCATGAATATGTCCGACCAAGGAAGATAACTGATTGAGGAACCTTATTTAAGGCGTGCCTCGACCTGAGAGCAGGGTTGGAAGTTTTGGTATTATGGAAACATTTTGTGGATTGAAAGGAAAACAACGTTTTCTGTGTTATTTTTGATTTTTGTTCCAAAATAGAGCTTTTATTGATTGAATTGCTGTTGTGTCTTGTGGAAGATGTAGTGTAGTAGTCTCCCAAGCATTGTGTGTCATTTATTTTCTTTCTTTAGTCAAGTCCATTCGTTGTTTGTAAATAGTTAGCTTGCACCCTACTGCTAGTCTGAACCAGACAGTTTGAAAAGAATGGAGTGCTAGACCACTTTCCCAAAGTAAAAATTGTATGAACCTTTGGGAACAGTGACTAGACTCCATGTATGTACATATGGTAGGCTATAGGGTTTGGGAAAAGACAGGAGCTATTGGAAAGATCTTGCCCTAGGCGAGCCAGAATGGTGCCCGACTAGGAAGTCAAGAAGTGTAGAGCACATAATTTTGCAGGGGTGACAAGTTTTTGAAAATTTACTTTTGGAGGTGGTAGGAAAGTGTCTTACCTAGTTGTAACATGAAGAAGAAGGCTCCATCAATTCAATTGATGTGAGAACAAGTAGACAATTTGAAAGCAGCCAGATAGTGGCTTAAAAACCCTAGGAAATGCTCATTTTCAGGTTCAAGCATTGTACGCTCAGTTAAGGCTTAAGTCCTTAAAAATACTTGAGAGGTGTTCATTTGATCCAAGAATATCAAAGAAAGAGTGAGTGTCCTTTGGGAATTTTTTGAGCAAAGACCAGTTTTCTCGGAGATGGAGCCCTAATTGGGGCTCGGGCTAGTAGCCTTTCTAACCCTAGTTGAGGGTTTGGTGAAAGCAATGAAAGTTGGAATTTTGGTGAACCTTCAAGAACCCTAGGAGGCTGGTTTGAAGCCACTAAAGACATTTCTACACCCTTGAAAAGATCTAATTGAGTGTTGAGGTTAGGTTAGCCTTTAGGTAGGTTAAAGGCTAACGAAGAGTTGGAGACATTGCACCAAGATAGACTTGGTTGGTTGAACGGTGATGGTAGTGGGTTGGCCAGGAGAACCAGGGGTACCTAAACATGTGAAGGGGCCTATAGGTCAAGGTGGTGAAGCAAAACACCAAGGAGGTCTTGCAAGCAAGACCTAGAGCAGGAATCTGTGATTGATTCCTCCAACCCCCTCCCTATCAGATTGGTATCAGAGCAAGCAAAAGATTTGGGAAGAATATTGTATGTCAGACCTTGAATCTAGTGGTTCTACCATCATGGTGAAAAATGCAGAATTGGCCAAGATGGTCGAAGAATAGGAGGAAGACAATAGGCTATTGAAGGAAAGAATAGCCCAACTTGATGAAGCAATAAGTAATGTGCAGTTCAAAGGAAGGGTACCCAAGAAAGAAGAGGTTGCAAAGGAAGATAAGACCCCTAAACCTAACCCTATTTTGAAAGAAGAGCCTTTCTTGAAGGCATTGAAGGCTTTGAGTGGAAAATCACTTGAAGGCATACCACTGTTTAGTGGAAAAATGGAAGCTGATCTAGTCATATATTGGATAGAGGGAATGGAAAACCATTTTGAATGTGATGGAATCACTGAAGCACAGAAGGTAAAGGTGGCCAAATCAAGATTGAGAAGATCTGCCTTGACATGGTGGAAATTCATTCAAACAGAGAGGGAAAAGGAAGGAAAGAAGCCTATTTCAACTTGGAAGGGTATGGTTGCAAAAGTGAGAGAAGCATACATGCTAGATGATTATGAGATTTAGTTGCATAAGAAGAGATAGAGCTTAAGGCAAAGAGACCAAGATGTGAACACTTATACTGAGGAGTTCCAAAAACTTTGTATGAGGTCTAATGTGACAGAGGATGAAAGTCTCAAGGTAGCTAGGCATCTTAACGGCTTGAAGTGGAAAATTAAAGAGGATATGACTCTTCTAAGTCCTAAGACAATACACCAATGTTACCAATTAGCTATTAAGATTGAGGAGAGGAGTAAGAGGAAACAAGAACAGACTTCTAAGAGCAGAGGTAAAGGCAGAGATCAAAGAGGACATAGAGGTGGATACCAAGGTAGAGGGACTGAACAAAGAAACCAAGGAGAGTCTAAACTCACAGAGTATGGAGGTGAAACAACTTCTAGAGGAGGATATAACAGAGGTAGAGGACCTCAAGGAGGTTCAAATAGAGGAAGAGGAGCAGGCAGAAGTAGTTCATACTTTTCCAATATGAAATGTTATAACTGTGGTCAAGTGGGTCATTCAACCTATAGGTGCTCGGAGAAAGCATCTTCATCAAATACTGAGAAGAGAGTGGCATATGCACAAGAGGACAACATGAGTTTCAAATCACCAGAGGTTAGTCACATTGAATTAGAAGTGGGGGAGAATATGATGTTTAGTAGAGTTTTGATTAGACAACCGGTCAAGGAAGAGCCAAAACAAAGAAGAGCCTTATTTAGAGTAAGGTGCAAAATACTTGGAAAGGTGTGTAAGGTTATAGTGGACTCAGGGTCTACTAACAACATAATCTCAGAGGAGGTAGTGATGAAATTGAAGTTGGAAAGGGTACCCCACACTAATCCCTACAAGGTGACATGGTTGAACAAAGGACAGAGTGTTCTTGTCAATGAACAAACAACAGTGGAGTTCTCCATTGGAGGGTACAAAGGAAAGTTGATTTGTGATGTACTACCCATGGATGCATGCCATCTTCTATTGGGAAGACCATGGCAGTATGAAAAAGGTGCCATCTATGATGGAAGATCCAACACTATCTCATTCAAAAAGGATGGAAAGACATTTAAGTTGCAGTCACTATTAGATGAAGAAGGACATTCAAAGACCTCTAGTGTCTTATTAAGTAGTGGCAAAGAGTTCATTAACAACCTACATCAAGGAGGTGAAGGATATGTAGTCATGGTGCAACCCAAGGAAGAGGATAAGACTAAGAAAACAGTCATACCCAGAGCAGTCCAGAAGTTGCTTGAGAAGTATAAGGACATAGTGAGTGATGGAACACCAACAACCTTACCTCCACAAAGAGCCATCAGTCATCAAATTGACTTCATACCAGGAGCTTCATTTCCAAACAAAGCAGCTTACAAGCTTACACCAGATCAAAACCTAGAGGTAGCTAGACAAGTGCATGAGTTATTTCGATCAAGGATTGATTAGGAAGAGCATCAGCCCATGTGCAGTACCAGTGGTCTTAGCAACTAAGAAAGGTGGTAAGTGGAGATTATGTACTGATTCTAGGGCTATAAATAGAATCACAATCAGGTATAGGTTCCCCATTCCTAGAATTGAGGACTTGATGTATTATCTTGGGGGAGCTCAGTACTTCACCAAGTTGGATCTCAAGAGCGGATACCATCAGATCAGAGTCAAGGATGGAGATGAGTGGAAGACAACTTTTAAGACAAATGATGGGTTGTATGAGTGGAGAGTTATGCCATTTGGCCTCTCTAATGCCCCTAGCACATTCATGAGGCTCATGAATGAAGTACTCAAAGACTTTACAGGGATATTTGTGGTGGTATATCTTGATGATATACTCATATTCAGCAAGATAGCAGAGGAACACCTAAAAAATGTGGAGTTGGTTCTTAGAAGATTGCAAGAGGAGAAGTTGGCCATCAACCTAGAGAAGTGTGAGTTCTTTAAACAAGAGCTTGTGTATTTGGGGTTTGTAGTATCCCAAGGATCATTGAAAATGGATCCAAGCAAGGTGGAAGCTATCCTAAATTGGCCTACACCAACCACAAGGACAAAGGTAAGAAGTTTTCATGGATTAGCCCAATTTTATAGAAAAATCATAAGGAACTTTAGTGGCATATGTGCACTAGTCCTAGACACAATCAAAGGTGGTTTGAAATCTAAGCTTAAGTGGACTCAAGAAGCTGAGAAAGGTTTTGAGAAACTAAAACAAGAAGTGGCAACTCAACCTATTCTCTTATTACCTAGTTTTGATAAGTTTTTTGCTATGGAATGTGATGCTAGTGGAGTTGTAGTAGGAGGAGTGCTAAGCCAAGAAGGAAGGCTTGTAGCATTCTTTAGTGAAAAGCTCAATGAAGCTAAGACAAAGTACTCTACCTATGACCTATAACTGTATGCTTTAGTGCAGTCACTTAGGAATTAGAGGCATTATCTCCTACCCAAAGAGTTTGTGGTGTTTACTGACAATCAAGCACTTAGCTACATCAATACTCAGGAGAAATTGAGCAATAGACATTTGAAATGGATGGAATACATCCAAGATTTTACCTTCATCATCAAGCACAAGAAGGGACAGTTGAACAAGGTAGCAGATGCACTCAGTAGAAGATTGTTGATAGTGCAAGAGATACAGATCAAGAGCATTAGAATAGAGAGTTTCAAGGATTTCTATTGTGAAGATGAAGACTTCTCAGAGGCCTACAAGGTATGTTCTGATTTTGAGAATCATTTTCATAGTCAATACTTAGAGTATACATTGCAAAGTGGATTGTTATTCAAAGGAAATCAGTTGTGTGTGCAAAAAGGTTCTATGAGAGGGAATCTTATCCAAGAAAAGCACAATGGTAGTCTTAGTGGTCATTTTGGTATCAACAAGACAATGGAACTAGTGCGAAGGTTTTACTATTGGCCCAAGTTGCCAAGGGATGTTAGGAGGTATGTGGAGCAGTGTGTAGTTTGTATGAAAGCCAAATGGGGAGCTAGCAATGCAGGTTTGTATCAACCTCTACCCATTCCCAATAGACCATGGGAGTGTGTTAGCATGGATTTTGTTGTAGGACACCTTAAGACTAAGACAGGGTTTGATAGTGTTTATGTGGTGGTAGATACATTCAGTAAGATGAGTCACTTTATTCCTTGCAAGACCACACATGATGCTAGTTACATTGCTCATCTTTTCTTAAAGGAAATTGTAAGGATCCATGGATTTCCTTTGAGCATTGTATTGGATAGGGATGTGAAGTTTATGAGTCATTTTTGGAAGACTCTATGGAGCAGATTAGGTACCAACCTGTGTTTTGGATCAGCTTACCATCCTCAGACCGATGGGAAAATAGAGGTGGTTAATAGGGTATTAGGTAACCTTCTCAAATGCCTAACCAAAGAGTATGGACAGACATGGGACATGGTTATCTCACAGGCTGAGTATGCATACAATGACAGTGTGAACTGGACCACAGGGAAGAGTCCTTTTGAAATAGTGTATGGGATGCACCCAAGAGGAATATGTGAGCTCAGAGATCTTGGAGCTATGGAGCATAGGAGTGGACATGCAGAGGACTTCACTTAGACCATGAAAGAGATTCAGGAGCAAGTAAAGAAGATAGTCACTGAGGCTACACAAAAGTTGAAGGATAAGGTAGATTTGTCAAGAAAAGATTTGCAATTTGTAGTAGGAGACTATGTCATGGTTCACCTCAACAAATCTAGGTTGCAGAAGGGTACCTCAACCAAATTGCAGATGAAAAGAGTGGGACCATGCAAGGTGTTAGCCAAGTATGGGAAAAATGCATACAAGGTGGAGTTGCCTACAGATTTAGGGATTTCACCAGTGTTCAATGTAGCTGATTTGATCAGGTATAAGGGATCAGACAATGACTTAGATCAAGACATTAAAGAGATCTTAAAGGATGTAAGCAACATAGCCTTACCTACTCCAGACAAGCTACAAGTAGAGAGGATCTTGGAGTCAAGAGTGAAGAAATCTACAAGGCATAAGGTATATATGGAGCATCTTATCAAATGGAAGAACAAACATGAATTTGAGGCTACTTGGGTAGATGAAGCTGAGTTGAAAAATTAGGGCATTGATGAATCATTGATCTCTCCTCACATTCCTTAGTGTTTGTGTAGAGAGGGGAGAATGGTGCAGGAGCACCTATGAAACAATAGGCATTTAGGAAGTCTAGGATGTAGTTCTTTTGTTTTTTATGTTTTCCATGAAGGTCATGTTGACCATTGAGTAGAGAAGATAGTTTAGGGATGTGTTTTAACCCTAGGTTTAAAGTTGTGAAGAATGGATGGGTTTAGAAACTCATCTTGCTTAGGTTGCTAAAATTTTGGCAAAAATTGAAAAACATAGTGGATTTTGTAACTATGGCCATTAGGTCATGAATATGTCTGACCAAGGAAGATAAATAATTGAGGAACCTTATTTAAGGTGTGCCTTGACCTGAGAGTAGGGTTGGAAGTTTTGGTATTGTGGAAACATTTTGTGGATTGAAAGGAAAATAGCATTTTGTGTGTTATTTCTAATTTTTGTTCCAAAGTAGAGCTTTTATGGATTGAATTGCTGATGTGTCTTGTGTAAGATGTAGTGTAGCAGTCTCCCAAGCATTGTGCATCATTTATTTTCTTTCTTTAGTCAATTCCATTCGTTGTTTGTAAATAGTTAGCTTGCACCCTATTGCTGGTCTGAACCAGACAGTTTGAAAAGAATGGAGTCCTAGACCACTTTCCCACCATACAAATTGTACGACCCTTTGGGAACAGTGAATAGACTCCATGTATGTACATATGGTAGGATTTATGGTTTGGGAAAAGACAGGAGCTGTTGGAAAGATCTTGCCCTAGGCGAGCTAGAATGGTGCTCGACTAGGAAGTCAAGAAGTGCAGAGCACATAATTTTGCAGGGGTGACAAGTTTTTGAAAATTTCCTTTTGGAGGTGGTAGGAAAGTGTCTTACCTAGTTGTAACATGAAGAAGAAGTCTCCATCAGTTCAATTGATGTGAGAATAAGTAGACAGTTTGAAAGCGGCCAGACAATGGCTTAAAAACCCTAGGAAATGCTCATTTTCAAGTTCAAGCATTGTACAGTCAATTAAGGCTTAAGTCCTTAAAAATCCTTGAGAGGTGTTCATTTGTTCCAAGAATATCAAAGAAAGAGTGAGTGTCCTTTGGGAAGTTTTTGAGCAAAGACCAGTTTTCTCGGAGATGGAGGCCTAATTGGGACTCGAGCTAGTAACCTTTCTAACCCTAGTTGAGGGTTTGGTGAAAGCAATGGAAAGGTGGAGTTTTGGTGAACCTTCAAGAACCCTAGGAGGTTGGTTTGAAGCCATTGGAGACATTTATACACCCCTACAAAGATCTAATTGAGTGTTGAGGTTAGGTTAGCCTTTAGGTAGGTTAAGGGCTAAGGAAGAGTTGGAGACATTGCACCAAGATAGACTTGGTTGGTTGAACAGTGATGGTAGTGGGTTGGCCAGGAGAACCAAGGGTACCTAAACATGTGAAGGGGCCTATAGGTCAAGGTGGCGAAGCAAAACACCAAGGAGGTCTTGCAAGCAAGACCTAGAGCAGGAATCTGTGATTAATTCCTCCAACCCCCTCCCTATCAGCAGCATTGCAAGCCGCTTTTCAAAGAGGATACCAACAAGTGCAGAAACAAAAAGCCACATACCTAGCTGCTCAACAAGCTGCTCAAGTTGCACAAGCTGCCCAAGCAGCCCAAGCTGCACTGCAAATGCAACAAACCGCACAATCCCAAGCTTTACTGCAACAACAAGAAGCCGCTCAAGCATTACAAGCACACAAGACTACTCAAGCACAAGCTCTATTGCAACAAAAAGCAACACAAGCACAAGTAACACAAGCACAAGCTCAAGCGCAAGCTCAATATCAAGCACAAGCACAAGTCGCACAAGCACAAGCACAAGCACAAATTCTTGCACAAGCAGCGCAATTGCAAGCATATGAGCAAACAATAAAGCAATATCAAAAGCAACAAGAAGCAATAAAATTGGTAGTCCAACAACAAGCACAACAACAAGCATTGTTGGAACAATAGTAAGCACAACAACAAGCACAAATCTTAGCACACCAACAACAAGATCAACAAGTGTTGTTCATACAAAAGCAGGTGGAAACTTACCTCGCTCGGCAAAATATACAGATACCATCAAACAATACACCGACCAACCCACCCATCCAAACCACGATTGTAACACCCCAAAACACTTTCATCCCACCCCCTAATCTGCAAAATGATGTAATGACACAACTCAAGTTGCTTTCACAAAAAGTACTCGATATGCAATCCGGGCGAATAATGAAAACACCAAGCAACTTATGTCCCTATCCATTTGATAGGAGCCTAGAAATGAAACCATTCCCCAAGGGATTTGAAATCCCCAAATATGACAAATATTGAGGGATGGGAAACCCTGATTATCACATTAGGGAATTCCAGGTTCATTGCATGGAAGTCACATATTATGATACTTATTTGATGCAGCTATTTCCTAGAAGCTTGGTAGGCCCTGCTATAGAATGGTTCTCTCGCTTACCTTTAGGAATTAGAACATTCCAAGAAATTAGGGACGCATTCATTAGGAACTACACATGTAACATTGCAATGGATGTTAGTCTCAAAGAACTATACGCTCTAAAACAAGGAAATAATGAATCTTTCGCTTCATTCCTTCAACGATGGCAATCCAAGGCCAATCAGAGCAAGTGGACCATGCCAGAAGAACAACAAGTTTGCACCATCATAGCTAACCTTGAAGGCCGCTTGGAATTTCATCTCAAGGTTCAGGGCATCACTACATAAGATCAGTTGATCCCCAAGGCACTTAGCATCGAAAGGGCCCTTGTGACTCAACCCATGGAACCAACATCATACCACGAACAACAAAACAACCACCCACCATCCAATTACAATGATAAACCTCGCACGTGGGAAAGAAATAAAAATGTTACTAATGATGGTGTTGTCGATGACAAGGTGGTCATTAGTGGTCCACGCCAACATACACCCACACCGCAAATCCAAACACAACACCAAAACACTCATCACACAACATACCAACCCAACAACAATCCAACCATCAATAATCTCAATTATCAAAGAGGACCACCTCAATGCAAAACTTATCCCAAACGAAAATACACTAATTTGGGGGAACCACTTGAGGACATAATGAAAAAGTTGATAGATGAAAAACTCATCCAGGCTCCTACCTTTGAGAATGACCAAGAACCCAATGTCAAACCTCCTTGGTATAACAAAAACCAACTTTTTGAATTTCACAAAATCAAAGGCCACACCACAAACAACTACATGAGACTCAAAAACATCATCCAAGATCTCATTGATAAGAAAATAATAAACATGGAACAACCTACAGGAAATCAAGATCTTAAGATATATATGAATCTGATGCCAAATCATGGTAACAAAGGGAATAAAAATGACAAAGGGAAGGGCAGTGTAAATCATGTGTATGAAATAGTCGTTACCTCCCTAAATGAGGACTACATGGTCATCACCACCAAGGGCGCCCATGCCGAAGATTGTGGAGTCACCACAAGAGGCGGCAAAGTCACCATTGTAGGATCATCTCAACCAAATAGATCCCCTTCATCTAGATCCGTGCCTAATGGTTACAATGTCCTAGACCAACTGAAGAGAACACCAGCACACATCTCCATCATGGAGTTGTTAAAAATCTCATCAGCGCACAAAAAGATCCTTGAGGAGGCATTAGCCTCATCCACTGTCCTCACCGACCTTGATGCGGAGCAATTCCAAGCTATGGTCAGAAATATCATAACGCCTAATCTCCTTACATTCTTTGACCAAGATTTCCCCACCCAACCATCTTACAATCATGCACTTCACTTGGAAGCCATCATAAACAAGAGAAAAATCAAAAGGGTCTTGGTGGATGGAGGTGCAGGTTTGAACATCTGTTCTCTCAGCCTCATCAAGCAGTTGAAAATATCAGAGGAATCTATTGACAAAGGAAAGGGCATCATGATAAGAGCATATGATGACCAACAAAGATTGTCTCAAGGCACAATCAAACTCCCTATTCAAGTAGGGCCAACGCTCATGGAAACCACCTGTTAGGTCTTGGACCTCAACTTGCCATATAGTATCCTCCTAGGATGCCCATGGATCCATGTGATGAAAGTCGTAGCATCAAACTTCCACCTATGTGTGAAATTTTCACATAATGGACAAGAGGTTACCATTCATGGAGATCCCGAACCATTTTCATATTGCAAAAATCTTGAAGCTAAGTATTACAAAATCCCCCAAGTGCCAAAGAATAATGAGGGCCCATCCACACCATATATCGACCCCGCCACTCTCAAGTCCACTTCTGCGACAAAGACACCCGCCATCCCCACCATCCCCACCATCTCTGATATCAAGCTCATCATCCAGGAGGATGGTTGTGGAAGCTACAAACTCCCTAACAATGCTTTTGTGATAGGAGAGTTACCACAATCTCCTAGATCACAGGGACGTCCACAAGAAAATCAAGCTTCCACATCATAGACCTATCCTTAAAACTATCCTGAATTCACAAGATGGGGAGACCTTAGCCATGAGGTTATTGAAGCAGATCCATCTCACATGTTATATCAATATGAAAGACCAGTAGCTAATTTACCAATGGATGAGACAAGCAAGGGCCTACAAATGATGCTTGCAATGGGCTATGATAGAAATCAAAGACTGGGACAAAATGACAATGGGCTCATAATACCTATCATGCCAGAGACGCGACCCATAACAAATCTTGGTCATGGATGTACCCCTCCGAGAATAACCATACATGGCTGAAGTCCTCCGATTAGAATGGTTAATATTTCTCCTCAGCTGGTACTAGTACAAGTACACCCACCAATAGTCACAGGTAGAGAAACACATAATTTTATAACTGATCTCTATATTAGTAGTGATGACGAAGATACCATGACCAAGCTACCGAGGTTATTTGAGGATACCAACCTGTGTATGATTAGCACCCTATCCTTTGAACCAGACCAATAGAATCATGAGATTTGCCTAGTGTATCCCCAACTGATTGACTATGACCAACGAGGACCACCAATTCTCAATACATTCAAAAATGATGAGGCACTCTCAGAATTCATGGGATTGAGGGATAACATTCCAGATGGGGATCACAAAGAAGGCTTTATAATAGAATTGGACACACATGCCTATTATGGGGAAATGATTGAATCCTTCAGTTGAAAAAGTGAGAAACTAAGAATCATATCCAAGTCCTTGAGTGAAAACCACATTGTGGCACTCTCTGACAAGAAAAAAGTAAAAAGAAAGGACGTATCCAATAGTGAAAACCTATCTGAGGTGCCTGAGGATGAAGGATTCAATCCTCCTCTAAGAGCTATTCATCAGGAGAAGTTAGCGGTCTTGGCCGAAAAATGCAATCTGATCAACCTAGGAATAGAGGAGACCTTACATATCACATTTTATGCGGAATCACTATTATCAGAAGAGCAAGAACTCCTAGTAGAATTCCTAAAGGAAAGACAAATAAACTTCGCATGGAGTTATCCTAACATGCTAGGGCTTGATCCAGAGACTGTGGTTCATCACTTAGCAGTGTATCCAGATGCAAAACTTGTTAGACAAAAGCTTTGAAAAATGCATCCTCAGATTGCCTTATTGGTCAAAATGGAGCTCAAAAAGTTGTTAGATGTAGGATTCATACAACCAATAGACTATCCATAATGGGTATAAAACTTGGTACCTATTTCAAAGCCTGATGGAGCCATTAGAATCTGTAGAGACTTCAGAGATTTGAACAAGGCATGTCCAAAGGATGGTTTTCCACTTCCTAACATCAACATGATAGTAGACATGACAACAAGACATGAGATGCTATCACTAATGGACAAATTTTTAGGATACAACCAGATCATGATAGCAAAAGAAGATCAACATAAGACGGCTTTCACTTGTCCATGGGGGACCTACTGCTGGAACATGATGCCATTCATCCTAAAGAATGCAGGAGCAACCTATCAAGGGGCCATGACATTAATCTTCCACGACATGATCCACAAAACAGTCAAAGACTATGTCGACGACATTCTAGCTAAGTCAAGAAAGAGACAAGATCACATAGCAACCCTAAGTGCTATCTTTGACATACTGGAGGAATACAAAGTCAAACTAAATCCCAAGAAGTGCGTCTTTGACACAAAATTAGGTAAACTGCTAGGATACATAGTCTCCATGAGGGGTATCAAGGTGGATCCAGAAAAAGTAAAAGAAATCCTCGAGATGGAAGCACCAAAGACACTAAAACAACTAAGAGGCCTCCAAGGCCGACTTCAATCCATTCGATGATTCATAGCACAACTGGCAGACAAGCAGAATCCATATTCTCACCTACTCCACAAGGGGGTAGCATACAAATGGGATACAAAGTGTGAAGAGGAATTTAACAAAATAAAGGAATACCTACTAACACCACTAGTGTTAATGCCACCTATCCCGAGAAAGCCATTGATCTTATATGTGTTAGCAATAGCAGTAGCCCTTGGAGCTCTTCTTGCTCAACATGATGAAAACAAAATAGAGAGGGCTATCTACTATATCAGTAGAATAATAGTCAGTCATGAACTAAATTACTCATTTATCGAGAAAGCTTGCCTCATAGTAGTATTTGCATCCCAAAAATTTAGACATTATATGCTAGCACACAAGATAAAGCTCATCGCGAAAATTGATCCCCTCAAGTATCTCTTATCCAAGGAAATGCTCATGGGCAAAATGGAAAAATGAGTGAGGATACTGTCAGAGTATGACAACGAGTATGTAGAGAGGAAAGCAATCAAGGGATAGGTTATTGCGGATCAACTAGCAGAAGCACCTATTTACTCTGAGAATCCTCTTGTCTCAGAATTCCTAGATGAATCCATTTTTAACCTCAACGTAACTAACCATTGAAAACTATACTTCGATGGTTCATACACACAACATGGATCAGGAGCTGGTGCCTTCATCACCCCACAAGGGGATTGCATACCAAAGTCATACAAATTGGAATTTCCTTGCACCAACAACATAGCGGAATACGAGGCTTTGACTATAGGTCTCAGGATAGCAGTGCAATGGAACATCATAGCTCTCAAGGTGTATGGAGACTCTCAGTTGATCATAAATCAAATCAATAACGAATATCAAACCATGGATGATAAGCTCACTTCATACAAGAAATTGGTGGAGACTCTCAAGGAATCCCTCATTGACATAACATTCGAGCAGATTCCAAGAACCAACAACAAAGCAACTGATGCCATGGATACAATTGGGTCCCTATTAGACATCCCTCACAATGTACCAAAATATGAATTTCTAGTTGAGTAGCTTCTCGTCCCCACATTTGAGGTACCAGAATCATAATATGTGTGTGAAATCGTTGGTCCTGGTGATCCTTGGTATCATGACATCTATACATATCTTCGAATAGGAGTCATACCCGCTGACCTACTATCAAGCCTAAAATGAACCTTTATTAAAAAGGCATCTAGATTTGTCATCCTAGGTGATACCTTATACCGTAGAAGCATATAAGGTACCTTACTGTGCTGTCTAAATGCTAAGGAGGCATTAACCACTCTAACTGAAGTTCATAACAGTATCTGTGGCTCACACTCGAGCGGAATGACCATCGCCAAGAAACTACTGAGGATGGGATATTATTGGCCCACAATGGAAAGAGAAGCACATGATCATGCTAAGAGGTGTATACAATGTCAGCAGCATGGGGACCTCATCCATGCTCTAGCTCAAGAGCTTCATCCAATCGTCACACCATGGCCCTTTTCTTAGTGAGGATTCGATCTCACTGGGAAAATCTCACCCACCTCATCCAATGGCCATAAATTCATCATAACTACAATTGAGTACTTTACAAAGTGGGTGGAAGCCATACCCATGACGTATATCACTGGTAAGTAGATCTCAAAATTTATCCTGAACTATCTCATCTGTTGTTACAGTGTCCCACAAGCCATTATCTTAGATAATGGGACACCATTCAAGAACCAAGAGGTTCGTGACTTGTGCAAGAAATTCAAAATCCAGCATCGCTTCTCCACCCTATACTATCCCCAAGGCAATGGCCAAGCAGAAGCTACGAATAAAACCATCCTCAAAATCCCCAAGAAAATAGTCAATGACGCAGGTCGTGACTGGCATCTACAGCTTAATCTTGTCCTCTAGGCTTATCAAACCAGCATCCGTACACCCACTGGCGCCACCCCCTTCTCCTTGGTCTATGGATCAGAAGTCATACTCCCCATTGAGATCGAGCTCCCATCCCTCAGAATATCATTGCAAAATCTCATCACTGATGAGGACTACCGAGTGTCAAGATTAAATGAGCTAGAGTTACTAGATGAGAGACGAATAGATGCTTTAAATCACTTGCAAGTCTATCAGAACAGATTCAAACGAAGCTACAACAAGAAAATCAGAAGCAGGACTTTCCAAGTCAGAGAACTGGTCTTAAGATAAAATCAAAAGAATGTCCCAAACCCAAGCAGCAATGGCAAGTTCGAACCTAATTGGTTAGGACCGTTTGTCATAACAACAAGTTATAAATCAGGGGCATATCAGCTATCAACACTTGAAGGGTAACCCCTGCAGGAGCCCATGAATAGCTTCCATCTCAAAAAGTTTTATGCCTAATTCTTTCAAGGTATAGAACCAAAAAATCCAAAAAAATCATACAAAGTCCTTAAAAAATGGTTACTTCGGCGAAAACCTGGCAAACAAGCATCTTGGTAACAACAAAAAAAAAATCAAAAAAGAAAAAAAAATCCAAAAAAATTAGAAAATGGATCAAAAAAATTGTCCTATAGTGAAAACCACTTTGGTGGCACTTTGGGCAAGTACCTCAGTGAAAACCTGGCAAATAGGCACCTTGCATAAATAAGCTCTTTCCATCCACCAAGATCTTTATGGCTTGATTTGCATCATCCATTCATTTCGCTTCCATCATCCATCGTATTTAGGTCTCCATCCATCACACATCCACTCACATCCACACCATAGCTTGGTCATGTGTTCGTATCATGATCCCTCCTAGTACTACTCGGCCCATCTTCAAGGTTAGTTTGTCCTGCCTTTATCAGAGTAGTCTATTGCATCACGCTAGGGGCACGTTCTCATCAGATCGGATTTGTGTATATTCTTAAAGTCCTCAAATTAGAAAATCCAAAAACATTAGAAAATCAGAAAATCCAAAAACATTAGAAAATCAAAAAATACAAAAACATCGAAAAAGCACAAAATCCAAAAAATAGGTCAAAAAATCATTCAAAAAAGCCAAAAACAAGGTCATCTTGTCGAACTACATCGTCTTTGAGCTTGAACTTAGGCAAGGTTGATCTTTGATCATCCCCCGAGACATTTAGGTTAGTCCTATAGGAGTCTGTCATAATAAACTGACATTTCATCATGTATATCGTCATTTGTAAATTGGTCAAGTCGTCAGTCGAACTACGTGGTCTCTGCATGTATAACATAGGAAAGGCTAATTTGTTGATCAGCCCCTGAGGCCCCTAGGATAGGTCTTTAGGTTAGTTTCTTGGTTAAAATATCAGAAAATCCCAAAAACATTTAAAAACCTCGAAAAACACCAAAAAACAGCCTCAAAACATTGCAAAACATCAAAAACATCCAAATATTTGAAAAAATCCATCCGCCTCATCCCACTTGCACCTGCAATAACATCATCCATAATAAATTGATTGTCATCCTCAACCTTTGGTGAAACAATTCGAAACAAGTCTAACAGCTTAAAAAAGTAAAACTCAAAAGCATCAAGTCTCAAGTTTAAGTCAGTACGTAAACAAGTTGGTCAATCCTTTGTGTCGATAGTCCATCATCCAAACAGTCCCATATCAATCATTTGATAACATCATGTCCTAGGATGAATCCTTCCTACAAGGGGCATTATTTATCAGAAAGAACACTTTGGATAAACAAAATGATGTGCCGCCATCCACTAACATGTCCTAGGATGTATCCTTCCTACAATGGGCATTATCTTTTGGCAATAAGTTTCGGTTCTTATCCTTAAAAACACATTCCGTTTTGGTTAGCGGTATTGAAGAACATCAACTTTTTTGTGTGCTTTGTCTTTTTCTTTTGACTTATCTTATTGCACTCAGTCCAAGGACCTCTCGATGAGATCCGAACGAAGGATTTAGAGAGATAGGAATGGGGCAATGATCATCATCTTTTTGTTTGCTATGCTTGTTGGACGTTTCTTGTAAAATAACCTTGGCAAATACTTTCTTTGTTAGATATGTATAGATGATGTTTTGGACGGCTTGTTGACTATTGCATTGATTGGTTATACCTTTCCGTGTTTTGTTCTGACATGTTTGAAATTTCTAAAGTGCATCCTAGCAAGGTTTCTATATGTCAGGTGTGAACAAGAATACTCCTATCTTCTTGTCAATTCAAAGTCCATCACACTAGGTACAATGCCATCCTGGTCCTTTATACCTTGATGCATCATACTTATGCATGTTATCAAACATAAGGTAAGTGACTCTTTTTTAAAATCCCAATCCTTGATAAAGCAAATCATCATTTCTCATCATCATCTCTCATAATGTTGGCTTGTTGGATCCTCTTGTCATCATCTAATTTCTTCATTTTCCGCACTAACATCACATCATGAATAGTTAATCATCATCACCAATACATCCATCATGCATTCGTTGTGCATTCATCTTGCATCCATAAATCATCAGTATTCTGCATATCATCTCACATGCATAATCATCATCATAATATAGATCTATTAGTCTAAGCATTTCATAAATCATCACATTTGCATAAATCATCACATTTGCATAAATCATGCATTTGCATAATCACAACATATCATCATCATAATATAGATCTGTTAGTCTAAGCATCTCATAAATCATCCATTGCATAATCCCAGCATATTACATCATCAATCTCATCCATCTCACATCATATCATCATTTAAGTTGTTTAAGATAATATAGATTTGTTATTCTAAGCATCTTAAAATCATCTCATTCGCACCATCATCCATAACCATCCATTTTGAACCTCTTTATCACAAGATCGACCCTCAAATTGAATCTTTTTGTTCTATCTCTCGAGGGGGCAATGTACCAGTGTACTTCTTTCTGCTAGGGCATCCAAAAAAATAAGATTTTTTTTGAATTTTGATTGCGGTAAGATTATTCTTTGAACCAACACAACAAGTACATTGCTTCAAAGAGGGGCAAAATGTGGACATGCAAAACTAACATTATGCATTTAATCAGGTTCATTCATCAAGGTTCCACAATAGATGCATTAATCAATTAATCAAGTTCACCTTCATTCATTTATCAGGTAATCTCATTAATTTCATCTCCTAAGGTCATTCATTCAAAATTAAATAAACATTATCATCAACCTTTTAATCAAATAAATCAAGCATCATCCCTTTAATTAAATAAACCAAAACTTTATTTAATTAAATCTCCAGATCCATATTTTATCCTTTTCTAATTTAAATAAATCAAATATTTAAGTCATGAAAGTCAAACTCACCTAATCATCATTAAGCTAACCTAACAATGATCAAATACTAATCCTAACCACTTGCATTCTCTAGATTATGCCACTTGCACAAATAAATCAATTTGTTGATTTATTAAAATCATCATTTTCACTCAACATGGCATTTATGGGGAATATTCCCTCAAGTTTGAAAAAATGACAAGTTGATTTGTCCCTCCAACATTGCATTTATTTCTCATTTTCTTCTCCCCCTCTCAAAATTTATTGCATAAATTTGAATTTGAAATTCCCTCTCATGGGCACACTTCCCAAATCTTGCACATCCCTTGTCCTATCACCACTTGACAAGTGGCCTCTTCTCATTGGTGGATCTTTAGTCCCACATTCACCTATTTGGTCAATCTCTCATCAAGAAAATATATAAATGAAGGCCTTAATCTTCATCAATCCATCCACAATTTATGCAAAGTCACTCTCTTGGTTTGAGAACTGATTTTTCTTTTGATCTCCATTGCATCTCATCATTTTAGCTATTGAGCAAGGATTGGGAAAGGGTCATTGACACATTTGACACCAATCCACTATGGAATAGGTAAATTGTTATTGTTTTCACAATGCTTTTAGTTTTCTATTGTCATTTGTTGCATTTTGAAGCATTTACAAGGTATTTCATAGGAGCATTTTGATGGATTTGTGAAATACTAACCCCTACATGAAGTTCAGTGTTTTCATATTTTAATGGATGCTTCAGTACCTAATGTTTCCAAGAGAGGATATCACAAGAAAAAGAAAATCACACAATGAAATGTGAGTGGTGATGTATGCCCCCACTTTAAAGTAGTTGTGAACACCAGTATTGTGAGCAATTGCTTTAAAGTAGAAGAGAAAGAAGAAGACATGGGAGCTTATTCGGAAATCCCTATGCCAAGTCATATGTTTCCTATAAACTGTGTCATCAAAAAGGTATTATGTCATGTGCGAGCCAAATTAAGGCATGTCATCCACATCCCAAGCTTGCTCTTATTCATGAAAGGTTAATGACTAGTCAAAAGAGGCAACGACAAGTGACATATGAGGACACGACTACTGAAACCCTTGCCCCCACCTAGTGCATAACAAGGGTTAGCCAAAATGGTTGATAAGATGCAAGGTAGAGTGAAAATCGGTATCAAGTAGAAGGATTAGGTGCCCCCACATAAGGAAGAATACCAAACTCCTAAAAATGTTGGATTTTACAACTCAAAGCCTTACATTCATTGGTGGAATGACCATGAACTCTATGATAGGCACAAAATGAAGTCTTGTAATATAATTTATTTCGAGTTATTGGTGGAAGGGTGATCAAGTGATCTTGGAGGAGTCTCGATAAGATACCCTCTTAAGTGATGGTAGAAGATGTTTCTTGATTATGTGATAAAGATATCTCTTGCTTAGATGTACAAGATGTCATACCTACACAAGACTCTTTTGATTGTGAGATTTTGTTCTTTCCTTTACATGAGGAAGGAAAATCTATCGAATGCAAATCTTTAGTTCTATGCAAGTGACATTGATGTAATTAAGCGAAGATTTATTTGTGTGTTGTGGTTCAGGAGAAAGATGAAGACCAATAGTGTCGATCAGCTCAGGATCTACTACTATTAAGGTTGTTGTAGAACGACGTTTTGTGATAGTATTGATGTTAAGGGATGGCTTGTTTATTTCGATCAAAGGACAATAACCAAGACCATGAGTTGTTTGTTGTGTGTTAGGCTCTATAGGGTTGCAAATACTTTGTTCTTGAGCACCACATGGGTATGTGTAGGATCATCATGGAAAAAAAGGCCCTTAAGTGGCAAAAAATTTATTAAAATTAGAGTTAGGCAACTTGACATAAAAATTTGAATAAGTTGTCCATATTATTTCAAAAATATGTAAGAATAGAATTTGTATCGAATTGAATATAGTTTCTAAACTACTAGGTTTTTTTTTCTAAATCCATTTGGTGAAAATTTGAAATTTCAATACAATAGTACTTAAATTTCAAGGAAAAAAAGTAGGTGTCTATCGACCACCCTAACCACAATAAAATAATATTATTTTTTATAAGATTTTAGATATAAGTAGAGGACTCATGTATGGATGTGATGCATATTTTTTGTAATTTTTTCCAAGTATATAATTAATTATGAATTTTTATTACAACTTTTAAAAATTATAAAAACTTGTATGTCGACCACCTTAACTTGGTCAAAATTTCATGAAATTCATTTTTTTTAATCCTATATTATGTGAAACATAGAATGTGACACATGTTTTGGATTCAAAAATGTGATACTATTTGAAAGCTATAGTTGTTTTCAATTAGCCTATCAATTAGGACTTTAGTAATAATTAAAATAGAAAATGAATAATAATAATTTATTAAATTCAAAGTAAAACATAATTTATATTGGTGGAAGCTAAGAATCTCCTTTAAAACCCTTTTCGTTTCATCAATTTTGGCTAAAAAAAAAGTCATCAGCAACATACCCATCATATCACCACTTTTTGGCCCATCATGATCCTGCACATACCCACATCCTTTTCCACTATATCCAAGTTGTTTCATGAGCTCATACACTTTTCCATAAACTTCTTCATTTTTTTTGAAGTCGGTGGTTGTTCGTGTAAGAACTTATGAAAAGCAACAATAGGATCAAGAGATCAAAGATAGCACAAAAGAGAGATAGAAGATGATAGAATATAAGGTAGAACATACTTCAAAGACGATGTCTCCTCAAAAGAGAAAGTGGCCTCCTCCAATTGCTGTACATATGCATCCACAATCACATCAACCTCAAAAGACTAATCATGTATAGGAGGGTCAGAGTGTTCCCTCGCAACAACTAAAGAAGAATCACCTTCATCAAAGAGAAGATGTAAGTAATCAAATGTGTCTCCCAAATCTGCAATGTAGGATTCCACAAACAAGCTGACAATGTCTGTCAAGTAGTTACTACTAGAAGACAAGGTATACACTGTTGCACTGAATCACAAGGAACTAAAACTGTCAAAACACAAGTATCATCAAGTACATCAGTCAATGTAGGAGATGGAATATCAACAATATGCTCAAGAACCTCAAGAGTAGTGAGCACTCCAAGATTCAAGTAACCATACTCATTCTCCTCAAGTATGTCCATACTAGGGTGAACTGAATCAATAGGAGCACAATATGAGAAGGTATAGAACTAAGATCAATGATCAACCTCCCCAAATGCAACAAGAGCCCTGCTATTCAAATCCTGAACAATGACAAAATCTGGAGTGATCTCTACACTCTTTCCTGTACCACTATGTGTAATTTGATAGATGGAAAGGATGTTCCTTGATAAAGTAGGCACACATAAAACATCATTAAATGCTCCACCTTCAATTTCAATAGACCCCTTCCCACAAACTACCAATGAAGTCTTGTTGGCCATCAAAATGGGTGGTGATGAACAAGAATCAAATGAAGAGAACATATCCTTGGAAGAAATCATATGATGTGAAGCTCCTAAATCAAGGATCCACCTATTGGAATCTGCAACTGCAAGAAATGCTTTCCCATTACATTTATCATGTTGAGATGATGAAGAAGAAGGAGATGAGCTTGATGTCGTTGCCATGAGAGTTGTGCATTTTCCCTTAGAAGTAGAAGTGGAAGAAGATGAGTCCTCCTGATATGCAGCTGGAAAGTTGATTATGTTCTTCTTAAGGATATTTTTTAACTCATCAATTTGCTTGACATGACAACGATGCTCCTCATGACCAATCTTTTTGCAATACATGTTGATTTCTCCATCTTGCTGGAATAGTTGTACTTCTTTGAAGAAGATGAAGTTGAGCTTTGTTGTGAAGGAGTGGATTGTTTGTTCTCTCCTTGTGGATTTGGTGAAGATTGCTTTTGGATTTTCCCTTTGCCTTGCTTGTTGTTTCCATGATTGACCACCAATGCTTTTGAAGTTGAAGACTTGAGAATTCCCATTTTCATCAACTTATTTTTCTCAAGAATCAAAAGATCTATGATAGCCTCAAAAGATGGTGATGTGAAGTTGCTAATTGTCAATCGTTGAGTCTGAAAACTTGAAACAAAGGCTGCATACTCAGCTAGAAGCTTGTCCAACAAGTTGAAGACCAATTGATCATCCTCTTTCTCAATACCACAATCTTTTAGTTGTGCTCTTATCTCATTTTCCTTTGTAAGATAATCCTGAATGGTGTCAAAATCCTTGGGATCAAGGCTTAGGATATCATGTTCAAGCTTGTACCCCTTAACCTTATCAACCTTGCCATACAAAGTAGCAAGCTTATCCCAAGCTTCCTTGGCTATATTACATTTATCAACAACGAAAATGAGATCATCTGAAATGAATTTTCTTAGTGTACCCAATGCCATAGAATTTTTAGTGAGCCAATCCATATATGTAGTTTGATCTACCTTAGGATCTGAAGGTGCAATTATGGTTCCATCAATATAGTAAATTAAACCTTTTTCCATTTGTTTACTCCATGCACATACTTTCCATGTAGCATAATTATGTGCAATTAAGAGTGGAACTTTAGATGAACCCATGATGGAATGTAAGAGCACAAGAGAGAAAATAGGCACAATCACACAAGAGACACCCCCCCTCCAAATTCACTCAATCAAAGTACCCCCCCCCAAAATAGATGATTTTGGCACTTTATAATGCAGTGCATGTACAATAAGCCACTTGCAACTTGGCTAAGTGGACTTATGATTTCTGATTTACAACTTGCCACAAATAGGATGAGAATATACTAGAACAATGAAGCAAATACTTGAATTGAGATCTATGCAACACAAGTGCCAAATAGGCCAAAAAGGACCATATGCTGAAAGTACAAAATACACTCAAGATTGCTTCAAACTGATTGCAAATTCAAGAAGTAGACGAAAAATAATGCACTTTAAAAAAAATGGCACCTGAAAAGGAGTTCGTATGTGCCTGTTCGGAGCCCTGAAAGTTGCAAAAATGAGGATTGGATAGGTACAGTGTTGAAAAATTACAAATTCTAGAAACTCTATCCACCAAAATTAGAAACCGAGAACATGGTTACGAAGTACATGAAAAATTATCCCAAATAAAAAAAAATTGCTTAGAAAAAGGACTTAAAACGAGCAAGTTATGAGCCTTCAAAGTCAAATTGTGAAATCAAAAACTCCATTGGTGAGGGGGAAAATTTTTTTTAGACCGCTGACATCTGCATTTCATTCGATTAAATTTGATGGTTTCAAAGCTATCACCACCAATTGGAGCTTAAATTTGATGGTGAAATATACTTCACAGTGGCTGTCGAGATCCACTTGAATTTTTTGAAACTCATGAGCTTAATTTTGACATGCATGTAGCCATCACATGCACTAGTCTCTATTGAATTTTTCTCCAGGAATCTTATTTTGCCAAAGAAAAAAGTCCAAGTGTCAAATTTTTTGGATGTCAGATATTTTTTTAGATGCAGAATCTTCTATTGACTTCAGATGACTAAGAATTATTGACGGAGATTGCTCGACGAGTATGCTAGAGGGCCTACTAATTACTGACTATGGGCGAATTTTTTTGTAGTGGCTGTAGTGTGGACACCGTTGGTCATTGCAGTTTGGATGAGGTGGAAGCCACATGGTACCCCATACCCTCTACGGGTATAGTTTGCATACAGTCTGTGTATGCAGACTCTAATAATAATTTTTTGATTTTGATTTTTTTAATTTTTGATTTATATAAAATCAAAAAAATCCAATACAATTTTTTTATTTACAAAAATTGAAAAAACCCCAAATAAAAAATTTCAAGAGGGGTTATTAATTTTACTAAAAAATTTCAAAAAAATTCTGACTAATATTTTTGTTTTGTCAAAAAATAGAAAAATTGGAAGATAATTTTTTTCCAGAACTATAGAAAAATTCAAAAAATTGAGAAAAATACCCAAATAGGTGAATTTTTTCGATCTAGAGCTCCCAATGTCGGATTTTGATGAAACAAAAGGCTATCCTAACTGAAAACATCCTTCTAAATCTGAATTTGAGGTCAGATCTAGTCTAGGATGCACCAAAATGTAGTTGCTCCTTAGATTTTCCTCTTGATCACCTTCACACGAACTAAGATCTCCCAACAATGGCTATGCATAGAACCTCCAACCACTCTGATACCATGTAAGAACTTATGAAAAGCAACAATAGGATCAAGAGATCAAAGATAGCACAAAAGAGAGAGAGAGAAGATGAGAGAATATGATGACTGTATTCTCAATATGCATGAAGATGTACAATTACAAGTATGTACAAGGCTTGCTTATAAAGACAAGCTAGGACACAATGAAGGGACATGAATGAGACAAGTGTCCCAATCATGTGTAGGGTAGGTAGAAATAAATATTAGATAATTCCATCAAAGGTGGATCACCCACCTAAAGTGGAAATATTAGGCCACGAAAAGTGGAGATAAAAAGGTGATAACTAGATCACACCACAAAGAGTGGAATTTATCCTACACACACTTCCCTAAGTGTCCAACTCATATCTCTCAATGTATGCAGAAACCTAGATGCAAGATGAAAATAACTAGGTGTCACAAGTGCAACCTATAATGATATGCATTCCCTAAGTAAGCTTAAGTAAAGTGTAATAAGTAAAATACTTATTTACACCAATAGTTCGTGACTAAATTCATCAAAGGTTGTTGCACAACTTGATGTTTGTTTGTCCTAAGTAGTTGAGGTGGATGCTTGTGAAGGTTTGTCCAAGTTGTGTGTTGACAAAACTGTTGTTTCTTTTCCCTTATTTGAATCTTTGTGGATGATTTTGTACTCACCCATGAAGTCATGTTTGAAATCCAAGGAACCGCAATCATCTTCTAATTTAGCATTGTGACTTGTTCAATGTGTTGTTTTTCTTTTTGTTGTGTGGGGTCCGGTTATGCCTTGCATAACCACACCACTTTGATCTGGATCAAAATGGGTCCCCCTTCTCTTTTGATTTCTTTTCCTTTGTTATTTGCTTTGTTTTTTGGGGTTCTTTTGTTTCTTCTTTCTTCATCTTTTGTTCTGTCTGTTTTTGGTTTGGTTTTGCCTCAATCAGAATTTGGGTTTTCTCCTGAGTTCGGGATCTTCCTCCTCTAGATTTTCTTGGATCTCGCTTGAACTCTGGCTGAGCACTGTTGTTCAAGGATTTTTGGTCTTTGCGAAATTCCGCGTGGACTAGATTTTCCCGAAATCCCTGAGGCCCCCTCAGAAAATCTCCTTCACGGATTTCTTTCTCCCTCAGATTTTCCTGAAATCCGTTGTTCCCTGTTTGTTCCAGATTTTCTGGAATGTCTTCTTCTTCGCGAAAATCCGTCCCAGGTGGATTTCCCCATAATCTGGTGGAATGTGAAGAAGCATGTAGTAGTAAGGCTAGTTAGTAAATGATGATGCATTTTATGAATAATTGATGCTATTTGGAGATCTCACATGCTGTTTTTTGATTGATAATGATCGGATTAAGTTTCTAATGGGTGTTTTCATGCTTATTCCACTGGAATCCATCTAGCTCAGAATTCTTTGAAATTCCTCCTTGGCTTGGATTCTATGGGTCGGCCTAAAACCCGAACTGTTTGTATGATCATTTTGTTTGAAGATTCAACGACACCTTATTGACATAGGATTCATTTTAATGACGTTTTTGATTAATTAACTTATGTCTGTGTGATCTTTACTATTTTTCTCTCTATTGAATGTAGGATTTAAATTGCATGTAGGATGATATTTACCAAGGGATCTCAGTTGGAAGGCATTCTTCTGTCCAGTTGGTCATGAAAATCAGCTAAGGTAAAAGTCAGCAAGACTTTTCTAGACTCTTTTCGATTGGTGGCTCTGCTCTGACTGTTCAAAATCCAAAGAATCAGAATACTCCCCATTGTGCATCTTATCTGTTAGAATAGCCAAGATCTGATTGCAAACCAGAATAACCTTCCACAGAAGAGGAAAACAAAAAAGCAAGAGCTTTGCATAAAAACATGCAAATTGATATATTCGAAAAGTACCATTAATTACAAGAGATAATTTGCTTTATAAAAGCAAAGATGCAAACCTAATCTTATCTTGAGCAACAAGATAGCTCGATAAGATAAAGATAAAGCCTAAAACTTAGGAATTAAATGAAGCCTAAGTAAACTTATGCAAGCATAATTAAATATTAATTACACTAACACCCCCCCCATAAGTACAACTTAGGGAGAAGCAGATTATTGTGCAAATATGAGTCCCGGCAACAAGGCCTGATCAGGTACTCATGTACAAATGTAAAGAGAGAGAAACCCCCCTCAGTGAGATGAACTGCTGCGAAGAATCACTAGAAGAACTCTGATGAAGCAACACTAGAACCCCAAATCTGGCAAGCAAGGAAAGATACTTCTATTTGCAAAATACCAATCAGAATCACAAATGCAACAGCAGACCCGATGCCAAGGAACACTGGAAACTCACATACTGGATCAAATCTAAAATATGTAAGCAACAGTAGATGAATGGACCCATAATGATGACAAATCTTGAAGTTCTGTCTCACGAAGCCAATGCCAAACTGAAACTAAAACTGCCCATAGGATGAGTACCATCAAGATTCTAGAACATTAACCATAAAACCATGGCCTTCAAATGAGAAAGAATCTGAACCAATGAGGATCAAGAAACATAAAATCCCAATGTGAAGTGTGAACCGAAGCAAACCAATAATGTGTCCAACTAAGCAAGAAAGAAGCTAGAAGGAGACAACAAAAACTAGACAAACTCATGCGAGTTGTCACCAAAATGAAATATGGATGCAATAACCCCCCTTAATGGAACTTTATATCAGTTCATTTATTACAATACCCAATGATTGCATAAGGAGATAATGCAAAACTATAGAAACATGAGAGAAAATATAAACCTAATACATGAAACAAAAATGAATGCATGCCTAAAATAAGTTACACATTTTCTAGAAATGAACTCAGATCTACATAGAGGCTGAAACTAGCTTTCTGACACCGTGAAAATCATGAAAAATGGATAAGCGAGTCATAAGATACATCTCCCGGAGTGAAAAAAACAATATCAGACTTCCAAGACAGAAAAAGGCATCAAAATAGAAAAACCAGAAAATATCACTAGTACCAATGCGTAGAGCTCAGAAACAGCTTTCTGGTGATATCTTGTTTGCAAAAAAATGACACCGTATGAGAAAGTTATGATCGTTTCCGTGAAACTGCTCAGAAAATGTCCGATTCGGCCCCCAAAAGCCCTCAGGGGCTAAAAAAATAGAGCCCCTGGTCGCATGGGTGGACAAGGGGGCTGGCAGCTAGGGAGTTTCGGTGGGGCCCTTGGTCACCCATGTGACCAGGGTAGGGGCTGAGGCTGGCAGCTGGCTCCTCCATCAGAGCCCCTGGTTCCCAATAGAACCACAGCGGGGGCTTAGAGCGGTGGGGGCTGGAGTCTGGGGCGCCCGGTTCTTAATATGACCACGGCTAGAGCCCGCGGGGGCTAAGAACTGAAAGCGGCGGACTAGTGCAGGAGGTGGGTGGCAGTGGGCCGATGGTGGCCGCCGGGCGGAGCTGGGAATTTGAACGGGAAGCGCCGGAATTCGCCCAATTTTTTGATTTTTTAATTATTTTTTTGATTTTTTCTCAAAATTTGTGCCTCGGGAGTCGTCCCTGGGGGCCGTACGGCCTCCAGGTAAAATTTTTTTGCCTCCTCGGATGACTGTGTCCAAATTGGACAAACTTTATATGAAAATGGGGGTTTTTGGGCACTGCAAATCCAATGGCAAGGTCTGTTTGGGCCCAAAGTGCTCCGAAAATCAGACGACCCCCGGATCTATCAGAAAACTCACCAATCTTACAACCCTCGTAGATCTGGCAAACAGTGATGAAAATGAATAAAATGAAAGCCATTTCTGACTTTTTCCAGTGCTTTGAATCCAACAGAAAACCCTGATCTGATCCAAGACACTGCATAATGATGCTCAAGGATTGAAACCCTTGAGGGACTCCGAACAAGCTCTGCAATGAAATCCTCCAAAAACGCTGAGAAGGGGCTGCGAATCGAAGCTCTGATACCATGTTAGAATAGCCAAGATCTGATTGCAAACCAGAATAACCTTCCACAGAAGAGTAAAACAAAAAAGCAAGAGCTTTGCATAAAAACATGCAAATTGATATATTCGAAAAGTACCATTAATTACAAGAGATAATTTGCTTTATAAAAGCAAAGATGCAAACCTAATCTTATCTTGAGCAACAAGATAGCTCAATGAGATAAAGATAAAGCCTAAAACTTAGGAATTAAATGAAGCCTAAGTAAACTTATGCAAGCGTAATTAAATATTAATTACACTAACATTATCGACGTAGGGTTATCATGGTCTCCCCGACCTATGGTTCATTTGGTTCAAATCTGCGTTTATGTTGCCTATTGGCAAGACCCTAGGGATGTCGCAACGATCATAAATCCTATGTAGGATCCATCGGCAAGACAAGGGTCATCGTCCCGGTGACATGAATTTCCTATTAGCATGAGGGGTTTCCTTTGGAGAGATGTCTCGGTGAGATCTTCGGGTCTCACTGACTAGTGGAAAAAGGCATACACGGTCAGTAGACATTCTCTCTTCGCTGAGATGTCTTGGCAAAGTCTCCATGTCCCACCGACTGCTATCAAGGGGTGATCCTTTCAGCATAAGGTGTTATCCTCACCAAGATGTTTCAGTGAGTTTACGAAGTCTCATCGACTAAGCAAAAAGGGTCTAACACTTCGGCATGAGTTGTTCCCTTCGGTATGTGCTCTCACCGAATGTCGGGAGTCTTGCCGACGGGGAAGGGTCTGCATATCGGTGAAGCAACATAGCATCGCCCAGAGGTCTGGCTAAATAGTGTATGTCTCATCGAAACAAGGGTTTGGTAAGACTCTGAAGGAAACAAAGGGGGATAGCTATATACTCTCGCTGAATGAGAAAGGTCTGAGCGACGCGAAGGAACTTCGGTGAGAGAACTGGTGTGTCACAACGACAACAGGATGAACTAGTAAAGCTTTTGCCAAGACATGAGGTATATGTAGGACATCTCCTCAACGAAGGGATGTTACAGTGAAGCGCTTGCAATGAAAGAATTCATATCAATATAAGGTCCCAGCGAAGAAAATAGGTCTCACCGATAAAGAACAAAGCATCACGGCAAAGGGTCATGCTTTCACCATGAGGTCTTGGCGATGAGCAAAGGTCACACTGAAAGGAAATGGGCTCGATAAGAGAAGGGGAGTTTGGGATATTGTCTCCCCGACCTGGTGACATCTCATTGACATGAGGAAGCTCACCCAAAGATTTGGCCTTGGGCCAAATGTCTCACCGACTTACCAATGTCACACCGAAAGAACGAAGTGAGCCCAGCGAGAGTAAAAGGAACTCAAGGAGAAGGGGTCATGCTTTCACCATGAGGTCTTGGCGATGAGCAAAGGTCACACTGAAAGGAAATGGGCTCGGTAAGAGAAGGGGAGTTTGGGATATTGTCTCCCCGACCTGGCGACGTCTCATTGACATGAGGAAGCTCGCCCAAAGATTTGGCCTTCGGCCAAATGTCTCATCAACTTACCAGTGTCACATCGAAAGAATGAAGTGAGCCCAGCGAGAGTAAAAGGAACTCAGGGATACTTCAAGCAAATGAAAGACTTCGTTGTGAGGTCACAACAACGGGTGATGGTCTCACCGACGGCAAGAAGGGCTCGGTAAGAGAGGAGAAACTCAGGGTAATGTCTCCTTGATTCTGATAAGTCTCCCTAATACAAAATGTGCTCACCCAGAGAAGAGGGACTTCAGCATGTGGTCTTGCCGAGTTCATGTAGTCTTGTCGATTGGTTTTGTGAGCTCGATAAGACTTCTCCTGCTCACTAAAGCGTCTTTCCGACTATCTAATGTCATGCCGATGGTTGATACAAGTGATGAAATCACATCAGGGAGACACCAAGGGTGTCTCATCGACATGAGATGCTAAGCAAACCACTTTTGACCACCAAAGAATCCTACATGGCCTGTGATCGTCCAATCAAAGAGAGCTAAGATGAGCCATTGCTCGATTGACCGCTCTAGTGAAAGAAAGACTAACAGAGGGCGACCAGATGGATTCCTACTCAGAATAGTTGACGATGAATCTGCTTGGGTGACAATGTTCAGATCTACAAGGAGGCCCGATGGCACTTCCAGAAGACAATCAACCAACAAGGAAGTCCAGGACGTGAAGGAGGCCAAAGGAAACTGTGACTCAGAGGGACACCTGTGGTGACCACTGATAGAGGCAGATCAATATTAATTTGGATATCTTGGAGCATTCAAGGTGACTCCGCGAGGGATTTCAATGGTGGACACAAGGATGCTAGAGTTAATGTTGTAGTTGTCAAAATATCTAGAAAGACTCCTCTTGCGAGTAGGAATTCTTCATCAATATGGACAGCATGGCTTCACATTGAATGTAATTTTGACTTTCCTCAAAAAAATCTAACAGCCGACTCTCCTATAGTCTGCAGATATTTTATAAACCCTAGCACAAGGGACAATGCATTCTTTGGTATACACTTTGTATAAATGGCATTCTTGCCTCTTTGTAAAGGTTAGACAGTAAGCAATTAGAACTGCTAGATCTAGAGAAATTTTAGACTGAGAAATGTTTAAAGTTAGAACTGTTAGGAGTTAGTAAGTTAACAGAAGGAGATAGTGTGGCTTCCCGATTCTTTGTAATAGGAGTTTTTGCTATCTTCTTGATTAGGATTTAGATTTAGATTCAGAATAGACTCATGTACCTTTCAGTTTCCTTAGTGCAAATGAAAATAATCTGAAATCACAGATTATCTGTACATTGGTGATTGTGCCAACTTTGTAAATGTTGCTTATCTATTTCATCACAGTAGAAGCAACCAGTGATGATATTGCTATCAGGATTCAACCGTGTAGTTTCGAGTCAAACTCATTGACCCATGTTTCATGAGTAGTGGTTCAACAAGAACCCATCTCTCATGATATCGAATGGTCCACTTAGCACTCATTGCATCTAGGTGATGCTCACAGAGGTGAAGCACTGGTCCGTCCCGAGGTCACCCATCCCAGTACTTCAGCTCAAGCACTTAACCGGGGAGTTTTCTCCAAGGTTAAGCCCGCTTGAGTTGTTACCCCATTTGCAAAACCTTCAGCAAGTGTTGTGCCTTATGAACCATTCATAATAGAGCCCCTTTAACTCATCAATTGATAAGTAGGAGGTATTTTTCCACAGCGTGTCAAATTATGATATTGCTATCAGGATTCAACCGTGTAGTTTCGGTCAAACTCATTGACCCATGTTTCATGAGTAGTGGTTCAACAAGAACCCATCTCTCATGATATCGAATGGTCCACTTAGCACTCATTGCATCTAGGTGATGCTCACGGAGGTGAAGCTGGTCGGGAGGTCACCCATCCGATCTTGCTCGGCTCAAGCCGCTTTAACGGGGAGTTTTCTCCAAGGTTAAGCCCACTTGAGTTGTTACCCCATTTGCAAAACCTTCAGCAAGTGTTGTGCCTTATGAACCATTCATAATAGAGCCCCTTTAACTCATCAATTGATAAGTAGGAGGTATTTTTCCACAGCGTGTCAAATTATGATATTGCTATCAGGATTCAACTGTGTAGTTTCGAGTCAAACTCATTGACCCATGTTTCATGAGTAGTGGTTCAACAAGAACCCATCTCTCATGATATCGAATGGTCCACTTAGCACTCATTGCATCTAGGTGATGCTCACAGAGGTGAAGCAGTGTCGTCCCGGGAGGTCACCCATCCCAGTCTTGCTCCAGCTCAAGCGGCTTAACCAGTTCTCAGGTTAAGCCCGCTTGAGTTGTTACATTTGAGAGTGTTGTACCTTATGAACCATTCATAATAGAGCCTTTAGCTCATCAATTGATAAGTAAGGTATTTTTCCACAGCGTGTCAAATTATGATATTGTTAGATTCAACCATGTAGTTTGAGTCAAACTCATTGACCCATGTTTCATGAGTAGTGGTTCACAAGAACCCATCTCTTGATATGAATGGTCCACTTAGCAATTGCAAGGTGATGCTCACAGAGGTGAAGCGGCCGTCCGGAGGTCACCCATCCCGATCGCCTATCAAGAACCAGCTTCTCCAAGTTAAGCCTAGTTGTTACCCCCAAAACCCCAAGTGTTGTGCCTTATGAACCATTCATAATAGAGCCCTTACTCATGAATTGATAAGTAGAGGTATTTTTTCACATGTCATTATGATATTTCTATTAGGATTCACCGTTTAGTTTCTTGAGTCAAACTCATTGACATGTTTATGAGTAGTGGTTCATAAGAAACCATTTCTCATGATATGAAATAGCACTCATTGCATCTAGGTGATGCTCAGAGGTGAAGGCCCGGGAGGTCACCTATCCCGATCTGTTTCCTCGCGAAGATTTTCTCAAGGTTAAGCTGGAGTTGTTACACTGCAAAACCTTCGCCAGCGTTGCGCCTTGAACCATTCATAATGAGCCCCTTAACTATCAATTGATATGTAGTAGTTTTTCATGAGATATTGTTATCAGGTTCAAGTCAAACTAGAACCACTCTCTCATGATATTTCTGAATCACGAGGTCCAGCCCTCAGTCTTTCTCATTCCAGCCACTTCTGTAGGTTAAGCCCGAGCCGTTACCCCATTTGCAAATGCCAGTGTTGTTTATGAACCATAGAGAGTGGCTAGGCTTCGTCAGGTTATCGGATTACATGACATCGATTACATCTACTCGAAGCTAAAAGTCATCGGCTGCCGCAAGGAACGATGAGTTGTTACCTGAAATTTCTGAACCATTCATAATAGAGCCCCTTTAACTCATCAATTGATAAGTAGGAGGTATTTTTCCACAGCGTGTCAAATTATGATATTGCTATCAGGATTCAACCGTGTAGTTTCGAATCAAACTCATTGACCCATGTTTGTCTGCCGCGGGAGTTCTGCACAACTTCGGGCGCGACTCCGTCATTGCCCCCTCCTGCGCTATGAAAGAGGTCCCATTACCTCTTCGGCATCTCTAGAGGACCAAAGCCCATAACGATGACTCTAGAGATACACAGATTCCCAAATTTGATTCAAAACCTGTGCTGTAATGAATGGTTCATAAGGCACAACACTTGCTGAAGGTTTTGCAAATGGGGTAACAACTCAAGCGGGCTTAACCTTGGAGAAAACTCCCTGGTTAAGCGTGCTTGAGCTGGAGCAGTACTGGGATGGGTGACCTCCCAGACTGACCAGCCGCTTCACCTCTCGTGAGCATCACCTAGATGCAATGAGTGCTAAGTGGACCATTCGATATCATGAGATGGGTTCTTGTTGAACCACTACTCATGAAACATGGGTCAATGAGTTTGACTCGAAACTACACGGTTGAATCCTGATAGCAATATCATAATTTGACACGCTGTGGAAAAATACCTCCTACTTATCAATTGATGAGCTAAAGGGGCTCTATTATGAATGGTTCATAAGGCACAACACTTGCTGAAGGTTTTGCAAATGGGGTAACAACTCAAGCGAGCTTAACCTTGGAGAAAACTCCCTGGTTAAGCGCGCTTGAGCTAGAGCAAGACTGGGATGGGTGACCTCCCGGACGACCAGTGCTTCACCTCTGTGAGCATCACCTAGATGCAATGAGTGCTAAGTGGACCATTCGATATCATGAGAGATGGGTTCTTGTTGAACCACTACTCATGAAACATGGGTCAATGAGTTTGACTCGAAACTACACGGTTGAATCCGATAGCAATATCATAATTTGACATCGTGGAAAAATACCTCCTACTTATCAATTGATGAGTTAAAGGGGCTCTATTATGAATGGTTCATAAGGCACAACACTTGCTAAAGGTTTTGCAATGGGGTAACAACTCCGGGCTTAACCTGGAGAAAACTCCCTAGTTAAGCTGAGCTGAGCATTGGGATGGGTGACCTCCCGAGACGGACCAGTGCTTCACCTCTGTGAGCATCACCAAGATGCAATGAGTGCTAAGTGGACCATTCGATATCATGAGAGATGGGTTCTTGTTGAACCACTACTCATGAAACATGGGTCAATGATTTTGACTCGAAACTACACGGTTGAATCCTGATAGCAATATCATAATTTGACATGCTGTGGAAAAATACCTCCTACTTATCAGAAGCAACCAGATTAAAATCTATTTCATGTTGTGTTTCAGAATGGTGTTTGTCTTGAATTAATCATTTGATTTGTGAAGTCTTCAAGGAATGAAATATCATTTTGTGTTTTATTTAAATGGTAACTAAAATCTGTTATGCTAATTAGCACTGTGAATGAAAGAGGTTGTGTGTCAATCACAAGTTTACTTTTTTTCTGTAGTTTGGTTTATAAATTAATTGAAGTTAACAAGTTCGATTAACATTGGATGAACTATTTTTCTTTTCTATTTTAAAACTCTGACTTATCTTTTTATATTTCTTTAAAAACCCCTATTAGAGTATGTTTTATTTCATGCTTGATCTTAGAACAATCCAGAAGCTCAACACCAGCAGGCCCCTTGAATATTACTGTTGCATTGGCCACTGACTAACATCAACACAATTGAGACCCAACTACAAAGACCATGGGAGATAAGGCATCCATGTGTTTCCTTTCTCTTTCAGGAGAAGTAGAATAACAATATTTTGCTTGCATTGTTATGGTGCCAAAATCACCATCAACAGGAACTGGTGCTAGAGGGAGGGCCTAGAAGGGAAAACTAGATAAAGCTTGGTCTTTCTCATCAAAGAATCCCTACAGAGTTCTCTGATCAGCTGAAAATCCATCACCATTGATAGAACTCAAGACCCCAACAAGACACAAGGTTTGCAAAACTGGGGCCACCGTCATACCACCCTTATTAGCTCCGCTCACTCCACCAGGCTTTTCACCAATACCCCAATAGATACCTATTAATCCATCACCACATCCATCTCAATTGTCATCATAGCTGGTTCAACCCATTCAATAGCTAGCTCAACCACCACCATTGCCACCAATGGCATTCTTTCAGAATAATCCCTCTCCATTGGGGACTATTCTAGGAGGTTTTCATGATATGCCCAAGAACCCTGAGAAATTTTGTCCTAAGTACTTTCATGGTGAATCATGGAGTGTTGAGGAGCACATACAAGCTTTGAAGGATGCTTGTACTAGAGCTCAGATAGCTCATCATGATGTAGCCTATAGGTTATTCCCTTACTCTTTAGGGGATATGGCATATAATTGGTACCTTAATCTTCCTCAAGGTTCCATTCTAACGTGGACGAACTTGGAAAATGCTTTCATTAATCAGTTTAGGGTCTATGTGGATCCAGCTCTTTTATACCACCAGTTTTCCACTATTAGAAAGGAACCAGGTGAACCCTTGCCTTTATTCAATACCAGGTTCCAACAGATGTGTAGGAGATTGCAAGATCCCTATTTGGTTACTGAGGATAGTGCCATCCAGGCATACTTTAGAGTTATAGATCCCTTGCTTGGTTTGTTCTTGCAAAGGACTTATCAACCAGTTGATATTGATTCTCTATCCAAAGTCTACCATCTAGCTATCAAGTTGCAATAGCAAATCAGTTCTCAACAAGGAAGTCTAGGGGGAGGTTTCCCTTCAATAGGATATTAGATGCATAGCCCAATTCCTCAATTCAGTACTGTTCCAAGAATGTATCCTTCACACTATGGGCCTATATCTGAATTGCAAACTCAACCACCTGTCCCATTCTTTTCTACTAGAACTTCTAACCCCTTTCAATAATCATAGCTTCCTCAAAGTTCCTATGGTCATCAGAACCAAACTGGAACACCAAACATGGTGGTCAGCCACCTGCTGCTAAGAATGTGGAAAGTGAGAAGACAATCCAACTTATAAACGAGGTAGAGACCCTGAAGAAAATGTTGTCTCAAGTTACCAATGACATGGCTCAACTTCAGTTGAACCCTTCCCAAAACCAAGGCAATTATCCCAATCAAAATAGCAACAATTAGGGTACTTATCAGAATAACAACAACTACAACCAAAGAGGTTATCAAAACCAAAACAAAGGGTACAACCAAAGACCAAATAACAACATGCAATGGAATACAAGGCCCAATAATGGTGGAGTTCCTCATAACTATCACGCAAATGAGGAGAGATCACATACTGCAAATGTGGATGACTTGAATTTCATGACTAACTGGTGTAGGTTACATGATACGACGACCCATTCTAAGGTAAACTACCCTCAAATGGAGAAAGTTGTAAAGATGGCACACGAAGATGCCCACACATTCCAGGGGAATTCCAACAAAGGAAGTGACTCAATGGATACTGCAATGACTTATGAGCTCTTTGAGGAGGAGCCTTCATTCCCAAGGCAAGAAGAAAATGATCAGAGGAGGATTCATATGATACCCAGGATTTTCAAACAAAAGGAGGACACCTTTTGAGAAATCAAGGTAAGGGTCCATTCACTACCTCAGCGCCTCCTAATCACATGGTGCCTCCAAATCAAAATGCTGATAATAATCCTCCTCCACCAAGAGGCCCGCCTAACCTCCATAACAAGGGTAATCCCTTTGCTGTTTTCAAAAGCAATCCAAGTCATAATACATAATTTGACATTGTTTCTGAGATGCAGAAACAGAAGAATTCTTTGTCATATTTTGATATTTTAAAGTGGTGCCCTACTCAAAGGGAGATAGTGCTGAAAGCTCTAGAACAAGCTGATAAGTTAAAAGGAAAGAGCAAGGTGGCACCTGCTAGGGACATGAACACAACCTTATACAGAAACAAGGTAGGTACTCCACCTTTCCTTTTAAGTTTAAGAATTTCTAGAAAGAACCTACATAACTGTTTATTGGATTTAGGGGCTTCGGGAAATGTCATGCCATTTTCCATATGCAAGAAGTTAGGATTAAACCCCATTCAAACCAATAAGAATGTCATTCAACTTGAAAAAACAGAGGTTAATGTGGTAGGGGAATTAAGAAACATACACGTTCAAGTAGGATCAGATCCTAGGATCCTAACCAACATAGATATTCAAGTGGCAGATATTCCCGAGACCTATGGTATGCTGCTAAGCCGAGATTTGATGAAAAATTTGGGGGATATCTTTCCCTTGACTTTTCACATATGTGGCTATCATGGAAATGGATTTCTAATCAGATTAGGATTGAAAGTGAGCCTCGCCTCAAGCATATCATCACTGATTATGATTTTCCTAATGAGGTGGCTTACTTTGAAACTGAGATGGGGGTTTATAAACAAGACGAAATTCTAACCTTCTTGGTTTTCAATGCTAAGAACATGTCAAAACAAAAACCCCCTGACCCCACCATTGATGAAAATCAAAAGGCCCTAATTAGAAAGTTGCAACAAGACCAACTGGTCTTAGGGGAAGATATAGATCTACAAAGTCTCCTGCTCCCTAATTGGTGTAGAGTACACTACCAAAGTCATTCTGAATTGACTTGTCAACCTTGCAGGGACATTTTAAATCATGTTTCCCAAGCCGAGGAAGCTAGCACAAGTCACCCTGAGACCATTGTGGATTGCTTCTCATTTGAGGCCAAGGAAGCAACCATGTTAACCAGGGATACAATACTTTCAAAAGAAATCCCTTCTCAGATCAAACCTATTCTAGACACATGCCCAAATCAACATATTGATAAAGAACAACCCCAATATCTACTTGACACCCCTGTACTTACAAATGAAACAAAACCTAATGGGTTAACCAAAGACACTAGTGACTTTCAGAAGGATAGCCACAGGTTAGATGACTAACTAAACAAGAATTGGAGACCGCATGTAAGGAACTTATAGAACATCCTTTCCCTGTGTTGGATGCAAAATATCAAGGAGCCCCACCTTTGGTTAAACCTATCCAAATACCCATAACAACTTCAAAAGTATCAACTACAACCCCTGATCAGTTGTGGACCCTTACCTTTGATGGATCCAAATCTAAGATAGGTAGTGGTGTTGGAATTGTACTAACTAGCCCCAAAGGCAAAACTTTCTTTGCTTCTTATAGGTTGCAATTTGGATGTACTAACAATGTACCAGAGTATGAAGCTTTGGCATGGGGATTGATGTTTGCTCATAAGAAGTAGGTCACTGCCTTGATGGTCAAGGGAGATTCAGAAATTGTTGTCAAGCAGGTACACATCCAGTATACCTATCACAATAAAAGGCTGGTAGCATATAGAAGCAAGATATGGAACCTACTCGAAGACTTTGATGCCTTTGGGATTAGCTTAATCCCTAGAGAAGAAAATCAGATAACTGATTCACTAGCTGTTGCTGCAAGCACCTTGGAACCTATGCAAGGCTCCAAATTCAAAAGATTCTCAGTGGAACTGATGTCCACTCTAGCTGTTCCTGACAATATCAAGAATTTCCATGTCTTTGATGATGATCGACATATCCTTGCTTTCCTAGCAAGTTCTAATGTTTTTGAAGGGAAAATCATTGATGATTCCAACAAGGATCAAGGAGATTGGAACCTTGGAGATTGTGATACAGAAGGGGTCCTTAATCTGAAAACTAATAACATTCCCAAGGGAATGGTTGCTCTAGAAAGAATCTTTGACTCAGACCCAAGGGCTCAAGAAAAGGCATCAACTGAAGAAAAGGGAGGCGAATATGAGGCGGTTAACTTAGCTGATTCTGGCCTCGAAAGGAATGTTTATCTAGGGAAAGCCTGCTCTGAAGCAATTAGAGCAGACATATTGAGGGCACTCAAAAATGATATTGTTGCGATTTCCTGGGGGTATGAAGACCTCCAGACCTTTGATGCTTCGGTTATCACCCACACTATCCCCTTGAAGCCCAAGGTTAAACCCTTTCGATAGAAGCAACGCCCTGTTAATGCCCTGATTGAGAAATTGATATACAAAGAAGTTTAGAAGTTGCTATCTGCAAGGATAATCTTCCCTGTGCACCATTCAATGTGGGTGGCTAACTTAGTCCCAGTCCGCAAGAAGAACAGGAAGATTAGGCTATGTGTTGACTTTAGAAACCTGAATAGGGCTTCAGAAAAGGATAATTACTCACTCCCTTCCTTAGATGAGGTATTACAGAATGCCAATGGAGCACATATGATGTCATTCTTGGACGGTTACTCTGGATACAACTAGGTAATGGTCGAATTTGAGGACAAGATGAAGACGACTTTCACCACCAAATGGGGGACGTTCGCATACAGAAGAATGCCATTCGGTCTGATAAATGTTGGAGCAACTTGCCAGCACACCATGGAAATAGCCTTCAAGGATCTAATTGGTAAGTGCATTATTGTTTACATAGATGACCTAACAGTGTTCTCCAAAGATCAATTGAACCATGTTGTTGACTTGGCCAAGGTTCTGGAACGATGCATCCAGTATGGAGTCTCATTAAATCCAAAAAAATGTGTGTTTGGAGTCTCAGAGGGCAAGCTTTTGGGACATATAATTTATGAAAGGGGAATATCAATCGATCCAGACTGAGCCAAGTCCATTCTTAAAATCACTAGGCTAGGGAGCAAGAAAGAGCTAAGATCTTTCTTTGGAAAGATCAACTTCGTGAGGAAGTTCATCATGAGCTTTGCAGAGATTGTAAAGCCTCTGAACGAAATGATGAGAAAGGATGCCAAGATAGAGTGGACGGATGAAGCAAAGGCCGCATTTTCACAAGTCAAATGATCCATCTCAGAAGCGCCAGTCCTTACCAGCCCTGATTACATTAGGCCATTCTACATTTGCTCTTTTTCCTCTGAGCATTCATGCACGGCTGTTTTAACTCAACGCAAAGAGAAGGTAGAGGAGAGACCAATTGTGTTCATGAGCTCTCCATTCAAAAACACGAAGATCAAATACCCACCTCTTGAGAAGCAAGCCTTCGCACTAGTTCGGGCCTTCAAGAAGTTCTGGCATTACATTCTTTGAAGGCAGATTATTGCTGTAGTTCTAGATGCAGCTGTGAAGTATTTACTAATGTAGAGCGAGCTGAGAGAAAGGAGGGGCAAGTGGATGGCCATCCTGCAAGAATTTGATTTGGAGATACATCCCATGAAACTAGTCAGGGGTACAGGCTTGTCTCAGTCCATGGCGAATGCTGGCGACATCATCTGTCAGCAATACACGACCCAGTCTTTCTCTAACGACCCTTGGTATGCTGATACCATATGCTTTATGCTCAACTATCAATGTCCAGAAGGAATGAATGCCACTTAGAGGAGAGCCCTAAGATTGAAGAGTTCTCATTACATGCTCAAAGGAGGGTTGTTGTACAAAAATAATTTTGAGGGGGTATACCTGAGATGCCTTGATCATCAAGAGGCCAAGTAGGTGATTTCTGAGTTTTATGGGAAGCATGGCATGGATCATGGTTCTGCAGATTCTTTGGCACACCAGATCCTTCAATTTGGTTATTACTAGCCCTATGTATTCAAAGATTCCCATCAGCATGTGAGGACATGTCATGTCTGTCAGATTTCTGCACCAAGGGAATGCCACGCAACCATGCAATTGCAGCCCGTCTACGAGGTAAGGCCATTTGCCCAGTGGGTACTAGATTTTATTGGAGTAATTAACCCGAACTCTTCTGTAGGACATAAATTCATCTTGATGGCCACTAACTACTGCACAAGGTGGATAGAGGCTATACCCTACAAAAATAACACAATGGAGGTAGTGATCAAGTTCCTCACCGAATGTATTACTACAAGGTTTGGGGTACCCTTCGCTCTAGTATGTGACAATGGCTCTACCTTCTCTTCTACTAAATTTATTTCCTGGGCATATGATCACAAGATTGTCTTGAAATATTCTTCAAATTATTATCCACAAGGAAATGGAGTTGTAGAGTCAACCAATAAGAATCTCTTAGGGGTCATTAAGAAACTGTTAGAGCATAACCCTAGGGACTGGCATACCCAACTTAGATTTGCATTATGGGTAGATAGGACTAGGATTAAGGCTGCCTTAAACACCTCACCATTCAAGCTGGTATATAGCCAAGAGCCTGTCTTTCCTATCCATCTGCAAATACCTATCCTGGAGTTCATGCAAAAATTTACTCCAGTGACAATAGGATAGAGATTAGGTTAGCTGCTTTGTTGAAATTAGAAGAGCAGAAAGATGTGGCTTTACAACAATTCTTTATGCATTAGGCTGTTGTTAAATGATGGTTTGACAAAAGAGCCAAGATAAAAGCTTCTAGGATATCAGACCTAGTGTTGCTGTGGGATAAGGCTGGTGAAAAGAAAGGAAATCACCAAAAGTTTGATAAACTCTTGTTAGGCCCCTACCAAATTGCTGAGATCCTAGTGGAAAATGCTTTCAGACTAAGTACTCTAATTGGAGAACTTGTTCCTTTTCCTGTTAATGGGCAGTTCCTTAAGCACTATTTTGGATCTTGAGGCTTGTTAATTTATGTCCTGTATATAAGTAATTTGTTGTTCTTTATGTAAATACTTTATTTTGTCCCCCGCTTGTAAATAATCTGCTGCTCCTTATGTAGATAATTTACTCTTTGCTTGTAAATAGTTTGTTGCTTATTTGTTTGTTCTTCCCTTCTATCCTTTATGTTTCCTTTGCTTTTTGGTCTTCGTTTTATTTTGTTCTTTGGGGGTTTATCTATTGCTTTCCATCTTTAAGTAGTGGGTTGTTATCTGAAGCATACTTTGGTCATTATGAGAGAAGTGGTTTAGATTTTTTTTAGGTTTTCTGATCAGATGATTTTGTCCTCAATTCGTTGTTTCATCCTTGTTGTCAATAAAAGTTGTGGAAAGTTTGAAAACAAGGTTCCAAGTAAGAAATCCTTCTTTAGCTCCCCTGAATCTGTCACAAATGATTAAAATCATCTCCTCTTCTAGTAGTGTATTTGTCCTAGGATGACAGTGTTGTAAGATTTGAGTGAAAAATATGACTTCCAAGTGCTGTTATGAGGTCTATTGTAGTTTTCAACCCAGATCATATATTAAACATCTAACACATTGAAAAGAAAAATAGAATTAAATGAAATATCTGAAACTTCAAAAGAGAAAAGAAAAGAATTATCAAAAGAAAAAGAGGATTCAATATGAATGGGTGATTCTAGTATCTCTACCGGGGCTATGGACACCTGACTGGCAGTAGAGCAATGCTGTGAGAAAACTAGAGGTATCTCCGTCAGGGCTATGGATGCCTGACTAGTAGTGGAGCAATTCCCAAGATATCATTGCACGAAGGAAATCAACTCATGTAGCTCAAATCTTACACCTTGTTGTCCAAAAGATGAGGAAAACTTCATGAGAGTGTGATGCACAATCAAGCACACACATTGATTCAGGGGGTAGCCATTGATTGACTTACATTTGAGATTCAACCTCTACCTTGCTTTTATAACTGACCCAATTGTAGTTATGATGTTCATGAACTAGGAGTTCTGGGTAGTTGAATCCTTCATATTCTTGAAAATGGTTAAACCATTTTCCCAGCCTTGTCACCATTTGTTATGCCTTGCATAACCACTCCACTTTGATCTGGATCAAAATGGGTCCCCCTTCTCTTTTGATTTATTTTCCTTCCTTATTTTCTTTGTTTTTTGGGGTTCTTCTGTTTCTTCTTTCTTCATCTTTTATTTTTTCTATTTTTGGTTTGGTTCTGCCTCAGTTGAAATTCGGGTTTTCACCTGAGTTCAGGATCTTCCTCCTTTGGATTTTCCCAGATCTCGCTCAAACTCCGGCTAAGCACTATTGTTCAGGGATTTTTGGTCTTCGTAGAATTCCGCATGTACCATATTTTCCCGAAATCCCTTAGGCCCCCGCATAAAATCTCCTTCTTCGCGGATTTCTTTCTCCCTCGGATTTTCCTGAAATTCATTGTTCCCTGTTTGTTCCAAATTTTCTGGAATGTCTTCTTCTTCGTAGAAATCCATCCCAGGCGGATTTCCCCAGACTCTGGTGGAATGTGAAGAAGCATGTAGTAGTAAGGCTAGTTAGTAAATGATGATGCATTTTATGAATAATTGATGCTATTTGGATATCTTGCATGTTGTTTCTTAATTGATAATGATCGGATTAAGTTTTTAATGGGTGTTTTCATGCTTATTCCACTGGAATCCATCTGGCTCAAAATTCTCCAAAATTCCTCCCTAGCTTGGATTCCGCGGGTCGGCCTGAAACCCAAACTATTTGTGTGATCATTTTGTTTGAAGATTCAACAACACCTTACTGACATAGGATTCATTTTAATGACGTTTTTGATTAATTGACTTCTATCTGTGTGATCTTTACTGTGGTTCTCTATGTTGAATGCAGGATTTAAATCACACATAGGATGATATTTACCAAGGGAGCATAGTTGGAAGGCATTCTTCTGTCCAGTTGGTCATGAAAATCAACTCAACTAAAAGTTGGCAAGAATTTTCTAGACTCTTACCGACTAGTGGCTCTGCTCTGACTGTTTGAAATCCAAAGAATCATAATACTCCCCATTGTGCATCTTATTGGTGTAGGGTTATCATGGTCTCCTCGACCTATGGTTTGTTTGGTTCAAATCTGTGTTTATATTGCCTATCGGCAAGACCCTAGGGATGTTGCAGCAATCAGAAATCCTATGCAGGATCCATCAGCAAGACAAGGGTCATCATCCATGCGACATGAATTTCCTATCAGCATGAGGGGTTTCCTTTGGAGAGATGTCTCGGTGAGATCTTCAGGTCTCACCGACCGACGAAAAAAGGCATACATGGTCAGCAGATGTTCTCTCTTCGCCGAGATGTCTTTGCGAAGTCTCCATGTCTCGCCGACTGCTATCAAGGGGTGATCCTTTCAGCATAAGGTGTTATCCCCGCCAAGATGTTTCAGTGAGTTTACGAAGTCTCACCGACTAAGCAAAAAGGGTCTAACACTTTGGCATGAGTTGTTCCCTTTAGTATGTGCTCTCACCTAATGCCAGGAGTCTTTCCGATGGGGAAGGGTTCGCATATCGGTGAAGCAGCATAGCATTGCCCAGAGGTCTAGCTGAATAGTGGATGTCTCACTGAAACAAGGGGTCAGTAAGACTCTGAAGGAAACAAAGGGGGATCGCTATATACTCTTGCTGAATGAGAAAGGTCTGAGCAACACGAGGGAACTTCGGTGAGAGAATTGGTGTGTCATAGTAACAACAGGATGAACTAGTAAAGCTTTCACCGAGACATGAGGTATATGTAGGACATCTCCCTGACAAAGGGTTGTTATAGTGAAGCACCTACAATAGAAGAATTCATATCAGTAGAAGGTCCCAGCGAAGAAAATAGGTCTCGCCGATAAAGAATGAAGCGGCATCGGCAAAGGGTCATGCTTTCGCCACGAGCTCTTGGTGATGAGCGAAGGTCACACCGAAAGGAAATGGGCTCGGTAAGAGAAGGGGAGTTTAGGATAATGTCTCCTTGACCTGGCAACGTCTCATCGACATGAGGAAGCTCACCCAAAGATTTGGCCTTTGGTGAAACATCTCACCAACTTACTAGTGTCACATCGAAAGAACGAAGTGAGCCCAGCGAGAGTAAAAGGAACTCAGGGAGCCTTCAAGCGAATGAAGGACTTCGCTGTGAGGTCACGACAATGGGTGATGGTCTCGTTGATGGCAAGAAGGGCTCAGTAAGAGAGGAGAAACTTGGGGTAATGTCTCCCTGATTCTGATAAGTCTCCCTGATACAAAATGTGCTCGCCCAGAGAAGAGGGAATTTGGCATGTGGTCTTGTTGAGTTCATGTAGTCTTTCTGATTGGTTTTGTGAGCTCGATAAGACTTCTCCCACTCGTTGAAGTGTCTTTTTGACTGTCTAATGTCATGTCGATGGTTGATATAAGTGATGAAATTGCATCGGGGAGACACCAAGGGTGTCTCACTGACATGTGATGCTAAGAAAACCACTTTTGACCGCCAAAGAATCCTACGTGGCATGTGATCATCCAATCAAAGAGAGCTAAGATGAGCCATTGTCCAATTGACTACTCTAGTGAAAGAAAGACTAACAGAGGGTGACTGAATGGATTCCTACTCAGAACAGTTGACGATGAATCTGCTCGGGCAACAGTGTTTAGTTCTACAAGGAGGCCCGATGGTACTTCCAGAAGATAGTCAACCAACAGGGAAGTCCAAGACGTGAAGGAAGCTGAAGGAAACTGTGACTCAGAGGGACACCTGTGGCAACCACTGACAGAGGTAGATCAATATTAATGTGGATATCCTAGAGCATTCAAGGTGACTCTGTGAGGGATTTCAATGGTTGACACGAGGATTCTAGAGTTAATGTTGTAGTTGTCAAAAGATCTAGAAAGACTCCTCCTGTGAGTAGGAATCCTTCATCAGCATGTACAACAGGTCTTCACATTGAATGTAGTTTTGAATTTCCTCAAAAACATCTGAGAGCCAACTCTCCTACATTTTGTAGATATTTTGTAAACCCTAGCATAGGGGACAGCGCATTCTTTGGTATACACTCTATATAAATGGCATTCTTGCCTCTTTGTAAAGGTTAGATAGTAAGTGATTAGAACTGCCAGATCTAGAGAACTTTTAGACTGAGAACTGTTTAAAGTTAGAATTGTTAGGAGTTAGTAAGTTAACAGAAGGAGATAGTGTGGCTTCCCGATTCTTTGTAATAGGAGTTTCTGCTATCTTCTTGATTAGGATTTAGATTCAGATTCAGAATAGACTCATGTACCTTTCAGTTTCCTTAGTGCAAATGAAAACAATCTGAAATCATAGATTATCTATACACTGGTGATTGTGCCAGCTTTGTAAATGTTGCTTATCTGTTTCATCATAGTAGAAGCAACCAAATTAAAATCTATTTCATGTTGTGTTTCAGAATGGTGTTTGTCTTGAATTAATCATTTGATTTGTGAAGTCTTCAAGGAATGAAATATCATTTTGTGTTTTATTTAAATGGTAACTAAAATCTGTCATGCGAATTAGCACTGTGAATGAAAGAGGTTGTGTGTCAATCACAAGTTTAATTTGTTCTGCAATTTGGTTTATAAATTCCTTGAAGTTAACAAGTCCGGTTAACATTGGATGAACTATTGTTCTTTTCTGTTTCAAAACTCTGACTTATCTTTTTATATTTCTTTAAAAACCCCTGTTAGAGTATGTTTTATTTCATGCTTGATCTTAGAACAATCCATAAGCTCAACACCACTAGGCCCCTTGAATATTATTGTTGCATTGACCACTGAGTAACATCAACATAGTTGAGACCCAACTATAAAGACTTTGGGAGCTAAGGTATCCATGTGTTTCCTTTCTCTTTCAGGAGAAGAAGAATAGCAATATTCTACTTACATTGTTGTGGTGCCAAAATCGCCACCAACAGGTCCACTTGTGTGGTTGGTGCTAATGTTTCCAAGGGATTTTCTCTCTATTTTATCAATGTTCAAACAACTGTTTGGATGAGGGTCAGTGCCAAGTGTGTACACTTTGGTGTTGTAGATGTATTTCATTTTGTGATGAAGAGTAGAAGGCACACAATTCATTGCAAGAATCCATGGTTGGCCTAAGAGAAGGTTATATGCAAGATCATTAGGCATAACATGGATTGGTGTTTCCAATGTTGCCACTCTGACTGCAATAGGTAAATTGATCACACCAAGTGGTTGTTTGCTTACATTTTCAATTCCTCTGATGGATAAAGGATTGGGTTGAATATTTGATTTATCGATGCCTAGTCTATCGAGAAGGTTCACTCCACACACATTAAGAGTGGAGTCGGTATCTACAAGAGTTCTCTTAATCCCTTTTCATTTGTATTGAGCGATGATCATGAAAGCTTCATTTCAGATTTACACATCCAAAGGAGGGAGCTCACTTTGGTGGAAAACAATGTCAGCATTTATGGCTTGAATCATGGCTGCTAGATCATTTGATTTTGTATTAGAAGGGACATGAACCTATTGCAAGGTTGCTTGAATCATGTTGTGATAGTGAGGGGAGGCTTGAATAAGGTCCCAAAATGATATCTTTGCAGGAGTATTATTTAATTGTTTGAAAATATTGTACTCCTTTCAACTACAAGGTCCTAGTAAGATAGGATTAGGGATGATAGGGTTAGGCAAGGGTAGGGGTGTTGTGGTTGGTTGCAGTGGTTGCAGATTATTTCGAGTGTTATATGTATGAGCACCGGTATTATGACTTAGTTGTTGCGAGTTTGAGTTTGATTTTTTTGTGAAGGAGGGTAAAGAATGAGTTGAGGTTGAATAATGTTAACATCCCTTAGCAAGTGAGAGTTATCCTTGTCTTGCATCATGATATCCTCCCTAGAAGGAGAGTTTTGAGGAGAACTACAAACCAAATTTTCTTGATAGTCTAAGGTTGGTTATGCGAAAAGGACTTCATCACAAGTAGGGGAATGATCAATTATTGAATTTTCTTGCCCAACAAGGGTTTCTTTAGGGGAAGGGGGACAACTAAGATTCTTATGACCTTCACAAAATAGGTTTTCTAACATCAAAGTATCATCTTCACAACAAGGAGAGATACTAGGAGAAAAGAAAATGTTAGTGTTATGGTTACCTATGGTTGTGCTAGGTTTGTTATGAATGTATTGTCCACTAAGATAAGTAAAAGGAGATAAAAAAATAGGATTCTCAAAACTCTCATTAATTGATTCTTCTACTAAAATATCTTCATCACCAAGAGGAGAGATATTATGAGAACAAGTATGATCATTAGGAATGGCCAAGGTTGTAGTCTCTTTCAATAAAACACTCTCATAGGGAGGGGATAGGAAATGTTTCTCAACATGTCTAAATATCTAAGGTATTAGCATTGTTTGAATAAGAATGAAAAGCACATGTAACCATTTCATGCAATGTTTCAGCAATATGAATAATGTATATGCAAAGATACAAAACATTCTTATCCAATATATGAAAGATTTGAAGAATGTGCATAATGAATATGCAAGAATAAAAACCACTTTTAACAAAATTATGAAAAGTTTTATGAATAGAAACATTGTATATGTAAAATTGAAAAGTAATTTTATCCATGCAGTGATGCAAATTTTCATAAATGTGAGCATTTTAAAATCAAATGAGACTTGTAATTGAAATGATTGCAAAAATGACTAACCTAAATTGATGTTTTTGACCTAAATGCATAAAAAAAATGTTCTAGAAACTTCCCAAAATTATACTATATGATACTAGGAGGCTTAGGAAGCAAAGAAATGAGGTATCTGATGTTGTAACAAGCATTTTAAAATCTGAATAGGGATGGATTTTCCCATCATGGCGAATGAGTCCCAGTAAGGGTTTCTTTGTAAAATTTTCAAAAAAAAATAAAATTTTGATGTGTTTCATGTTGTATGGTGCAAACCTAAGATGTAGATGCAAAATTTCAAAAAAATTTAAGGAAATTATATGCGAAAATGCAAGCTAAATGAGCTTTTCACTAATGCAAAAATTGGAAGCCCTAGATGCCAATTCTCCAATGCAACATGCAATGCAAAGCTAATGTAAGAAAATATAGGAAATGAAGGACTCTAAATCATAAAATAAAGTGTTCAAAAAGAAGTTTCACCAAAATGAACCAAATATTTTATGAAGTGTGGAATGCTAAGTCTCTTTTGCTCAATTAGGGTCTTTCACCTAATGAAAAGAGATAGATCCCACACCCAAAATCTAGGTGGCTCACTCAAATTAATATATGTATGATAGAATTATGACTAAATGCAATGATATAGATGTAGATAATTAATAAAATTTATTGATTATGAATGCAAAACTAATGAATTGTGAAGTGTTTGAAAACACATTATGATATGCAAAAAACACCTAGAAATGAATGTAAACCACAACATACATGAATGAAACTGAAGAAGTGCACCTGCAAGCTTGTTAGAGACTTGAAATGACTTTTTAAATGCTGTTGATCCTAATTTTTAGGCCTGGTGGGACTCATTCACCACTCTGGACGAATTAGTCCCAATTCTGTGAAACTGTTCTGGAGCTTGTTTTAGACAAATAGGTATCCAAAACTGTAGAAAACCAAAATCAGGCCTGGAAGTGGGACTCATTATCCACCCATGTTTAATGAGTCCACTTTTTAATTTCTAAAGATTCAAAGGTGGAAATAGGATCCTTCACTCTACACTTTATGTTTCTGTAGGTGTTTAGTTTTAAAACTATCAAATTCAGGCCTAAAGCTGACTTTTTGTTGATATTTTTCCTTATCCAATGAAGAGATGACTTGAAAAACTTTGAAACTTGATCTTAAATGAATTCCAAGCCTCAAATATGCCTAAATCTACAAACACACAAGATAAGAAAGAGAAATGTTGGATGTTAGGGCATGGGGGTTTGCCTTGGTCAAACCCCTTTGTAGGTAATTAAACCAAAATGATGAAAGAATGTAATGAAGCATGAAACAATGAATTCAATACCTTTCCATGATGTTTGATCTTGAAGTTCTACAACAAAACATGAATAATTTGTCCTTGAATGTCCTTGGAGGTCTTCTTGATGACTTAGAATTGAAAAACCCTAACTTGCTTGGCTTGAAGGAGAAAATACATGATGAACGAATGATGAGAGATGTGTGAATGATTTAATGGATTATAAATTAGGGATTATAAGGTTTTATTTATAGGAAATTCTCCTAATTTACCCATTAATTGGATCCCCAAGGCCGACATGAAGAAAAATTAAACTTAAAACCTATTTTTTCCCGCTCAAAAGTCAAAAATGGCCCAAATGAGACTCATTCACCACCTTGGGTGAGTCAATCCTACCTGGCAGGGACTCATTCACCACAGGTGATGAATTAGTCCTAGTGGGGCCCATTTTCTAGCCAAGATGCTAGGAAGTAAGGAAATAAGGTTTTTATGGTGACTTTGTTGGGTATTTCATCAAATATTGCATCAAGATGCACAATATGGGGTAATAGGGGCATATTAATGATGATGTGAAGGCCAATTAGGGATTGGGACATAGAACTCAATGTGAAAGTGTGATTAAAATACACTTTACAACACTAAATGAGGTCCACATAGCCTAAAAAGGCACAAGAACCAATGTGAATGTGTAAAACACATTACAGTTCACTAGGTTAAAGTTAAGATTATTTTACAAGCCTTCTAGATTAATGTGAGGATTTATTTAAATACATTTTAAAATGTTGAATTAGGGGAAAATGGGTTCATTAAGTCTTGAAAAGCATAAAAGTCCTTTACAACACTTTGCAATGCCTTTACAAGACAATTATAAATGTATTTTATTCTATTTGCAAGGGTCCAAGACCAAATGTGGATGTGAAAAACACCTCACAACACTAGATCAAGACCTCGTTAGCTCCAATTTATCATCAATTATTCTCAAATCAAGAAAGTTTCCTTTTTCTATGGTACACTTTCTTTAGGGCTTTGACATTATATGTTTGTGTATCTTGATGTTGCACATCATACATCCTTGTGTGTGTTATCTTGTGCCCATGTTGGTTTTCCATAGGATCTTGCTCCTGGGGGCTTGATCATCCCTCTTGATCATTGCCATCTTATCTCACTAGCATTGGTAAACTTGGACCCCTCTTGATGTGTGTTCGTCTACTTTAGTGTGAGTTTGAAGCAAGTTCCTCCTCTCACCAAAGTGGGGGCTAAATGTAGTGTAGGAAAATGTATCCGTTTACATTTTCACACTTGTTTTGGCCCTCCCTGCTAAAATTGGGCTAATTTATGCCTTACTTGGTCATATTTTGCATCCACAAGCCTTATTAAATGCATTTTTTTGGGATAATCCTGGCATTTATCAAATAATCAATCATAATTCAATGTTTTGGGTCATGTGTTCCAGATATAGTGATCTGGGACTCATACACCACCTTGGGCGTATGAGTCTCACCTAGGTCTTGGGACCTAATTTTGAATTTCACATTAAACAAGACACTTCTTGGAGTTTTTGTCCCATGTTTAAGTCACTGGGACTCATACGTCACAATTGGCATATGAGTCCCGCTTTAACTAGGAGCTAATTTAAATAAAATTCTTGGTGGAATTTTATTATCCTAGATTTGATGTCAGCTTGTAGTGTTGTAATTTCAAGAAATTTGTGATAAACAAGTATAAATACAAGGTTATTTCACATAGTTTCATCCTAGATTTTTGTAAGCAATCAAGAGTACTTCACAAGAGCATTCAAGGGAAGATTTATAGAAGATTATTGTAGCAATCAAGAGTCATTTCATCATGTCAAAGACTTAGTGCATCATGCGTGTTGTTGAGCTAATGTTGTGATGTAGCATTGAAGATCGATTCAAGATCCCATTCAAGCATTGTTTCTAATCAAGTGTCATGATCAAGATCTACATTCATTAAGGCCACTTCATGCTTGTTTGTAGATCTACAAGGTTTCAAACGAGGTTATATTATTTCATCTTATGTTTCATTCCATTCATGCTTCATTTCTCACTAAGCTTTGATTACCAAAATAGGGTTTGACCAAGGAAAACCCCCATTCCCTAAAAAACCAACAATATTTACCTCTTTGTGTGTGATTGTAGGTTTATAGGCTGAAGATGTTGGCAACATAAGGGTAGAAAACTAAGGGGGGGTGAATCAGTTGTCACAGAAATTATACTTATTAAACTATTCTCAAATTTGATAAATAAACATGAAAGAATAAACCATCACCACATCAAAAACACACATAAAACCAATATTTTTTACGTGGGAAACCCTATTAGGGGAAAACCCACGGTGGAGGTTAATCCAAAAGATTATACTCTATTAAAAGTATAAAAGAATTATGAATGGGGAATAAACATGCATATAGGCACATTTCCTAGAGCTCACTACTCAAATACAAAAGGCTTACTGCCCAAAGGAAGACACACTATCTTACAATCACATTTGGATTACATCCAAAATATTTTGAACTAAGAAAATAAAATCTTCTAATGCCTAATTGCAGTTTTGGTTAAGCACATAAACACTTTCTTTTGCTCACTCTACTTCACACTTTACTTCTTCCTTTGAAAGATTAAAACATTATTCGCACACAACATTCGCATACATTGCACACCACTTGCACCATTCCTTAAAATGGTATAAACAATTGATCATATATATCTACAACTAAGGATAACATTAGCTACATGTTGGCTTAACAAAATATAAAACATGTACAAACTGTCGGCCTAGATCAATAAATGATTATCAATGCGCACCAACCAATGTTGGAAAAAACTTAGTAAGGACCCCAAAAAAAATGTCTTGAACATGAAAAACCTTAAAAAATTGTGCCTCAAAGATCCGCAACATGCTACAATCACCCTGTCGGCCATGATCATGAAAAACATGAACTCACAAAAGAAAATCACCAATTGCGGGCACAACGTTCAATGTGAACCAACAACACAAATAAAGCATGATCTAGAAACATCCACAAGAATCATGAATCACCACAGAAGCATCTGTAACAAATCAAATTACTAGACTCACAATATCTTCTTTCAGGAACACCAACTAAAGCAACAAAACAACTGTTAGAACACAGATACTCATATCTCAATCAATTCTTCATGCAAACCTCTGAAAATTCATGTGGATAAACTAGATATACTCAACAACAAACCCTTTGATCCACAACCTCTTATCATCAATATTCTGAGCTAGCCATCAGTATGTTGGCTATACTGAACTTCACTACACCACCAACAACCTGCAACTTATTTTATTACAATTTTCTTAATATCCTCAACATATACAACCTTAAAGACATCAATTCCAATAGTGTTGACATCAATGACAACCACATATCAGCAATATACAACAATCTTCTCCCCCTTTTTCATTGATGGCAATACATGATGTGAAAAACACCGTCAACACAACTTTCTCTTAGTACTTTCTCCCCCTTAGATTTTGACTCTTTTCTCCTTAACTCTTTCACATTTTTTTCACATGACTCTTCTCCCCCTTTGAAATCAATGAAAAATATACACATTATCTTTCTCCACACAAGCTCTAAACCATATTTCTAAACATTTGATTACTCCCCCTAAGTAGCAGTCACCACAACATCAATCTGAATCACAAGATATGACTATGAAATGCATGCACTGATGCAAGTTAATGCATCTTAGTTCTTATTAGGAGGGGTAATCACCCCTAGCTTCCCTCTGAGATACTCAAAAGTATCTTAGGAAAAGGCTTGGTAAAGATATTTTCAATTTGTTCCTTAGTGGGCACATACTCCAATTTGACTTCCTTTTCACTCACCTTCTCTCTCAAAAAGTGAAACTTGATAGATATATGCTTGGTTTTTTAATACAACACCGAATTCTTAGAAATATTAATTGCACTTGAATTATCATAGAATATAGCAATAGTTTCATCATACACAACTCTGATATCTTTCAACATCTGCTTCATCCATAATACTTGAGTACAATTGTTAGCAACAACAATGTATTATGCCTTTGCAGTAGCTAAAGAAATGGCATTTTGCTTCTTACTTAACCATGAAATCAGCTTCTTTCCCAAGAAAAATGCACCACCACTAGTACTCTTTCTGTCATTCACATCTCTTGCCCAATCAACATTAGTAAAAGCACTCAAAGTAAGGTCATCTTATTTAGGATACCAAAGGCCAAAATCGATTGTCCCCTTCAAGTACCTAAAAATCCTCTGCACAACTATCACATGAGATTCCTTAGGGTCAACTTGAAATCTTACAACAATGAATATGACATTCATGATATCAGGTCTAGTTTGAGTCAAATAGAGCAATCGACAAATCATGGATCTATATCATCATCTTGTGTTAACTTACATCCAGTTACCATAGGTGTACCAACTAGATTTGAATCTTCCATACCAAACTTCTTTAGTAATTCTTTTACATACTTGGACTGAGATATAAAGATCCCTCTATCTAGATGAGTAATTTGCAATCCCAAAAAGAAATTCATTTCTCCAATCATAGACATTTCAAACTCACTCTGCATCTCATCAGCAAACTTCATGCACAAACTATCATCTCCCCCAAAAATGATATCATCAAAAAATAATTCAACAATCAAATCTTTATCATGATCAATCTTGAAATAAAAATTACTATCAACAATACCTTTATTAAATCTAAGCTTCAACAAATACTTGTCCAATCTAGCATACCATGCTCTTGGGGTTTGCGTAATTCCATACAATTATTTCTTCAACCAGAAAACCATATCTCCCTGATCAGTCAATTGAAATCCATCAGGTTGCTCAATATACACTTCTTCTTCCAGTTCACCATTTAGAAATTTTGACTTGAAATCCATTTGATTAACCTTGGAGTTTTTGTAAGTAGAATAAGCAAGAAATAGTCTCATAGCTTCAATCCTAGAAATAAGAGAAAAAATTTCTTCAAAGTCAATTCCTTCCATCTGAGAATATCCTTTACACACAAGTCTTGCTTTGTTTCTAACAACTTCACCTTGCTCATTCAATTTGTTCTGAAAGACCCATTTAGTTCCAATTACATTTTTGCCCTTAGGTCTAGGAACAAGAATCCATGCATCATTCTTCTCAATTTGCAGTAGTTCTTCTTTCATTGCTTCCACCCAATGTTCATCTTTCCATGCTTCATTGACACTATTAGGCTCATTCTTTGAGATCAAACAATATTCTTATGCAATTCTTCTCCTAGTTTGAACGCCTTTGTTCTTATCACCAATAATCCGATCTTCTAAATGATTTAGTTGTACATACCTTGGAGTCTTAGGGAATTCTTGAATTTCAGGCTCTTGTGATCTCACTTCTACACTTTCACTAGTTCCTTCCTCTTGATTTTCCCGATTCACCAGAATGATCTAAACTTGATTTGGAGTCTGAACTTTCTTTCCTTTATCTGAACTATCATTTTGATCATGTGTGAATCATATCCATAGGTTCTAGATGGTCTAACTATTTCTTCATCAACCTTGACATTAGCATTTTCAATTACTTTCCTCAATCTCTTATTGTAGCACCGGTAGGCTTTACTTTTAGTAGAATAACCAAGAAAGATTCCTTCATCACTTATAGCATCAAAATTTCCTATATCTTCATCCCTTTTGATGTAGCATTTACTCCCAAATATTTTGAAGTATCTAACAGTAGGCTTATGACCATACCATCGCTCATAACGAGTCTTACTGGTATCACCTTTGACATGTACTTGGTTGAGAGTGTAAATGGCAGTACTCACAGCTTCTCTCTAGTAGATATGCGGAACATTTCCTTCCAACATCATAGTCCTAGCAGCTTCTTGAATTGTCATGTTCTTCCTTTCCACAACTCCATTTTGTTGAGGGGTCTGTGAGGGAGATAATTGTCTCTTTATTCCATGCTCTTCACAAAAATAATTAAACTCACCAAAAGGGAATTCAACACCTCTATCTAATCTAAGACATTTAATCTTCAGACCTATCTCTATCTCAACCATAGCCTTAAAAATTTTGAATTTTTCTAGAGCTTCAAATTTTTCCCTTAAGAAAGTAACCCACATCAATCTAAAATAATCATCAAAAAGTAACATGAAATACCTATCTCCTTGTAAAATTTTGACTCTAGAAGGACCACACAAGTCAGTATGCAAAAGCTCCAACACTTCATTTGAACAATGTTGTTTTCTCTAGAATGAAACTCTAGTTTGCTTCCCTAACTGACATTCCTTGCATACAATATTAGTAGGTTTTGTCAACTTAGGAAGATCTCTCACTACCTGAGTAGAACTTATCTTGATAATATTATCAAAGTTTACATGACACATTCTCCTATACCACAACCAACTTTCATGAACTTGAGCAATCAGACAACTTTTACCAGTAGCACTTAGGTGAAAGATATTACCTTTTATTTTTGTACTAGATGCATTCACATTTCTGGAACTCCCCAATATTATACACTTTCCATTCTTGAATTGAAGATTGTATCCCTTGCCAAGCATCTATCCAACACTTAAGAGATTATGCTTCAAACCTTCCACATATAGAACATCATCAGTATTATGCTTAACATCAAGAGAAATGGATCCTATTCCATGGATTACACCATCCTTGTCATCACCAAATCTTACAACACCACCATCATACTTTTCCAATCTCAAAAATTTACTTTTATCACCTTTCATGTGATGAGAGCATCCACTGTTAATCACTTATTCATCTTTTTATTCAACTTTGGTAGCTAGAGCTTTCTCCACATTTGTGCAACTAGCAGATTTAGTAGGTATTGGATCATTTTCCTTTATATCAATAAATACCCATTCATCCTCACTTAAATTCCCTTTATCAGATTCATCATCTGTCACACCTTCATCAACAGAAAATAAACACTTTCTTTGGAATCTAGGATTGTTAGGTCTTGGCTTATGAACTCTTTCCAAACACCTTGAGGAAAAATGACCTATCTTATTACAAGAAAAAAATTTAATAGGAAATTTTCCTTTATAGTTACCTTCTTCCTTGGCTTCCCTCTTGACAATAAGTGCTTCAAGCCCATATAGTTTTCTCTCTTCTTCTTCAATCTCTCATTTCCTGCTCATACTTGGAAAATTTTCTAGAAGAACTTTCTCCTAGATCATATCTCTACTTATCTTTTCTAGAGATAGTAGCTTTGAATGTAGATTTTCTCTTGGGAAGAGAATCACCAAACTCACTTAACTCAAAAAAAGTAAGCTTACCAATCAACATTTCTTTGGTTACATTTGTCACAGTCTAGATCTCCTCAATAGCTGTAGCTTTGTGTTTGTATGCATCAGGCAAGGATCTAAGCACTTTAGCAACAATCTCTGATTCTTCCAATGTTCCACTAGCACATCTGATACTACACACAAGTTCATTCACTCTCTGCATAAAAAAAGTGATGTTCTCATCTTCACCCATTCTCAAATTTCATATTTCCCTTTCAGGCTTTGCAACTTAGAAATCTTCACATGTGTATCACCTTCATACAAAGTTTCCAACTTTTTCTAGATCTCATAAGTAGTCTTCAGCTCCATTACATTTTTCATCTTGGAATCAGTCAAAGCACTCGACAATGCTTCCTTAGCCCTGATATTGTACTTGGATTCCTTAATCTCACTTGCAGTAGAAGGACCATTATGTGGGATGATATACCTATTCTTTGTAATTGTCCAGTAAGGTTCACCAATGCATCTCAGATGACACTCCATTTGATTCTTCCACAGAGAATAATTAGTTCCATCAAATCTCAGACTATCCTTCTTGTATGTCGCCATCCCGGATCACCTCAAGCTATTAAACTTCTTATGAGCAACCTGCTCTGATACCAAATGTTGGTAACACAAGGGAAGTGGTGCAGGAACACCCAAGCTCTTCAAGGAAATCTTCAGGAGACAGGAGAATACAGGGGTCTTGAAGACCTATCAATCACCTCAAAGCATCAATTATGATATCTTGGAGCCTATAATGGCCTTTGGAATGGGTGAACACATTAAAGAGGTCAAAAGTCCTAAGGGTCCTAATAAGGATCCTAGGACCAAAATTTCAATGTAAATGGAACAATCATGTTCTAGGAGGTTAGATAGGAATATAGTGCTTTAATTATGTCAAATAAGGTTTGATGTTAGAGATTCAATAGTTTTTAGGTTGTAGGAATCAATAAAATAAGAGTTGGAAAATTCAGATTTTTGAATTCCAATTTGGGCGGGTAACTAGCTTTTATGAGTTTTAATCACTTTTATGCAACTTAATCAATCCCAAATGGTTGGATCAGTTGGGGAAAGGATATACAAAGCCAAAATAATCATTTGTACGGAGGTTGGACATATGGAGCAAGCATTGTACGGATTGTTTTATGGAAATAGTGAAAAAACACAGTTTTTGGCACTTTTATGGTGTTCTTTTGTTAAATACTTGATCTCTATTGAATCTATGTCCAGTAGGATGATTTAGGAGTTTGTGTTTACATATTTTAACACCATTGAAGGCTCTGAAAGAAGTGATAATTAATTTCTTTGCATTTTATATTGACTGTCCTAAAAAAGAACACATAATTTACACTAGTTTGAGGGTTTTTCATGGATAAATGATCCATTTCATGGGAGTTTATGACTGTATCTTGTGAAATGGATCATATTTAACATGTACAATACTGGAATAACAATATAATGTGCAGGAGAGATGAATACTATGGTGTACACCAAGATTTGACTGTGAAAAGTGCTTGAAGATGGAGGCTAGGGTATAGCAACAGAAGATCTACCTTAATGAGGGGCATGTTTTTGAGTTGGGATAGACTAAATATGTTGTCCTAAAGGTGTAGAGTCAATGAGAAAGTTTTGGAAGTGATTGGAAGGTTAGTTTTCAAGAAGCCCTACTTTTTGAGGCAAGTTAAGGAGGGTTTTGTGTTTAAGCATGTTAGAGGTGTCATAGAGGCCTAAAAACTTGGAATCCTTGGTTTGGAGTCATTTTAAGGGACTGTTGAAAGTTTCATGGTCAGGGTTTGAGTTTAAAGAGGGGTTGCTTTGAAAAAGAGGCCTAATTAGGCCTAAATTAGAGGAAACAACAGATTTTTGATTGGTGTGCTCCAAAACAAGTGCCATCAAGAATCTAGTATGTTATGTATCATCACAAACCACATCTAGTTCAATCATTATTTTGGAGGTTCCTTTGGAAAGTTTGAGTGCAAAGTCAAAAATACTTCGCTAGAGGCCTAGTTGGGCTAGTAGCCTAGTTAAGGTGAAAAATTGGTTTTGTGTCTAAGTCAAAGGGTTGGGATTTGAAATCATTCAAAACAAGTTTTTTTGGGTCTCTTAAGATTGGTCCTAGGGTTTGGGTCCATAAGGAAGGCAAATAAGTCATGAATGCAAAGTTGAGGCCTTATCTCCATGTTGGTGCCTAGTTGAAAGGTTGAGAGTGAATCATTGTTAGTCTTGTAACTTGGTGTTTTCTTTCAAATTCCCTGACCCTCTACATCAGAGTGGTATTAGAGTAGTGAGTAGGTCCTTTAGGGATTGAAGAAACAGCAATGGCACCAAAAAACCAATTGGCAAGAGAGTTGGAAGAGTTGAAGGAGATCTTGGAAAGGGAGAGAAGAGAAAGAAGGGAACAAGAAGCAGCAAGAGAGCAAGCTAGAGCAAGAAAAGAAAGGCAATGGAGAAGGGAGAGAGAGACCATGCAAGCAAGGATAAATAACCTTGAGAGGAGTAGGAGGAGAGAAGAGCAAGAATACCAAGAAGACAATGATGAAGATGAAGAGCATGTGAGGGTAAATCAGGAACAACAAGCAGATGAGACAGAGGACCCTGAGGAAAAGAGGTTACTGAGATTGTTGAAGGCAGTACAAGGTCATGGAGGAAAGAGCCACATAGACTTTCCTATCTATCAAGGGAATATGGATATTGAAGAGGTGTTGGGATGGCTTGATGCCTTAGAAAACTATTTTGAGTTTGAGGAGATGGATGAAGAGAGGAAGGTTAAGTTTGCAAAAACCAAGTTGAGAGGCACAACATTGACATGGTGGACTAGTTTTCAGAATGATAGGATGGCTAGAGGATTGGAAAAAGTTTCTACATGGGCTAGGATGAAGAGTTTGGTCAAGAAGCAATTCCTACCATCTAATTACACAATTCATGTGAAGAGGATGAGGCAAAATTTAAAGCAAAAGGACTTGGATGTTATGTCCTATACTGAGAAATTTCACAAGCTTAGTATCAGAGGAGGTTATGAAGAAGAGGATGAGAAAATAGTCAGGTACATCAATGGCTTGAGGTACAATCTACAAGATGAGATTGGTTTGTAATTGACAAGGACATTAGGAGAATGTTTTTAGTTGGCCATTAGAGCAGAAGAAAAGGTGAAGAGGAAGAAAGAAAGATCAAACAATGGTGGAAGAGGAGGTAGTTAAAATAGGGGCAAAGGTAATAGAGAACAAGGAAAAGGCAGCAATGACAAGAGCAGCAATGACAAAGGCAAAGAGGTATTTTATGATCAAAGAGGTGGATACACTCCTAGAGGAGGAGGCAGATTTGGACAAGGTAGAGGACCATTCACAGGTAGATGTTTCAATTGCAATGAACCAAGGCATCCTTCCTTCAAGTGTCCTAAATGGGAACAAGCTGATAGGGGCAGAGAAAGGAGAGCTAACTTGGTACAAGAAGAAGAAGACAAGGAGGAATCAAAAACATTCATGGTAGACCCTGTGACTGTTGGTGAGTTTCTTATGGTCAAGCAAGGAGAAAGACTTCATCAAGAGCCAAAGGTAACTATCTTTAAGACTAATTGTCTCAGTCATGGTAAGATTTGCAGATTGCTCATAGAGTTATGGTCACATAGCAATTTAGTTTCACTTGATATGATAACCAAGTTGGGGATTGAAACATTTGATCATCCTACTCCCTACAAGGCCACTTGGGTAACTCAAGGATAGCATGTAGAGATTTGTAAGAGGGCTTATGTAGATTTCTCAATTGGATCATATCATGATAGGGTGCTTTGTGATGTCATTCCAATGACTTGTGGTCATATCATCTTGGGGAGACCATGGCAGTATGCTAGAAGGACATTGCATGATGGATTCCATAATACATATTTGGTGCATAAAGGAGATGTTAGATATAAATTAGTTTCTTTGCCTTTGGAGCAGTCTAATGATAGTTTTGTGATTTGTTTTGAGAAGAGTTTGTAGGTGAAAAAGTAGGGTGAAACAAGGGAAGACATTGGTAGATTGAGAAAAGACAAGTTGCAGCAGATATATGAAGAGTACGGTCCTAAAAATTAGAATATTTGGGACTTGGACAGTATTAAGATTGGGAGTATTGAATGGCCTATTGTTGAGGGTAATAGGAGTGGTGTTCTTTCACAAGGAAATGAGTGGAATAAAGGTAGAAACAGGGTACAAGGATAGGCTATTATCAAGCAGCAAAAAGGACAAACAAAACAGATTTTTGATACTAACATGTTGAGTGACATGAATGCAGGTTGGAAGAAAGGGAAGAAGGTAACTTTGGGATATTTCATGCTTGGTAATCAGAAGGTACAAACATACAGGAACAAGGAGTATTATGGCAGCAACAAGTTGGATGCTTCTTGGGGCAAGAACTCTTTCTTTCTTGGGGAGAATAGTGCAGGAGCACCAAAGCTCTTCAAGGAACTCTTCAGGAGACAGGAGAATGCAGGGGCCTTGAAGACCTATCAATCACCTCAAAGCATCAATTATGATATCTTGGAGCCTATAATGTCCTTTGGAATGGGTGAACACATTAAAGAGGTCAAAAGTCCTAAGGGTCCTAATAAGGATCCTAGGACCAAAATTTCAATGTAAATGGAACAATCATGTTCTAGGAGGTTAGATAGGAATATAGTGCTTTAATTATGTCAAATAAGGTTGGATGTTATAGATTCAATAGTTTTTAGGTTGTAGGAATCAATAAAATAAGAGTTGGAAAATTCAGATTTTTGAATTCCAATTTGGGCGAGTAACTAGCTTTTATGAGTTTTAATCACTTTTATGCAACTTAATCAATCCAAAATGGTTGGATCAGTTGCGGAAAGGATATACAAAGCCAAAATAATCATTTTTACGGAGGTTGGATGTTTGGAGCAAGCATTGTAAGGACTGTTTTCTAGAAATAGTGAAAAAACATAGTTTTTTGCACTTTTATGGTGTTCTTTTGTTAAATACTTGATCTCTATTGAATCTTTGTCTAGTAGGATGCTTTAGGAGTTTGTTTTTACATATTTTAACACCATTTAAGGCTCTGAAAGAAGTGATAATTAATTTCTTTGCATTTTATATTGACTGTCCTAAAAAAGAACACATAATTTACACTAGTTTGAGGGTTTTTCATGGATAAATGATCCATTTCATGGGAGTTTATGACTGTATCTTGTGAAATGGATCATATTTAACATGTACCATACTGGACTAACAATATAATGTGCAGGAGAGATGAATACTATGGTGTACACCAAGATTTGACTGTGAAAAGTGCTTGAAGATGGAGGCTAGGGTATAGCAGCAGAAGATCTGCCTTAATGAGGGGCATGTTTTTGAGTTGGGATAGACTAAATATGCTGTACTAATGGTTTAGAGTCAATGAGAAAGTTTTGGAAGTGATTGGAAGGTTAGTTTTCAAGAAGCCCTACTTTTTGAGGCAAGTTAAGGAGGGTTTTGTGTTTAAGCATGTTAGAGGTGTCATAGAGGCCTAAAAACTTGGAATACTTGGTTTTGAGTCATTTTAAGGTACTGTTGAAAGTTTCATGGTCAGGGGTTGAGTTTAAAAAGGGGTTGCTTTGAAAAAGAGGGCTAATTAGGCCTAAATTAGAGGAAACAACGGATTTTTGATTGGTGTGCTCCAAAACAAGTGCCATCAATAATATAGTATGTTATGTATCATCACAAACCACATTTGGTTCAATCATTAGTTTGGAGGTTCCTTTGGAAAATTTGAGTGCAAAGTCAAAAATCCTTCGCTAGAGGCCTAGTTGGGCTAGTAGCCTAGTTAAGGTGAAAAATTGGTTTTGTGTCTAAGTCAAAGGGTTGGGATTTGAAATCATTCAAAACAAGTTTGTTTGGGTCTCTTAAGAGTGTTCCTAGGGTTTGGGTCCATAAGGAAGGAAAATAAGTCATGAATGCAAAGTTGAGGCCTTATCTCCATGTTGGTGCCTAGTTGAAAGGTTGAGAGTGAATCATTGTTAGTCTTGTAACTTGGTGTTTTCTTTCAAAGTCCTTGACCCTCTGCATCAAGAAGACAACTAAGAGGGGGGTGAACTAGTTGTCACACAAATTATACTTATTAAACTTATTCTCAAATTTGATAAATAAACATGAAAGCATAAACCATCACCACATCAAAAACACACATAACACAAAGATTTTTTTTACATGGAAACCCTGTTAGGGGAAAAACCATGGTGTAGGTTAATCCAAAAGATTATACTCTATTAAAAGTATAAAATAATTATGAATGGGGAATGCACATGCATTCAAGCAGACTTCCTAGAGCTCACTGCTCAAATACAAAAGGCTTACTGCCCAAAGGAAGACACACTGTCTTACATTCACATTTGGATTACATCCAAAAGATTATGAACTAAAAAAATAGCATCTTCTGATGCCTGATTACAATTCCAATTAAGCACATAAACACTTTCTTTTTCTCACTCTACTTCAGATTTTACTTTTTCCTTTGAAAGATTAGAACATTATTCGTACACAACACTCACATACATTGCACACCACTTGCACCATGCCTTAAAATGGTATAAACAATCAATTATATATATCCACAACTAAGGATAACATCAACTACATGTCGACTTAACAAAATATATAACATGTACAAACTATCGGCCTAGATCAATAAACAATTATCAATGTGCACCAACCAATGTCAGCCAAAACATAGTAATGACCCAAAACAACATGTCTAAAACATGAACCACCTTAAACAATTATGCCTCAAAGATCTGCAACATGATACAATCACCCTGTCGGCCATGATCATGAAAAACATGAACTCACAAAAGAAAATCACCAATTGTGAGCACAACGATCAATGCAAACCAACAAAACAGATAGAGAATGATCTAGAAACATCCACAAGCATCATGAATCACCACAAAAGAATCTGCAAAAAATCAAATTATTAGAATCACAATATCTTCTTTCAAGAACACCAACTAAAGCAACAAAACAACTGTCAAAACACAGATACTCATATCTCAATCAATTCTTCATGCGAACCTTTGAAACTTCATGTGGATAAACTAGATATTCTAAAAAAAAACTCTTTGATCCATAACCTCTTATCATCAATATTCTGAGCTAGCCATTAGTATGGTGGCTATACTAAACTTCACTGCACCATCGATAACTTGCAACTTATTTTATTACAATTTTCTCAATATCCTCGACATATACAACCTTAAAGACATTAATGCCAATAGTGTTGACATCAATGACAACCACATATCAGCAATATCCAATAGAAGAAAAAGTGGATTTGAAGCCTTCAAAAGTACCAAAATTGCAAATTTGTAGAAGTTGTCATAAAAAATCATCAAAGCTCATGAAAAATCAGGTCTAGAGCAAGATATCTAACCAATTGACATAAAACTAGTGGTAAAGTTCTCATTTCATCCATCTTCAGAGGCTCACAAAGTTTTTCTTCATAATTTTTCTCTTGGGACACTTTGCAACAGTTTGGGCATATGAGTCCCAATACTGCCTTTTTACCAATTTTTAGAGGATCTTGATTAGTCACCTGGAGGTTGTAGATCCCACCCAAAAACCCTTTACTCAGAATAAATTTCCCAATCTAGCATATGAGTCCTAGTACACCTTAGAAGTAGCAATTTTCAAGGTTTACAAGCCTTGCTTAGTCATCTTCAGTTCTCCAGGTATAATTAGGCTTGCATATCATTTACATTTCCTTCTTTCTAAGCCTTTGCTTAGTGGTGAACCCCTTTTTTTCTTTAATCACAACCCAAGGACACCTTATTGCAAATATCTTTCCCTCATTCCATCCCTAGATTGAGATCTCTAAGGTTTCCTTGAATGGAATGTGAAGGAAATTGGTGGTTCTATCTCCTAAAATATAAAGCAACAATTTTCTTCATTTCATGTAGAAAATAGGAAATTGGGCAAGGGATAAGGGACTTAGATAAATAAATAATTGGATTTATTTACTTAAGATGGACTTGTAGTGTCATAAAATTAAACTTTGTGGAAATTTTTCCTACAATTTTGCATCCACTCCTTTAGAATTTGTGTAGGCTCATTTTAGCCATTGCATGCCTTCTTCCTTCTCAAGATGCTCATGACCCCTTTTAATAAATTATCTTCTAAACTGTAGGAAATAGGGTTCCACCTTTTAGGAGATGGAACTTAAGGACCTATTTCACTCTTAGTTCATTAGGAAACCCTAGAGATCCCTTAACCAAGTGACTCAATTGAGGTAAGGAATACTAGGGGTGGTTTCCTTGGGTGTGATTAAATAAAAGGGGGGGTTCACCACTAAGAAAATGCTTAGAAAGAAGAAAAAAATGATGTGCAAATCTAGCTATGTAACCTAGGAAATGAAACTTGAAATTAAAGTAATGAACTGAGAATGAACAGAGGTGCACCTGGAAACTAGAAATGCTTGAAACAAGGTCTGCAATCTTGAAATTATGACTTTCGATGCACACTAGGACTGATATGCCAGGATGGGAAATTTAGTCCTAGTTTAGGGTTTCAATTTGAATATGGAATTTGTAATTGCTAAACCAAGATCTACAGAAAATGGCTAAAAAGTGGTATAATGGGACTCATATTCCCAAGGTGGTGATTTATTCCCAGTATTAGGGTTTGACTGAAACTTTGATATCCTTTAGTGATCTCCTACAACTTCTCTCATGTCTGATCTCTGAGTCTGAAACTCTGAATTCTGACCTATAGGTGACTTTCCATGAAGATGACAACTTCTTGACAACTTTGAAAACTTTCTTCAATCTTGTAGCTTTTCCTTCAAAGAATCTTCAAGCCTCAAAGAACCTAGATCTACAATCACACATGTAGAGGGAGAAAATTGTTGTTTTGTTAGTGGATATGGGTTTTCCTTGGTCAAACCCCATTTTGGTAATCAAACCTTGAAATGAATAGAAACATGAAAGGAATGATTAATGAACAATATGTAATGTTGCAACTCACCAAACCCTTGCAACAAAGGCTACAAAATTATATGTGTAGTGTAGAAAAATGCATACCTTTGCATTTTCACAGTTGTTTGGGCCTTCCTTGCTTTGTTTGTGTTTCTTTATGGCTTAATTGGTCCTATTTTATGTCCACAAGCCCTATGAATGACATGTTTTTTTGGTTAATCTCAACATTATCCAATGCATAAATGTTAATTTAATGACTCCATCGGCATGTCCTTGATTTTTCAAGATTTTGTTCCAATATCTGAAGACTTCGTATTTTCCTTAAAAAATAGCAGCGGGACTAATATGCCATTCTGGGTGTCTTAGTCCTCCATAACACTTTTCGACAACTTCTTTGCATTTCCAAAGTCCTTGTCACATCTCCAAAATTCTCAGGTACACATACCCTAACTTTGTGTAGCTTAATTTCATCATTTGCACTCATTATTTGGCTTATATAAGCTGATTTTGTGAGTTGAATGTTGATTTGTCTTCATTTAGCTTGCATTTTGTATATCACATTGTGTTTTCAAGCATTCTCTTTACCAAGCATTTGCTTGGTGTTGAACCCCTTAGAACTTAAGAAACCCTTCCTAGTACCCTCCTAATTGAGAATTAGCTCACCTTGAGAGATTGTTCGTCAATCCAATTAGGACTCTTAGGACATTAGTGAATGGTTGAACATGAGAAAAGTGTGATATCCCAAAAAGGTATCCACTTTCCCATTCATCATTTTGGTGAACCCAAATTTTAAGCATTCATTTATGATTTGGAGTCCATTAAAGTTCTTAGATCTAGATTACATTCATTCTTGCATTGCATATTGCATTAATGAAATTTCATCTAGGGTTTCTCATATTTAGTGAAAGTGCATCTAGGGTTTCTTGCATTTACATTAGTGAAAGTGCATTTAGGTTGCGTTTTTGCTTTCTTGCATAATTTCATTTCATTCAAGAACTGAAAAGTGCATTATTCATCATCCTAATTTCATTTAGAAACATTATTACATTCAAAATTGAAAAAAATGCTTTCACTTTTGCATCCAATGCTTGTTACTAGTTACTTTTTCTAGCCTTCATTTGCAAAAATCCCTATTTCCAAACATCAAGTCCATGGGAACACTATTATCAACCCAAAATTGTATGATTTTCTATCAAAAACCCTTACTGGGGCTAAAACACCCTTGGTGGCATCTTAGTTCCACTTTGGTTTTCTATTGCAGTACCCTGTCTAAGTGATTTGCTATTTGTTTTAGCTTTTGAAACCTTCAAATTTCATTAGGAGGACTAAGACGCCCTCCTTGGCATCTTAGTCCCTGTGGTATTTTAGATTGCAATTTTTCAAGATCTGAATCAACATTTTTGTGCTTCTGTTTGCTAGCATTGGTCATCTATTTCAGTGGGTTGAATTTTTGTTTCATGCATTTTACTAAATCTACCCTAAAGTGATTCATTTCATGCATTTCTTAATTCCAAATTTGCAACATTACATTTTCATATCATTGCATAGTGTAATCAGTAAAATACCTTGTTTCAAATCAGAAAATTACATTTAAACATTTCACTTTAAATCATTGCATTGCACTTTATTTACTTTCTCATGTTAGCATGTGTTCTCTTCAAGCATTTAGTGTTTCTAGTGGCTTGTATGATTCTATTTTCTCTATTCATGGCACAATCTAGGAAAGAAAAGTAAAACCTTTGATAAGGATGTTGGATACCCTCCTAGTATCTACCAAATTTGTAAAAAAGTCATAACACATGAAGATGCAAGTGTAGATAATCATGACAATTATGCTTGTTCTTCTCCCAATACCTCTCCTATTAGTGGAAAATGTATCCTGGTGAAAGAAGATACAAGCATTGAGAGTCGTGATTTTCCCTCTCCTCTTCCCCCTTTGGAAGACATTAGAAAACAAGAAGATGAGATCATAGAAACATTTATAAACATCACCTTACCTAGTCTCCATTCATCCCTTACTTGTGACAATGTTTTAGCGAAAGAAGATGATATCATAAATAACCATAATTCTCCTTCTCTTAATATCCCCCTCAATACAAAGAGGATAGGTTGGTGTTACCAGATGAACCTATCGAGAGTCGTGAGAATCTTGTTCCTCCCTTCCCTAGTGCTCCTACCAAGATGTCCTTCCCTTGATACCTCCCCTACTTGTGATGAAGCTATATTACAAAATCTAACCATGAAATTTGATCAACATCTTCCAAGCTCTCCTACTAGGGTTGATAGTACGACACAAGAGAATGAGACCTTAGAGAAAAATGACAATCAAATAGAGCCTTCTCCTATTATCCCCACTTTTGACGAACAATACAATTCAACCATTGATAACTTCCTTATATGTGATGAAGTTATTTTAGAAGAACCAACCCTTAAATGTCAAGAACATTTGGTTTGTAGTTCTCCTCAAAACTCTCCTACTAGGGAAGATATTATAGTGGAAGGAAATGAGCACATTGACAATACTAATTCCTTAGATGAAGATGATAAAGTAACCTTAGACTCCTCTTCATTAAGAGATCATGAAAATAACAATAATTCTTCTAAGGTTATGCACATTAGATATCCCTTGGATTACTCTCTCGAGCCTAAACTTATCATTTATCCACCCTCTCACAAACCACAATTTAAAAAAAAACCTATCCTTAAATCCTTGAACCACCTAAACATAATGTTTCATAGCAATCAAGTTACAATACCATTTCTCATACATATAACACTAGGAACACTACACAACCAAAATAAACACATTCAACATCCCTCCCATTTCCTAATCCCATCTTACCAGGTCCCCCTCGTTTGCCTTCACAAAATGGAAAGGTGTATGAACATTGTTGAAAAACTTAAGAATACTCTGGCTATGATATATTTATGGGACCTTATCCATGCCTAGACCCCCACTATCATAACATGATTCAAAGTTCCTTACAACAATTTTCTATCCCTTATGTTGATCATGTTTTCTGCACAATAATAGCCAAACATAATATGATATCCAATCTCTCTTCAAAGGTAAATCTCTATCGTCAAGCCTCAATAGATAACCCCAAGGTCTCTAATGTCAGGTCTTGATAGTGCATAAACAACTCAGTAACAAAATGTGAAAATGCTAGTAATCACAATGGGACCTTACTACAAGAAAAATGCTGAATCAATTGTATCAGATCTAACAATTAGATGATGCTTCAATCCTAGTTTTAACCCAATAATCAAAGAAATAAAAAAGGGACAAGGGTTTCATAGAGATTTCTAAATCTAATACTACTACTAATATTAACAATGAAAGTAACAAAAAACTGAAATGGACCAATCCTTCAAAATTGATCTCTACTTGACCAAGATAAACCTACAATCTTACATAAAATAGTGTAATCTTCTAAGGCGTTAAGATTCTCAAATCATGAACATTCATTCGACAACCCTTCTTTGTAGTTGAAATGAAAAAATCCTCACAATCGAACTAAGCACATGGAATATGAAGTCCAGGCTAACTTTGCAAAGCAACTAACAATCAGTTGGTTGCAAAAAGTATGGACTGAAGGATTGCTACACCATTCAAGTATTGAATCACAAACATTATCGAATCTACATCTAATCTAAACCTTAACCTTCTCAAAGCAATTTTAAAGATAGAGTAACAAGAACCATGCAAAACAAAAGAAACAAGTATGGCACCAAATAACAATGTCATTTCTTGTATTCAAATTGTCAACTGTAGCAACAATTCTGGCTTTCTGTTACAATATTTGCTTGAGGGAAACTACCTGCTAACTTTAGTTCTAACTAGCTCTGCTCTATATTTTGGTTACAAGTTCTAACCTTCTAACTATCTCTAACCCTTTACAAAGAGGCAAAATTCCCAATATATAGAAATCTCCAGAGAACCATAAGCCAGGCAAGGGTTTATCAGCAATAACTCAGCACAACCACCCAGCCAAGAGAGTCTCACGACTAGTCAAATAAGAACTGAATGCATGTCCCGTCCAAGTCGGCCTAAGATCCCCAATGTAGCCCCGACTAACTCGCGGGAAGATAATAGGGGAAGCACAAATCGTGCCGCAACCTATCATTAGCTCCCCTCCCTATTATCTTTGTTCTGATCTGGCCCTTCATGTACTTTCAAGAATTCCCCATCCAATTCAGCTACTGGTGGCAGGGGCAGAACCCTAAGTCATCTTTCGATGGACACAATCTCGTCCCTTGAGTGTTTGACCGACTTATCCCAATCTACCTTATATGCCAAATACTTTTCAATAACTGCAAGGTAGGTGGCCGCATCATCTAGCTGGTGCTCGGACACAAAATAATCATTACTTGGTACATAGACGTCTTGGCACGATTCTCTCAACTGCTCCAAACTCAAATACTTGGGCGCGATCTTCCCTCTTCCCCTCATTATCTAGAAGAAAGCAATGTAGCCATTGTAGACACCAGCTAGGGTGTCATCAATGTGTCTTCTCTGTTTGTAGATCTTTTTCAATACTTTTTGCCTGATTTGCAATACCTCGAACCACTCCTATGGCTAGGCAGCTCTAGAAGAAGGAAGGATCCCATCACTCACCAACCTGTCCCGAGTGTACTCTATAATAGTCTTGGTTTTCTGTAGCAGGAGGTCGGTGTCTTCTTTATCTTGTGCCATTACCTACCTCAACCATTCAGTGGTCCTTGTAGCATCCTTTCCAGTTGACAGAATTTCCTTAATAGCTCCATCACCTTTTACTTGCATTCCTTTCCACCAATTCACAGTGGCAATAGTGGAGGCCTTCATCTTTTCTAGCTCGGTGATGGTCTCCCAAGGTAGAGGATTCGTAGCAGAGGAAGAAAGATTAATGGACTATAGTGGCCTCATTAATTCTTCCAAGCATTTCCTGAGATTCTCATTTTCTTTCTTTAGTTCCTGCTTGGTCTTCATTTCTTCCCTCAATCTACCCATAATAACAACACTAGAACCCTCATAATCCTCAATATCTTGCTCCACAGATGTAGGCCCAAGATCAAAAGTCTGCACATTATAATCACTTCCAGCCACATCATCTATGTTTTTATCTGGAACAGGGGTAGCAATATGAACAACCTTGTTATGCGCCTCATCTCTTTCAACACGTGACATCACCCTAGCCTTTTTCTTACCTTTATTTTTTCTAATCCTGGCTAGTAGTGCATCCCAGTTTGGTGGACTATCCTCCACTACTACCCATTTTCTCTTTATTTCTTTCTCTAGCCAATTAGGGATAGTGGACTCCAATTGCACCCTGCTCTGCCCCATTTCCTTTTCCTGCTGATCCTTAGGTGTCTCCTCACTCAAATTCCGCTTCGCAGGGGTCTCATCTGTTTCACTTTCCTTTTCAATATGCTTCTTCTCATGTTTAGGTGATAGGACCTTTTCTGCTTCCTCCTCCCCTGGGGGAGATTCAACTACTTTAGTTCTGATAGGTGATTCTGCATATGCAACCAAGGGAGATTGCATTTATTTTTCAATTTCTACCTTTGCACTATAGAGTTCCCCCTCATGGAATTCCTCCCCTTCAGTGCCTGGATCTTCATCAACCTCCTTTGTCTCACCTGGTTCACTTTGGGCTTCGTGAGTGGAAGGAACATCATCATGCTGCATGTCATGAAGAGTGGTAGGAGGAAAATATTCCTTAGGCACACCGTTCTTTGGAGGAGTCCTATACCTCCTTGCATATACTGTTGCTTTCTCCTTTGAACTTTCTACATTCACCACTAGCGGGAAAGTTACCTCTTCTGCAACCTTGGAGCTTGCCTTCTCTAATAATTTTACAATTCTTCTTCTCTTCAGCATAGGGGCATCAGCCTCAAGATTCTATTTTCTAGTTTCTTTCGGTTAAGACCTCTTAGTCCTTGTCCTCTTTTTGGCCATTGGCTTCCTCTATTTTTTTGTCTCTTGGACTTCTGTTTCTTGGACACTTTTACTCCTGACCTTGGATGGGGAGTCCAACTTACCCTTACCCTTAGGATCTTGCTGCCCCGTGGATTCCTCAGAAGTAGAATGGGAATCTAAGTCTCCCATCAGGTTGTACGTGCATTTCACTCCTTTATTTTCCAACTCCCACATAGTGTGTTTAAGCCACATCTTAGTAACCTTGAGAACTGGATCCATCAGTTGCTTTAGCTCCATTTGCTCCTCTTCTAACCAGTCTACATCACCAATTGGTTTATCTTTTACTGCCTCATAGGGATGATCCTGAATTAAGTTCCCATCATCTTCCAATTGATCAAGAACTGCCCTTACATTATATAATCAGACTACATCCACTGGAAGCTGAGAGAATTTCTTCTTTCTGACCTCATATTCATCACCATAATTGGCCCAATAGTCTTCTAGATTAACCTTATGGCCATATTCTCTACTGGCCTTCTTTTGAGCTTCTCCTGTGATGTCAAATCTCGATCTATTGGAGTGGAAAGGCAAACCAAGAGTACTCATTTCTTCTTCTAAAGCATGGGCAGAGCCAATGGAAGGGAAAACCTCTCCAGTTCCAATTCTTAGGGGAAAATCCCCACCAAACCCTTTCTTGTGCTTGTCCTTCTTGACAGTGGCATAAAAATCACAAATCTATCTTGCGACTTCCAATAATATGATGTGGTCAGTGGGATACCTTGGAAGTTTGTATGGGGCCCTTTGGCAACCATCAATCTGAATGTAGGAGAAGGTTGGGAATTGAATAAACCAAGCTCCATATTTCTTAATGAGCTCCTTTCCTTGATCTGAAATTCTGACATGCTCTGCTTCCTGAAGCATTCTGGTAATATGCATGGTGAATGCATCATTTTCCCTCCTATAGTCTGAGCTTCCTAAATACAACTAAGGGAAAACTTCATAAATGATATCCTGTCCGAAAATTCCCTTTGTGTCCAATCCTCTGTAGGGATGGAATCTAGCAAGTGCATAGACCAAATATGAGGTCATTGTGAAGGTCTTTGTTTGCAACACATTGGACAATTGTTTGTGGATTACTTGGCTGATGACCCCTGCCCAATGGTAATTAATATTTTCTTGTTCCATCCTTACAATTGTGTGGCACATCCAATTCTCAAATGTACCAACACTCTTCAATCCAACCACCCTGCTAAGAAAGGTGATGGCATCATAGTACTCCTTGAATTTTGCTCTGAACAACTGCTTTGGCAATTTGGAGTAGTGGGACTTGGGATTCTCCATCCAGGAATTGATTAGCTGCTATGACTTCACAATCTGGTCATCGTAGAACTCTTGAACTGTCTCAATGGTGAATCCCACCACATGAGATCGGTCTGGCATATCAAAAGTTTGGGCAATGGAGACCGGGTTGAGATTGGCAACATCTCTCCCTTGAGGCCCAATAATCCTCTGTGTATCTTGATCATAGTGCCTGGAGCACTCAAGGACTAGCTCATAACATTGCACTATAGAAGGGAAACCAGCTACATGGGACAAGCCTGATTCCATCATCCTTCTAGTCACCAAAGTAAGATCTTTGGCTGCCATCCTTGCTTTAAATTCCTCATAGTCCCAGAGGACAACATTTGTATTAGTGAATTCTAACCATACATAAGTGATCTTCCTCTCAGGGACCTTGCTCTTGATGTCCAACTTAATCCTCTCTGCATTGGACAATGAAGACCCAACCACTACCTTGCTTGATTCAGCCTATATCCAACATGAAAATATAATAAGAACCATAGGAAAGCAAGGTTAATCCATCAAAACACCATTAGAAAGTATCTCATATAGTCAAGGTGTTATTAAAATTCATATAAAATGACCATAACAGATTTTGAGTTTCAAGACCATCTGTGGAATCCGAGCCAGAGAGGAATTTCAGGAAATTGCAGACTGATTGGATTCCAACGAAAAAACCAAGAAACACCTACTTAACCATCAAAACTGATCATTTTTAATCAATAAATCACATGAAAGATCCAAATATGGCATGAAATAATCATCAAATGCACCATAAATTATAAATGAATCCAATTGTATCATGTTCCTTCACATTTTATCAATTTTCGGGGAAATCCATGAGGGACGGATTTCCGTGAAGAACGGGCCAAAGAGGATTTTCGGGAAATCAAGGAGACAGTGGATTTCAAAGAAATTTGGACTTGACAGACATTCGCAGAATCTACAAAATTCTGAACCAATGGAGCATCCCAGAGTGAAGGCTTCGACAAGAGTTAAGCATTTCATCGAGAAGTCTCAGCGACTCCCGGGAGTCTCACTGAAGGAAGTCACTAGGATAGGTTTCGCCATGACTTAGTTTTTTCGGTGTAACGTCTTGGCGACTAGGGGGAGTCTCAGTGAAGCAAATGAGTGTATTTCGGCCAAACAAATTTTATTCGGAAAGAAGTCACGCCGAATGGGGCACGTCTTGCCGAAAGCAAACATTCGATGAGAGATTTTCTTTGGGGTGAGGTGTCGGTGAAACCTCTTTGTCTCACCGATAGAAATAGGAAACTTTATCGGCATGAAAAATGATCCTATCATAGCAATGACATATGAACTTAGGAAGGCTTTTGGTATAATGTCTTAAGTTCCGTATGACATCTCCCCGACCTTGTAGGGTCACAACGATGGAAATTCGGAAGGGATGGAGAGTCACGATTTCACCAGACACTGAACCAAAGTAGAATTTTGAAAGGTTAACTTAGGATATTTTAGGGATGGACCTTTCACAGGTTTTTCTTGCATTTCAGGTCAATCTTAAGATGAAATCACCTAATATGGCATTGCCCTAGGTCTGAAACCCTATTCATCTGCCATTAGCACACTGTCTAGCTCAGAATTTAATTGTTTCCACTGGACTCATCACTAGGGTTTACTAATTACTCTCAGGCAGGATTCATTAAAATGTAGATAGACACATGAACTCAAAACTCGCCTAGGAGATGACAAAGGATGCAATACTAAACAACCCTAGCATGAAATAAGCAAATACACAGGAATTTAAATCCCACTAGTTCTCACAATACCAACGTGCCATTCATAATTCAATTCAAAATAGAGCAATCAAACACATACCATTATAAAGCAGGAATTGATCTCAGAAGCAGTAAATGCAAAGCTCAATAGGATCTATGATGAATGCAGGCAATAATGCACAAGAAATCACCACCAAATGAGGCCAATTCAAACCCAAACACCCAAATCAAAGCCAAAAGCTCAAAGAAAAAACTCTAGGATATGGGTCTCAACTCAGGCAATGGAAAAAGTGATCATAATGGTGCAAAAGATCTCATAAATCAAGTAAAATCATCCTTCAAAGTGCGTACGAAGCCATTAATGTAGCAGATAAGATAGCCAAAGAAGGAATTCAGGAATCCGACAATAGGGCAGAATCTGGGGAAATCCGGCCCATGCAGAAATCCGCAAAGACCAAGAATTCCTGAGCAACAAGATCCAACCGGAATCCAAGCAAGATCCGGGAAAATCCGACTAGGGTGGAAAGTCCCGAATCAGGGAAAGAGCCCAAAATTCATCCAAAACTTAAGATTTTCAATGAATAACCTAGGGGAAACACTTAGGCAATCAAAATATACACTTAAGCACGTGCCTAAGCAAGACAAAACCTCAAAAATAAAGGGTCAAAACACCAAAACCAAAGTGAAAAAAAGGGTCCCTGCTTTTAGCGGGGCGTGTGTGCAAAAAATTGCACAACAAATGGTGACTTCTACTGGGAAAATGCTCCAGAGCATTTGATGACGAATAGGAATCGAGAACCTAGAATCTCTGGTTTCAATCTCACCATCAAACAAACAAGTTAGAATGCAAGGACTTAAAGAATCAGAACCAAAGGATAAATCAAACCCTCCATAAACTGAAAATCCAAGTGTGTGCGCATGAGTTCATTTCCCTCCTTAAGTTACTACAGAAACCAAGTTCAGTCAAGTTAGGCTACATAAGGATTCTAACTTCAGAAGGAACCTGGATAGAGCCTCGTTGCCAGTCAGGCATCCATAGCCCCAATGAGGTTATCGCTGTGACTCTCCTGAACATAGCTCTGCTGCCAGCCAGACGTCCATAGCCCCAGTAAAGATATTCAGGTACCCCTGATAAGTTGAATTTATTCTTTCAATATTCAATATTTCATTTTTCTTTCTTTTGATATTCTTTATATGTCATTTTCATTTCAACTTGTGAACAATGAAGTTCACACTCAGGGCTAAGAACCATAGTGGCGCTGAAGCAGAAATAGGATTTTTCACTTGACAAGACTTCACAAGGATTCCTATAGTGACATCAGGGTTCTTAAGATATATGATGGATATAATATTTTTAGAGTACTTCAAATTCGAATCCATACCAGTGACTCAATCTTCTATAAATCTGACATTAAAACTGTTGGCAATAGCAAAGACTTCAACCGTCCTTTCAAGATGTAAGACCAAAGTTCACCAAGGAAATACTCAGAACAGTTCCAGAGAAGATAGATTTTCCATGCAGGTGCAACACATCCAAGCGAAAACAGAGAAACCCCCAATGCAAGAGCAGAGCAAAACAAACAAACCAAAAGCAAACCTACACTAACCAAAAGCGAAGTAGAAAGGAAAACCCTAATCTAACTATATACAAGACCAGAGCTGAAGTAGCTCAAGACTGGAAATTATGCTTCAAATACTACCCATTGATAGGCAGTGGGATATCCTCTCCAATGAGAGTTTTTAAATGAAAAGCATTATCTCCCAGAATTTTTGATATCTGGTAAGGTCCAAGCCAAATTTTATCAAATTTTCCATGCTCTCCCTTACGGTCGTGGGATTTATCCCAGGAAAGAACCAAGTCAAAAATCCTAAAAGCTTTAATCTTGGCTCTCTTATCAAACCATCTCTTGACAAACCCTTGATGCTTAGCAAAGTTCTCCAAGGCTTCATCCCTCTTTTCTTCAAGGTGCAATAGTTTGGAAAGTCTTGCCTCACGTCTATCTCCCTCATCATAATAGTCATTAGTGAATTAAAGGGTAGGAATTTTCAGTTGTATAGGGAATACAGGTTCTAATCCATAAACTAGGTGGTAAGGGGACATCCCTATGGAAGCTTTATGTCTTCTACGATCTGCCCAAAGAGAAAATCTGAGTTGGGTATGCCAGTCTCTAGGGTTCCTTCCTAATAACTTGCGGATGACAGTCAACAACTTCTTATTGGATGACTCAGCCAACCCATTACCCTGCGGATAGTAATTGGATGCAAATTTTATAATGATCCCATGGTCAAAAGCCCAGTTAGAAAACTTTAACGATGAAAACGCAGGACATTGTCACAAACCAAAGACATAGGACATCCAAAGCAATTAAGAATACTAGATTGAAGGAAGTTAATCACTACCTTAGAAGTACACTGCTTGCATGCGAGAGCTTCAGTCCATTAGGTAAAATAATCAGTAATGGTGAGAATATACCTATGACCAGCAGAGGAGGGTGGATTGATGGGGCCAATGAAGTCCATTCCCCATTGTGTGAAAGGTTTTACCTCGATGTCCGGATGAAGTGGGAGAACTACATACTTCTCTTTGGTGGCTATTGTATGACACACATGGCATTTCCTGACATGATTGTGGGTGTCTTTGAACAATGTAGGCTAGTAGTAACTAGCTTTGAGAATCTGGTTTGCTATAGATGGTGCTGACCCATGGCATGTACCATATCTGTCATGGAATTCAGACATCATTCTTTCAGATTCTGCCCTTCCTAGGCACCTTAAGTACACACCTTCATGATTTCTCTTGTATATGATAGCCCCTTTTAACATGAAACTGTCACTCTTTAAGTGAAGTTCCCTTCTTTTTACTGGATTGAGATGACTAGGGCACCTATGAGTTAGGAGATAATGAACAACATCATCATACCACTCTCTAGGAGAAACCTCCTCTAAAGTATAAGTCTGAGTCGTAAGATCAAGGCCTGTCTTTGCCATTGTCTTTGTGAGCCCTTTCCCTCTTACCAGCCTCATGGGCTAAATTTCAATATCATATTCTTGTAGCATAGTTACCCACTTGGCTCTTCGTTCTCCCAGTTCATTCTGGATCAATAGCAGTTTGACTGCAGGATTGAGACTATAGCAAAGATCTTATTTCTGAGGATGCAATGTTTAAACTTCTTAACCGCCCTGACTAAGGCATAAGCCTACTTCTCCACATTTGGGTACCTCAGCTCTGCATCCTTCAATGGTGTGCTCATGAATGCTATGGGGTGTTCATTTCCTTGGTCAGATTTCTGAGTTAATATAGCAGCACAGGAGTGGTCAGAAGCAAACAAATATATGTAGAATGGTTTGGCATAATCAGGACTTACTAAAACTGGAGCTTCAACAATAGCTCTCTTTATTTCAGCAAATGCTTCTTTTGCTTCTGCATTCCATTCCACCTTGGCCTCTTGCTTCAACATTACATTCAATGGCTTGACTATCTCTGCAAACCCTGTGATGAATTTCCTGACAAAATTGATCTTGCCAAAGAATGACTTCATTTCCTTTTAACTAGCAGGTGGTGGAATCTTGAGAATAGCCTCTATATGTTTTGGATCAATTGCAATCCCCTTTTTAGAGATAATATGCCCCAACAACTTACCATTCATTACTCCAAAGATGCATTTCTTTGGGTTGAGGGATATCCCAAACTCCCTGCATTTCTAGAAAACTTTGCACAAATTTGAGATATGGTCACCTCTGTTCTTTGAAAATACCGTCAGGTCATCCATATAGATGATTATGCACTTCCCAATTATATCTTTAAAGGCTATGTCCATTGCTCTCTGGAATGTAGCTCCAGCATTAATCAAGCCAAAAGGAATTCTTCTGTAAGCGAAAGTCCCCGACTTGGTGGTGAAAGCAGTCTTGTGCCTATCTTCATATTGCACCATAACTTGGTTATACCCTGAATAACCATCCAAGAAGGAAATCATCTAGGATCCATTGACAATCTGAAGCACTTCATCCAGTGAGGGCACTAGATAATTATCCTTTTCTGATGCTCTATTCAGATTTCTAAAATCCACACACAGTTTGATTTCACCGTTTTTCTTTCGTACAGGAACCAGGTTTGCAACCCAAGTAGAGTTTCTAATTGGAAATATGATTCTCGCAGACAATAGCTTCTGTACTTCCTTTTGTATTATAGGTTCCAGTAGAGCATTAATAGGCCTCTGCTTCTATCTGAAAGATTTCACTCCTGGATTGAGAGGGATAGTATGAGTTATGACTGATGTATCATAAGTCTTCAAGTCCTCATAACTCTAGGCTATCACATCTGGATATTTGCGCAATGCATCAATGATTCCCTGTCTTTCTTCTGGGGTGCATACTTTTCCAATAAGAATATTTTTTACATCCTCCTAGGATCCCACATTATACTTGTCACATTTTCCACTAATGGACTCTTTCCTAGTGTCTTGATCCTAGTCTCTGATCTTGTTTAGATCAAAGATCCTCTCTAGTTGCACCATTCCCTTGGGAATTGTGTTGGTCTTCAGATTGATTACCCCTTCGAGATCCATCTCCACTTCTTGGGGCTTAGTTTATCAATGATCTGAGAAGAAAAACCATCTATGTTTGTGATAAAGTCTAGAATATGCTTATCATCCTCAAACACCCAGAAACTGGTAACATTATAAGGGACTGAGTGCACTGGGGCCAGTTCCACTGTAAACTTCTTCAACCCAGAAAGAGATAGAAGTTGTAGAGTGTTGGCTGCCTAGGCCAAGGAATCAGCTGTCTGGTTCTTATTTCATGGAATCAGCTAAATGTTGAAGGTGTCAAATCCTTCAATAAGGTCCCATACTCTGTATCTGTAGTTAGTCATTCTTCTGTCATGGCAGGAGTACTACCTTCTAACTTGCTTAACTACTAATTCAGAATCTCCATACACTTGCAAGATCTTAACCTTCTTCTTCAAGGCCATCAACAATCCATGAACCAAAGCTTCATATTCTGCTACGTTATTTGTACAATGAAACTGAAGTCTATGAGCAGCAAAAAATTTCTTACCTTTTGGGATGATTAGCTCAAATCCTGCCCCACTCCTTGTTTTGACTTGGACACATCGAATCTTAGAGTCCAGCAAACAACACCTATGGACTTATTCGCTTCCTCACTTACATTGTTGTTGCTGGATGGATTTTCAGAAGGCATCACTCCTTTTCCTTTGTGGTCTTCTTGGATATTGATTGGGATCACAGGAGTAGGATTAGTATACTTCTATATTTGTTTTACTACGGCTTGGCATAAGCAACAGTCCAATTCTGAATGTGAAGCATTATGTACCTTGCACCAATTGGGAAAAAGTAACTCTTCAAAGTTCATTCTTCTTCCTAACTGAATCCAACCTTCAATACGTCTTTGAATGAACTCTTGAAAACTGTCTAACAAAGCCAACTGATTATCCTCTGGATCATCATTACTTTCAGCTAGTTCACCATTGTCTTTAACTAGTTCCACTAAGGCTTCAACACCACTAGACTCTATCGTGAGGCCATGAGACACTGTATACAACATGAGGACCTCCTCCGAATCCAGTTCTTCACAGGGAGTAGAAAGCATATAACTACCCATACTTACTTCTGACACCAAAATTTTAGCAGAGGTTTTCTGATACTCTATAATCATATACTTCATTTTGGGTTCTCGTTCAATTCTAATCTGATTTGGCACTCCCTTCCAGGGGAGCTACATATGGGATTGATCAGTTGAAACATATCTATTTAACACCCTGGTAAAGTCCCTTCCCAAAATTAGGCTATAAGCATCAGGAATGTCAGCCACTTGTTTATTAATAACTTGCTAAATCCTAGGATCAGAAGCAATCTGCATGTGGATCATATTCAACTCTCCTACAACATTGACTTCAGTCCTATCTAGCTGTGTGACTTTCTTTTGAGAATCAGCAGGGGTGATACCCATAGCTCTACAAACACCAAGGGGCATAACATTGGTTGAGGCACCCGAATCCAACAAACAATTATGTAAATTCTTGCCAAATATGTGGACATAAATCAAGAATGGGGGAGTATCTATTTTCCCTTGAAACAGAGTTAAGGGAGTGTCTACTTGAACAACTTGAGATTTTCCCCTTTCCTTTCTAGTGTCTCCAGGGGGCATATGGAAGTGATCATGAGACTGATTTTGTCCTCCTATTGGCTGAGAACTAGACACTTTATTGACACTCTTGCTAACTGATTTATCTTGCAACATGGAATTTGCATCATAAGAACCTAAGACTGCATTTCTAATGGATGGAACCCTTAATAGTTCAAATGCAGATAGATTTATCTTCAATTTGTGGAGTTCTTCAACAACATACGTGGCCAATTTCTCTTCATTTAAATCAGTGGGGGTCTTCCTCGGGTATTCCACCATCTTTTCTTTACTGGCATCTGTATTTCTTCCTTTCGGTACATCAACATGTCCTCCTTAGGATAAATATTGTCTAAAAACTGGGGGCAATGAGGGATTGTTGCTAGCATTAGGGTCTGGAGGTGTGTTGAAATTATTTGGTGGAATGGAAGTAGTAAAGGGGATTCTAGCCTGTGGGCGCCTGTGTGGCAGTTCTCTCAATTCATACCTCTTGACAGGTCTCTGGAAGGTCTGTACTTCTTCAATGTAAGCTTCTTGTTCATCTCTGGGAACATTGTCATTCACTGGATCCTCAACAAATAATTATGTCATTTCATCTCCATTGCACACCTGGTCTGCCTCTTCCTCCAACCAGTCAGATTCTTCTTCTGGTACATTCTCCCCACTTTGTGGAAAATGAGCATGGTTTAATACCAACACTAGTGAATCATAGGGAGTAGAGGGTACTATTTCCTAACAACTAGTGTTGTTTTCCACCTCATACTGAAAGATCAAGGCTTATGTTTGGAACTCTTGACAGTCTAGCTTAGAATGCTGATTAGTCTTGTGGAGCCTACACCATCCTGATAAAGTAGCCTCAGCTAGATATACACCACTAGGAGGCTTCTCTTAATTAACCAGCTGACTGGCAGACTAATTAGTAGGTTGACTGATTGGTTGATCCAGTGGGGTGGAAACTCCTCCATTGTTGGGACTTGTGTTCCAAGTCCTATTATGTCCTGGCTACTGCCTTCTATCGAATCCTTGTCCACCACCTAGTCTCTGTCAAAGTTCTAACCTGAGGATTGTCCCTTATCATAGCTCTGTCTTCTATCATTATTGTATCCTCTATCATTATTATACCCTCGGTCTTGGTTATATCCTCTGTCATTGTAGTATCATTGATCTTGACATTTCCCTCTATCAAAGTGTTGTCCTTGTGGATTCTCTCTATTCTGAGTGGACTACATATTCCTCTGAGCAGCTTGGAACTGACTGTTCTGATTCCTTAAGTAGGTCACCTCCATATTCAGCTTCTTTATTTGTTCAAACAGTTCATCTAGTCTTTCCTTGTCATGATTACTAAATGGAGGCTGATTCACATTATTTTGGGAATGTCCTACTATAGCATTGGCATTTAAGGATTGGTTTAGGACTTCAGAATTTTGCAGGTATGAAGGATAACTAGCCTGAGGTTGGATATGTAAAGGTTAATTCACATTTTGTTGAGGGTAACCAATGAAGGATGAAACTTGTCCTATAGGAGGTCCGGGGTGAGGGATCAGAGGTAACTAAGGTACTGGATTCATGATTGGAGTATGGTTTGTTAGAGCCTGGTTGAGAGCTGGAACTTGTCTAGGGTGAGCAATGGGTCCTAATGAGGGCAGAGGCCCAGATAGATGTTGCCTTAGATTTGTGCTAACTTTTACAGCCTCTACATATGCATCTAGTAAACTCTCAGGGGGGTTATTACTCCATTTCATAAAAGTAGCTGTCAAACTATCAAGTCCTTCGTAATAGACTTCTAGGGCAGTGGGTTCATCAACAGCATAAGGGGTTTGTAATCTAGTATAGGCATGATGAAACCTATTGTTGAAAGACCCTATGGGCTCATTGACCTCTCTCTTCACATTAGTGAACTAACAGTAAAGCTCATTAGAACTGATGGGGATTCAAAATTTCTGCAAGAAGGTAGCTTCTAACTCAGTCCAATGGTGGATAGATCCAGCAGGTAAATGGTTATACCAATAAAAGGCATCTTCCCCTAGTGAATAAAGAAATAACCTACATGCTACATCCTCATGGTTTATCCCTCTATCCTTGAGGCCGGTCTAAAAGATCCTAATGTGCTCCTCAGTGGTCCTATTTGGATCATTGACATGAAACTTTGAACAAAAGTGTTCAGGATTTTTGGGCATTACATTATAGATGGTGAAACTTAATGGAGATGGGTTGGTCACCAAGAAAGCCATTGGTGGAGGTCGGGGTGGTAATGGCTGATTTATGACTAGCTGAGGTTGTGGACTGGAAATGTCCTCAGACTCAGATGAACTTGATGAAGATGGGGATGATGGAGGTGTGGGAGGTGGATGGGAAAATGATGATGGTTCCCTTCTTCTGTTGGTCCTTCTTGACCTAGTAGGGTCTGGTAATTCCTAAAACTCTTCCTCTCCTGGAGTAGATCTTGTTCTTCTTCTGAATCTCTCAGGAGAGATGGAATTCAAAAATTGATCCACCTTGCTTATTCGGGCCCTCCTTCTAGCGCCAGTTCCTACTAATCATGTTTACTCCATAATAACAGCCAAATAGAATATGATATCCTATCTCTCTTGAAAGGTAAATCTCTATCGAAAAGCCTCAATAGATAACCCCAAGGTCTCTAATGTCAGGTCTTGACAGTGCATAAACAACTCAGTAACAAAATGTGAAAATGCTGGTAATCACAATGGGACCTTACTACAAGCAAAATGATGAATCAATTTTATCAGATCTAACAATCTGATGATGCTTCAATCCTGGTTTTAACCCAATAATCAAAGAAATAAAAAAGGGAAAAGGGTTTCATAGAGATTTCTAAATCTAATTCTACTACTAAGATAAACAATGAAAGTAACAAAACACTAAAATGGACCACTCCTTCAAAGCTGATCTCTGCTTGACCAAGATAAACCTACAATCTTATAGAAAATAGTGCAATCTTCTGAAGCGTTAAGATTTTCAAATCATGAACATTCATTTGACAACCCTTCTTTGCAGTTGAAATGAACAAATCCTCACAATCTAACAAAGCACATGGAATATGAAGTCCAGGCTAACTTTGCGAAGCAACTAACAATCAGTTGGTTGTGAAAAGTATGGACTGAAGGATTGCTGCAACATTCAAGTATTGAATCACAAACATTATCGAATCTACATCTAATCTAAACCTTAACCTTCTCAAAGAAATTTTAAAGATAGAGTAATAGGAACTATGCAAAACAAAAGAAACAAGTATGGCACCAAATCACAATGTCATTTCTTGTATTCAAATTGTCAACTGTAGCAACAATTCTAGCTTTCTGTTACAATATTTTCTTGAGGGAAAATACCTACTAACTTACTCTACTTCTAACTAGCTCTGCTCTATATTCTAGTTACAAGTTCTAACCTTCTAACTATCTCTAAACCTTTACAAAGAGGCGAAATTCCCAATATATAGAAATCTCCAGAGAACCGTCAGCTAGGCAAGGATTTTGCAGCAATAACTTGGCACAACCACCTGGCCAAGAGAGTCTCATGGCTGGTCAAATAAGCATTGAATGAACATCCCATCCAACTCAGCCTGAGATCCGCAATGTAGCCCAGATTGACGCGTAGGAAGATAATAGGGGAAGCACAAATCGTGCCACAACCTATCATTAGCTCCCCTCCCTATTATCTTTGTTCCAATCTAGCCCTTCATGTACTTTCAAGAATGCCCCATCTAATTCAGCTACTAGTGGCAAGGGTAGAACCCTAAATCATCTTTCAATGGATGCAATCTCCTACCTTGAGTGTTTGACCAACTTATCCCAATCTACCTTATATGCCAAATACTTGTCAATAACTGCAAGGTAGGTGGCCACATCATCTAGTTGGTGCTCGGACACAGAATCATCATTACTTGGTACATAGATGTCCTACCACCATTCTCTCAACTACTCCAGACTCAAATACTTGGGCGTGATCTTCCTTCTTCCCATCATTATCTTGAAGAAAGCAATGCAGCCATTGTAGACACCAGCTAGGGTGTCATCAATGTGGCTTTTTTTTTGTAGATCTTTTTCAATACTTTCTTTTTGATTTGCAATACCTCGAACCACTCCCATGGCTTGATAGCTCTAGAAGAAGGAAGGATCCCATCACTCACCAACCTGTCCTAGGTGTACTCCATAATAGTCTTGGTTTTCTATAGCAGGAGGTCGGTGTCTTCTTTATCTTGTGCCATTACCTGCCTCAACCATTCAGCGGTCCTTGTAGCATCCTTTACAGTCGACAGAATCTCCTTAATAGCTCCATCACATTTTACTTGCACTCCTTTCAACCAATTCACAGTGGCAATAGTGGAGGCCTTCATCTTTTCTAGCTCGGTGATGGTCTCCCGAGGTAGAGGATTCGTAGCAGAGGAAGAAGGATTAATGGACTGTAGTGGTCTCATTAATTCCTCCAAGCACTTCCTGAGATTATCATTTTCTCTTTTTAGTTCCTGCTTGGTCTTCATTTCTTCCCTCAATCTACCCACAATAATAGCACTAGAACCCTCATAATCCTCAATATCCTGCTCCACAGATGTAGGCCCAATATCAAAAGTCTGCACATTATAATCACTTCTAGCCACATCATCTCTATTTTTATCTAGAACAGGGGTAGCAATATGAATGGGCCAAAGTGGATTTTTGGGAAATCAGGGAGACAGCAGATTTCAGAGAAATCCAGACTTGACAGACATCCAAAAAATCTACAAAATTCTAGATGAATGGAGCATCCCAGAGCGAAGGCTTCGACAAGAGTTAAGCATTTTGCTGAGAAGTCTGAGTGACTCCTGGGAGTCTCGCCAAAGGAAGTCACTAGGATAGGTTTCGCTGTGACTTAGTGGTTTTGGTGTAACATCCTAGTGACTAGGGGGAGTCTCAGCGAAGCAAATGAGTGTATTTCGGCCAAACAAATTTTATTTGGAAAGAAGTCACGCTAAATGGGGCACGTCTCACTATAAGCAAATGTTCGATGAGAGATTTTCTTTGGGGTGAGGTCTCGGCGAAAATTTATCAGCATGAAAATGATCCTATCATAGTGATGACATATGAACTCAGGAAGGCTTTTGGTATAACGTCTTAAGTTCGGTATGACATCTCCCCAACCTTGCAGGGTCACAGTGATGGAAATTCGGAAGGAACGGAGAGTCACGATTTCACCAAACACTGAACCAAACCAAAATTTTGAAAGGTTAACTTAGGATAATTCAGGGATGGACCTTTCATAGGTTTTTCTTGCATTTCAGGTCAATCTTAAGATGAAATCACCTGATATGGCACTGCCCTAGGTCTGAAACCCTATTCATCCGCCATTAGCACACAGTCAAGCTCAGAATTTAATTATTTCCACTGGAGTCATCACTAGGGTTTACTAATTACTCTCAGGCAGGATTCATTAAAATGTAGATAGACACATGAACTCAAAACTCACCTGGGAGATGACAAAGGATGCAATACTGAACAACCCTAGCACGAAATAAGCAAATACACAGGAATTTACATCCCACAAGTTCTCACAATACCAACGTGCCATTCATAATTCAATTCAAAGTAGAGAAATCAGACACATACCATTATAAAGTGGGAATTGATCTCGAAAGTAGCCAACGTGAAGCTTAATAGGATCTACGACGAACACAGGAAATAATGCACAAGAAATCACCACAAAATGAGGCCAATTCAAACCCAAATTCCCAAATCAAAGCCAAAAGCTCAAAGAACAAACTCTAGGATGTGGGTCTCAACTCAGGAAATGGAAAAAGTGATCATAATGGCACAAAAGATCTCATAAATCAAGTAAAATCAGCCTTCAAAGTGCATGTGAAGCCATTAATGCAGCGGATAAGACAGCCAGAGAAGGAATTCAGGAATCTGACAATAGGGTGGAATCTAGGGAAATCCGGCCCACACAGAAATTCGTGAAGACCAAGAATTCCCGAGCAACAAGATGCAACCAAAATCCAAGCAAGATTTGGGAAAATCCGACTAGGGTGGAAAGTCTCGAATCAGGGCAAAAGCCCGAAATTCATCTAGAACTTAAGATTTTCAATGAATAACCTGGGGGAAACACTTAGAAAATCAAAATATACACTTAAGCACATGCCTAAGCAAGATAAAACCTCAAAAATAAAGGGCCAAAACACCAAAACCAAAGTGAAAAAAAGGGTCCCTGCTTTCAGTGGGGCGTGTGTGCAAAAAACTGCACAATACCTTCTAATGTGCAACCAAATTCCATAGCAGCCATGATTCAAGGAATAAATGTTGATATTGTTTTCCACCAAATTGAGCTCCTTACTTTGGAAGTGAAAAAACAATATGATCCTTTCATGATAATAGCTCGATACAATAAAAAAGGAATAAAGAGAACCCTTTTTTACAATGGCTCAGCCTTAGGGTATGTGTAGGATCATCATGGAAAAAATAAGCCCTTAAGTGGCAAAAAATTCAGAAAAATCAGAGTTAGGAAACTTGATGTAAAAATTTGAATAAGTTATCTATATTATTTCAAAAATAAGAATAGAATTTGTAGAAAATTGAATGTAGTTTCTAAACTAATAGGTTTGTTTAAAGAAAAAATATATATATTTGGTGAAAATCTGAAATTTCAATGCAATAGTACTTAAATTTTAGGGAAAAAATAAGAAGTAGGTGTCTGTCTAACCACCCTAACCACAATAAAATGATAATATTTTTTTATAATATTTTTGATATAAGTAGAGGACTCATGTATTGATGTGATGCATTTTTTTTGTAATTTTTTTCCGAGTAAATAATTAATTATGAATTTTTTATTACAACTTTTAAAAAATATTAAAAACCCATATGTTTGACCACCTTAACTTAGTCAAAACTTCATGAAATTCAATTTTTCTTTTTTTAATCCTATAGTATGTAAAGCATAGAATGTGACGCATGTTTTGGATTCAAAAAATGTGATACCATTTGAAAGCTATACTTGTTTTTCAACCAGTCTATCAATTAGGACTTTAGTCATAATTCAAATAGAAAATGAATAATAATTACTTATTAAATTCAAAGTAAAGCTTAATTTATATTGGTGGAAATATAAGAATCTCCTTTAAAAACCCTTTTCGTTCTATCTATTTTGGGTAAAAAAAAGTCGTCAGCCATATACCCATCACATTGCCACTTTTTGGTCCATCATGATCCTACACATACCCCTTAAATGTGTGTATTGTAAGCATTTTGGATAAACTTGGTGTTGATAAGTCAAAAATTCAACCTGACTCTTTATCTATTAAGGGATTTGATAATGTGGGAAATAAATCACTTGGTGTGATCACTTTACCTATTACAGTTGGAGAGGCTACCTTACAAACCCCTATTCATGTTATGCCTCATGATCTTTCCTATAATCTTCTTTTTGGAAGGAGGTGGATTCATGAGATGCATTTGGTTTCTTCTACCCTCCATTGTAAAATGAAGTATGTCTACAACAAGGGTGATCCCACAACTTACTTGTTTATAATTTATGGGAGATCCTGATTTTTGCTAAAATCAAATATTTTTAGAAAATATAATGATTTAATCCTTGAAAATTTCTATTTAAAGGATTCCAATTGAAGAGGGTTTGATCAAACCACCTTAGATCAAATCCCCTTGATAGAACCCCACTAGTTGTCAACCTCCTACAATGATTCAATAACTAGGCCTTCACGGCCATGACTCAAAGATTGGGCATCTAACCTGAATAGATATCTCAATCATCATGAAGGTGCATTTAACTTGTCAACCCAGGGACGTAAACTTGAAATGAGTCAGCACTGTATGTGCACTAGGAACTCTTAGTAGCCATTGCATTCTACAACTAAGAAACACAATACTAAAAATAAACTACATGAAAGGAAATAAAGAAAATGTTGAACATCAACCAACAACTATACTAAGCTGAAATATAAGGCAAGAATGAAAATTTGTGTGACAAAAAGGGACTACTCTGTTTGCTTGGCTGTAGGAATAGACACAGAATTGAATTCTAGTGGCTGTAGGAATAGTCGATGCTATATTTTGAACTAAGTACAGAATAGGAATTAGTAACTAAGCTAATTAATCTAAAGAAAGGATTACTCACCAAGTGGGCCCCCTTGGATGAGTATCCACTAAGACTAATACAAACTCAAATGCTTAAATTCAGACTATCATCTTATTCATTGAAAAATGTGTAAACAGAGTAGCAACATGGTTGTAAATTGAAAAGTAGAGAATGCTTAATACATCCTTGATATCATGTAACAACAATCCAGAACTTAGAACCTCTAAGAAGAAGATTCAAATCCTTATTTAAACTACCAGCTAAACAGGGCGGTCAACCCTCACCAAATGAGAGTATCCATTTAGGGAAAATGAGGAAAAGAGTGGCAGAGCAGTTGCGTCTATAGGGAATCCAGTCAGAAATGCATGCCTGAAGGTGGTTATAATTGACTATCATGGGAAATCTACTACCATTGTCCTTCAGTTGACTCCTTTGAATGATTCCTTTGCATGACCATCTGACGGTTTCCTTTCTCAACTTAGCATCCATAAATTATATCCTACATAGCAATGTCAGTACACATAATAATTGCACATCTATAATCACCTTAAAGAACATTCATCAACCATGTGTAAAATTAATATAAATAATCCACATAATATGCCAATGCCATTAAAAATTCACAGAGATAAGGTTAAACCCAATGTCGATGGTTTGAGGGAAACATTATGCAAATATTAACACTTAGCTACTAAATTTCATGACACTTCCAGCAAATGGACTATAAATTCTACCCAAAATTTGACTAAAAACTAGGCTCATCATTCCCCCCAGCCTAACGTCTTGCTAGTCCTCCAGTAGAGGAAGAGTTGTTCTTTTGTTTGGTCAAAGCTCTAAAGTTTGCAACTGCAAGCTGGCTAACATCTATCGTAGCAGAGCGTGAGTCTGGATCCTAATAAAATCCTCCCAATCTATCAAATTTATTTCATCTTTTCCTTTCTCCAGCAATATCATATTGGTAGAATCTATAGTTTGGTACTAGCCGCATGAGCATGGGTGGCTAGAAAGTTAGGGAAGCCAAAATCTTCCCTCTGTTCTACCAATCTAGATATACATATCAATTCGCTTCAATGCTGCAACATAATTGTGAATAGAATGGGCCTCGGCTTGTTTTAGCTCATCTGTTAAACTATTCCATCATTGGTCCAGGTATCCTCTTACAAGCTCCTCTTTTGCTACTGCTTTGACCTCATACTCTATGTAGAAAGCTTCAATCCAGGGCATGATTTTGTTACCATAGCTTGGTATAAGAAACATCCTGAGCCATTCTTTGTGAATATCCCTTGGGTTGCTTAACTCAGCCCTGATGGCTAAGGGGATGTTAGATTCCATTTTCTCATAAGCATTGTTTTGTTCACCCCAACTAATCTCATTTTGTACCCAAGACATAAATTTTCTCTTAGTTGAATATCCCCAACATATAGCAACAAGTTCCAATCATCCCTTGTGATAGCATAATTGTGTAAATAGAATTCACATAACAAATTTTTCATCTCAGGGGAAGCAATCCTATAGGCATTGAAGAATTCAGTAGGAGTTTCAATGGAGGGGTTTAAATCTGAAACAATTTTTGACAACTTGAAAGAGAGATATCTCTCTTTCAAGTGCAGGGAATAAACCCTTGGGGGAGCTCTGCATTCTAGAATTTTTTGCACCAGGGTCACAATGTTATCTACTTTCTTCTTCAAAGTAGCAATCTCATTTTTCTCCTCAATAATCTCATCCCTCTCTTGGATTTCCTTTTTCAGTCTCTTCTCCTATTTCCATTCTTCCTCCCTCTTTTCTATTTCTTTCTATAAATTTAAATTTGCTACATGAACTATGAAATTAGGAGGGTTATGAATTCCTACCAGAGTTTTTGTTGATGGCTACTCCCCATATGGTACTATATGTGTGAACTTGGGCTGTCCAATTTTCTGCGGCTGCGGGGGTTGTAAGGAAAATTAGATGCAGAAACAACTCTCCTAATGTCAAAGACTCAGGGAAGAATGCAGATATAATTTTAATTTTTTTTAACTACAGTTCAATTAAGATGCACTTTGAAATAAATATCAGAAAAAAAGAATTAGACAAACACATATGAACACTAGATATATGTGGGAAAACCCTTACGGGAGAAAAACCCACCACACCAAGAGAAGTCACTTTGTATTACAGTAATAAGGATTACATACAAGAGTTCTGACTTATCTTTCTAATGTCATATTATAGCAGCTTTCACTTTGATCAATCTTGTACAAGAACCTTCACGTTACAATCTACGCAGAATATAATTCATCCACTGATACAATTCAAACTAATACAAAAATTGTTGATCGAACTAATCATCTAACCATCGAGCATCTACAACTGCAAACTATATTCATGCCACCCTTGTCTGTCGAGCTTCCTCACAGAACTGTCATAACAAACTATCTTCCAACAGTTCCCATTTGGCTCCTCTAATTTTTCCACAAGATGCCACATAGGAAAGTCTCACTCGGTCAAATGACTTCAAGCTATGTTGTCATATCGGTGAGACACTAAACATGTCTCCCTAATGCCAACACAGTAAACACTCGATATCACCAAGACTCCATCCTATCACCAAGATGTTACATCGAGTCCAGAAAGCTATCGGTCAACTTTCACCATGTTGCCAAGACATATCGCTTTCGCTGAGACATCATACCGAAGCCTCAAAGTCACATAGACATGATTTTTCCATTCAGCAAGACTATCACTCTTCAGTGAGACCACATACCGATATTCAAAGTCACAATGATCTCAACATTCCTATCAGCAAGACTTACTGCTCACTAAGAGGTTTCATCGAGCTACATTAAGTTACACCGAAGCCATCAGCAGTCGCCAAGACTATCGTCCTTCACTGAGACTCTATTCCGAGATCCTTATGTTTCACCAAGCACTGAATAGTCGGCAAGACATATCTTTCACCAAAAGGTTTCACCAAGCTTTCATATGTTACTCTGAAACCATATTACTATCGGCAAGAACTTTTCCCATTGCTAAGACCTCACACCGAGACCTTTGTGCTGCTCCAAGTGTACACCATCGGTGAGACATTCCTCATCAATATAAGTCATACCGAACTCCAAGACTTTCCCTGAAGACTTCAAGCTAAACACTGTCGGCGAGACAATAATCTCGCTAAGAGCTCATAGCGAACAACCAAGACTCTCCCCAATGCCTGATTGAATGACCTGTCGGCCAAAGGTCTCCACGGGTGGTAAGAGATCACAGTGAACACAAAATGTCACAGCGATAGCAATGTTCGATGAGACAAAATCTAGGTCACAACGACCTATACAAATCATAATGTATCAAAGCCGCTAGTCGACCAAACCTGATAAATGTCATACTGACTTTGCTCCATTAGAGGTTATAGCCTGTGATGATTGAGGCATATATTTCCAACAATCTCCCACTTGACGAAGATCACATAGGTACCTTCAGAGCACAATAAAAAATTTACTAAAAAACATGGGCCTTGAGGCCCATCAAACTGGCACACCACCTGAACTTGTCTGTGCTCACTGGCTTCGTCAATGCATCTGCAACATTCTCCAGACTATCAACTTTTTCCAAACTAACCTTTCCATCCTCCACCATATCTCATACAAAGTGATACTGTACATCTATATGTTTCGTCCTAGCATGGAAAGTAGGATTGTTTGCCAGACAAATTGCACTCTGATTATCACAAAAAATAATTATTTTCCTTGCATCAAAACCAATGTTAGAACACAAACGTTTTAACCAAAATGCTTCTTTACAAGCATGAGTAGTTTCCATGTATTCAACCTCTATAGTGGACAAAGTGACTACAGCTTGCCGCTTACTCATCCAACTCATTGCACCACCATTCAACATGAAAATGTATCCACTAGTAAACCTCCTGCTATCAATGTCCACTGCCCAATTAGAATCTACATATCCACGAATGTTGAGAGTCCTCTGTGATTCAACTAAGTTCCCATGGTAACACAAAGCAAAATATGAAGTACCCTTCAAATATCTAAACACTCTCTTCACAACATCCCGATGTATTCTTCCAGGATTAGCCATAAACTGACTAAGAACTCCCACTACTTGGGCAATGTCTGGCCTTGTACAGACCATTGCATACATAAGATTGCCTACTACACTAGCATAGGATACACTGGTCATGTCCTCCATCTCAGTAGTTGATTTTGGACAGTCTTCAACAGATAGCTTCATTCCCTGTAAGATTGGAACAATTAACTGCTTGCAATCATTCATGTAAAATTTTCTCTCTAGAATAGTTTTCATATACTTACTCTGACTGAGCTAAATTTTTCTACTATCCCTATCCCTGGTTATCTCCATCCCCAGAATATACCTTGCTGCACCAAGATTGTTCATTTTGAACTTAGCAGACAACTGAGACTTAAGATAAAAAATCATTAGCTTACTATTGCCTATGAACAACATATCATCAACATAGAAAGCAATAATAAGAACTCGATCACTTTCAGCTTTATAATAGACACAATGATCAGACTTTGATCTCACAAATCCCAAAGACAATACAAAAGTATCAAATTTTTGGTACCACATTCTAGGTGACTGCTTTAACCCATACAAAGACTTCTTTAATTTGCAAACCAATTTCTCTTTACCTTTTTCAACAAAATGCTTAGGCTGGGACATATATATTTCTTCTTGAAGATCACCATGAAGAAATGTTGTCTTCACATCCATCTATTCGACCTCTAAGTCATACGCTGCTGCAAGTGACAAAAAAAATTTGATAGATGTCAGCTTAGCTACAGGAGAAAATATTTCCCCATAATCAATTCCCTCTACCTGGGAATAACCCTTTGCAACCAATCTTGCCTTGTACTTTTCCACACTGCCATCTAGACCAATCTTCTTTTTAAATACCCATTTGCAGCCAACAACTTTTCTGCCTTTAGGCAAGGGCACCAAACTCCAAGTTTCATTATTTTCTAATGATGCCATTTCTTCATTCATGGCTTCCAACCAAGAGTCTCAATTAGACATTCTAAATGCCTCTTTTACAGTCCTAGGCTCATCAGTGCTAGAAATTAAAGCATAGGCACAAGTAGAATCTATCAAAGAGAACCCATACCTATCTGGTTGTTTTCTGTCACGAGTTGACCTCCTCACTTACTGAGGCTGAGGCTGAGGTTCTTCTTCTTCTTCAGAACTATTAGAACTACTTGAGCTCTCCTCAGTTTCAGGTACATTTTGAATTTTCAATTCCTCTTTATCTGGTGTAGGAGGAATTCCAACTACATCTTTATTGTTTTCTGACTTTGTCTCTAACTATAGATCCAAGGTAGAAGGTTTCAGCTCATGAAAGATTACACTTCTGCTATATACAACCTTCTCAGTATTAGGATTCCAAAGCTTGTATCCTTTTATGACAACACTATAGCCAATAAAAATATATTTGACAGCCTTCTTCTCCAATTTAGATCTTTTCACATCCGGTACATGAGCATATGCCTCACAGCCAAAAACATGAATATGTCTTAAAGAGGGCTTCTTACCAGACCACGCTTCCAAAGGTGTTTTCTCAACAAGAGAAAAATTTGGAGAATGATTTATTAGGTAACATGCAGTAGATACAGCCTCAGCCCAGAACTTCTCCTCCAAGATAGCACTACTAAACATACTTCGTGCTCTCTCCATCACTGTCCTATTGAACCTTTCTACAACTCCATTTTGTTGTGGAGTATACGGTGTAGTATTATGTATTTTAATCCCATGGTCTTTACAGTATCTTTCAAAATCATCAGAAAAAAATTCATTGCCATTATTAGTCCTTAAGCATTTTATTTTTCTACCAGTCTGATTTTCAACAAGATTCTTAAATTCCTTAAATCGACTGAACACTTCTGATTTACTTTTCAAAAAATAAACAAATGCTCTTCTTGAATAATCATCAATGAACGACACATAGTATCTTGATTTAGACAAAGAAGGAACATCCACTTGACCAAATACATCTAAATGGATATAATCTAGCAAACCAGAAGATTTATGAGGACTGGAATAAAACAAAACACAGTGTTGTTTCCATATATACAATACTCACAAAATTAAAATTCAAGATTACAATCTTCAAGCCCCTCAACTAGGTTTTTTTTCTTCAAGTTTTTTAAACCTTTTTCTCCTATGTGGCCTAGCCTATGATGCCAGAGCATAGTCTTCTCTGCTAGAAGTTTTACTTCCATAGATTTTACATAATTAGGGATATTTCCCTCTTTACCTCCATGAGTAGCTTTCTATGACTTTACAGAGACACTATTGCATTGAACAGCCTGTGCATCCAGCTTGTACAGGGTACCAATTCGAGCACCTCTAGCCAGCACCATAGAGCCTCTAGTCATCTTACAACCATTTCCAGAGAACATGACTTGTACTCCAATATCATTTAGCATACTTACAGAAAGTAAGTTTCGAGCCATACCTGGTATATGCATTGCATTATTTATTCCCTTTACTCTGCCATTAGGAAATTGGATTCTAACTCTTCCATGACCAACAATCTCTAAAGTTGAATCACTTCCCAAGTTCACCTTTCCACCATCGTATTCTTCATACTTCATGAACTAGTCTCTGTGAGATGTCATGTGGAAAGATGCCCCAGAATCAATCAACCAAACATCATCTAATGCCTGTGTAGCCAAGGTTGCAATGAAGGCGTCACCATCACTGTGAGAAGAATCATTGTCAGAAGAATACTTCTTCTTCTTCTTCTTCTCCTCTTTACAATCCTTTCAGACATGACTAGGTTGCCCACAGTTCTAGCACTTCACCTTGGACTTCTTGCCAGGAGACTTTGATCTCCCTTCTAATTTTGATTTGGACTTCTTGTCCTTCTTCTTACCTTTCTCCTTTGACCTTCCTCTAACAACAAGGGCCTCCTTCGCCATCTCAAAAGATTTCCTTTTCATTTCTTCTGATAACAAAGAAGCAGCAACATCCTCCATCTTGAAACTAGATGTTGTACTCCCAATAGCCATCACCAAGTGATCCCATGAATCTAGAAAAGAACACAATATTAGCATACAACGATCTTCTTCATCAGTCTTTACACCGACAGAAGTTAACTGTGCAATCAACATGTTAAATGCATTCAAATGATTAGCTACAGACTCTCCTTCCTGCATTCTCAACGAGTACAACTTCTTCCTCAGAAACAGTTTATTCACCAAAGATTTCCCCTGATAAATAGACACCAGTCTCTTCCACAAGGAAGATGTAGTCTTCTCTTCATGCACATTGAGAAGAAACGAGTCTTACAAATAGAGCCTTATTAGCCCCTTAGACTTTCTATCTGCAAGGTCCCAATCTTCTTGCTTCATGCCTGTAGGTTTAGTTCCAGACACTGCAAGCCACATATCACAATCCATTAAAAGATCCTCCATTTTGAGTTTCCACAACTCAAAATTGTTGCCATTGAACTTCTCTATTTCAAACTTTCCTGATATGCTAGCCATCTCAATTTGTAATTAGAAATTGACAAATTTCTACAAGACTCCCACTGAACAGAAATTGACACAAAAAACCCAACTTACCCACAAGGATAACATAATTGGCCAGGCTCTAATACCACTTGTAAGAAAAATTAGATGTGGAAACAACTCTCCTAACGTCAAAGACTCAGGGAAGAATGCATATATACTTTTAATTTTTTTTAACTACAGTTCAATTAAGATGCACTTTGAAATAAATATCAGAAACAAAGAATTAGACAAACACAGATGAACACCATATATACTTGGGAAAACCCTTACAGGAGAAAAACCCACCACACCAAGAGAAGTCACTTTGTATTACACTAATAAGGATTACATACAAGAGTTCTGACTTATCTTTTTGATGTCATATTACAACAGCTTTCACTTTGATCAATCTTGTACAAGAACCTTCACGTTATAGTCTACACAGAATAGAATTCATCCACTGATACAATTCGAACTAATACAACAACTGTTGATCGAACTAATCATTTAACCATCGAGCATCTGCAACTGCAAACTATATTCATGCTGCCCCTATCTGTCGAGCTTCCTCACAGAACCGTCATAATGAACTATCTTCCAACAGTTCCCATTCAGCTCCTCTGATTTGTCCATGAGACGCCACATAGGAAAGTCTCACTCAATCAAACGGCTTCAAGCTGTGTTGCCATATCGGTGAGACACTGAACATGTCTCCCTGATGCCAACACAGTAAACACTCGATATCGCCAAGACTCCATCCTATCGCCAAGATGTTACATCAAGTCCGAAAAGCTATCGCTCAGCTTTCGCCATGTTGCCAGGACATATCACTTTCGCTGAGACATCATACTGAAGCCTAAAAGTCACATAGAAGTGAGTTTTCCATTTGAAAAGACTATCACTCTTCGATGAGACCACATACTGATATTCAAAGTCACAATGATCTCAACATTCTTATCGGCAAGACTTACCGCTTGCCAAGAGGTTTCATCGAGCTATATTAAGTTACACCGAAGCCATCAGTAGTCGCCAAGACTATCATCCTTTGCTGAGACTCTATTCTGAGATCCTTATGTTTCACCGAGCACTGAATGGTCGACAAGACATATCTTTCACCAAAAGGTTTCACCAAGCTTTCATACATTACTCTGAAACCATACTATTATTGGAAAGACCTTTTCCCATCGCTAAGACCTCACACCGAGACCTTTGTGCTGCTCTGAGTGTACACCGTCGGTGAGACATTCCTTATCGATATAAGTCATACTGAACTCCAAGACTTTCCCTGAAGAGTTCAAGCTAAACATTGTCAGTGAGACAATCATCTCACTGAGAGCTCATAGAGAACAACCAAGACTCCCCAATGCCTGATTGAATGGCCTATCGGCCAGAGGTCTCCATGGGTGGTAAAAGATCACATTGAACACAAAATGTCAAAGCGATAGGAACGTTCGGTGAGACAGAAGCTAGGTCATAGTGACCTGTACAAATCACAATGTATCAAAGCTGCTAGTCAGCTAGACATGATAAATGTCATACCGACCTTGATCCAGTAGAGGTTACAGCCTATGATGATTGAGGCATATATTTCCAACAGGGGTACTATTTATTCTCCCCCTTTTTGCAGTAGGACCTCTTGTTTCTATTATTGTATTTTCTCTAGCTCTTGCTATACTTTTTGATATGGTTGTAGGAACTCCTGCTCCTATTCTTGGTTTTGTTGCAGGAACCCCTACTCTTCCCCAAACTCCTCTGCAATATTATCAAGGTCTTCTAGTGTTACTTTTTCTGCTTCCTCAAATATATCCTCTTCTTTTTCTTCAACATGCTCTTGTTCCATTGGAGCTTCAGTGTTCCCATACATGATGTCTCATCATTCCTAGGGCTTTCCTAAGAAGGTATACAAAAATTTTGCCCAACTGGTTTTGACTTCCTAGAGGTGCTCTTACATTTTTCCTTGGTTGCAAGATGAATAGGGTCAACCTTTCTCTTCCTAGAACTTAGAACCTCTCTCTCTATAGGTTGTGTTTGGGATTTTTCTTTTTCTTTTCTTGTTTCAACCTCTTTCTTCTATGCCCTAGTTATTATTAGGGTTTGCAGGGGGACATCATCATCATAATCAGATGAAGAGCTTTCTTTTTCTAAATGCTCTATTCCAGAGGAACTAATGTCTATGGCTTCATTTGCTGCTATAGGGGGGATTCATACTAGAACTAGCACCAAAAGTTGAAGCACCAGGGGTGGCTTTAGCTATGCTTAATCTTTTGCTAGACCTACGAGATTGAGGTATAGCCCTAGGTGGCAAATGCTCAACATTGACAAACTCTTCCTGATGGTAATTTTGGTTAACTTTAACAAATTATTTCCAAGTCATTCTAGAAGCATTGTGCAAAGATTTCTTAACTAGAAATTGAATCAAGCAATGGTGGGAAACAAAATTATCCCTACCTTTCTGTGTTTCAGATGACATGATGGAGAAAATATTGTATAAGAAATTGGGCACGTTCATCCTCCTTCCATCCCTCACAAGTGATATACCTTATAATGTAGATAGTTGCCTACTTCCATAGTTCAAACAGAGACATTCTTTTTGCGCCTTGCTTGTCTATGCTAATTGGTGGGTCACCATGTACTATAAATTCTGCTATGGCTGACTTGGCATTCCTAGAGGTAGGGTAATGCTCGCCATCAACAGGTAACCCTAAAACTTCCACAATTCTCTCCTCGGTTGCCACCACTTCTAACCCTTTTACTGTGGCTTTTCCTTCAAAGAATGTTTGAGTGAATTCGAGTGCAATGCCCTCATCAAAGCCATCCAACCTCATGAAATAATCAAACCATCCACAACGTTGAAATTATGCTAGGCATTGTGCATCCTGCAACAAAATGTTATGAACTGAGGGCTCATTCCAAATTAAGCCACTTCCCATTGTCTGAAATCACTACCACACTGCAAAATTCCTTTCTCTTGCAATTCTGTCTAAAAGCCAACACCTTTTTGCTAAAGTTACACTACCAGTACTGACTGAATTTCCCTTTTTTTTCTTTTTGTTTTCACCATTTATTGTTTATAACTCAAGACTATGTCAAGGAAATTAAGGAATTATGGTAGAAAAAGAGGTGATAAATGAGAGAAAAATTGGCAGCTCGGTTAACATCACTTTACACATGCGAGCCAGATTTTCAAATCATCTTATTTAATTTTTTTGACATAGCCAAATTATGATTTGACACATGGGTAGTATATTTGCATTTTTTTATTCCCCCCCCCAAACCTAAATTTGGGCATGTGTCCTCACGTGTGAGAAGGGAACAGTGAATTGACAAGAAGTACTGGCATATTATGTAATTACCTATAGTAACCTGCCATGATTAAATAAATGAACTTAAAAGAAAATTAAGAGTTGAGAATTACTGCGTACATACCTAAGCGTACGAAAGATGTGTTGCAAAGATCAGGGAGAGAAAGTACCATTTTTCCTTTTTTAGAAATATTTGAGCAATTAATGAAGGTGAAGTGAAGTGAAGTGAGGCAGAATGAAATGATGGAAGAGAGAGAAAGGTGATACAAATGGATGGATGGGTGGGTGGGTGAAGAAATGGATTTCCACTTAAAGCGGAAATATTTATTATGAAAAGTGTGTACCTTAATTCAGGTAGAAGGTGGGACGCTAGGTCCACCACTTTCAGCTACAAGGAGCTCATATGCTGAACACTGGGTGAATTGCTGCAGGAACTATTCCTTGGAGGCTAGCTTATGATATAATCTAAGATGATGACCACTGACGAGTGACTTGAATCAAATAGGTTCAATGGTGATGAGTTGAACAGCTCCATTAGGAAAGACCTTAGAAATGTCGTACGGTCCTAGCCACCTCATCTATAACTTTCCTACATTGTCCTGATGCTTTGATTCATATAACAGTGCCCAGTCACCTAGCTGAAACTTCTTCTCCTTATCATGCCATCTCATCCTTTGATTTTTCACTACTTTAGTGTGGTGTAAGGCTACCCTTCTCATCTCATCCAAAGCATTTAGCTGCATGACTTTCTCTTTATGTCCTAAGACTATTCCTATGGCATAATTTAAGGAATCTACATGAATGTGGAAAGGGGTCTCCCAATTAGGTCCCTTCAAAATAGGAGCATGGGTCAAGGTTGCCTTTAAATTAGGAAATGCTTTGTGACAATCTTTTGTCCATTGGAATTCAACATCTTTTGTTAGGAGAGTGTACAATGGCAAGGGGAAATGGTTTTTCTTAGTGGTAGCGTTAAGTTGTAATCAACACAAACTCACCACTTCCTTCCCTTCTTTGGCACAATCACTAATGAAGACACCCACTGGCTGTCTAAAATAGAATGGATAAAACCAGTAGCTAACAATTTTTGCAGTTTTGTTTTAGAAGTTTCTCTCAATGCAGGGTTGATCCTTTGTTGGGGCTGCCTTACTAGTTGGAAATCTATTCTAATGTAGATTCTATGAGTGTCAAGCTTAGGATCCAATCCTTTCATATCATGACAGTCCCATGCACATGCCTGCTGATGAGACTTCAGTAAGTCTACCAATTGCAATTGTTGTCCTTCACTTAACTTGTTAATATTCAAATATCTTCCTTTAGAGACTTGTACTGGAATAGTCAATCCTATCATTGCTACTTTATTAATACCCATTACTTTGAGTTCATATGGTAGCATGGTATGGAATATGCCTGTTGCTACAGGAAGTTTCTCTGTAGTCATAGTGGCTACAAGAAGAGTGGCTACAGGAAGTTTATTTGCAGGAAGAGTGGCTACAAGAAGATCATCTATAGAAGAGTGGCTATAGCAAGAGCAGGAAAAAGTGTAATGATAGAAGTAGAAGATGATGCTTCTCCCACTTCATAACGTTTCTAAATTATACTGGGTGACACTTCATCTTTCTCTTGAAACTATAAAAAAAGCTTTTACCTAACATCATGAGTTGCACCATTGAGTTAACCTCCATAGTTTCTTCATTGATATGTGGCCATACAAAATCCTTTTCATCATGGGTCAGCTGAGTAGGAGGATAAAGAACAATATTTTTAGTATTCTTGCCATCAGAAATAGTCATGTCATCCGACCGACACCCAATATAAGAGTCTGTTGTTGATAATTGTGGCCTTTCAAGAATGATAGGATATCCTCCTAGGGTGGCCTTATAATTTTAAGGTTTAGTTCGTTGGATAGGATCATTCATAGGTTTATCTTCCTCTTCCACAGGTAGCTCAGTAATGATGGGCGTGGAAGGGGTTGGTAGCTTGGTTCCTAAATGCAAATGGATATCACTTATACTCACAACATATGAAAGGAATGGATTTGGATCGGTAGAGTATGTAGGTTGCTGATGTGGTCTATTATTTGGATTGAGTGTGTGTTGAGTTGGTAGCTAAGTAGGTTTGGGTGCATGGGAGCTTGAATTAGTAGGTAGAGGCATTACAACAAGTTGTTGGGGTTGAGAGGATGGTTGCATGCAACTAGCTATCTAGTTTGGCCCAAGAAGAGATTGGTGGCATACCTATTCTTGGAGCCCTTGGCTTCCTTTGTGCAACAAGGTATACTTGACCTTCCTCAATTTGAATTGGTCTGAGCTCAGGTGGAGTCTTGCTATCAAGGTTAGCTACCATCTTGCATCTACAATCCTTCTTCTTTTTTCTGCAATGAGGGAAATATTTTGTGAACGTTGCCTCTGCCTCCTCATGTTTTTCTTTGGCCTGAAGTGTCTCTAGCTGAGTAGCTAGATTGTTTGTAATATCCAACTTGAAGTTTACCAAAAAAATAGTAATCCCCATCCTTGGAACTCCACTGGTAGATGACTTACCCACAAAAGTCTAGTAAGCTTTCCCTTCCTTTGAAGTTGTTCTGGAATAGTTCTGACATATTTCCTTGATATCTTCCCAAGCAACTTGAGTGATATCTCCTCCTGCCATCAGGTCCAAAGAATCAATACAACTCTTGTTGATTCCCTTCAAGAAAAGCAGCTTCTGTGATTCTTCATTGAGTTTATGGTATGGGGATTTTTGCATGTAGAATAGAAACCTTGAAATGTAATCTTCCAAGCTCTCATCTTCCTTTTGCTGCATCCTAAAGACATCACCTCCTCTTGTATCACTGGCCCTACAATAATTGTTGTATTTTCCAAGGAACTTTGTTTTCATATCTTCCCAAGTCTCCATGGTGTCTCTGCCTAGACTCATAAACCATCCTAGTGCGGCTTCTTTTAAAGTGGTAGGAAATAGCTCAAACCTTCGAGCATCAATGGTATAGTCATAACTTTCGTAGAGCATGTCAAACTCAAAAAAGAAGGTATCACCCATGATTTCTTGATGAATTCCAAATGAAAAGGGTTGTCAATCTAGCAGAGGCTTTAGGACTAGTTAGATTAGGATATGCATTAGAAAAGAGGGAAATGGTTCTTCTTCTTCTTCATTTCTGGGCAGATTTGGAATCTCAACTAGTTGTGGTATCAACTCAGCGTCAGCTAGCTCACACAAAGAATGAGAAAAATAATAGAAAATCATTACTTGTCTAAGTAAGAGGTATTCTAAGAACAACTGAAGAGAAGTACTAAAGTGGAGAAACTACCAATGACTCCAAAGAACTTCCTAGCTTGACACCATCCCTGACAACAGTGCCAAAAATGTCAGCCTCCTACAATGATTGAATAACTAGGCCTTCACAGCCATGACTCAGAGATTGGGCATCTAACCTGAATAGCTATCTCAATCATCATCAAGGTGCATTTAACTTGTCAACCTAGGGACGTAAACTTGAAATGGGTCAGCATTGTATGTGCACTAGGAACTCTTAGTAGCCATTGCATTCTACAACTAAGAAACACAATACTAAAAGTTTAAACTGCTTGAAAGGAAATAAAGAAAATGTTGAACATCAACCAAAAACTATACTAATCTAAAATACAAATCAAGAATGAAAATATGTACGACAAACAGGGACTACTCTATCTACTTTGGTTGTAGGAATAGACACAAAATGGACTTATAGTGGCTATAGGAACAATCAATGCCAGATTTTGAACTAAGTACATAATAGGAAATAGTAACTAAGCTAATTACTCTAAAGAAAGGATTACTCACCAAGTGGGCCCCCCTTGGATGAGTATCCACTAAGACTAATACAAAATAAAATGCTTAAATTCAAACTACATCTTATTCATTGAAAAATGTGTAAATAGAGTAGTAGCATGGTTGTATTGAAAAGTAGAGAATGCTTAATACATCCTTGATATCATGTAACAAAAATCTAGAACTTAGAGCCTCCAAGAAGAAGATTCAAATCCTTATTTAAACTACCAACTAAATAGGGCGGTTAACTCTCACTAACTGAGAGGACACCATTTAGGGAAAATGAGGAAAAGAGTGGAAAAGTGGTTACATCTACAAGGAATCTAGTCAGAAATGCATACTCGAACATGGACTCAGCGCTGCAGTAACACTCGTGATTTCTCAATGTCATAAATACAAGGTGGTTACAATTGAGTGTCATGGGGAATCTGTTGTTGTCATCCTTTAGTTGACTCTTTTGAATGATTCCCTTGCATGACCATCTGACGGTTTCCTTTCTCAACTTAGCATCCATAAATTATGTCCTACATAGCAATGTCAGTATGCATAATAATTGCACATCTATAATCACCTTAAAGAACATTCATCAACCATGCATAAAATTAATATAAATGATCCACATAATATGCCAATGTCATTAAAACTTCACAGAGATAAGGTTAAAACCAATGTTGATGGACTGAGGGAAGCATTATGCAAATATTAACACTTAACTACTAAAGTTCATGACACTGCTAACAAATGGACTATAAATTCTACCCAGAATTTGATGAAATACTAGGCTCATCACTAGTTTTAAACCATACCTATAATGGAGTCTCCTTTACACCTATTAAAATGCTAATAAAAAACCACTTTTGATTTACCTTTTTGGGGATCAAATGAATTCAATTTAAATTTATTTTTTGTAAGTATGTAGTCCTTATTATAAGCTTCCCAAAAAGTATAATTTTAAATAAATTTAATTTTATTATTATGTTTTTTTATTTCTTGTGAATGTACATTTTTCACCGAAAATCAAGCTCTCTTTTTTGCACATGTGGAAAAATAGTAGATTATCAAAAAGAAAAATGAAAAATATTAGTGCACTAGATATTGTTTGTTCACCTATGTCTGAATTGTAATTGGTTTGACTTCAAAATTTGATTAAGGAAAAAATATTCAATAAAACACTATGAAACCAAATGAAAGTGATAGATATCATAGTTACAAATCTAAATTCAAAAAAATTGGAATTTTATCCTTCATGGAAAAAAAATTATATTGTATACGGTGAGCATCACTCCTTAAAAATGGTGTTTACTAAAAAAAACTAGTTTTCGAAGGAGATGGAAAAAGAAGTGCAATCTGATTGCAAAATTTTTGAAAAAAATATATTTAGAATCTTCATACAAAATTTCATAAATCACTAGTTTGCATCATCTTCAAATTCCTCACGGTTTAGCCGTTATAGGTGCCTGAAAGTGGAGATTTCGTTAGAAAAAATCAGTTCGGTGTCTAGTTTGGCCAAAAATTGTAAACTAGTATTATGGGAAGACCCACAACAAAGTATATACACTTGACGTTGATCGTGAGCCTTATAGTGTCTTACAACTCTAAAAAACTAAGAAAAATCCTTTGAAGACGTCAACACCAACTACACAAGTGGAACCTGTGCACTAGACAGACAAATAAAAACACATTGAAGAAGTCACAAAGCTATTAGAAGATGATTGGGGTTCCTTAGATTTCAAACATACATTCATGGGAGAATACAAGATCATAAACAAAGATTCAGACAAGGGAAAAGAAACAGTGGTAATGTCAACACAAAATTTGGACGACCCTTCAAAAGCATCCACCTCAACCACTTTAGAAGAAAAAGAAAATTACACGACAAACTTTGACAAACTTAATCATGAACAACCACTAAATCCAAAAGATATGAAGAAGCTTTACAAAAAAGGTTATGAGCTTTTGAAAGAACTTGGATATAGTGGAAAAGGATGTGGTGCTAAAGAACAAGGTATTTGTGTCCCTATAGAACGTCACATGCAAGAAAAGACTAGTGGTCTTGGATATTGTCCCTCAAAAGACACAACCAAGCCTTCACTTAATATCAACGCTATCACAAAACATCCTTCTAAGCCCACTTTAATAGTGGTGCATCTTGAACCGATAGACACTAGTGGCCTTGATCGTTATCCTTTGCAAGAAACGAAACAAACAAAGAAATCCTCGCTTAATGTAAATGTTATCACCCAAAAAAGTTATGATTTGAATTCGTTAGAATGATTTTACACCCTCTAGTAAAGGAGAGCACAAAATATCACAATCTAAAGAGTCTTGTGTACATATGACACCTTATGCTAAGAAAGAGATATCTTTGTCACAAAATAAAGCAACATCCTCAATTTTTGACCAAGAAAGTATCTTGAAGAGACTCCTCCAAGATCATCTACTCTCTCTCTCTCCAATAACATGAATGGGATTTTATTACAAGACTTCATTTTGTGCATATCATAGAATTCATGGTCATTATACTAATGAATGTAAGGCTTTGAGTAGAAAAATTCAACATCTTAAGGAGTTTGGTGTTCTTCCTTATGTGGAGGCACCTAATTCCTCCAACTGATACTAATTTTCACTCTAGAATTTTTCTCATCAATCATTTTGGCTCACCTTTGTCCTGCACTAAGTGGGGGAAAGGTGTTAGTTAGCCTTGTCCTCATATGTCACCTATCATTGCCTCTTTTGACTAGTTGATCACCTTTCATGTATATGTAAGAGAAAGCTTGGGATGTGGATGACATGCCTTAAGTTGGCTCACATGTGACATACTATCTTTTGGGGGAAACCCCTTTCTTTTCCTTTTCTCTTGCATGATGTAGCTTTACTCAGAAACATATGATTTGGCATAGGGCTTTTCGAATAATCTCTCATGTCCTCTTTAAATTATTAGCATTTATCCTTTGCTACTTTAAAGTAATTGCTCACATCATGGTGTTAGCAATTCCTTTAAAGTGGGGGCATACATTGGCATTATTTTGGCATGATTTCTATTTTTTTCCTTTTCATGTCCCTTGATGTGATTTTCTTTCTTTATGCGATGTTTTTTTTCTCTCAATGGTGTCTTTGGGTTTGAATTCCTTCGAGAGCATGATATTTCCTTGTCCTCTCTTGGAAACATTAGATATAATATTCCCCAGGATGAGACTTAGCACTTGTCCTCTATTGGAAACAAGATGAGACCCTTTTGCACTTGTCCTCTCTTGGAAGGATTGGGTATGATGTTCCCCAAGATGAGACCTTGTATTTATGCTCTCTTGGAGATGTTAAGCACAATGTCCCCTAATAGTAAGACCTCGCATGAACTAAGAAAAGTCCCTTTGAGCATTCCTCTTTCTTGTTGCATCTTTTCATTTTTGTCCTTATTGAATTCATGGAGGTATGGCTTTGATACGGACCGCCTTTGGGCTCACCTAGTGAACACCTAGCTTCACTAGCCCGTGTGATCATGTATTTTTGTACCTCATTAAATTCATGGAGGTATGGATTTAATATGGTCCCTTGGGGCTCACCTAGTGAACACCTAGCTCCCACTAGCCCTTGTGAGCGTGCATTTTTTTTGCATAGTGGATAATGCATTCCACTTGTAAACCTTTTTGGAAAAACAACCTAGACCCATTCCACTATGTTGGACTACTAGTTGAAGCTTGATCAGCTGCATTTTTTCGTTTTCCTTTTTCTTGTTATTGATGGTGTATGTTTGTGATCTGGTTATGGCTTCATATATCATCCTCAAGCATGTTCCTTTGTTCTTATGTTGGTTTTTCCATAATATCTTGATCCTAGTGGCTTGTCCACGCTCTTGTTTATTGTCATCCTATCTTACTAACATTTGTGCATTTGAACCCCTCTTGATTGCTTGGTTCACTACTTTAGCGTGAGTTTGAAGCATGTTCATCCTCTCACTAAAGTGGGGGCTAAATGTAGTGTAGTAAAATGCATACCCTTGCATTTTTACACTTGTTCGGGCTTGCCTTTATTTATACTTCTTTATGGATTAATTGGTCCTATTTTATGTCCACAAGCCCTATGAATGACATATTTTTTTGGTTAATCCCGACATTCTCCAATGCAAAAATTTCAATTTAATGACTCCATTAGTGTATCCCTAATTTTTGGGTTGGGAATAAAATGCCACCTAGGGCATCTTAGTCCCCTGGATGATTTCAAGACCTTTATTTTGGTATCTCTGGGTTAGGCCCCTTTTTGGTCTCTATGCTCCAAGTTTTTAGGACTTGGGACTAAGATGCCACCTAGGGTGTCTTAGTCCTCTTTGAGTCATTTTTGAGATTTAATTTCAAATTCTGGCAAGATTTGGCCTCCTTTATTTAATGAATTCATATGTCAACTTGGTGTGATATAATTTTAGGATATTAAGCATGAATAAGTATAAATACAAGGTTCCTTAACTCATTTCAAATCAAGTCTTTTGTGAGAGAATTCATCATAGAAAATTAAATTCATAAGAGAATTCAAAAGCATTAATCGAGCATTTGAATCCATAATCAAGATTCAAGAATCATGTCAAGGGTTAAGTGCATCCATTCATGTTGTTGAGCCAAGATTGTGGATGTAGCATTGAAGATCTATTTGCAACCATTGTTCACATCATATTCCAAGATCCAAGATATACATTCTTCATGGCCACTACATGGTAGATTGCAGATTTTCTTCACAAGACATCATACAAGGTGATATCATTTACATATTTCATGTTTCATGCTTCATTTCATTCATTTCATCATTTGGTTTAATTACCTACAAGGGGTTTGACCAAGGAAAACCCCCATTCACTAACAATCAACAAGTTTTCCATCTCTTGTGTGTTTGTATTTGTAGATCTAAAGACTTGAAGATAATTTTGGAGTGCAAGATCAAAAAGGTGCAAATTTGCATTGTCAAAGTTGTCATCTTCACGAAAACTCACCTATAGGCCAAATCTGGAAGTTTCAGAACCTTAGATCTGGGGAGAAGCAAGTGCAGACCTTAGAGCTCAGGACCACATTCAAAAAGTTTAGAAATTTAGAACGGGACTTATACACCACTTTGGGCATCTTATTCCTCCATAGGTTATTTTTCAAAGATTCTTTAGGATTCTATTATGGCATCTGAAGACTCTGTATTTTCCTTGAAAAAAAATAGCTTGAATAATACGCCATTTTGGGAATCTTAGTCCTCCATAGCACTTTTTGATAGCTTCTTTTCATTTCTAGAGTCCTTGTCACATCTCCAAAATCCCCAGATACACATGCCCTAACTTGGTGTAGCTTAATTTCATCATTTTCACTCATTATTTGGCTTATATTACCTGATTTCATGAGTTGAATGTTGATTTATTTTCATTTAGCTTGCATTTTGTATATCACATTGTGTTTTCAAACATTCTCTTTACCAAGAATTTGCTTGGTGGTGAACCCCTTAGAACTTAAGAAACCCTTCCGAGGACCCTCCTAATTGAGATTTAGCTCACCTTAAGAGGTTGTTAGTCAATCCAATTAGGACTCTTAGGACATTAGTGAATGGTTGAATGAGAAAAGTGTGATATCCCAAAAAGGTATCCACTTTCCCATTCATCAATATGAAATGGCTAGCATGAATGTAGATCTTGACTCTTGATTGAATGATATGAATATTCTTGGCTTGAATACTTGCTTGAATCATAAGAACCTACATCACAAATGTTATCTAAAAAACAAAAATGATGCATGATGACTTTGACATGATGCTTGATTCTTGAATGTAGCTCCAAAATGCTTTATAATCAGCTCTTGAATTCTCTTGAATGCTCTTGATCTCATAAAATTTCTATATAAATGCTTACATTAAACTTCTAGAAGAAAATATGTGAAATAACCTTGTATTTATACTTGTTTATGCTTAATTTCCCAAAATTACAACACTACAAGCTGACATCAGATCTAGGACAATAAAATTCTACCAATAATTTGATTTAAAATAGGTCCAAGTAAAAGTGGGACTCATATGCTAGTTGGGGAATATGAGTCCCAAAAGCCAAAACCTAGGGCAAAGATCTCAAGGAGTGTCTTGTTCAATGTACAATTTCAAATCAAGCCCCAAGACCTAGGTGGGACTCATACGCCCAAGGTAGTGTATGAGTCCTAGATCACTAGATCTAGAACAAATGACCCAAAACATTGAATTATGATTGGTTATTTGTTAAATGTTGAGATTATCCATAGAAAAATACATTTAATTAGGCTTGTGGATGAAAAATAGGACCAATTAAGGCATAAATAACCCAAATTAATTAACTAATCCCTAGATTAGTGTGAAAGTGTAAAGATATAATTTACATGTTCACCCTAAATAAGGCACAATCAGGTCCATTTAGTTTAAAAGGACCCTAAACATAATGTGAATGTGTAAAACACATTACAACATGTCATCACCAAAAAAGTAACCTTTCTACTTGTTTTGACTTGTTTGGACCCTCCTTGTGATTTTGGATTCATGTTTCCTTGATTTAATGTTGTAATGTGGATAACACATTCACATTAGGTCTTGGGCCCTTGTGAACTAAAAGGATTCAAATGGTACCTTACTTAAGTGTTGTAACACACTTTCACACTTTTCTAGGGTCTTGTTAATAAAATAACCTCTTTTCATCATTTACCAAGCCTTATTTCAAAGTGTTTTAAGGTGTTGTACCATGACACACATTCACACTTCCTAGGTTTGTAATTAATAATTGGGCTTTCTTATGCTTTAATTGGCACCATTTTGCATCCACAAGTCTTATTTATGTGTATTTTTTAGAATAATATTGAAAAATATCATTTAAACTATCAAAATACTGAAACCAACCTCAAATTCCTAAGGTGGGACTCATTTGCCATTATGGGTGAATGCGTCCCCTTAGGTGGGACCCATTCACCTAGCATGGTGAATGAGTCCCCTTTAACTCAAAATTCAAATTTAATTCAAAATTATGGTGGGTTTTTATTCTCCAAGATCTAAGGTCAGCCTGTAGTGTTGTAATTTTAGGAATTATTACATAATTGAGTATAAATACAAGATTCTTTCTCTAATTTCATCCTTCCTAATCAATCATTCAAGTATTCATGCATATAGTTCACAAGAGCATTTGAACATTTAAGGCATTTCAAGGGAAAATTGTCAAACATTCAAGAGCTTCTTCAAGTGTCATTCATCATGTCAAAGATTGTTTGCATCATGTTGTTTTAGAGCTAATAGTTGTGATGTAGGATTGTGTGATTCAAGCAAGCATTGCATTCAAAATCTATCAACATCAAGCTAAATTTCAAATCTACATCCATTAGAGCCATCATTTACATGTTTGTGGCATTCTATCACAAGGGTTTGGTGAGTTCCAACATCATTATTTTTTCATTCATTATTCTCTATTCTATTTCATTTCATTTCAAGGGTTTAATTACCAACAAGGGGTTTGACCAAGGCAAACCCCTATTCACTAACCCCAAAACAATTTTCCCTCTCTTTACATGTGATTTGCAGGTCTAGGTTTAAGATTTTTTAGAGAGAGATTGGAAAAGTTGTCATCAAGTTGTGAAAAGCAATTTCAAAGTTGTCAAAGTTGCAAACAAGCCTTGGAGAAGGACTACAAGCTGCATTTTGTAGTTTCAGACCCAGATCTGTATCAAGAACAACAGAGCAGACTGAGAGATACAGAATCCCATTTTGAATTTCCATAAATTGAAAAGTGGACTCTTCACCACTATTGGCGAATGAGTCCCACTACCCAAGCATAAATAATATTTTTGCAATCTGAGTACCCTTTTGGTTGAAACCTATTCCAACACATTTTTCCTGAAACATGACTAATTCACCCATCTTGGCATATGAGTCCCATTCAACATTGAAACAATAAGTGTTTTAGGATTCCAGAGCTCCAATCCATCTCCAACAAGTTTCCAAGTGCACATTTCCAGTTTCATAGTTTTCTATTACATTCTACTTGCATTTTTAGGTCTTTTTGTATATCACACTATGTTTTCAAACATTTTGTATTTTCCAAGTTTACACTTGGTGGTGAACCCCTTTCTTGTCTCAATCATCTCCAAGGATTCCTTACATTCAGATCTCTCATATCCTTCATTGGGTTGAGATCTCTAAGGTGTCCTTGAATGTGAATATTGTGAAATCAGATCCCTTTCCTTGTACCCACTTTGTGGACAAGGAAGTGAAGCATCCATTGCCAGTGTCCACATTTTGTTGAACTAGACTTTTGAACATCGTAATTCTAATTTGGAGTGCATTTACATCCTATATTTAACTTGCATTAACATTGGATTGCATTTTGCATTAGTTAATTTGCATTCTAGGGTTTCAAAATTTTCATTAGTGAAAAGTTCATTATTACACTTAATTTCATTAAAAATCAGTAAAATTCTGCATTTACATCTCAGTTTGCATCAGAAAACATAAAAAGCATAAAATTCATTTCAAAAATTCTGCAAATTTTCAAAAAAATCAATACCAGGACTCATTTGCCACCTTGGGCGAATCAGTCCCTTTGCACAGTTTGTACTTCATTTTCTAGCATGCAATCTTTAATTTCTTAGTTCTTGTTTGCTATTGTTATCTCTTTGTTTCAGTTTGCAGAATTTTTTTTAATTCAATTCATTTCATCTAGTTTAATTTTATTCATCGTGTGCATTGCTTACAATCAAAATTGCATTTACAACATTATTGCATAGTTTAGAATCTGAATTTTGCATCATGGATATGTGTTTTAATAAGCTTTGGATGCCATTAAAATCCTTAGTAGATATGTCAAGTTGTGCTTTTGGAAATGTCCCTAATGAAATTGAACTAACTCATGCTTACTCAACTCCTAATGCATGTCCTCCTCGTGATGTTGACATCATTGGAGAAGATGATGACATCATGAATAAGTTCCTAAACAATTGTCTTGACAACATTGAAGCTAATGCATCCTTTTATCCATCCATGAACCAACCAAATCTTCCTACCATACCACCTCTTGAGATGTTCATTACTTACATCCTGAAACAAAATTTTAACCTAAGTTCCCTACAACAGGCGAACCTAGTTCCTCTAGGAAAACAAACACTCAACCATTTTATGATAAAAAAGTAATAAATACCCATTAACCTTGAAGAAACATATGGAAAAGGCTTCACCATCTTGAGAAAACAAGGATGTGACACAACAACCGAACATGAAATTCATCAACTCTTAGAGGGAAAACCAATGGATGAAAACAAAAATGGGTTAGGCTATCAAGATCCCTCTCATAACAGCAAGCCTCCTAGAGAATATCTAAGGCTTCGTGATGATGGTATGGTAATCTTTGATTCCCCTCTTGATCTAAATGTCCTCCTTCTTAGAGAGCAACCCTTGATTAATAACAATGACAACAATGAGACAATCACTTTGGGTCCTTCTCCTTCAATTAGAGAGAAGGGTGAATCTAACAAACATAAGAGGCCTTACAAGTTAGAAAAACTGAAGTCTCCTCACCCACCACCTGAAAGTGAATGAAAATTACAAATTATTCTCAACCAAGGATTAATATTATTACCACCTATGAACCGAATTGTGTTATATCCTAAAGATGCAAAATTTACAAATTGTGCATATCATCAAGTTCTTGGACATAGTAGTGACAAGTGTCATGCATTGAAAGAAATATTGGGTGCAAGTATCACTTCAATGGAAATAGTTTCTATCCAGTGATCACATAACATACTCTCCTACTCTTTGTCATGCAATAGTTGTAGAACATTGTCTTCTCACTATTACATGACCTTTCCCATCACATACCTCAGCTTATTCTTGTCTCGTACTCAGTGGAGGGCAAGAAATTGTTAGCCTTTTCCTAGTAATGCATTTGTCATTGTCCATTCGGTTCGTCATCTACCTTTCGCTTATACAGACTGAGATTGGGAGGCAGATGACTTGCTCAAAGGTTGAATCACATTTTCCTTACTAGTCTTTTCCATTTTCTTTTTCTTTTTCTCTTTTTCTTTTATGTTATTTCATGTGCATAATGTGATCCCTCATGATGTTTTGTTTGATGTTCTATCTCTTTGTGACCTTCCTCTATTTGTACCTTAATTCTTCTCTATGTCATGCATTTCTTTCTCCTTTTTATCTTTATCTTTTTCTTGTGTTTTCCTTTTGGGGATGACGCAAGGCATTAAGGCATTCATGTCTCCTTCATGTTGACCCAAAAGGCTTTCTTTTTCTTTTCCTTTTCATTTTTATCTTTTTCTTGTGCTTTCCTTTTGGGGATGACACAAGGCATTGAGACATTCATGTCTCCTTCACGTTGACCCAAAATATTTTTCATTATCTTTTCTTTTCCTTTCACTTGTCTTGTTTTTTGCTTTTGGGGATGACGCAAGGTGTCGAGACACCTTATGTCTCTTCCATGTTCACCCAAAAGGTTTTTCTTTATTTTTTCTCTCTTTGTGTCATTCTTCCAGTTCTATGTGTATTTGGGGGATGATGACAGTTCCAAGCTCTCTAAAATAAATCATTGCAACAAAGAACATACTGACCCCAACTCTATAGATCCCTTATGTGTTTGGTGTTTTCATTTTTGGGGAAACCCTTCTTTTCTTTTTCTCTTACATGACGCAGCTTTACTTGGAAACATATGACTTGGCATAGGGCTTTCCAAGTTGGCTCTCATGTCTTCTTTCTTGTTTTCATTTTTCATTTTCTACTTTAAAGTAATTGCTCACAATATGGTGTTTAGCAATTCCTTTAAAGTGGGGGCATACATTGGCATTATTCTTTTGAATTTTTCCTTTTCTTGGTTCTTACTATGCAACCTTCTTACTTCATATGATGTATTTGTCACTTTGTTGATGAGATTGGGTGTAATGTCATTTATGAGCATGATCTATCTTAGAATATTACATTCCTCTTAGTGTCTTGATGCAACACATTGGATCCCCTAAGTTGTGAATCTTCTATTCTTTGATCAGTCCTCTCTTAGAGACCTTAGGCACAATGTTCCCTAAGTTAAAGACCTCACATGAACTAAGAAAAACTCCTTTGAACATTCTTTGCAGGTTTCATTCTACATTTTTTATATGGCCACCTTGCATAACATAGCTTGCATGCATGTGAAGCCATTGTGTTTGTTCATGAGCTCCAAGCATCTAAATTTTTGCTTGTCTCATGAAGCTCGAAAGACCATTTTCTTTTGTGGTGCCTTATTAAAGTTATTAGGAGGTATAACTTTGGTATGGTTGAGCAGGAAGCCCATTATGAGGCATGACTTTCCCCATAGCCACCTATGTGTGTGTGAGTGCATACAAGCCATGAGTGTATGTTTCTCACCCTTTTAGGCTTTCTCACCTGGTGGAAAGCCATGAGTTCCATCGCCTCAAAGTGAGTATGCATTTTTTCAGACAAACAACCTAGATCTAATTTGGACATCGTGCTGGAAAAATAGTCAAAGCTTGATTTGATTCTTTCTTTCCTTTTCTTTTTCCCTTTTTCATCTTTGGCATTGTATGCTTGTGCCTTGTTGTTTTTCTTGATATCATTTTCATGTGTGGTCCTTTATGATTATGATGGTTTTCCATAGGATCCTGATCCTAAGGGTTTGATCATTGTCACCCCTCTTGATTGTTGTCATCCCATCTTGCTAGCATCAATACAATTGAACCCCTCTTGATGTGCATTGATATACTTTAGTGTGAGTTTGAATCAGGTTCATCCTTTCACTAAAGTGGGGGCTAAATGTGGTAACTAAAAAAGTAACCTTTCTACTTTTTCTTACTTGTTTGGGTCCTCCTTGTGATTTTGGCTTAATGTTGCCTTGATTTAATGTTGTAATGTGGATAACACATTCACATTAGGTCTTGGGCCCTTGTGAACTAAAAGGATTCAAATGGTACCTTAGTTAAGTGTTGTAAAGTGTTGTAACACACTTTCACACTTTTCTAGGGTCTTACATTAGTAAAAAAACCTCTTTTCATCATTTACCAAGCCTTATTCAAAGTGTTGTAAAGTGTTGTAACACACCTTCACACTTTCCTAGGTTTTTCATTAATAATTAGGCTTTCTTATGCTTTAATTGGCCCCATTTTGCATTCACAGGCATTATTTATGTGTATTTTTTAGAATAATCCTGACAAATATCATTTAAAATATCAAAATCTTGAAACCCGCCTCAAATTCCTAAGGTGGGACTCATTTGACATTATGGGTGAATGAGTCCCCTTAGGTGGGACCCATTTTCCCCGGGTGGTGAATGAGTCCACTTTAACTCAAAATTCAAATTTAATTCAAAATTTTGGTGGGTTTTTATTCTCCAAGATCTAAGGTCGGCTTGTAGTGTTGCAATTTCAGGAATTATTGCATAATTGAGTATAAATACAAGGTTCTTTCTCTCATTTCATCCTACCTAATCAATCATTCAAGAATTCATGCAATCATGCAAATAGTTTACAAGAACATTTGAGCATTCAGGGAATTTCAAGGGTAGATTATCAAGCATTCAAGAGCTTCTTCAAGTGCCATTCATCATGTCAAAGATTGTTTGCATTATGTTTTTTTAGAGCTAACATTTGTGATGTAGGGTTGTGTGATTCAAGCAAGCATTACATTCAATATCTATCAACATCAAGCTAGATTTCAAGTCTACATCCATTGGAGCCATCATTTACATGTTTGTAGCATTCTATCACAAGGGTTTGGTGAGTTGCAACATCATTATTTGTTCATTCATTATTCTCTATTCTATTTCATTTCATTTCAAGGGCTTAATTACCAAGAAGGGGTTTGACCAAGGCAAACCCCTATTCGCTAACCCCACAACATTTTTCCCTCTCTTTGCATGTGATTTGCAAGTCTAGGTTTTATATTTGTCAAAGAGAAAGATTTAAAAAGTTGTCAAAGTTGCAAATAAGCCTTGGAGAAGGACTAGAGGATAAATTTTGCAATTTCAGACCTAGATCTATATCGAGAATAGTAGAGTAGACTAAGAGCTACATAATCCCATTTTGAATTTCCAAAAATCTAGAAGTGGACTGATTCACCACTATTGGTGAATGAGTCCCACTGGCTAGGCCTAAACAATATTTTTGCATATCTGAGTACCCTTTTGGTTGAAACCTGTTCCAGCACATTTTTCCTAAAACATGACTAATTCACTCAACTTGGTATGAGTCCTACTCAACATCAATAGTAATTTTTTTAGGATTCCAAAGCTCCATTCCATTTCCAACAACTTTCTAGAAACACATTTCCAATTTCATAGTTTTATGTTACATTCTACTTGCATTTTTAGGTATTTTTGTTTATCACATTGTGTTTTCAAACATTTTGTATTTTCCAAGTTTACACTTGGTGGTGAACCCCTTTCATGTCTCAATCATCTCCAAGGATTCCTTACAATCAGATCTCTCATATCGTTCATTGGGTTGAGATCTCTAAGGTGTCCTCGAATGTGAATATATTATGAAATTAGATCCCTTTCCTTGTACCCACTTTGTGGACAAGGAAGTTAAGCATCCATTTCCAGTGTCCACACAACACTAAATCAAGGCAACATTCTAGGCTCAATTTAATATTAATTATTCCCAAATTAAGTGTGAAAAAGGGATACTTTTTCCTAGACTACATCTTCATGCGTTAGTTTTGCATCAAACCTTGTGTCTTCCTCATTCCCACCATTTTTTAGTGTGATTTGTCTGGACACTAGCACACCACACAAAGGTCTGCATGTTGTTTTAGCATCTCATGACATTTCAACGTTTAACTAGTTGTTCTCGAGCCTTTTGCCACTTCTCACCTACCTTTGTCAATGGTAACAGCTCAGGACACCTTGTAACATCTCAGGAACCTTATTTTCCCTCCTTTTCTCTCTTTAAAGACTATCTTTCCATTCCTATTGTTCTCTCTTAATTTTTGGGTCTCTCTTGGAAATTTATCTCTTCTCTTGGTCTCTTGCTTGCATTTCTCTCTACAAATTTATACAACACTCTCAAGTTCTCACAATGCTCTCTACTATTCTCTTGGTTCTCATAGCTCTCTCTATGGCTTCCTCAAGCCTTGCAAGTGATATCTCTCTTATCCTGTGCCTTTGAGAATCTTGGGATCTCTCACATTCCTTGTCTATGCATTTTATATTCTTATCTATTTATCTTTCTATATATCGATCTATCTGGCTATCCATGGAGGTGGGAATGCCAAAATGGGGGTTTGACCAAGGAAAGCCCCTAAATAGCCCCAACGTTTTTCCTCAATCTTATGTGTGTAGGTGTTTGAGATATCTCTTTGTTGGAGGCTTCATTTCTTGGTTGGTTGTGAGTGATTTCTTCCTCTTCTTTTATTTTATCATCTACATTCTTTAATTTATATCTTATTTAGTTTAATTTGTTGTAGTTATGCTATTCTTTTTTATTTTCTTTACATTTCAAGAGTTCTTAGTAAGTTAGAATAGTAGTAGTCACTTTTTTGTTTTCTATGACACTGTCAATTTTTGGTCCATACAAGATGTCAGTGCACAATTGAGATGCCAACGCGCCACATGATCATCTATGTGTTGTGTTGTCATCCTTTGGCCAAGAATTCATTATTCTATCTAGAAAACCTCTATGACTTTCTCTTTCTGATTCTAAAGCTCTCTCATTTTTACCCCACCACTTGAGCTCTATTCCTTGAGGTAGTCTTGAGGTAGTTGAGGACCATTTTCTCCTTGAAGACTCTTTCTTGTCTCAAGACTCGAGGTTAGAAAATCTCCTCCTCTATAGGACAGTAAGAGGAATGAATAGTGATGAAAAGTTGATGGATAGTGAATTTATTAGTTAAATAATAAAATATTATTTAGTTAATAAGGTGAACCAACAATTTTTTGAGTAGCTATGCACTTCTCTTGCACTCTTAGGGTTTTTCACCTAAAAGGAGAGAGATAGACCCAAAAACTAAGGCAGTTCACTCAAACTAATGTATGCAAGATGGAACTAAGTCTAAATACAATGATCTAGATACAACAAAATGATAAAATTAATTGATTATTTATGCAAAACCTAAGAAATATGAAGTGTTTCAAAACACAATGTGATATGCAGAAATGAATTAGAAACATGCACAAATGAACTCATAAATTAATGAAACAAAATAGAGTGCATCTGGAAGTTGAATGTTGATGTTGGAAGGTTCTGAAATATGAAAAATATCACTATTGAAGACCAGTGGGACTCATTCGCCATTCATGGTGAATCAACCCTACTTCTGGTAAACCATCTTGAAACTGGTTTCTAATTGTCGAGAATTGAATTATGATGAAATCAACTTTTACAGCTTGGTAGTGGAACTCATTCACCACTGATGGTGAATCAGTCCTCCTCCAAAAATCTACAAATTCAGGGATCAACTATGTGGGTCCAGATCTGCACTTGTCTTCTTGTTAGGTTGACAGAGTCAAATCTGCAAAAAATGGGTTGAATTTTGTCTCCAAGCTTGAATTAGGGTTTGGTTGACTTGAATTACTTTGATGACTTGTTGACCACTTTCCAACACATATTTCTTTAACAAATCTACCTACAAACACACATGCAAAGAAGGGAAAAATGGTTAAGGGTTAGAGTATAGGGATTTGCCTCGGTCAAATCCCACTTTGGTAATGAAACCCTTGATAAAGAAATGAAATGAAAAAAAGAAAAGAATGATGAATAAACAACATGCAAGTGTCCTAAACTCACCAAAAACTTGTTGTTTAAGTCTAAACATATGTCAACAGCTGCTCCAAGATGCTTGATGTTTGCTTGATCAAATGATGCTATGATGGATTGAATGCAAGAATGCTAATTGATGGTGAATGAGTGAATGAGATGAATGGGGGTTAAAATAAATGGAAAAGCACTTATTTATACACACTTATGCCCTAATTACCCAAGAATACAACATCATAGGCCAACATAAGGTCTTGATGAATATAAACCTGAAAGAAATTTGAAATTATTTTGAATTTTGAGCCAAGAGAGACTCATTCACCACCCATGGCGAATGGGTCCCACTCTAGGCTTGCAAGTGGGTGTCAGGAATTAAGTTGCTTTTAATGTTATTTTTTGGGTTTGTATTCAAAAATACATTTAATTAAGGCCTATAAGTGCATAAAGGAGCCAAATAAAGCATAAGAAAGGTGTAATTAGTGATGACAACCCTAGAAAAGCATGGAAGTTTGTTACAATACTTTACAAAACTTTGAAATAGGACTTGATAAGGGATAAAAATATGATATTTAGATGAATTATATTAAGAGGAGTCTAGAAAAGTGTAGAAATGTGTTACAACACTCAACAATACCTTCACAAGACATCATAATTTGAATATTCAGGACCTAATGTGAATGTATAAGTCACATTACAACATTAAATCTAAAAAAAATAAGCCAAGCATCATAGGAAAAGGTCCCAAATGACCATGAAAATGTCCAAAGACCCATTTTTATACGGTACATAAGGGATGAAAAATGGGATAATTAATTGAATAATTAAGGTTTTATTCAATCAATTATACAAAAAATAGTCGACTAATGACAAGGTGTCAATTTTAGGTTTCTAGTAAGCTCCATCATAATACAAAAAATTCAAATTATAAATCCCTAACACGCCCAATAAGAAACTATTAATAAATCATAACTCTTCTTATTCTAAAGTGAGCTTTCATATTTCTTTCTATGTTTCTATATCTTCTTGCAATAATAATCCCAAATAATAATAAAATAAGAATTAATATCATTTTCACCACACATGGGCATCCAAAATCACTCAATCCATGTACAAGGAGAAAATACTAGACATGGGGATTTGCAAGATAAATATCACTTATTTCTAACATTCTCCCATTTCATATTTATATTATTTTTTTTTTAGAGAAACATAAAAAAGAATAAACTATAGGATCTAAGGCCCATGGCCTCCCTACACCAAGAGAATTCAAAGGAAATTTTTCTAGGGCAATGAATACTTGCACCCTTTTGGAGTGAGTATCACTGGGACCCATTGGGGGAGCCAAAAGTAAGATAGAGGTGATGGGAATTGAAGCAAGAACAATAGAAGAAGGTAGGGTGACAAAAAAAGATGCAGAGGAAAATGCAACTAGCTCCCCCTTCGTCTTCTACAAGGTGGAATGTTCCATGACCAAAAGAGGTCAAGGGTTGTTACTCAATCGCAAGAGTATCCTTCAAAACCATTTTTGGTGGAAGGATGGTCTCCTAAGTAGGAGCAGGAGGAGGCATAGGAAAAGAAACAACCACAAGAGGATAAATAGACACAGGCACCTCAATGGCAGGCCTCTTCTTGTTTTCTTCCCTAGGGATAGGTGGAAGAGTGGTAGGATATTGCAAAGGCTGAGACATAGGAGCAGCCCCATGAGAACTCTTCCCCTTACCATAGACAGTGGGTCGAGGAACCATGGGTAGGACAGGAAACTCAAAAACTTGACGCTTCACTTTATGCCACATGGGCACCATCGCACTTCTGATGTGAGGCATAGGAGCAAGAGTTGAAGAGTTGCAATGGGGAAAGAGACATAAGTAGATGGAATAGAAGACATAGAAGTGACTATTGTGCCCTAAAAATTTGTCTTTAGGCATAGAGACAACATTCACAATAGCCTTAATCTTATTAGAAAATGACACTACAAATCAGTTATCAGGATAAGAGTGTGAGGATGAACCCTCAAACTATGTAACCATTTATTGGTATTCGCATAGTGTGGCACACAAATGTGTAAAGGAAGGATACTTCATCAAGGAAAAATTTTCTTGCCACAATTTTTGTAAGTTGCTAATGAAAACCTTCTAAACATCTAAGTCTAGTAAAGGATAAGATATTTTTGAAAACAACGCTTGATAACAAGTGATAAAATCAGTCACCTTTATGTGGTCCCCTTGCTTGCATCAAATGAGATCCGAAAAGGCCATCCTCGGTATGATGTTAGCTTGGATCTACCTCAGGAATTGGTTTACCAACTAATCAAATAAAAATACAAAGTTATCTGGTAAGGATCAATACCACTCAAGAGTAGTGTCCTTAAGGGATCTCAGAAAGAGATTAGCCATTAAAGCATCATGATGGAAGAAATCAGTGCGCATAGCATTAAATTTTGACATGTGCATCTGAGGATCTCCATGACCACCATACTTTTCAAACTTCAATATCTCCATCCATTGATGGATAGGAGTGTTTAGAATAGTAATAGATAGAGGACTATGAATAAAGAAAGGTTGGAAAATAGGTTGATAGGCAGAGAAGCATAGGTTCGCTAATTGGTTTTACATCGATAGGTTCGCTAATTAGTTTTACATCTTACCCATGTTCTGCAACAAAGCATTTAAGATAGGGTCAGAGGATGAAACAATAACAGTGGAACTGCCACCAAAACCTCTAGAACCACCAGAGCCACCAACCCCCATTCTAGCAAAGACCTCACCACCAAGACCAGTATGGGCTCTAGGATTTTCACTAGGAGCATTGGGAGTGGCGAAACTCAAGACCAAGGATACCTTATTTACTTTAAAGGTGGATTTCGACTGAGGACCAAAGGTGGTTTCAATAGAAGGGTCAGTATTGGTCATACACACCAACACCCTAGGCATAGAGATTTTTAGTTGTCTTTTAGCAGTCTTAGAGCCCAATCCTCAGACATAGCTCCCAATTTGTTAACAACCTTAGCTACTTTAGCCAGAGTTCTTTCTTTGAAGATCTAAGTACTTCTCAAACTCCCTAAGTCTTTTGTCTAGGGAAAGAAGTTGCATTATGAGGACCTCAAGAGCATCATCTTCCTCCAAATATGAAGTGGAAGGAGAAGCAGGAGGTGTAGGAATATGAGGGGCTTCCCCAATAGGGCTAGAGAAACTAGTAGGCATTCCCAAAACTACTTCCTTAAAGGTAGGACTAGTTTGACCAATATTGACCTTCTTAGATTTCATCCCTATATGTTGTAAAATCCTTTAGATGATGTTCCTGAATGTTGTAGACTGAGTCGTAAAGCTCATAAATCTTCATGACACATGAATCTATAATGCACTCGAGACATGAGAAAAAGATTTCTAACACGGAGGAACGAACATGAGAGTTTCACACTGGGTTCACCAAAAATGTAGAGTAGGGGGATTCATCACCCCCAAGGCTCTAGGTCACGGGGGAGCTGAAGGGAATGAACTTCCCTAAACTACCTCAGGTTGACTAATAGATTAAGAAGGGATAGACAAGCTTAAAAGGAAGGGAAAATAGAACTCTGTTTCCCTTCTACTAATGGTAGGGTTTTTATGGAATCAAATAAGCAATCTGCAAGGGTTTTAGACTGCAGATCAGACAACTATCTATTTGTGGATGGTAACTTGTAGGAACTAAAATTCAGCATATAGTGATCGCGTTCTGTATAGATGGAGGGTCAAATGATAGTAAAAAATGTACAAGATCTAGTTATGATCTAAATATTAGAATTTTGTAGTTTAACAGGAAATAGAGAGATGTGAAGTACAACAAAATGAATACTATAAAGACTATTCTAATGAGAAAATTACAAGGAAAGAGAAGAACACCATCTTATGTATGGTCTAGCTCTCCAACTAGCTCTAAGCGAGTGAACATGTACCTACACATACAATAATAGAAAAAATTGTTAGGCTATGTTTTGAGGCTTGCCTCAGTCAAACCCCCATTTTGGTGTTCCCACCTCCATGAACTAGTATGCAATGATAGAGAGAAAAATGATAAAGAAGAGAATAGAAATGACACAAAAAAGTAGACATATTCACATAAAAATCTCTAATGACTAGATTTTAGAGATATTCACATTTCGTTAAAAAAACTTTGATTCTCCACAAACTCTTCTCAAGATCCTTGCATAACTTCAAAAAAATTCTTCAATTAGAAAAACATGTGATTTTTTTTTTTGTTATAAACTCCAAACAATCTAGAATCCTTAGATAAAAAATCTTCACACCTTATTCCAGTGTATTCATGACTAGTTTCAATATGAATGGCCTTTTATGGTTCTTTGTTTTGTGTTATTATTCTTATTGATGCTTAAATTGAAAATTGTATCTTTTATTGCTTCACGCTTTTTAGATGTTTACTGTAGAAGAATTCATTGCTGCTTGACTTGTCTTCTCCTTGTGATACTTCCTCTTTCACATTTCATATGTTGGAATTCTCTATTCTATTATTTGTTGAGTGGAATTCTTTATTATCTCAATATTTTTCCATTATTGTAGCTGAATAGTTGAATGTCTTTTAAACATACGTGAATTTTTTGATCTATTAATCTTACAACTCATAATCTGTGCCAAAAATGATTTCTGATGAGATTTTAGGTGGGAATGTGAAGACATGAAGGCAGTGAGATCATTGATCTATGTCATGCTAAAAGAATAATAGTGTTGTAAGTTTCTTTCTTATGCTCAACAATAGGTTAAGCCACTAGCAAATAAAACGCCTAGCAATCAAATGTTTATATCTTCACCTCATGTCTTCATCACACTTGGACTTCAATATTTTTCAATAGGTAGATTTAAACGACTTACAAATGATGATGATTAGTTTCGAACAGTAAGGCAAAAAAAATTATATAGCTCTGATACCATCTAAAAAATTAGAGAGCATAAAACATTGATATTAAAATTTCTACATTGAAAAATATGGATCCAAAGATCATTAAATACATATATGAATAAATATGTCTCTAATAAGAGATAGTCTCTTCATAATTAAATAAAGTTTATATATTGACAGGCTCTTCTACCGTTAGCTCCCGCTCTACTTTTGGTCACTTTTCTATGCCCAATCTCTGCTTCAACCTTTTCTCCACCTCACGCATTTCTCCTTCGAATTTTATACTCTCACTCACAATAAAAAAATTCAACATGCCAAAGGTGTTGAAGGGGTTCACAACTATGTTCTCAGGATAATCCACAAACTTCAGCACCTCCACTATCTCCTCGTAAGCTTCCAAGGAATTTTCCATATGTGACACCCCTCGGATTTGTTATGTTTTCTTGATAGCTCAGATGCTTTGTTCTAGACTATGTTTTATGTTATGGTTATTCTATCGCTGACAGTGGAGCGATGATAGACTATATTGATGTGATGACACATTATATGCATGGTGATTATGTTAATATGCTTTATGTTTGCATAGATGCTTAGTTGTGATGACATTGCTATATTTGCTAATTGTAGTTTAATTGATATATTATCTCGTCAGTTGATGTGACATTGTATTGGTGAAGAGAACGGTATTGCATCACTTGCTTGTGAGTGCCCTATGATTTCCGTGATTCTCTCTTCATGGTGTGTATGAATTACTATCTGTATACATGTGCGACATTTGTTTGTTTGCAGGATTGCAGGTACTTGCCATTAGCTTCACCCAGTTTCATAGGTCTGAGTGTGTTCACTACTCAACAGTAATATTGGGAGATAGTAATGGGCTACCTAGTCATACCTTTACCTTAGTGCAGTGTGTCGTTAGTTTGAGTTTTGGTCTTAGTCTTATCATTGTTTTTTTGGGTATTTTATTATTGTGCATATTTAATTTGATAGATTAAATGTGTATTTGATTTAAATATTTCATTAATTGAATTATTGTTGTGAAGGATTTTGAATAAATAAATAAATAAATTTAAGTTGGTTATGTTGTTGAGTAAATTTTATTATAAAAAAAAATGATAATTAAATAAATAAGAATATTTAAATTGGTTGCAATTAGTAAATTGTTTTATTTTATTTAAATGCATGTGGATGGAAAATATCTGGGTTGTTGAGGGAAAAGATATTTTGTTTGAGATAACTGTGAGTTAGAAATTTGTTATCTAATTGTTGAAAATTGTTTCTCAGAGGAGATATTTTTGGAAGAGGAAAGAAAGTTGTTTCACAGGAGTTTTTGTGTGGGTTGTTGAAAATTGGAGAGGAAATTGTGGATCTCTCTGAGGAATTGTTGTAGAATTTTGTTGTAGAATTCTTGGCTATATATTGTGTGTTTTCTGGAAAGAGGAAAATTTACTGGAGGAATTTTTGGCTACATTGGCAATTTGAAGTTACAGAGAAGCTCAACAACAATTCTCGAGGCAACAGTTTATTCTGGAACAGGTTCCTTTACTATTTTTGTGAATTTTGTATTGAAAAGTTATTTTATTACTGTAATGCAAATTGAAAATGTTTAGGAAAGGATTTTCAAATACTGTAGAAGTTCTTGTTTCTTTCTTTTAAAAGATTGTTGTGAAAGTGGAACCTTTGTAGAAAACAATTAAAAATCCTTTGTGCAATTTGTTCATTCGAAATAGATTGATACAAAAGGAATTATAGATCTCTGTAGAAAATCATTGTTCTGTTTGGTTTCCCTATTTCTTTAAATTATCTGGGAAAAAGAATTCTCTGAGCTTTCTTGTAGAAAATTTCTTTTGTGTAATTTGTTTGCCCAATTTGAATCAATGTTTGAATTTATTTATATATATAAATATATATATACATATATATTGAAATATATATGTATACATATATATATATATATATATATATATATTATATAAATGTATTTAATTTATTTTAAACCACTGTTATTTCAATTGAAGAAATCGACATACGGAAAATTTCATAATATTGGTGAAATTGTGCATAAAATATATAAATATATGTTTTTTTTAAAACATAGTATATTGCGTATTAAATGGGAGGTTGGGGGTTGCTCCCACAGCCGCCCGTATGGGAGGTATGATTTGGGAAATAGCGCCTAGCGCTGCTCACCCATAGCGCACCCCTCATGTGGGTATGACTGTGACTAGCGCACCCAGTACAACCTTTATATGGTTGTAGATGCTGCACGAAATTCATATCAAGTGTCGTTCATTTATTTTTTGATTTGGGCTTTTAATTATTATTGTTAGGAAATAAAATATTTATATATATATGTATTATATAAGATATATATTATTTATAATATATATATTTTGTATAATATATATATATATTGTGTATATCTTTTGTTGGAAATTGTAATGTAATTATTTGTAAATAGAATTTGGGAAAAGTATAATTAATGTAATAATAAAATTATATATATATTTGTATATGTATATATTTAATTATATTTAATTATATATATACATATTAAATATATTTATTTAATGTGTGAGTATTATCATAAATATTGCAAGCACGATTAATTTAATTGAAATAATTTATTTATTTTATTGAGGAAATTAAGTTAATTTTACGAGTACTTGTGGAAACTATAAGATGTACAATTAGCTTTCTTCGTTGTTAAATTGTATGTTGGAACTCTATTTAAATGGTGCATTTTAAATATGCATAAGTGATTGTATGGATTTAGGAAATCTGAATGATAGCATTTATTTAATTGCTTGAAGTTATTTTTATAAAAACACGTGTTTCTATAATTGTATACTGGGGGGAGTATTTGATGTTGTGGAAAATCTAAGTCTTCCAGAGTTGTAATTTGTGAAAAGGGGTTCTTGTAACTCTAATTCACCCTTTGAGTTTTCTTGGGTAGTGCACGTATTGGGATTCAGTGTTGGACATCCATAGAGATGTGTTATCTCTTATGTTATGTTATTATCAATTTGTGCACTGTCTACCCTTGGCATGTAGTTTGAGTTATGTGTTGTCGATAGGGGATTGGCTTTCAGCGAGGGTCGGGACACAAAGTGGTCCCAAGACAACTCATGTGGGATTCAGTATAATCAAGTGGGAGTTAAATAATCTATTAGCTTAACACATATAACAAGATATTTAGCCTCGCTCATTAGCTCAAGGGCTTGTATGAGACTTGAGATGAATCAGGAAGGCCTGAAATGGCTAGATCATTATCTTGTCTTCTCAAAAGATAACCGATTTCGCACTGGTGTGCATGTGGGGCCGAAATCATGAGAGGTTACCAGGATAACCCTAGAGGGGGGCCGGGACCTAGGAAGATCTCCTTTGGAAAACCAATGCAACCTTTGTGATGACACTCCTCCTATGACAACAGTCGGTTTATTTGTATTGTGTTTATAATTGATTCAGTAATTCTAGAAGCAATGTGATCATAGTTCTTGGTTATTTGTACTGTGAGTATTTGTATATTTCCTGTGTCTAGATGCAGTAGGATTGCCCTGATTACCTTTTACTATCTCCTAGCATGGGGGTTGGGCCTATGGGTACTAGATGGTTGGGTGGCATGCATCTTACACTATTGAGTTTCTGTTCCGTTCGTGATGGCAAGATCTTCTTGTTCGAGGAGCTCATGTGGTTCTCTAGAGTTGTTCTTCTCTTTCTTCATTGTAACTGTGGATCATTATGTATAATTGTAATACCTCATTTGTATCAAGGTGAACCTTGTGATGCAATTGTAATAATATTTATGATCTATTCATTATTGGATTTAATGGTGTTGTATATGTGAAAATATGTTCAATACATTTCTATGTGTTAGATTTATCTTGCAATGGTTTAAAGCTTTGTTGTAAGTTGTATCTTGAGTTTAAATATTCATATGCTATGGTTGGTTAAATTTTATAAGTAGTGGTGTTCACATGTAGATGCGTTGTGTAGCCTAGAGGATGTATGTGGTTAGAGTAGGATACTTTACTCGTCTTGTTTTAACTTTTATGAAAAAAAATTAGTTGTGCTTCCACAGTATTGCATCGTCCTCTAGGTTGCGGGACGGGGTTTTACACCATATCCACACCTATCTCAATATCAACTATATCACTAAATATGCTTGATATTGTTCCCATCCAACTCTTATTGATAAACTAAAGATGTTGATTTTGAGTCAGTCTACAATTTCCCATTATTGCAAGAAATCCTATGCAGTATTGTTTTATTTTAGAATCATCCATCCTACGATTTATTGTTTCATATAATATTTTATTGACCTTCCAAAAAATGTGTAGGAAATCTTCTTCATTGAACCCCATTTCATCCAACATTGACCTTGTTGTGCAATTTTGCACACACGCCCCACTTGGAGAAGGGACCCTCTTTTCGATTTATGATGTCTCTTTGACCTTTGGTTTTATTGGATTTGTCCTTTCAAGGTCTTGGGATGTTGGTCTTGCTTGCCTTGGTCTTACCTTGGAGGTTGAATTGATCAAACTTGGTTTTTATGGAAGTCCGGGTTTTGACCTAGGTTCGGGATTTTCTGGCTCACTCGGATTTTCCTGGATCCTGGTCCATCGCCTGTCAATGTCGGATTTTCTAAAGTCTGGGTTTCTGCTTGAATCCAAATTTTTTTGGCTCGGGCAGATTTTCCCAAACTTCGTCGAAGCCTCGGAGGGGTGTGTTGTCCGTGGAATTCATGTCCACCAGGATAGTTCGGCTAGCTCGGATTCTTTCGAAATTCTGTTTTGACCTCGGGTTTTCGGATTTCCCCATTATGTCTTGTCGTTCATTAATGCTAGAAGTACGTCTCCTCTGGCGCAAGTGTGGGTGAATTTAAGGTCTTTTGGCACTCTTTTGATTTCATTACTCATCTTCCATTTGCTCTAGTGCTTGAGTTTGTTCTTTTTGAGCTTTAGTCGTTGGATTTGGTCTGCTAGTGCATGGATTCTTTGGGCATTTGAGTTGATATTATTGTTGCTAGGGCACCTTGGTTTGCAGTGATTTTCTTGGGCTCGAGGTTCATTCAGATTTAATCCATGGTAAGTCATTTCTGACTTCTCCTATTTTTTTGCGCTTATGATTGGATCTTTCGGGTTATTATTGGTGATTAGTTGAATCGGCCCTTCTTGTTTTTATGGTTACATATTTATCGAATTAGGGTTCAGTTCACCTATTCATGAGTTTTCAGTGCCTGCATTATGCATCCCCTTTGTTTATCAATTGAATGTTAGGTGCGAGTGTGCTAGGGCATTCTTTAGAAGTCTTACCTTTTTTGGGTGTAATCAAGTTCAATTTGTGAAGGTAGGGTTTCATTATGTCCGCTCAGGGTTGTTGAGTTTAGTTGAGTCATTGTGATCCTCACGCCCTGCGTATAGCTCAACCTTGTTCGTAGCATGTGAATCCTGGTGTGCCTTAGTTTTACCATTCTGAAAGAGAGTGTTTGAATTTCGAGCTTGTTTTAGCTCTCATGGCGGAGGTTTAGTTGTTAACTTTAGGGCATCACTATTTCATCGCAGTGATCAGCCATTTGAGAGTTTTGGGATTTAAAATTCAGGTACAATAAAAATTTGGTTTGCCAGGGTTGATTTCATGCCCATTAGATTTGAATAGGGGGGTTAGTATGATCATTTGATTAGAGGTTTGCGCGTTGAACGATTGTGGGGTTTCTGAGTCATTGAATTAAATGTTGGATGATGATTTATTGTTGATTAATAGATGAATGTTATGATAATCATTCATTTCTTTTGAACGTATTAATGATTTATTTGATGAATGATGTCTTGACAGCGTGAATCCTTCTAGGTCAGATTTCTCTGGAGTTCCGCCCCGACTAGATTTTCCTGGGTTGCCCCATTTTTCCAGATGACCCAATTTCCTTGGATTTTTGAATTAATGATTTATCTTAGTGATTTCTTGGGATTTTGAGACTAACCTTTTGATTGGAATATGGATGAAAATTGGATTTTCATGAGGCTCTTTTGTGAATGCAAGCTGAATCAAGCAAGGTAGCGGCAGGAAAGTCCAAGGGTGATACAGAAGGATCCTCAGTTGTTGATGCTAAAAGAACAAGGTTGGATATGAAGAGTTAGGTGCCGGATAGTAAGATAGCTTTAGTTTGGTTAGAGGTCTCGGATACTAATGTAGGAGCCTAGAGATATGAAGAGTTCAAAGGAAGGTTAGCTCAGAGTGATTTATCGGTCTTGACCAAGGGAATGATGAAATCTAGACTGGCTAATGTGGAAGGATCTCCTCCCATGGTTCAGTACTATGAGTTGATATTGGAGTGTGCTCGAAAATATGACTTTGATATGCAGAGGGTCGTTAGCACTGATGGGAGAGTATTGGAAAACTTCAATCTAGTTTCCATTGCCCAGACATTTGGTACGCCAGATTTATCATGTGTGTGTGCCTTGGACATGGACTTGGCAAGGACTTATTATGAGGATGAACCTACCAAAGCCCAACAAATGATCAATTTCTGGCTTGAAAAGCCAAAATCTCATTTCTCCAAGCTGCCTAAACAATTACACAGGGTCAAGTTCTGATAAAATATATATGATGCAATCACACTTTTAAGCAGGGTGGCAGGCTTGAAGAGTGCTGAAGTACTGGAGAATTGGATGGTGCATGTCATTAATAGGATTGAGCAAGGCATCAATTACCACTGGGAAGGGATTATCAGTGCAATGATTGACAGGCAGATGAGAGATGTGTTAGAGACCAAGAAATTCACTATGACATCTTATGTGGTATATGTGCTTTCCAGGTTTTATCCATACAGGGGATTGAGTCCAAGAGGAACATTTGGGTAGGATGTCATCTATGAAGTGTACCCTGAGTTGCACCTAGGGAATTCAAATTATAGAAGAGAAAATGATGCATTCACTATGCATATTACTAGGTTGCTCCAGAACGCAGAGCATGTGAGAATATCTGATGGAGCTAAGGAACTGATTAAAAGATATGGAGCCTGGTTTATACAATTCCCCACCTTTTCCTATATCAGAATTGATGGATGCCCAACTGCTCCATATAGACTGCCAAGATATCCCACCGACCATGTTATACTCTTGGAGGTTACCCGGCAGATATATGATTTCGATGCTGTTGTTAAAAGGGCGAAGCATAAGACAGGATTTGGTGGGGACTTTCCTTTGAAAATTAGCATAAGTGAGGTTTTCCCTTCAATCCAATCAGCCCAAGCATAAGGAGAGGAATTGAGTGCTTTTGATTTTTCTTTCCATTCTAAGAGGACAAATTTTGATATCAATGGCGAAGCATAGAAGAAGGCAATTAAAGAGTATCACCACAAAGATGATCTAGAGGATTACTGGGCAAACATCAAGGATGACTTTGAGGTGAGAAAGAAAAGATATTCTAGGCTTCCAGTTGATATAATTAGAATGTACAATGTCAAGTTGATTCCTGATCAGTTAGAGGATGACAAGAATTTAGTCCAAGATCATGCATATGAATTAGTCAAGGACAGACCCATTGGAGAGGTAAACTGGTCAGAAAGTGAGACAACTAAGCCAGAGGAATTAATGGCTCCTATTATGAAATCTACCAAGTCATGGCTGAAGCATAAGGTATGGGAATTGGAGAGCGAGAAGGTACCTTGTACCTTTAATTTGATGGGAAATTTGAATGCTCACTCCACCTCAGAGGAATCTGGTGAGGATGATTCTACGGGTAAAACTAAAGTAGGCTCACCATTTAACATTAAAATCAGAGGCCCTAAAGAGGGTGAGCCTAAACAGAAAAGAAAACCAAAGGGAAAGAAGCAGAGCCGTACTTTGAAAATAGGTAAGTCCATAGAAGAGGAGGAACTCAAGAAAGCAGAGAAAGAAGATACTCCTCCAGAACCAAAAAGGATAAGGACAACTAGGGCTTCGAAGAGGAAAGATCAAGAAACTTCTAAGGATGAGGCAAATCCTCCTGTGGTTGATGTGGAGAGCTCGAGAGAGAAACCCCAGGTTTATTCGAGGAGGTCAAGGACTCCATCTCCCAAGGAGACTGTGCAGAAAGCAGATCCTCTTCTAATGGAATCCACTGTGGAACAACAGAAAGATACCTCTCCTTCATTGGGTATACCTGAGTAGACAATTCATGGAGAGCACAAGACCAGTGAGGAGGCAAAACCATTTAAGGATGGGGAATTTCATAGTGCAGCTGCTGAGCTTGAAGTAGGAGGTATGGAAATGCACCCTTCTCCTTTGGTATACTATGAGGATTCCCCTACAAGTAGTAAAGATAATAGATCCCCTGAGAAGGAGGATGATCCTGTTAAGACTCCATCACCCCTATAAGAAGAGGAACCAGAGTTGGAAAATAAAGGTGATCAATCTCCTGAAAAGGAAAAGGGTGAGATGGTAGGTCAGCATGAGGAGGTTGAGGAGGATGAAACCCAGGTGGATCCTGCTGTTCTGGATTGGCTTAACAAAGAGATCACAAGGAAACAGGTCATTGTTAAAGACACTCCTCTCAATTGGGATGAAATGTTGGATAAGATTGGAAAGGGTAAGAAGAAGAAGATGGCCAAGGTGGTTTCCAAGATAGAAAGAGATGAAGCGAGTAACAGGGTTATTCATATTGCTACCCTTGCTGCTGATAAAAGTAAAGATGAGGTCACCGGGAAGGATTATGACATATAGACTATCAATCTTGGGCCTGCTTCCATGGAACAAGATATTGAAGAATATGAGGGGTCTAGTGCAGTGATTATTGGAAGATTGAGGAAGGAAACACAGTCCAAGCATGAATTAAAGAAAGAGAATGAAAGGCTTAAGAAATGTCTAGAAGATTTGATGAAGCCTTTGCAATCTTTTCACCCATCCTCTTCTACTACTACTGGTTTCTTGCCGAAGGAGACCATTTCTGAAATAGAGAAGATGAAAGCTTCAACTTTGGCTATAGTAAATTGGTTGAAGGATGTACAAGCTAAGGGAGATGATGCAATAAAGGAGATCCTTTCAACTGGAAAGGATTCAATAAGGGCTAAGGATGTATTAGATTATGTGTTATCTCAGGATAAGGAGGACACTGATCTGTTATTGCAGAAAACTAGAACAATCATGGAGTTTGGTAAGGATTAGTTGGTTGTGGATGGAATTCTTTTTTCATCTAGGGTTAATGAGCCTTGGGAGTGGTTTGAAGCCCTGCAGATCCGGCTGAAGGTCATCAGAAAAATCCATAAGCAAAAGAAGCAGATTGATGGTAATTTAACTAATGTTTATGATGGATGCATAACATTCTTTGAGATAATGATTGGCAGGAGGAAGATTGCTCCTAAATATTTGAGTTTCAAACAATTGAAGAAATGGTGGCATGATGTCTATGCCTCAGACATTGAGGATTTTGTGACAGGGCACCAACTGGATGATGCAGCTACTTATCTGGCTGTGATGGATAAGTACCTTGCATATAGGGGTGATTGGGATAAAACGGTCAAGTAGTCAAAGGAAGAGATTGGCTCAATTGAATGTCAGCTCAAAGTCCTACCTTTGCCGCCTATTGCTGAGTTGGATAGGGTACTATTGAAAGTTCATGAATTGCTGGATCAGAACAAAGATAAGGGAGGTGGAAGTTAATGCCATGCCGCTTTGTGATTTGTGCTTCCCTATTATTATAGGGCATGTATTGATCTGAGTTGCATTGGAGGATGTGTTGTGGCCAACGTTGATGATGTACCAGCATTTAATGTGTGCCTTATTTTGAATTCCTGAGGCCGACTTGTTTTGGCTACTTTTATTTTGTAAATGTCTGGCTAGGCCGACATGTTTTGAGGGTTCTCTTTAAATTGGAATTTTGCCTCATTTGTAGAGGACAGATATAGAAAATTAGACAAGCTAGACTAAGAGAAGAGCTAGAGCATTTTGTAGTAGATATAGTAGTTAGTTCTTTCGAGCAAGTGTTGTAACCCAGAACAGTGGAATTGTTGCTATATTTTTTTGATCTAATATAATTGAAGGCATTGTGGTTTCTCTGGTGAATTCTTTTGTGTTAGTTTATCTTGCATGGTTCTTGTTGTTCCATCTTTTGAAATTCCCTGAAGAAATTGGATTAATGTTAGATTTAGAATTAGATTAGTTTGGTCAATAATGTTCATGATTTCATACTTGGAATGTTTGTAGCAATCTCTGGTCTACACTTCCAGTAACTATCTGATTGTAGTAGACTGGTGAAGTCAACCTGGACCATACATCTATTTGTGCTTAGTTCAATTATGGATGAATGTCTATGATTTGAAAATCCAGGTGCCTTAGAAGATTGCACCTTTCTTGTGATATTGCATTGTGGGTTAAGCAAGAATTGGTTATTTGAGATTGGTCCATTCCAGGCATCTATCATTTGCATTGTTCATCCTAGAAATAGTTTAGATTTCATTATATCTCTTGCACCCTCATCTTTTGACGTTTCTTTATCATTTGGTTAGATTTAGAATTTAAGATCATCATATTGCAAAATTTGATAAATTGGTAAGATACAGTTTGCTTGTAGTAAGGTACGATTGTGATTACCAACATTTTCACATATTATCTAAGTTGTTTATGCATCGTCATCACCTGACACCCGAGAGACTTTGGGGTGATTTTCAGCAATTTATTGTTGAAGATTATCTTTCAAGAGAGATAGAATATTATTTTCTGTCTGAGTTGTTGTTGTGTAGAAAGCACCATCAACAGATTGGCACTAGAAGGAGGGCTGCATGAGCTCACTGGATCGTTTCTTAAACGCCATCTCTCCTGAGAGATATAGGAGAAGTACCAGATCTACCCGAGGAGAAGAAGATTTACAGAAATTACAGTTCCCCACTAGGTCAAGGAGTACTCGAGAAAGGGGAGAATCATCATCACCCATCCCTTCACCAGTATCAACTGCATCTTCACTTCCAGAAGTTGAGGCCATACCCATCCCTAAGGCAGCTCCCATTCAGGAACCCCAGCCTATCATTAATCAACCACTACCGCCACCGCCACCTCCACTTTTTCTAATGGCTTTCCTTGCTAATAATCCACCCCCCTTGTTTTTCAATGCCTACAATGTTATGCCCAAGAACCTTGAGCATTTCTATTCAAAATTTCATGTTAATGACCCAAACATAACTGTAGAAGAGCATATTAGGATCTTCCAAACTTGACTCAAGGATAGAGGAATTTCTCATGAAGATGTTTCCTGTAGGTTGTTTCCTTATTCATTAGGAGAAGAGGCTTTTTACTGGTACAATCACCTCCCATCTGGTTCAATTCTTAACTGGAGTGATCTTGAGACTGCCTTTTTATAGAAGTTTAGAATACCTATTAGTGCCAATGAATTGTATTTGTAATTCACTAAAGTCAAGAGAAAGGTTAATGAACCAATATCTAGTTTCAATAATAGGTTTCACCGTGCATACACCAAACTTCAAGATCCTTATGTCTTAGACAATGCTATAGCCCTGGGAGTCTATTATGAAGCTTTGGACAGCCTTATAGAAACCTTTCTAAAATGGAGACCCAACCCTCCAGCTAGCCTAATTGATGCCAATACAGAAGCTGTCAAGCTCAGCACAGATTTAAGACAACATTTGACTGGACCGCTGCCTTCTTTAGGACCAGTTGCACATCCAAATCAGGTGCAAGCAGTGAATCAGGCACTCGCCAATCACACCCCAATCATGAATCTAGTACCTCAATTGCCTTTGGTGCCACACCCTGGTCCTCCCACGAGCCAAGTCTCTCCTATGATGAACTTTCCCTAGCAGCAAGTTAACCAGCCCCTATATCAATAGCAGCCAACTGGTTTCCCTACCTACCTACAGAATTATGAAGTGTTGCATCAGTCTATGGGATCTGCTACAATGTCTATTCCTCCTTAGAGTAATCCAATCCAGACCCCTTATGGAGATCCAAATAAGGATAGGATTGATGAAATGGCTGAGAAAATAAAGAAGTTAAACCTAGAGGTGACTTACCTAAGGAATCAAAACAACCAATTACAAGCAGCTCAGAAAAATATTCAATCTAACTAGAATAGAGAAAATCCACAAGGGTAGAATTTTGACAGAGGAAAACGTAATGAGAGAGGATTCCATAATGACAGGGGATATAATCAGGATAGGGGTTACAACAATGAGAGAGGATTCAATAATGATAGGAGACAGAATTTTGATAGAGGACAAGGTAGTGGACCAGGATTTGATAGGACACAATCACAGGGACAGAACAGGACATGGAATACAAGACCTAACAATGGAGGAGTCCCCACTCCATTGGATCAACCAGTCAATCAAATTGTCAACCAATCTACAAATCAGCCAGTCAGTCAAGACAAGCCTCTCAGTGGTGTATATCTGGTTGAAGCTGCCCTGTCAGGATGGTGTAGGCTCCATAAGACAGGCCAGCATTCAGAGTTAGAATGTCGAGAGTTCCAAACTGCTGCCTTTATTTTCTAGTATGAGGTAGAGAATAATGCAAATGGGCAGGAGATTGTTCCCTCCACCCCCTATGACTCTCATGTGCTGGTATTAAATCATGCTTCTTTTCCAACATGCAAAGAAAATATTCCAAAAGAGGAATTTGATTCCTAGGAAGAGAAGGCAGACCAAATCTGCAATGGAGATGAGGTTGCTTAGTTGTTCAATGAGGAAGCAATAAATGATAATGGCCCCCTGGATAAGGAAGAAGCTTATGTCGAAGAGGTGCAAATGTTTTAGAGGTAGGGTTTAAGAGATATGCCCCATAGGCGCCCACAGGCCAAGGGTCCTTTCACCACCTCCATTCCTCCTAATAATTTCAATATCCCTCCAGACCCTAATGCCAGTAATAATCTATCCTTTCCGCATATTTCCAGGTAGTACCTTTCAAAGGTAGGACAAGCTCAAACTAACCCATAGAAAGAAAAAGTTGTTCAAGCAAGTAAAGATAAGGCAGAGGAATCTTCCAAGGAGGTCCCTACTGATCTGAGTGAGGAGAAAATGGCTTTGTATGTCGCTAAGGAGTTTAAGAAATTAAAGGTAAATCTTTCAGCATTCGAGTTACTAAGTTTCCTGCAATTAGGAATGCAGTTCTAAGTACTTGTGGTGCGCACCCAGTGTCCTTGAATAAATCTTCTAGTGAGAGTATCAACAAGGCTTCTAGTTCTCAGCCTATGAAGACACAAAACTAGGCCTGTAGTCAGACTAACTTCCCCCTAGAGATAAAGGAAAGGAGAAGGAAAAGACTCAAGTTGCTCAGGTTGATACTTAGCCAACTTTGTTTCAAGGGAAGATAGAGACCCCACCATTCCTGATCTCTGTGTGCATATTCGGTAAGAATTTACATAACTCTTTACTGGATTCTAGTGCTTCTACTAATGTGATGCCATTTGGAGTATGTAGAGCCTTAGAGATTACACCTGTTGACTCCTAGAAGAAGGTAACTCAGTTGGATAGAACTGAAGTAAATGTGGTGGGAGAATTAAACATGATTCACATGCAGGTAGCTTCTAACCCAAGGATTCAACAAGTTATCAATATTCAAGTAGCTGACATCCCTGATGCGTATGGCTTGATTCTGGGAAGAGACTTTACTAAGGCCTTAAATGGATATGTATCTACTGATCACTCGTATATGTGGCTTCCTTGGAAAGGGGTACTAAATCATATCAGAATCGAGAGAGAACCAAGAATGAAATATATGATTACCGAATACCAGAATACTTCAGAAGAAGTTCTAATATCAGAAGTAGGCATGGGAAATTATATGCTGTCGACTCCTTATGAAGAGTCAGATTTAGAGGAGGTATTAATGCTACATACGATGCTTATTTATACAGAGACAGAATCCAGCAATGCTACTATTCTGATAGAATCGAGTAAGATAGAGGATGACTTTGAAGACAATCAGATTAGCTTACTCGATAGTTTCCAGGAATTCATCAGATAGTGTGTCGAAAACCAAGTTCACCTAGGCAGAAGGACAAGTTTCGAAGAATTACTCTTACCTAATTGGTGTAGAGTTCACAACGCTTCCCATTCAGAGCTGGAGTGCTATTTATGCTAGACAACAGTAGAACGAGTACAAAAATGCATCAGCCCAACCTCGGTGGTCAAAATAGATATGCAAAGCCCCCAAGAAGACTATAAAAGAAAGAAAGCGATGTCATCCATGGATCCCTCTAGTAGTAATAACCCAAAGGATATGATGAAGAAGACCGTAGCTGCTGAATGCTGGACTCTCAGATTTGATGGATCTAAATCTAAGCATGGAGCTGGGGCAAGGTTCGAACTGATCAGCCCAAAAGGTAAAACCTTCTTTGCAGCCCATAGACTTCAATTTCATTGTATTAATAATGTAGCAGAATATGAGGCATTGATTCACAGACTTCTTATGGCACTTAAGAAAAAGGTTAAGGTTATGCAAGTTTTTGGTGATTCTGAGTTGGTAGTCAAGCAAGTAAGGAAACAATATCCATGCCATAATAGGAGAATGACTAATTATAGGCATAGGGTATGGGATCTCATTGAGGGATTTGATGCCTTCAATATTCAATTGATACCACAGCAGAAGAATAAAACTGCAAATTCTCTGGCTCAGGCAGCGAGCACTCTGCAGCCCCTATCTTTGTCAGGTTTGAAAAAGTTTACTGTAGAATTGACACCTGTGCCATCAGTTTTGGACAATGTTACTAACTTTCAGGTATTTGAAGATGACAAGCATATTCTGGACTTCATCACAAACACAGATGTTTTCGCTTCTCAAATCATTGATGAAATGGAACCCCAGGAAGCAAAACTTGATTTGGAGGGAGTGTTAAATTTGAAGTCTAATACTATTCCAAGGGGGATAGTACAGTTGGAGCAAATTTTTGATATGGACAAGATCAAAGATCAGGAGCAAGAGTCTAAGAAAAAGTCTATCAATGGACAGTGTGATGCTTACAATTTGGGAATTGAGGATAATGCTAAGAACATTTTTATTGACAAGGTATGCACTCCAGAGGAAAGACAAGGAATAATTGAAGCATTGCATAGCTTTCCGGATATAGTAGTCTAGAGTTATGAGGACCTAAAAAACTTATGATACATCAATCATAACTCATACTATACCTCTGAAGCCAGGTGCCAAGCCTTTCAGGTAGAGACAAAAACCAATCAACGCATTACTGGAACTGGTTATACAGAAAGAAGTTCAGAAATTACTATCTGCTAGAATTATATTTCCTGTCAGGCATTCAACATGGGTGGCGAACCTAGTCCCAGTGAGAAAAAAGAATGGGGAAATTAGACTTTGTGTTGATTTCAGAAATTTAAATAGATCCAAAAAGGACAACTATCTAGTCCCTTCACTGGATGAAGTACTTCAAGTGGTTAACGGATCTCAGATGATGTCCTTTCTGGATGGCTATTCAAGGTACAACCAGGTAATAGTCTAATATGAGGACAGACATAAGACCGCTTTCACAACTAAATGGGGTACCTTTGCTTACAGGAGGATGCCTTTTGGACTCATTAATGCAGGGGCTACATTTCAAAAGGCCATGGATTTTTCCTTCAAAGATATCATAGGCAAGTGCATCATTATTTATATGGATGACCTAACTATTTTTCCCAAAAATAGAGGGGACCACATCTCTGACTTACACAAAGTGTTTCAAAGGTGTAGAGAATTTGGCATATCCTTGAACCCTAAAAAGTGTATTTTCAGAGTAACAAAAGGAAAGTTGCTGAGACATGTCATATCTAAAAAGGGAATTGCTATTGATCCAGAAAGAGTGGAGGCCATACTGAAGATTTAGCCACCTACTAGCAAAAAGGAGATGAAGTCTTTCTTTGGCAAGATTAACTTCATAAGGAAGTTTATTACTGGATTTGCTGAAATTGTTAAACCGTTGAATGCAATGTTGAAGCAAGATGCTAAAGTTAATGGACTGCAAAAGCAAAGGAGGCATTTGCAGAAATCAAAAGAGTCATTGTTGATGCTCCAGTATTGGTAAGTCCTAATTACAATAAGCCTTTTTACATCTATTCATTTTCCTTAGACCATTCATGCGCGGGAATGTTGACTCAAAAGTCTGATGAGGGAAATGAGCATCCTATTTCTTTTATGAGTGTGCCACTAAAAGATGCTAAGTTGAAATATCCAAGTGTGGAAAAGCAGGCATACACCTTGGTTAGAGTAGTGAAGAAATTCAGACATTATATCCTCAAGAATAAGGTTTATGCAATTGTCCCATATCCTACAGTTAAGTTACTGTTGATGCAGAATGAGTTGGGTGAGCGTAGAGCTAAGTGGGTGACAATGCTACAAGAATATGATATTGAGATCCAACCCATGAAGTTGGTAAGAGGGCAGGGACTTACTCATTCTATGGCTAAAATGGGACCTGAACTGACTGTTCAAAATTACAATCTTGAGGAGGTTTCCCCAGGTGGTTGGTATGATGACACAGTTTATTACTTGCTAAACCAGCGATCTCCAGGCCATCTTAATGTGGTTCAGAGGAGAGCTCTGCGACTAAAGAGTAAAAATTTTATGTTAAAAGGAGTTGTTCTATACAAGAAAAATCATGAAGGCATTTATTTGAGGTGTCTCAGGAAACAAGAAGCTGAGAGGGTGATGAACGAATTTCATGAAAAGTATGGCACTGGCCATAGTTTTACGATTGCCACAGCAAATCAGATTTTGAGGGCAGGGTATTATTGGCCCACGTTGTTCAAAGATGTTCACCATCATGTCAGGACCTGTCACACTTGCCAGACTGTAGTGACGAGGGAAAGGTATGCAGCACTCCCACTTCAACCGGTTACTGAGGTAAGGCCTTTTGCTCAGTGGGGTATGGATTTCATAGGACCTATCAACCCACCATCTTCTGCAGGACAAAGGTACATTCTAACTATTATTGATTATTTCACAAAGTGGACTGATGCTTTTGCTTGCAGGCAATGTACATCTGAGGTAGTGATTGATTTTCTAGAATCTTCTATTATTAATCTATTTGGATGCCCTATTTCTGTTGTCTGTGATAATGGTCCTGCTTTCGCATCTTTAAAATTTTCAAACTAATTATAAAGTTTGCATCTAATTACTACCCCCAGGGTAATGGCCTAGCAGAATCCTCCAATAATAATTTATTGACTGTCATCCGTAAGCTATTGGAAAGGAACCCAAAAGACTGGCACACCCAGCTTCGGTTTGCCCTCTGGGCAGATCGTACAAGGCTTAAGTCATCCATCGGAACATCTCCCTATTACTTAGTATATGGTCTAGAACCAGTATTCCCTATTCAACTCAAGATCCCGACCTTGCAATTTATTAATGAGTTTTATGATGAGGGGGATAGCAGGGAAGCTAGGTTGATGGAGCTACTGAACCTTGAGGAAAAATGAGACGATGCCCTTGAGAACTTTGCCAAACATTAGGGGGTAGTTAAGAGGTGGTTTGATAGAAGAGCTAAAGTCAAAGCCTTTTGGATTTCTGACCTTGTGTTGTATTGGGATAAACTTCACGATCGAAAAGGGAACCATGGGAAGTTTGATACATTGTGGCTCGGTCCATATCAAATTGCTGAAATTCTTGGAGAAAATGTCTTCCGTCTGAAGACTCTCACAGGAGAAGATATTCCACTACCTGTCAATGGGCAGTATTTGAAACATTATTTCTAATCTTGAGCTGTTTTCAGCTCTCTGCTCTTGTATATAGCTAGTTTAGGTTGTTTTTTCTTATTTTTCTTTGGTTAGAGTAGGTTTGCTTTGGCTTGTTTTGCTTTGGTTTGTGTTGCTCTTGCTCTTGGTTCCTTCTCTTTCTGGGATCTCTTGTTGCATTTGTATGATAGTGGTGACAAAGTAGGCGTGGTGTTCTTAGTATTTCATTTACAAACTTTAATCGCCTTTCCAAAGAATCATGGTATGAATTCTCTACCCAATGTCACATATCCCTCTGTTAGGGCAAAGAGTCTTCTAGTCAGATTGTACAGGAATACATTAGGGTCTCACATTTTTTAATATTAAAGATACCCAAAGTTGTATAAGGGCCTTATGAAGTTTGCAAAGGTGAAAAATCTTTTTTTTGCTCTAGCGCCACTGTGGTTCTCATCCCTGAGTGTGAACGTCATTGTTCACAGGTTGAAGTGAAAGCGGTGAAAAGACAAGCAGTATCACAAAAAAAAGAGATAATATTGAAAATTAAAAGTCATAATTCAACTTATCAGGAGGATCTGGATATCTCTACCGGGGCTATGGACGCTTGACTGGTAGTAGAGCTATGTCTAGGAGAATCACAATGATAACCTCGTCAGGGCTATGGATGCCTAACTGGCAGCGAGACTCTATCTAGGTTGCTTTTAGAGTATGAATTTTTATGTAGCTTGTTCAGACTAAATTTGGTTCCTGTTGCAGCTGAGGGGGGGTAATGAATGCATGTGCACACACTTCGACCCTAGTGTAGGAAGGATCTTGATGACTGGTGGGTTCTTTGATTTAACCATAGGTAGTGATCGGATGGATGAGTTGAAACTATGATTTTTGGGTTCTTGATTCAAGTTTGTTATCGAAATGCTCTGGAGCATTTCTCCAACGGAGTCGCCATTTGTTGTGTAATTTTGCACACACGCCCCACTTGGAGTAGGGACCCTCTTTTCGATTTATGATGTCTCTTTGACCTTGGTTTTATTGGATTTTTCCTTTCAAGGTCTTGGGATGTTGGTCTTGCTTGCCTTGGTCTTACCCTGGAGGTTGAATTGATCAAACTTGGTTTTTATGGAAGTCCGGGTTTTGACCTAAGTCCGGGATTTTTCGGCTCACTCGGATTTTCCCAGATCCTGGTCCATCGCCTATCAATGTCAGATTTTCTGAAGTCTAGGTTTTTGCTTGAATCTGGGATTTTTTGGCTCAGGCGGATTTTCCCGAACTTCGTCGGAGTCCTGGAGGGGTGTGTCGTCCGTGGAATTCATGTTCACAAGGATAGTTCGGCTAGCTCAGATTCTTCTAAAATTCTGTTTCGACCTCGGGTTTATGGATTTCCCCATTATGTCTTGTCGTTCATTAATGCTTGAAGTACGTCTCCTCTGGCGTGAGTGTGGGTGAATTTAAGGTCTTTTGGCACTCTTTTGATTTCATTACTCGTCTTCCATTTGCTCTAGTGCTTGAGTTTGTTCTTTTTGAGCTTTAGTCGTTGGATTTGGTCTGCTAGTGCATGTATTCTTTGGGCGTCTAAGTTGATATTATCGTTGCTAGGGCACCTTGGTTTGCAGTGATTTGATTGGGCTCGAGGTTCATTCAGATTTAATCCATGGTAAGTCATTGCTGACTTCTCCTATTGTTTTGCGCTTATGATTGGATCTTTCGGGTTATTGTTGGTGATTAGTTGAGTCGGCCCTTCTTGTTTTTATGGTTACATATTTATCAAATTAGGGTTCGGTTCACCTATTCATGAGTTTTCGGTGCCTACACTATGCATCCCCTTTGTTTATCAATTGAATGTTAGGTGCGGGTGTGCCAAGGCGTTCTTTAGAAGTCTTACCTTGTTTGGGCATAATCAAGTTTAATTTGTGAAGGTAGGGTTTCATTATGTCCGCTCAGGGCTGTTAAGTTCAGTTGAGTCATTGTGATCCTCGTGCCTTACGTATAGCTTGAACTTGTTCGTAGCACGTGGATCCTGGTGTGCCTTAGTTTTACCATTATGAAAGAGAGTGTCTAAATTTTGAGCTTGTTTTAGCTCTCATGGCGAAGGTTTAGCTGTTAACTCTAGGGCATCACTATTTCATCGCAGTGATCAACCATTTGAGAGTTTTGGGATTTAAAATTTAGGTACAATCAAATTTTGGTTTGCCAGGGTTGATTTCATGCCCATAAGATTTGAATAGGGGGGTTAGTATGATCATTTGATTAGAGGTCTGTGCGTTGAATGATTGTCGGGTTTTCGAGTCATCTGTGGAATTTCTGTGCACTCGGATTTTCCCGAATTTTGCCTTTTCCCTGGAGTATGATGAGTTCCCAGAATTTCAAGTTGTCCGCAGAAATCCGAACTATCCGCATTTTTCTAGTTTACTGCCTGGTTCCACTTAATTTTGTTTTTTTGAAATTGGGGCAATGAATTAAATGTTGGATGATGATTTATTGTTGCTTAATAGATGAATCTTATGATAATCATGCATTTCTTTTGAACGTATTAGTGATTTATTTGATGAATGATGTCTTGACAGCGTGAATCCTTCTGGGTTGGATTTCTCCAGAGTTCCGCTCCGACTGGATTTTCTCGGGTTGCCCCATTTTCCTGGATGACCCAATTTCCCCAAATTTTTGAATTAATGATTTATCTTAGTGATGTCTTGGTATTTTGAGACTAACCTTTTGATTAGAATATGCATGAAAATTTGATTTTCATGAGGCTCTTTTGTGAATGCAGGCTGAATCAAGCAAGGCAGCGGCAAGAAAGTCCAAGGGTGGTACAGAAGGATCCTCAGTTACTGATGCTGAAAGAACAATTTTGGATATGAAGAGTCAGGTGCCGGATAGTAAGATAGCTTTAGTTTGGTCAGAGGTCTGAGATACCAATGTAGGAGCCTGGAGATATGAAGAGTTCAAAGGAAGGTTAGCTTAGAGCGATTTATCGGTCCTAACCAAGGGAATGATGAAATCCGGATTGGCTAATGTGGTAGGATTTCCTCCCGCGGTTCAGTGCTATGAGTTGATATTGGAGTGTGCTCGACAATATGACTTTGATATGCAGAGGGTCGTTAGCACTGATGGGAGAGTATTGGAAAACTTCAATCCAGTTTCCATTGCCTAGGCATTTGGTATGCCAGATTTATCATGTGTGTGTGCCTTGGACATGGACTTGGCAAGGACTTATTATGAGGATGAACCTACCAAAGCCCAGCAGATGATCAATTCCTGGCTTGAAAATCCAAAATCTCATTTCTCCAAGCTGCCTAAACAATTACACAGGGTCAAGTTCCAACAAGATATATATGATGCAATCACACTATTAAGCAGAGTGGCAGGCTTGAAGAGTGCTGGAGTACTGGAGAATTGGATAGTGCATATCATTAACAGGATTGAGCAAGGCATCAATTACCACTGGGCAGGGATTATCAGTGCAATGATTGACAAGCAGATGAGAGATGTGTTAGAGACCAAGAAATTCACTATGACATCTTATGTGGTATATGTGCTTGCTAGGTTTTATCCATACGGGGGATTGAGTCCAAGAGGAACATTTTGGCAGGATGTCATCTATGAAGTGTACCCTGAGTTGCACCTAGGGAATTCAAATTATGGAAGAGAAAATGATGCATTCACTATGCATATTACTAGGTTGCTCCAGAACGCAGAGCATGTGAGAATATCTGATGGAGTTAAGGAACTGATTAAAAGATATGGAGCCTGGTTTATACAATTCCCCACCTTTTCCTATATTAGAATTGATGGATGCCCAACTGCTCCATATAGATTGCCAAGATATCCCACCGACCATGTTATACTCTTGGAGGTTACCCGACAGATATATGATTTCAATGCTGTTGTTCAAAGGGTGAAGCATAAGAAAGGGTTTGGTGGGAACTTTCCTTTGAAAATTGGTATAAGTGAGGTTTGCCCTTCAATCCAATCAGCCCAAGCATCAAGGGAGGAATTGAGTGCTTTTGGTTTTTCTTTCCATTCTAAGAGGACAAATTTTGATATCACTGGTGAAGCACAGAAGAAGGCAATTAAAGAGTATCACCACAAAGACGATCTAGAGGATTACTAGGCGAACATCAAGGATGACTTTTAGGTGAGAAAGAAAAAATATTCTAGGCTTCCAGTTGATATAATCAAAATGTACAATGTCAAGTTGATTCCTGATCAGTTAGAGGATGACAGGAATTTAGTCCAAGATCATGCATATGAATTAGTCAAGGACAGACCCATTGGAGAGGTAAATTGGTCAGAAAGTGAGACAACTGAGCTAGAGGAATTAATGGCTCATAATATGAAATCTACCAAGTCATGGCTGAAGCATAAGGTATGGGAATTGGAGAGCGAGAAGGCACCTTGTACCTTTAATTTGATGGGAAATCTGAATGCTCACTCCACCTCAAAGGAATCCGGTGAGGATGATTCTACAGGTAAAACTAAGGTAAGCTCACCGTTTAAGATTAAAATTAGAGGCCCTAAAGAGGGTGAGCCTGAATAGAAAAGAAAACCAAAGGGAAAGAAGAGGAGCCGTACTTTGAAAATAGGTAAGTCCATAGAAGAGGAGGAACATGAGAAAGCAGAGAAAGAAGATACTCCTCCAGAACCAAAAAGGATAAGGACAACTAGGGCTTCAAAGAGGAAAGATCAAGAAACTTCTAAGGATGAGGGAAATCCTCCTGTGGTTGATGTGGAGAGCTCGGGAGAGAAACCCCAAGTTTATTCGAGGAGGTCAAGGACTCCATCTCCCAAGGAGACTGTGCAAAAGGCAGATCCTCTTCTAATGGCATCCACTGTGGAACAACAAAAAGATACCTCTCCTTCATTGGGTATACCTGAGCAGACAATTCATGGAGAGCACGAGACCAGTGAGGAGGAAAAACCATTTAAGGATGGGGAACTTCATAGTACAGCTGCTGAGCTTGAAGTAGGAGGTATGGAAATGCACCCTTCTCCTTTGGTATAGTATGAGGATTCCCCTACAAGCAGTAAAGATAATAGATCCCCTAAGAAGGAGGATGTTCCTGTTAAGACTCCATCACCCCTGCAAGAAGAGGAACCAGAGTTGGAAAATAAAAGTGATCAATCTCCTGAAAAGGAAAAGGCTGAGACGATAGGTTAGCAAGAGGAGGTTGAGGAGGATGAAACCCAAGTGGATCCTGCTATTCCAGATTGGCTTAACAAAGAGATCACAAGGAAACAGGTCATTGTTAAAGACACTCCTCTCAATTGGGATGAAATGTTGGCTAAGATTGGAAAGGGTAAGAAGAAGAAGATGGCCAAGGTGGTTTCCAAGATAGAAAGAGATGAAGCGAGTAACAGGGTTATTCATATTGCTACCCCTGCTGGTGATAAAAGTAAAGATGAGGTCACCAGGAAGGATTATGACATACAAACTATCAATCTTGGGACTGCTTCCATGGAACAAGATATTGAAGAATATGAGGGGTCTAGTGCAGTGATTATTAGAAGATTGAGGAAGGAAACGCAGTCCAAGCATGAATTAAAGAAAGAGAATGAAAGGCTTAAGAAATGTCTAGAAGATTTGATGAAGCCTTTACAATCTTTTCACCCATCCTCTTCTTCTACTGCTGGTTTCTTGCTGAAGGAGACCATTTCTGAAATAGAGAAGATGAAAGCTTCAACTTTGGCTACAGTAAATTGGTTGAAGGATGTACAAGCTAAGGGAGATGATGCAATAAAGGAGATCCTTTTAACTAGAAAGGATGCAATAAGGGCTAAGGATGCATTAGATTATGTTTTATCTCAGGATAAGGAGGACACTGATCTCTTATTGCAGAAAACTAGAACAATCATGGAGTTTGGTAAGGATCAGTTGATTGTGGATGGAATTCTTTCTTCATCTAGGGTTAATGAGCCTTGGGAGTGGTTTGAAGCCCTGCAGATCCGGCTGAAGATCATCAAAAAAATCCATAAGCAAAAGAAGTAGATTGATGGTAATTTAACTAATGTTTATGATGGATGCATAAGATTCTTTGAGATAATGACTAGCAGGAGGAAGATCGCTCCTAAATATTTGAGTTTTGAACAATTGAAGAAATGGTGGCATAATGTCTATGCCTCAGACATTGAGGATTCTGTGACAGGGCACTAACTGGATGATGCGGCTACTTATCTGGCTGTGATGGATAAGTACCTTGCATATAGGGGCAATTGGGATAAAACGGTCAAGCAGTCAAAGGAAGAGATTGGCTCAATTGAATGTCGGCTCAAAGTCCTACCTTTGCCACCTGTTGTTGTGTTGGATAGGGTACTATTGAAAGTTCATGAATTGTTGGATCAGAACAAAGATAAGGGAGGCGAAAGTTAATGTCATGCCGCTTCGTGATTTGTGCTTCCCTATTATTATAGGGCATGTATTGATCTGAGTTGCATTGGAGGATGTGTTGTGGCTGACGTTGATGATGTAGCAGCATTTAATGTGTGCCTTATTTTGAATTCCTGAGGCCAACTTGTTTTGGCTACTTTTATTTTGTAAATGTCTGGCTAGGCCGACATGTTTTGAGGGTTCTCTTTAAATTGGCATTTTGCCTCATTTGTAGAGGACAGATATAGAAAATTAGACAAGCTAGACTAAGAGAAGAGCTAGAGCATTTTGTAGTAGATATAGTACTTAGTTATTTCGAGCAAGTGTTGTAACCCAGAACAGTGGAATTGTTGCTATATTTTGGTGATCTAATACAATTGAAGGCATTGTGGTTTCTCTGGTGAATTCTTTTGTGTTAGTTTATCTTGCATGGTTCTTGTTGTTCCATCCTTTGAAATTGCTTGAAGAAATTGGATTAATGTTAGATTTAGAATTAGATTAGTTTGGTGAATAATGTTCATGATTTCATACTTGGAATGTTTGTAGTAATCTCTGGTCTACACTCCCAGTAACTATCTGATTGTAGTAGACTGGTGAAGTCAACCTGGACCATGCATCTATTTGTGCTTAGTTCGATTATGGATGAATGTCTATGATTTGAAAATCTATGTGCCTTAGAAGATTGCACCTTTCTTGTGATATTGCATTGTGGGTTAAGCAGGAATTGGTTATTTGAGATTGGTCCATTCCAGGTATCTGTCATTTGCATTGTTCATCCTAGAAATAGTTTAGATTTCATTATATCTCTTGCACCCTCATCTTTTGACGTTTCTTTATCATTTGGTTAGATTTAGAATTTAAGATCATCATATTGCAAAATTTGATAAAATGGAAAGATACAGTTTGCTTGTAGTAAGGCCCGATTGTGATTACCAGCATTTTCACATATTATCTGAGTTGTTTATGCATCATCATGACTTGACACCCGAGAGACCTTGGGGTGATTTTCAGCAATTTATTTTTGAAGATTATCTTTCAAGAGAGATAGAATATTATTTTCTATCTGAGTTGTTGCTGTGCAGAAAACACCATCAACAGACCCGTATTTTAAATATTCATCATTTGATAAAATAGATTTCTTATCAAGTCTACAAAGACACTAAGCAAACTGGTTGCTAAGTACCAAAATCGAGAAATACCATTAGACAAAACAGAACAACCATAGTAAATTGATTGCTAAAATTAAAACTCACAAAGGAAGGAGCAGTACAAGGTAGAAAACAGAAATTAAAATATATCTCAACTTAAATCTTGGATTTAGAAGAAAATATGCCAGCTTAGGGCATATTGGGTTCACTACAACGGTTGTTGGCACTGAGAAAAAACATCTTTCAGTGATCGAAGCCTTGATGATGATGGGGGTGGATGGAGATAGATCAATATGCATCAAACACATAGAAACACAAACATATAATCTGCTCAACGTGCTGCTGTACAATCTCCATTAATCTATCAATTACATCATTATAGATACTCAGAATGCTACAACATTCACATGATCACATGATCATACAATCATTTTGATGCCTCGATACATGAGCCATTACAATGCCTCAATAGATAGAAGTATTTAGACAACATAGATCATTCTAAATCTTAGGCTAACATGAATAGATTATAGACCAACTTATAAATATTTAATATTTTACCATGTTTATCCTTATCTCTTAACTACTCTAAACCGACTTGATCATAGCATTGGGGTGGGACAAATTACATATCCCAATAGATGAAATTCATATTCTTGATTGAAATTGAACAATAAAGCCCTACCTTGAACCATATGTAGAACATGAGCATCCATCCCAATAAAATGAAATTGCACCAAAGATGAAATTCATTTTCTCGATTGAAATTGAACAATAAAGCCCTGCCTTGAACCATCTGTAGAGCATGAGCATCCATCCCAATAAAATGAAAATGCACTAAAGATGAAATTCATTTTCTCGATTTAAATTGAACAATAAAGCCCTGCCTTGAACCATCTGTAGAGCATGAGCATCCATCCCAATAAAATGAAAATGCACTAAAGATAAAATGTCAGATTCCCTCCATTATTATGACGAAGAAGAGATGAACGACATCACACTTTTAAGGCCATGAAAGCAACACAAATTGTGACAATCATTCCCGCACCTGGACTGTACACTGAGCTGGAAATAAAGTACCATGTCTTCCATGCACGAGATCCAACCCACGATTTCATCAACTCACTTCTTAACGTCTCGCACCTATCGCCTTCATTTTCCACGTCTCTAGACAGTGTTTCGGAAAGATCCGAATGTACGTCATCATGTTGAAGCTTACCACCCAAGATGACTGCCCCTAACAAAAGGAGAAGAGATGAGGCTCCTACTAAGAGAAGAGCGCTAGATGATATGAACCACGGACCCGCTTCCCTTTCCACCAGGGAGTTATCAGCGTTCTACAATGTATAAATCTCTGTAGCGATGTGAAATGAAAAACTTACAAACAAGGCGGCCACGTTGCTCCATCTCCCTTGGTTGCCCGCCATGGCCATCCCAGGCAGAAGACATCCCACAAAAACACACATTGTCAGTCTCGCCGCATTGATTCTCAGTTGCGTACTAACCAACACTTGAAGGTCCTTTTCGTTGGACAGACCAAATACACTGACTTTCTGAATTTGAACATAGCCTAAAATTTGTATAGTAAGAGCACTCAAAACAAAGAGATTGGTTGGGATCCAGGGACTTATTTTTACATTCACGTGGTCTTTGGCTACTTGGACTGCAATGTCCCATAGCATGTATATTATAAGCACGAATGTGGCAAGTATCACCTGCCAATCATTCAGATCATAATCCATTTAAATCCCAAACCCCCTAAACTCAATACAAATAGGCCACAAAGAACAATGTAGCAGATGATAATGTCTAGATTCAAGTGATTAAATATATAAATACTAATAAATTTATGAAATATTATAATTAAGTTCATCGCTAAATTGCTTGCCTCTTTTAACTTTGGAATCCAATTTTTCTGAGGGATACGTTAAATAGGTATACAAATTTATTGTACGTTTGTCTATACAATAATTATGCAAAGATTTGGTAGACAAATTTAGTGACGGTTTGTGAAGAAAGAACAAAAGAAAACCCCTGTGGTTAAAAAAATGAAATAGTGTCTCACCTTTATTTAAAGGAAAATCTTAACCTTATTTTTCCATTAAATTAAGAAGCGATTGGTTACAGTGAAAATCAACATATATTCATTTATGATTTATTCAAAGTAATGGTGCCAATTCTTACTTTTTCCAAAGTGATCGCTTGTCGTTCTTTACTCGTTAAACATGTCTGGACGACTGAATGCATCGTGTCCATTTTACTAGAGCTTATCACCACATCAAAAGTGGGCTGCAATCAATACTTTTTTTTTTTTATTGAGAAAATGCAATGTACAAGAGGAGAAATGCAGTTAGAAACTGCAAAAGAACAAATCAACAATTACAAACCAGCACCAGAAACAAAGCTGCCAACTGAAGCAAATAACATCACAATTACAGCACATAGTAGCAAGCTGAAACAACAACATGGCCAAATAGAATAGCAGAAACGTAGATCAGCAACATATGAAGAGAGCTGAAGCAACAAAATCAAAACTGGGACCTCAGAGCCTGTGATAAATGAGGATCTTTTTTGCTTAAAAGCTGGTTCACTTGAAGTTTGATTTGATGAATGTGACCCTCCAACATAAGACTTTTTTCAGACTTCGCCTGCAATTGCACGAATAAAGAAGCAAGAAATAAAATGTATCAGAGTAAAGCTTTAAAACTGCAGCTTCCTGGTGATTGCAATAAATGTTAAAAATTGCTTTACATCTGGTTCTCCATATATGCAACAATATGATCTGTCTGATACTAGCAGCAATAACATTATCATGCAGCCCTGTCCCCAAAAGAGCCTCTTTCCATCTTAATTTATGATCAAATATAGCAGGCAAATCATTAAAAATAGAATTCCATTGCTTTTTAACAAATTGGCAGCCCCAAAAAATGTGCCAAATATCTTCATTTTTAGAACAATAAGGACATTTACTTGGCTGAATCTTGATACATTTTAACCTACCCCTGATGGGAAGCTTACAGTGGAGCACTTTCCAAGCAAGTAATTGAGCATCTGAAGAAGCTTTTGATTTCCAAATTTGATTAGAGAGTTTGGCCTAGAATTTTTCACTAAATCTGCAATGCCACTTAAGATTTAAATGAGGATTCAAAGGCTGGGCAGGAAGCAACTGTAAATACAACTTTTTAAAGAAAATTTGAGAAAAGGATAAACTCCCAGCCAAAGCCAATCTTTAAAAAAACTGAAGTGTAAGGGGGTACATAGTTTCATAGACAATTCCACTGGAACCAAGGAGCAAACAAAAATCAAGAATGGTCTAAATTTATTACTCAGCTTAAAACGTGCTTTGACAGTATGCCATGAAATCCAACTCAAAGTGGAGAAATCCCAAAGATCCCCAACAATACAAACACCTTTTTTGAACAAAAAATATGACTGTTTCAGAAAGCTTAAGGCTAGGGGCTGCTCATGATAATGAATGAGTTTATTCCACCAAATGGAGGAAGTGGAGAAGCTAAAACCATGTTGAAGAGGCCTCTCTCCACTGTACAAGATGACAAATACATTGCCAAGCCTTCCAAATAGATTGAAGGGATGGAGAAGCATTAATTGAGAATGAGGGAGCATGAAGGATTTTGTCAAGTGATCCCACTGATTGCCATTTACCTTTGATAGACGCTGAGCTGATTTTGTGTCTTATAAGGATCTTCCAAGGTTCCTCACCTTTGACAGCTCTTATAATCCATTTAGCAGCCAAACAAGTACCTTGAGTTTTAGGATCAATTAACCCCAAACCTCCTTTGCATTTAGGCTGAATGCAGTGGCTCCAAGAAGTGGATATAAATCCCCTGTTACCATCCCATTTAGACCATAAAAACTGTCGAATGAGCTTTATAAGGTCTTCATAGCCTTTGTTGGAAGGCATCCAACAAGACGAATAATAGACGTGTGTGGCAAGAAAAATTTTATTGGCAACTTGGATTTTACCAGCCAAGGAGAGAAACTTATTTCCCCAACTAAAGAGTTTATTTTTAACTTTGTTCAAATACCAACTCCACATATCAGAGAGGGAAACCCCAAAACCAAAAGGTATCCCAAGATACCTGATAATTTCACCATGTTTAATGTGCTTCCACTCATGAGGAATCCACGGAGGAGGAGGTCTTGCCTGAACCATCAAGAATTCAGTTTTATCATGAGCGAGTTTAGACCCTGAAACAACACAGCAAAGATCCAAAATTTCCATGACATTAGAAATATTTTTTTCAGAATTTTGAAGAAATAGTAAATTGTCATCAGCATAATGTGAGTTAATAACATCAACATCTTTTGGAATAGAGATTCTAGCAATGAGCTTCATTTTATTGGCATTCTCAAGCATATAGCCCAGTGCATCAGCTGTGAGGGCATAAAGATATGGAGCAAGAGGACAACCTTGTCGAATAGATCTTTGTAAGGGGAATGAGTCTGTCATCATATCATTAATAATAATCTGAGCATTAGCATCTTTGAACAAAATTTGAATATGTGCTCAAAATTTAAGCCCGAACCCCAACTATTGCAACATTCTAAGGATAAAGTTCCACCGAATTCTATCATAAGCCTTGCCAAAATCAAGTTTAATTAAAATCGCATTTTGTCCTGTTTGTTGGGCCCAATTACAAGTTTTCCAAGCCAAAATCAGATTGTCAAGAATAAATCTGCCTACAATAAAACCTGTTTGCTCAGCTTTAACAATTTCTTGCACCACAGGTTTAATCCTGATTGACAAGGCCTTTGCAATAATTTTATAAGAAGTATTAAGCAAAGTGATAGGGCACCAACCAGATATAGTGTCCTCCTTTCTCCCTTTGGGTAGAAGTTTAATTATTCCTCCATTAATATTTGGGCCGAGAGATCCTTTCGTAAAGGCTTCCAAATATAAACAATAAAAGTCATCCTTAATAAGATGCCACATAGCCTGATAGAACTCCATAGGCAGCCCATCACTACCCAGACTTTTGTAAGGGGCCATAGAGAAGAGAGCATTTTCTAATTCCTCCAAGGAGAGTAATTTGTCAAGGTAACAGATGTACTCAAAATCAATTCGAGTAGGAATATAATCCTTGACAATGTCCTCAAGTACTTGTTGGAAGTCCTGCCATTGATCATCTTGAAAAGGGTTTTCATAAAATTGTTTGAATAGGGTTCCTATTTTAAAAGGCTCGGAGTGTCGAACATCATAATCATCCCTTATAGAAATGATTTTTTCTTTTTTTTGTTTATAGCTGAGGTAATTAAAATAATATTTAGTGCCCTTGTTTCCTTCTTTTATCCAATGTAGCCTAGATCTAACTTTAGCCCCTTGCCCTTTATAACTATCAATTTTACGCAATTGCGCTTTGGTAGCAGCAATGGAGTTTTGCAGTCTTATATTGCTAGGGTCCATATTAAGAAGTTTTCTATCATGAACAAGTTTTCCTTGGAGGGATCTCTCCTTACGTTTGCGTTGATGTGCCATTTGTCTACCAAAAGAGCGAAGGAACTTAGTACATTGAGCAATGGCTGTACACCACCAATCAATCCAAGAACCGCCTTCATCCAGTCTAGGTAGAGACTTCCAAATCGCCTCAAGGGCAGCCAAGCACGAAGGATTCTTCAAATGAGAAACATTTAGTTTGAAAGGAAGAGAATTGTCAGTGTCGGGATTTTGAGACAAACTTATATTGCAAACAATGGGGTAATGATCAGAAAGAGTAGTAGAATAGTCAACTTGGACACATTGACCCCCAGAGTCATTGGTCAAATGCAAAGAGGGAGCAACATAGAATCTATCAAGCCTACTCAATTTTTTGTCATCTCTGGATCTACAGTTGGACCAAGTAAACCAGTTTTAGGAATGACTAGCAAATTTATCATAAATTGGATCTATCACGCCCAAGGAGTTCCGACAAAATAGCCAACTATCAAACTCATCCTTGCTGAGATTAGATTGTTTAGACCAGCTGCGATCTTGACTGTGTTCAACCATGTTAAAATCATTGCCAAGAATCCAATCTACATTGGGTAGGTTGTTGACCATCCAATCCCAAATTTGAACACGTCCTTTAGTATCATTGGGGGCATAAATAGAGAAAAATCCTATTAGTTGACCATTGATAATAGTGAGAATCGAAACATAGCAATGTGAAGGGTCCTCACCCTTATCAATGACCAACTTTGAAAGCCAAGATGAAAACCCAATTACAGCTCCACCTTTTCCATCCAAATGAGAAGTGTGCAAAAAAGTAGTATCCCTCCAGATATTATTTAAAGATGTCTCAAGTCTTATGTGGCTGAGTTTAACTTCTTGGAGGAATAACACATCAGGTTTCCACTTTATCACAACCTCTTTAACTTTTTACTTACGATGAGGGAGAGAAATCCCTCTAACATTCCATGACAAAAGTCTAAGCTTCATGAGGGAGGGAAGAAGAATCATCCGCCTGAGTCAGAACATTGAAGCTATTATCAAGAGTAAGGTCATGTTCTTTATTCTCACAATTTTTGGTAGTAGAAGAAGGAGATCTGGATCTATGAGGAGAGCGAGAAGAAGGGGTAGATGGGTCACCAAAACATGGTTGAGAAGAGGAAAGATGGGGAGGGGGGCTAAAATCATGAGCAGACGGCTTGGGAGAGGAAGGAAGGGAAGGGGAAGGAAGCAAAGGAGGTGAAGGGCGAGTGCTAGGAGGAGAAGAAGGGGCAGGAGGCTCCTTCCTTTTCCTAACCACTCTCCATCCACCAGACATAACCACATCCTTAAAGGAAGAAGGAGGCTTAACAGATGCATCAACAGAGATAGAAGGTGAGGTTGAGGAAATAGGTGACATATTGGTAGGAGAAGACCGAATGGTCTAAGAGGGGCTATGGTCACTAGGCTGAGAAGACAACGATGGCTGAACTATTTTTCTTTTTCTAATAGGGCACTCACGAATCAAATGGCCTTCTTTCTGACAGTAAAAACATGCATTTGGCTTATTCAAGTAGACTATGGGCTGGTCTAGTTCAAATCTTGGGCCAATCAATGAAATGCTCTTAGGCAAGGGTTTGGTCAAATCAACTTCTACACAAGCTCTGGGATGGACCCTTAAACTTGAGTATTTGTCTGAATTAAGTTTGCACCAAATCACTCTGCCAAGCTATGCCACAATGTCTCTTAAAAATGGTTTGAATGCCAAGTTAAGGAAAGGAAGTTCAATCCACATGGGGTAATGTGACCTAGATGGTCCTTCAGGATGAAAGTTGAAGTTCCATGCTTGCAAGTAACATATTTGTCCACAAATAACCCAGGTGCCATACTGTAAAACCACTTGGGCATGGTCTGCACATTTAAACATACATGAGACATAACCTTTACCAAGGCCTCTTAGGGCTTCGATTTCCCAGCCCCTACTTTCCCAATTCATACGAGCCCATTTATAGAAGTCTATTTCAGAAGGAATGCCCTTAATAAAAAATAAAATTACGGTTCTGGTTTGACATTCAATAATAACATCCATTACATCATCAGGGAGCTGAACTTTTAAATTTTTACCCGATTTCGTGGCGAGCAGCTCTTCCGTCATTGCTTCATCTGATTCTTCATTGATTCCAGCTTTGGGAATGGCGGCTTCTGCAACATGTTTAGGTAAGGCAGGTCCGTGTTCCTCCAAAACGCACTCGTTCACTGACTTTTCTGCAATGTTTGGACCTGGGTTATCACCAGCTTGACAAGCCATGGATTTAATACGCATTTCGAGCTTAGCCACAGCAGAAATGGCCGCGTTTGCGTTGCAGAGGAGGCACGGTCGTTAGGGTTTGTTCGCACTCTTCTAGAACTTCACAATTTTTCTCTTTTGGATGCAATCAATACTTTCATCCAGCCGCATTCCAAGGCATACTATTAGTTCTTTCAAACAAAAAGAACAGAATAATTTGCGTATAACTGTAGAGTGGGTATAACGACTCAAGTAATTGTAAAGAAAAATAGCGAGAAGAGTATAAATCAACATCTTAATTTAATCTTAACATTAAGGGAAAATTAATTTATATAGAATGAGAGTTTAAGAAAGTAAATATAAAGGATATATTATATTTAGTTTTAGGTGTAAGGATGAATAATTTTAAGGAAAAATTTAAAAATTTTGACAATTAGAAATTTGAAAATGTTTTTTTAATTGAAAAATGTTTTTAGGTTATTGTTTTTTGTCTTTTGTAAAAGTTGAATTTATGTTTATAGATCATCTTTACGTCTAGAAATTTGATCCTATAATTCATTTATTTTTGCTTCTTAGTTTGCTTGGTTCATTGCATTTTTCTCTACTCTAAGAACTAGCTTTGTTTATAAATAATTTTTGAAGGGTAGGGGATCACTAAGAGACAAGTTCTCCTAGATCCACCCTTGAAAAAGATTGGATTTACAAAATGGATAGCAAACTTCAATGATGAAAATTCTCTAGGATGAATGTGTACATTTTAATTCATTTTAGATGTTATAATTAAAGTGTTCTCAGAATGCTCCTTTCTTAAATGTAAATGATATTTCAATGATGAATGCATGATTGAATGCTTTTAACTATAAAAAAATAATAATAAATAATTCAACTATATATTTTGTTAGCTTATAATGGTTAGTGAAATAGGTCATAGTCAAAATTTAAATTTTAAAGGTTAAATATATAGATTCAAGACTTACTAAAGAATAACACAATGATAAAATATATGAATTGAATGAAATTCCAAATATGGAGAGTACAAAAAATGTGAATTATATTGGAAATTATGTAGATAAGGAATTGTATGGTCATATGTGTGAAAAGCATATGGAAATAGGTGAAGGCTATGGGAATGAGCTAAAATTCACACAAGATATCTGCCAAAATACAATTGGTTAATGATACTTTCTCAAAATAGAGATAAAATTAAATAGGAATTGACAAAAGTATGCAAATTTTTTCTTCACTTTCAAGTTCAGTTCATTGGAATCCTTAAATGATCATGTATCTCAAAGTTGTTGGAATATATTACATCAATAGTTAGATATTAGTTTAGATTGGAATAATAATAAATAAACATACAAATGTTAATTTATAATGTTTAGTTAATAGTTAGAATAAATAATTTTTAGTTGTTAGTTATTTTTGTAAAGAAGTTTGGGTAGTTGATACGAGAAAATAAAAAACTTTAAGAAATTGAATGTATAGCAGTGTAATTATTCTCAAAAATTTAATCAAATTCTATTTTATATTTTATTGTGCAAAAATGATTTGATTTGATTTTTTTGTGTTCATTATATCATTTTCAATAAAATTTGTAAACTCACAAACTTACATGTAAATTGAACACATATAAATAATGGCCCTTCTAAATATGATGACATAAGTCTACACTTTCACACGTATTAAAAAAATTATATAATGAATAACTTCTATTGCAGAATGGAAAGTTAAGTACAAAATACAAATATTTCTCAACTATTTAGGAAATAAGGAAAAATGAGGGCTAAATTTGTTTTCCTTGTACAAAAAGTGGTATGCCTGGTTGCATGTGGCATATAATCTTCCTAACACTATGAGGGGCCACTATATGGCTTTTAAATTTTAATCTGGACGATGTCGATTATATTCCATTACGTCGTTGATTTATTGTACATTTCTCTATACACTAATACTGCAAAAATTTGGTACACAAATCTATTGACGCTTGGGTGACAAAGAAGAAAAGAAAATTCCTACCGTCAAAGTTGGCAAAGAGAAATGGTGTCACTTTTATTTAAAGGCAAACCAACAGTGAAAAGCAATATACACGATTTATACAAAGCAATGGCGCCCATTCTTTCTTTTCCAAAAAGTGATGGCTTGTCATTTTTAATCGTATAACATGTCTGGACGACTGATATGATATTTTGCATTGTGTTCGTTTTAATAGAACTTATCACCACGTTAAAAGCACGCTGCAATCAATACTTTGGGCCAGCCGCACTCCAAGGCTTAATATGAGTTCTTTCAAACAAAAGGAATATAATAACATGCATTTAACTGTAGAGTGGGATTTGACGACTCATAATTGTAAAGAAAACTAATCTTTCCTAAATCTTAATTTAAACTAAATAAATGGAGGATATGTGTACAAATCAATCTTTAATATTAATTAAATTTAAGGATGAGAGTGTGTAAAGGAAAATGAATTAATATTGGTTAATAAATTATATATAGATTTTCTTAGAATTAAATGTTATTTTAAGAAAGTAAATAGAATGGATAAATTATGTTTAGCTTTTGGTTCAAGGATGAATAATTTTGAAGAAGATTTTGAAATTTTTTACTATCATATATTTAAAAGTGATGTCTCTTTGTTTGGAAAATGTCTCAAGATTGTTATGTATTTTGTCTTTTGCACTAGTTGAAATGGTTCTTATTGATCACTTTTATATCTAGTTTGTGTGTTTTTTCTCCCTAGTTTGTTTGGCTCATTGCATTTTTCTCTAGTTTAAAGACTATTGTTGTTTACAAATAATTTTAGAGGGCTAGTAAATCATTATGGCACAAGTTCTCCTAGGTCAACCCTTGAAAAAGATTGGTTTTATAAATGTGTTAGTAACCAAGGACAACAAGCTTTAGTGGTGCAAATTCTCTATGATGAATGTGTAAATCTACATTTCTTCTAGATATTCTAATTAAAGTGTTCCTAGAATGCTCCTTCCTAAATGTGGGTGATATTTGAATGATGCTTGTTTATGTTGAATGAATGAAATTGAATTTCTTTAGCTATAAGAATATAATAATAAATCACTCAAATATGTGTTTTGTCAACTATAATGGCTATTGAGATAAAAAAATATAAGACTTACCTAGAAAAACATAGTGATAAAATCTATGAAAAAAATGAATGCCCAAATATGTAAGCTCCTAAGTATGTATTCCCTCTATTCATGGATCAAATCTTTCAAGAATAGAAACTAACTCCCAAATATGTAAGCTCCACCATAATGCTAAAAAATCAAAATGTAACTCCCAAATAACCCCATTAAGCAAGTATTTATAAATCATAACTCTTTATATTCTTAAGCAAGCTTTCATCTTTATTTTTCTCTTTCTATATATTCTTGCAATAATAATCCCAAATTAAAAAAATATGAATGAATATTTATCGTTGCCACACATGGGAATATAACTCCTCCCATTTCATGTACTAGGGAAAAAAGCCATTAATTTTACATAAATAAATAAAATTTAATACACCAAACATATGGATTACAAGATACATATCACATATATCCAACATAATTAGGAAATGTTTAGTCTAGTACATATCATCACATAGACTAGGCTATCAAAACCACTAGCATAAGGCACATTATACACATCCTCAATATCATTATTTGATAGGACATATGTCCTATGAAACTTTAGTTCCTATAGGTAAATGAATAGTTACTAGTTTGTAATAATATTGTAAACCACTACAAAATGGTATCAATATGCTTTCTTTGACTAAGGTAAATATTTTTGTGAGCTTGGTCCCTTATTATTTTCATACCCAAAATAAATAAATAAAAAGAAATTCCCTTAAATCCTTCATGTCACATGCACCAGAAGGTCGAGTCTTAAGCTCCTTGATTGTTACCTTGTTGATACTAATAAAAAACATATTATCCATGTGTACAATATAATAATTAGAATCAAACCATCAATAAATTTAACGTAAATATAATCATTCTTCTTCACTTCGATAAAAGACCCAACTTTAAATAAAACAAATCAAAATTTTGATATTATATTTCAAGCAATTATTTCAAACCATACAAAGATTATTCTAGCTTGTAAACTAAATATGTTCTCTTTTAGCTTAAACCCATCTAATTGTTGCATAAAAAATTTCTCTTCAAAATTCAAATGCAAAAAAATATTTTTAATATCAATTTGCTCGGTTTTAAAATGGTAAGCTATAACAATAGATATCATGAATTTAGTCAAAGATAGTTTGGCAATAGGAGAAAAAAATCACCAATTCAAATCCCTCCCTTTGGGAGTGGTCCTTAGCTACCAAAATAACTTTATACCTCTCTAACCAGCCATCTCTAATTTTCTTATACATCCACTTGCAAACAATGGAGTTTATTTCCTTGGGAAAACATACATGATCCTAGGTGTTACACTTGACCAAATCCATAATCTCCTATTGTGTGGTCTTCATCCAAGAATCATACTCCAACTAAATAACCCTAAAAATCACTTATCCCTAAAATCTTTCAACAAAATCCTAGTCATCCATTTTTTTAGAAAATCCCAACCCTCAATCTTAGACATATGACTCTCATATATGTGCTAGAGGAGTCAAAATATTTATCCCATTCTCTATATGTACTAACACTTGTGTGAGGGTGCACTTACCAAGTATTTATTTCCTATGTGATTTGCCACATGTATGATCTAAGAGTCACATGTATCTATTTCCACTCCTTGTGTATTTTCACACATGTGTGAGAGGACACTTGCCATAATCCTTCTTCCTTATGTTTCCTCAATCATGTGCAAGAGGACATTTTTTATAATCATTCTTCCCTATGTGTTCTAAGACATACATGTGAGAGGAAACATCTTATAATCACGTTTCTCCATTGTTCTTATCTCACACATGTGAGAGGGAACATGTTTCATAATCATGTTTTTTCATGGTTCTTCTCACATATGTGTGAGGAATCACTTGTCATAATCCCTCTTCCATATGTGTTCTCACATGTGTGAGAGGACACGTGTCATAATACATGTTCTTTATATGTTCTAACACATGTGTCATAACCACTATTCCCCATAGTCCTTTCTCAGACATGTTCGGGAGGACTCAATCTCAACTCTTAAATCTACTAAAACTAATCTTATCCATATGAATAGTAGTTTCTGGATTCAAAAAAGCTTACACAATCGAATCCAAAAACTACTATTCATATTCTTATGGATTGTGGAAATCTAATAACATTGATAATCTTATCCATTCATATTCCCTTGATCCCCTTCCTCCCCCAAGTGCACCGATAAAATGGATTGACTTGGTGACCTCTTGTCCACCCTAAACTATCAAGAACTCTCAACCCTTTATCTTGAGATCAAATCTCAACCAACCATTGATCATTCATTTCCTAAATCTATAAATCAAACTTTTCCCAAGCCCTTTGCATCAACACATCTCAAAGAAAGGACATGTTGCTAGACTGAGGAACAACCTACACATCAATAAGAGAAAATCAAAAGGATTCTTGGGAGACGATTGAAGACTTCTCAAGGATTTGGGTATATGCTCTCCTTCTTCATGCTCAAGTGGAGATATATGTGGAAGCAAGGAAAATTATTATTTACTTGCATTTGATTCACATTTATCCATCTTGTTTCTTCATATTCATAGTTTGCATGTTTATTTTTATATGTTTCATGCTTAAATATATTTTTTCTTTTTTGCACATATTAATTTATATTTGGTAGCTATTGTTATGCTATAAGTATAGGTTGAGGGGTGTTTTGAGGTCCTTTGCATTTAAATCCATTTTTTGATGTATTACAGTGTAACATAGAAACCCTAGTTTATGGATCAATATGTCACTTGGGCACGTTGATTAAGGGTAGCTAGAAAAATTAGAAAAAAAATCTGCTCTTGTCTCTCTTGCCTATATGTAGAAGGGTTGGGATGAAGGTTAAAATTTATTTGTTGGTTGATAATCATCTTGTGCATACTCATTCTAAGTGAAACTTTGTGTACATAACTGGAGGCTTGAGTTGCTTGTTGAGAGATCCTAAGGAGCATGGAGAGAGACATGTGAATCCCATTCATTCTTGGAATAATCTCGTGAATAATGTAATATTTTTTACTCACTCTTGCTAAAGAAGGCTATATCTTGCATGGTTCCTTATTGATAGAGAACTTGTTGATCTCTAGTGGATGCTTGGAGCTTAAAATTGTATAATGATTTATTTATTTTTGAGAAGATTTTTTTTTCCGTGCTTTGGATGTTGGACTCTCTCTATCTCTCTCATGGTTGTTCTATTCTTTCTTTCATTTTTATTACCTTTTTAGTGTTGTTATTATGCAAGCACACTATTGGAATTTGGGTAGTCCAAATAACTTATAACTTTTTCTTCGTAAGATTAGTTAGGGAAATATTTTATATTTCCCTTCACCAAAAAGTATCAAAAATTTAGATTAGACCATACAATATGTCTATTTAACAAACACAAAAATTGTGCAAATATTCAAGTACTTAATAAAGACATTTATTGAAGTGCATAAATGTCTCTAAAATCAATTCTAGATAACCATAAAAACACATTAAGATTGTACAACTCTTAAAAATATATAATTGACATTTAAAACAATTATTTTGTTCATACAATTTATCTTTATAATTCTATGTAAAAACTGAATTATCTAATTATTATTTATAAATTTTAGTAATAAAAAATAATAAAATTATTATATTATTTTAAATTGTATGACAAATATAATAAATACCTAAGTATACAATTCTCCATTAATTTTTTCCATTTAAAAAAGTAATAGAAAACATAAAATTAAATTAAGCTTAATTCATTTATTATATGATTTGTGAAATTATACTCAAATGCGTATGTGCAATGCCAATTTGATAAATGATAATGAAAAAAAAATGATGATGGCACAATGTTCACTCAAAACTTGGTTATAAAACAAATTTAGACAGCCATTTAATATGGCTTTGTGTAGTCATATATATATATGATCATAAAATCTCAAAATTAGACATTGAAATTTAAAGTTGGGATTTTAAAAAATTGAAACTTGTGTGCATTTTGTATATAATTTACCTTCTAATAATGTTTAATTTCTATTCTATTTAATCAAACATCAATAATAATTTTACACCACACTGAATAAAATATCTCCATCTTCGACCACATTTTCTAGAAGTACGGTCACCATTCCTGCTAGTTCAATGGCTCTTTCGATCTTCTTTTCATCTACATTCTCTGCCCATTGTTTTGTGTATTTTAGTAGCTTATCCGAAGCTTCTAACAGACCGAAAACAATGACATGGCCCACCAATGTGTGGAGAATTTCACCCAATTCCTCTAGGTTGTAATAAGAACATTCCTCAAGTCTGATCAACAGACTATTGGACGCTCTTTCATCAGATCGTTCCAATTTGTACCTAAACTTTCTAAGCATCTCGTCTATTCTCGCTCGCTCTTCTAGTGTCAGCACACTTTCTACTCTCGCCCGCTCTTCTGTCGTAAGCTCCTGCTCTACTCTCGGTCGCTTTTCTGTGCCCAAGCCTTGCTTCAACCATCCCTCCACCTTGTGCATATATCCTTCATTATATATAGTGTCGCCCAAAGTATAAAAATTCAGCATGCCAAAGGTGTTGAGGGGGTCCACAACTATGTTGTCTGGATAGTCTACAAACTTTAGCACATCCAGTGTCTCCCTGTAAGCATCCAAGGCAGTCTCCATATCCACACCGATCTTAAGCCCAGCGATATCTCTGAATATGGTTGATATTGTCCCCATCCAACCCTTCTCGATGGACTGAATGTTAATTTATGTAGCTTGGACAGGTGTCTCCATTCCCAAGAAGTGTTATTTAATTATTTAATTATTTTCTAGAGACTTCCAGAAAAGGGCTGAGTTGTCTAGATAATTATGTAATTAAATAAATTGATTTCCCTAGAGACTTCTAGAATCCAGTTAGTTAGGGTTGTTAGAGTCTATTTAATCTTAGCCATTGATTGAGATTAAATCATGGCCATTGGTTTTCCAATGAGAAAAGTATAAAAGGGGATCAATGGGCATTTGGAGAACACACAAGTATAGAGTTGAGAAAGACTTGCAGTGATAGCAAGTAAATTTGCAGTGAGAGCAAATAGTCTTGCAGTGTTAGCAAGGGCGCAGTGATAGCGTTGGGGATAGCAGCTGTGGAATTTCAGCAGGAGAAATTGAGGGAAGAATTTCCGGAGAAGGATATTGCCGGAGCTCTGCCAGTAAGAGGCAAGCAGTTTTGTATTCCTTAATTTTGCTGAAGTTTAATATAATTCCTCATCTGCAGTAGTGGTTTTCCCTTCGGGGTTTTTTTTCATGGACAATTTGTCCAAAAATATTGTGTTCATTATTGTGAATGTTTTCTTCTCTATTCTTGTGAGTTTTATTGGTGAAGTTGCATTTGTGTTATTTTTTGATATTTGCTGAGAATTAATTTTTCAGAGTCAAATAATCTATGTATTAGATAGGAGATTAATAATCGGTAAGCAATAGAATTTTCACATGGTATCGAGCTGATTTGAGGCGGTGCGCTCAACACGGGAAGGAAAGATCCGCCTCTTAATTATTATTATTATTTGTTTTCTTTTATCTTTTGAGATGGCCTCGGTTTAAGAGATGGGACAGATTGGATGGAGCCTCAAATTTTGGTGTCTGGAAAGCCAGAATTTCTTTGTTGCTGGAAGAGAATGGGATCAAGGAATATGTGACTAGTGTTGTACCTGTACCTACAGATCCAGCACAGCTCTTAGCATATAAGAAGGAAGATGCCAAGGCGAGGAGGATGATTCTTGATGGTGTCAAGGATCATATTGTTCCACATGTCGCAGAGTTAGATACAGCGAAGAAGATGTGGGATGCCATTCTGAATCTGTACCAGAATGCTACCACTAACCGGAAGCTGATTCTCAGAGAAAAGTTGAGGACTACTCGGATGAACAAGGGAGAGGATGTGACAAGTTACCTCACCAGACTCAGACTTGTCAAGGATGAGTTGGCTGCTGTTGGAGATAATCTAGGTGATGACGAGCTAGTGCGGATAGCCCTAAATGGGTTTACTAAGCAGTGGGATGTCTTTGTTCAAGTTATTAATGGACGAGACACCTTGCCGAGTTGGGATCAACTTTGGAGTGACTTCACTCAGGAGGAGCTTAGACTAAGTCTTGTCAGTAGGACCAGTAGCAAGAGTCAGCAAAGTGAGGCAGAACAGGAGAACGTTGCCCTTGCAGGAAAAGGGAAAGCAAAGAAGGGGTCAAGCAAAGGATCAAATTCATAAGGTGAGAAGAAGAAGAAGGATTTATCCAAAGTGAAGTGCTATGGCTGTCACGAGTTTGGCCACTATGTCAATGATTGCCCGCAAAGGAAGAAAGGCAAGAAGCAGACGACAGCTTCAGCAAGTGTAGATGAGCTCTCTAGTAGAATGGAGGATGAGTTTGCTCTCATAGCTTGTATGGCTAGCTCAACCTCACAGGGTGTTTGGTATATAGATAGTGGGGCGTCATTTCATATGACAGGAGTTAGAGAGTACTTCTCCAGCTATAAGGAGGAGGACATCAGAATGCAGATTTCTATAGGGGAACATGTCCAAACTCAATCCAGTTGGGAAAGGGACTGTTCTATTTTGAGGGAGAATGGTAAGCGGATTCCCATTCATGATGTGTTGCATGTGCCAGGCTTGGGTATGAATTTGATTTCCATATCTGTCCTTCAGGATAAAGGTTACAATGTACTCTTTAGAGGGGCAAGTGTGTTAATCAAGCACAAGGATTGGAAATCACCCATAGCTATTGGAGTTAGGAGCGGCCGGCTTTATAGGTTGCAGTTTGATACTCATAAGGCACTGATGAGCAGCAATAATTCTAGAGATCAAGGAGAGCTATGGCATAGGAGGATGGGCCATATACATCATGGAGCACTTAAAATGCTTCGTGAGGCTGTGACAGGTGTTCCAGAGGTGAGCACAGAGCATGATGATGTTTGCAAGGGATGTGTTGGGGAAGTTTGCGAAAGAAACTTTTCAAGGAGTGACACTAGATCCAAGGGTGTTCTTGATCTAGTACATTCATACATATGTGGACCAATGTCGATGAAGTCTCTCAGAGGATATGAGTACTTTGTTACTTTTATTGATGATTTCTCCAGGAAGACCTGGATATACTTCTTGAAGACCAAAGATGAGGTTTTCAGTTGCTTCCAAGAGTTCAAAGCTCTTGTGGAGAATTCAACAGGGAGGAAGATAAAGGTTCTTCAGTCAGACAATGGAGGCGAGTACAAAGGGAAAGAGTTCCAGGAGTTCTGTACCAGGGAAGGAATCAAGAGAGAGTGGATTGTTCCTTACAACCCACAATAGAATGGGGTTGCTGAGAGGAAGAATCGGTCTATATCAGAGGTGGCAAGGGCTATGCTGTATGACCAGGATATGCCACGTTACTTATGGGCAGAGGCATGCAGTACAGCAGTGTACATACAAAATAGGGTTCCACATAAGGTATTGGGCAAGATGACACCAGAGGAGGCGTTCTCAGGGAAGAAGCTAGATGTCAGCCACTTCAGGATATTTGGGAGTTTGGCACATTGTCACATTCCAGGTGCGACACGTTCCAAGTTAGATCAAACTGCAAAGAGAGGGTACTTTGTGGGGTATAGTGAAACCTCAAAGGCATAGCAGATATTTATTCTAGGGACTAGGAGGACTATAATTAGGTGTGATGTCAAGTTCATGGAGGACAAGGCATTCAGGAGGTCCAGAGATTTGCCAGCAGATGATCAGAGTGAGCAGTTAGTGGGAGCTCCAAGGATCGTTCAACCAGAGCAAGGACAGCGAAGCTCGAGTACAGTTACTAGTACATGCACAAGCTCAGGTGCTGAGAATTCGTAGAGTATGGAGCAGCAGATGCAGCAGATCCAAGAGATGCATTAGGGTGATATGGAGGTTGATACTTCATCCTCTATAGTTGGTAGCAAGAACCAACAGTCACAAAGGGATACTTAGGAGTTTGTGGGAGCTCCTAGGATGAGTAGTAGACAGCGGAGACAACCAGCCAGGTATGATGACTATATGGCATTAGTTAGTCAGTTGGTAGATAGTGAACCTTCTAGCTATCAGGAGGCTACACAGCAGAAAGTGTGGCAAGATGCAATGGTTGAGGAGTATACCTCAATAGTGCAAAACGATGTGTAGGAGGTTGTTCCTAGACCAACAGATAGGGCAGTAGTTGGATCACGCTGGATTTATAAGATCAAGCACGGTGCATATGGTAGTATCGAGAAATACAAGGCAAGGTTTATGGCCAAGGGGTTCTCTCAGAAGGAGGGAATTGACTATGAGGAGATATTTGCTCCAGTGGCCAAGTATACTTTTATACGAGTCGTGATCTCTCTTGCAGCACAGATGGGATGGCAGATCCATCAGATGGATGTCAAGACGGCGTTTCTTAATGGTGAATTGAAAGAGGAGGTATACATAGAACAACCAGAGGGCTTTGTAGCACACAGCAGTACAACCCACGTGTGTAGATTGAAGAAAGCTTTGTACGGACTTAAGCAGGCTCCCAGGGCGTGGTATGAGTGCATTGATAGATACTTGCAGGGAATGGGCTTTGTGAAGAGTGAAGCGGATGCTAACCTCTACTACTTGGTGGTTGGGGGTGAGGTTCTCATTCTTGTTCTTTATGTGGACAACTTGTTTTTAATAGGTTCACTAGGGCTCATAGAGGAAAGCAAGAGGGACCTTGCAGCAGAGTTCGAGATGAAGGATTTGGGGCTTATGCACTACTTTCTAGGCATGGAGGTATGGCAGACAGATGGAGAGATTTTCCTTGGACAAGGGAAATACTGCATCGAAATCTTGAGGAGGTTCGAGATGGAAGATTGCAGAGCCATGTCTACTCCTATGATCATGAATTGGAAGAAGGTAGAGACATCCAGGGAGAAGGATGTAGACCCCACCTTATACAGGCAGTTGATTGGGTCTCTTATGTATTTGGTCAACACCAGGCCAGAAATATCCTTTGCAGTAAACTCTCTTAGTCAGTTCATGGACGAGCCGAAGAGAGTACATTGGATGGCAGCAAAACATGTGTTGTGGTATTTGCGTGGTACAATCGAGTATGGAATCAAATATGCTCGAGGTGATGGTATCAGGTTGATAGGCTATACTGACGCAGATTGGGCAGGCAGTACAACGGATAGGAAAAGCACTTCAGGGTGTTGCTTTAGCTTGGGATCAGGAGTTGTCTCTTGGTATAGCAGGAAGTAGAAGTCTGTGGCTTTGAGTTCTGTAGAGGCAGAATACATAGCAGCTAGCATGGCGACGTGTGAGGCGATATGGCTTCGGAAGTTGCTAGTGGCCTTGTTTGGTCAAAGGGTTGAGACTACAGTGATACACTGCGACAATCAGAGTTGCATCAAGTTGACTGAGAATCCAGTGTTTCATGATAGGTCTAAGCATATAGACATCAGATATCATTTCATCAGAGATTGTGTACAGCGCAGGATTGTTCAGCTACAGTATATACCTACAGATCAGCAGGTAGCAGACATTTTGACTAAGGCATTGGGGAAGGCGAAATTCATCTTCTTCATAGATAAGTTGGGTGTCATGCAGAACACCTTCCTTACTAAGAGGGAGTGTTAATTTATGTAGCTTGGACAGGTGTCTCCATTCCTAAGAAGTGTTATTTAATTATTTAATTATTTTCTAGAGACTTCCAGAAAAGGGCTGAGTTGTCTAAATAATTATGTAATTAAATAAATTGATTTTCCTAGAGACTTCTAGAATCCAGTTAGTTAGGGTTGTTAGAGTCTATTTAATCTTAGCCATTGATTGAGATTAAATCATGGTCATTGGTTTTCCAATGAGAAAAGTATAAAAGGGGATCAATGGGCATTTGGAGAACACACAAGTATAGAGTTGAGAAAGACTTGCAGTGATAGCAAGTAAATTTGCAGTGAGAGCAAATAGTCTTGCAGTGTTAGCAAGGGCGCAGTGATAGCGTTGAGGATAGCAGCTGTGGAATTTTAGCAGAAGAAATTGAGGGAAGAATTTCCGGAGAAGGATATTGCCGGAGCTCTGCCAGTAAGAGGCAAGCAGTTTTTGTATTCCTTAATTTTGTTGAAGTTTAATA